>JARLTB010000179.1:0-1242500 GCA_030141615.1 Unio pictorum
AGAGCTTTAAACAATTCCACGCTCACCCACGTTCCTGTCAAGGCGCGTTCTTCCTGGGTGTGATGACAAGGTTGGTCTTGGTTGCACGTTTCGGCACATGTGCGACACAAAGGAAACATCAGTTTTCCTTGGCAATGGTGAGGTAAAACGGGATGGTACAAGTCTGTGGGAGGCAAGACTTTGCACTTGATCAATCCTTCGTACTGACGAATGTGGTCCAAGTCAATGTGTTCTGTCATTAATTCTGGATGTCCTACGGGAAAGTGACAATATTTGCACACGTAAGGATACAACGAACACACGTCCAAGTATTTGATTTCTTCTCCTTTCTCTTCGTCCGCCTGGTACAGCAAACAGGTGGCATTCGTCCGTCCTCCGTACAAACTATCCCGAGGGTTCAGGGGGTCCACCCACTTGTAACTTTCTACGATGCGTTTAAACTCGGGATCGGTTTTCAAACGCTGATCGTACTCGTGTTCCCACATTTCCACTACCTGGTATCCTTGCTGTTCTAACTTCAAACGTCGTTGACACGTAGTCTGGTACAAGTCTTCCATGGTTCGTTGTAAAAACTGATTTTTGGTGTTACGCTGAGGGTAGCACATAGGGCATCCGTGAAATAAACATCCGTTAAACTCGTACACGATCTGAGGGTTTTCTAAGTCCCATCCATCTACCGAATACGTTCCGATGGTCTTTTCGCCTCCTCCGTTGCGAGCGTGTTGGATCCATTTGTCTTCCTTGTCGCACAAGTAATGGAGCCAGCGTTGGGCTTTGACTGAGTATTGACGTTTGACAAAATTTGTCGTTTGAGGACTGATGACCGCTAGAGTATTTTCGGGCATAAAGCGTTTTCGGTACACTAAGGAACATGCTTTGGCGATGGTACAAGCTTCTTTCAAAGGATCGATCCCACCGTATTCCATGAACAATTCTCGAAATTTTCCACAGCAGCGTCGTAAAATGTCCACGTCAGATCGACAATACTTTAACATTTCTTCTTGAAAGTCAAAGGGGTCCGAGGCGTGAGTCTGGTACCAAGCATGGAAAGCTTCTCGTTGTTCGGTGCGCATGTTGTCGGGGTCGTAGTCGTCAGCCTCGGGCAAATGGGGTAGAATGGTATGTTGATTGGCTTCGGTATTAAAAAAGTGTGGAAAATAACCTTTGGCCATTTTTGTCATTCCAAACGTTTTAGGCATGCGACTCAAAGGCATGGCCAAGTAACACATTGAATCTTTAAACTGTACTTGTCCTACTTGCATAGAAATGATTTTGGCTCCGTTCAAAGTCACTTGAGGCCGTTCGGTACTTTGTTCCGCATAGTATCTAAGCAGAAATTGCCCATCGTATCCCGAGAAATTGTGAGCCATGACCGTGGCATGGCGATGACACTCTCCGTAACGTTCGATGTCTTCTGGACTCCACGTTTCGTCAATGGGGTTTAGGATCCATTGGGCAAAATCGGCTAGCGTGTTTGACCCTCGAAATATTTTTTCACGTCCTCCAGGAATCTTGCTGCAGTAAGGGCAATGACTAAAGATAGGTTCTTGGATACACTGATCGCACGCTCGATGAGCCACGCAGAAATTGGGAATGTGAATACCGGTCTCTTGCATGCATTCGAAATCAAAAAAGATAAAATTCCCTTTCTTCTGGGTATCATCTGGTCGGGGTTGATATTTTTGAATGAAGCATTCGTGCTCCAAGTCCACAATTTGATGACAAATGTGACATCGTTTCTTCCCTCGACAAACGTGAAACTTGGCATTACTGGTACGTATGCCTTGTCCACAAGTAGGACACAATCTCAGAAGCTTACAAGTACTTTTCTGCTGTGAACCTTGCATCTTCAAATGTTGTTGGTAACAGGTAAGACTGACAAAAGTGCGCTGACACACAGGGCAATGCACTCTTTCTTGTCCTTTGTCCAGACAAGGTTGAGAGGCCAAACATCCCTCACATTTCGATCCACAATGCTTGTGTTGTTCTCGATTGTTATAGCCATAGTCACATTTTTCACAGTAGTAACTGAATTTCAGAAATCCAGTGATACTGGTAATGGTATCAAAATGACCATCGTGATGATAGACGTGAATGTATTTTCCGTCTTTGAAATCGTGGCCTCGAAACAAAAGAGGACCACGCACTTCTTGAGGGTGTACTTTCAAAGTGTAACGTGGAGCCAAGACGTCTTGCAATTTTTGCATTTCTGGAATACCACAAGGGGTGTCTTTGGATATCCCCGCTTGCTGTAACAGGAGTTCTGCTTCACTTCGTTGTTTGGCTCGGTCCGATTGTCGAATAGTTTCCCAGGCTCTTTTCCATTCTATCGTCTCGTTCTTGTTGACATACATTTGTCCCACGACGATGGCACGGGCTAAACACATCTGGTCTTGAGGATTGTTAATTCGGACGAGGCTTCGCTTCATGTTACGAAGGCTGTCCACCAATAACACTTTTTTGCGTCCGGTCCCCTCAGGAAGAGACACGTGGGTCATGAACAGTGTGGCTTTTCCGTCGGTGATGTGAAACTTGTCGTTGGATTGTTGCACATGTTGAATTTTGTCAATGACTTTGGAAGGTGTTAATTGTGATGAGCTAGTAAACTCGATCCAAACGGGAGACTTTAAATTATCGTGATGAATAGAAAGTCTCAAGCGATCGTCTTCTTTGGCTTGACATTGCTGTTTCAATGCAGTTAACACAGAATCCCACACCTCGGTAATGAACCCTTCTGTATTCTCCAAAGGTACATTGGCCTTGAAATCTTTAAACTTTACGGCATACGTGTAAGCCGTTGTTCTAAATTTTCGAGAGGAACGCTTTTCCGTCTCTCGAATGTGATAGTAATTTTCAGGGTTTACTAAGGGTGGTGCACTTTGCTTGGACGTCGATTGCTTAGGTGTAGATTCGGGCTCACTCATGTCATCTTCAAAATCACTGGCATGAATTTGAGCCAAGACTTCAGCTACTGTGCTAGGCGATACATTACGTTTCTGTCTCTTACTGTTTTCTCCTTTCTCCACAACATGATGTTGTCTTTTCATCTTGTCTGCAAAAAGTCAAATGACTACCTTTTAAAGACCATAACCCCTATATATTCATGTCCGATCCGTGCATATATAAAGGGTTAGTGTCTAACCTTTCAGTATTCATTTCACTCTCACATTGACCAGAACGATGAAAGAACCTACAGAAGTGGAACTTCTCATTAGAGCTTTACGTGGGGTCATACGAAAGTTTTCGTCAGACCAGCCGACAGCCTACTCTCCTTCCTATCGAGATAAAAGTCAAGATACTTGCTATATCTGTAAGAAGAAAGGACATTGGGCTACAGAATGTTCAGATCGTGACAAAAATAAAAAAGTTACCAATAGAGACAAAAGTCAAGATACCTGTTATTATTGTAAAGAGAAAGGACATTGGTCTCCAAACTGCCCTAAGAAACAACAGGAGCAGGAGGAGGAGGAGGAGGAGGAGGAGGAAAGAAATTCTGAACAGGAGGAGGAAGAGGTACCCTCCCCCAAGGAAGAACCCCGACACGTTCACAAAGACAAGAAAAGAAGACGAAACGAAAGTGAAGAGGAAGAAGAAAAAGAAAAAGCTGTGACAGCAAAGAAAATGAAAAAACAGAGTGAAACAGAAGAAACCTATGAACTTTTTAAAAATGGTATTGTGTTATGTTATGTTATGATATTGAATTGTAACGTTTGTACTAGAATACACCAGAGAGAAAAAAACGTAAGCGTCTCTTGGTTTTGATTTGATAGAATAAGAACCTACACTCTTACATTTATTTACTCACACGTACATCATGGATTTAAAAAAATATATAAAAGGACTTTTGAGTTTTTATTGAATTAGGCAATTGACATAGTATTTCTTTTCGAAATAATTGGAGTGGCCCTGAAAAGGACCGTTGGTGTTTTGTGTGTTTAAAACAAAACAAACTCAGAAACGGGATGAAATCCTCTTGAGCTGTCTTAAGCCTTTGCCACGGCCAAGGCCTACTTCGGGACTGGTGGTTCCTGTCAATGATTTGGTAGAAATCACTAACGGTGGTAAGGTAGACGTAGTCACAGAGAGATTGGGTTGTTTCGCTCGAGAAGGTCTTTTTCTCTTCGGTCGTGATAAAGAAGTCTGATACATTTGTTTCAGACTCCTTAACTCAGCTAAAATATCTAAAAGTACCATCGTGACCGTTTGATTTTCACTATTTTCTTTCTGTCCTTGGTCTTCATTCTTCTCTGTTGCTGCTGCTACTGTTTCTTCCTGGTGTTTTCTTCTTGCTTCTTCTTCCTGCTGTTGCATAAGAAAAGCTTGTTCTTCTACTTTCTGTTGTTGTAAAAATCGCTCCAATTCTTCTTTTTGTCTTTGTTTAAAATCATCAACGTGTAAATAAGAAGATACAGAAGGCAACGAAGGTTCCGGAATAAATTCTTGCGATGTTAAAAAATCCACAATATCCCAGTTAAAATCAATTTCTTCTGGATGTAAATTTGTCATGACTTTAGTAGTCACTGCTTTCCCATGACTTGCTGTCTCTACTCCTGTCTCACTCCAATTCATCGTCTTCTTAGTGTCCGCCATGATTGACAACTCTGTCTCACATCGATTGACTGCGCACAGGCGCTAGTACCTCTATATAGAAAAGGTGACGTCACAGACTGCTCTCTTCCGATTGGATGACTGTGACTGACTTTTGTAACGCACGCTTGGATTGGTCGATACACTCAATCCGTTTCAATCCGCTCTTCCCCTATAAATATTCGCAGTACACGGCATTCGCTTCACCTGTTCTCATCAGAAGATGTGGACTAACGTTGAATCATCAACCCTTGTGTCAAGTATGCTGTTTAGGACTGACATACCCATGTATGTCAGATCAGCGTGGAGTGTCATTCATATGACAGAGACAGCCTTTTGGAAGAGAAGGGTCTATGTCGAAAGGCAAGGTTGCTTAAAGAGAGTTCTCTTCTATGGACCCACAGTAAGGAGAAGTTTAAGGAAGAGAAGAAGATCTGTGAGATGTCCTCTGTGTTAACAAGACAACGTTAACATTACACATAACGGCCCTTTTCAGGGCCACTCATAGGTCTCGAAAAGATATTAGCTTTCTTTGCCGCCATTTTTTCCCTTGACGCTATACAGACCCACCCTGTTAAATTTCCCTTGACGCTATACAGGCCCACCCTGTTCCATTTCCCTTGACGCTATATAGGCCCACCCTGTTCCATTTCCCTTGACGCTATATAGGCCCACCCTGTTCCATTTCCCTTGACCCTATAGTGCCCCAAGCTGTTTTGACCCTATAGTGCCCCAAGCTGTTTTTGACTGGATTTTCCATTGACCCCATAAATCTTGACCCTATAGTGCCCCAAGCTGTTTTTGACTGGGTTTTCCATAGACCCTATAGTGCCCCATATTACTACTTATGGCATTACTGGTCGCATATTTAATTGTATACAAAACTTTTTAACAAACCGCAAAATTATAACTAGGGTACGGGCTACTTATTCTGAAGAACACTCCCTTGAAAATGGGACTCCCCAAGGCAGTGTCCTTAGCCCCACCCTCTTCAACCTCATGATTAATGATCTTGACTCTAATCTCGCCTCACCCTCAATAAGATTATCACAATTTGCAGATGATAGTGGAATATGGAGAGCAGGAAACCCCTCCAACTACACTCATATGGCTGAAATGAAAACAAGTCTAAATAACATTGGTAAATGGGCTGACAAATGGGGATTTAAACTGTCGCACCAAAAGACGGTAACTGTACTGTTCTCACCTTATAGAAAAAACATATTATACCCCAACCTCCGAATTAAAAAAAAACAAATTAAATTCGTTAAAATAGCCAAATTTCTGGGTATGTACTACGATGAACACCTAACGTGGGTGTCTCATATTGATGACCTAGTTAAAAGGTGCAATCTTGACTTAAACTTACTTAAAAGCCTCAAAAGAACCCGGGGGTGCTAACCAAGAAACAATAATGACTCTATATAGGGCCTTAATTAGATCTAAACTCGACTATGGATGCCAAATTTACAACACAGCCTCCAGAACCCAACTTAATAGATTAGATAAAATACAGAGAAAAGCCCTTCTCATAGCAACTGGGGCATTACCATATACATCTACAGCAGAGTTGCAGGTCTTAACAGGAGAACCGCCATTACCCCACTCTAGAAGCTATCAACAAATGCAAAATTCCTTTTAGGAAAACTCTTAAAAATAAGTCACCCTTTGGCAAAATAGTACATGAATTAAATCTACAACTCCCAGTAGATATATTCCAAGTGGAAACTAACCAAATATTTGATAAAGAACCTTGGAAAATACATCAATTAAAGTAAACATCTCCCTTATAGACAAAGGTAAAAAAAAATCAACAACATTATTTAAAAACAGCTGCAATGGAACTAATCAACAACCAATATAAAAACTATACTCATATATTCACGGATGGTTCCAAAATTAACAACCCCTTTAAAACAGCTGCGGCTTGGGTCATTCCAGCACTCAATATCAAAATGGGCAGCCGAATACCGGATCACTGCTCCATTTACACAGCTGAATTCTGGGCCATCCTGGAATTTTTAAAATGGATACGAGAAAATAAACCAGATAAGACCTTGATTATTAGTGATTCACTAAGTGTCCTAAAATCAATACAATGCAATAATACTAAATCAAGAGTAAACTTTCTTAATCAAATTAACCAAATAATTAAAATACTCGATACTCAAAACATAACGGTATAGTTTCTATGGATACCATCTTACATCGACATAAAAGGCAATGAATTAGCTGACCAATTGGCCAAGAGTAAACTCACTGAACCTAATTACATGCCACTAAAGTATAGTCCAACAGAAATTAACAATTTAATCTATACATTGATAAATCAAAAGTGGCAGAAGGATTGGAACCATAATAAACAAGGGAGATGTTAACATAGTATTGTCAAAGAAGTCAATAGAAATATCCTGATACCCAGGTGCAGCAGTTATGAACAATCTAAAATAAATAGGATAATTCTTGGAAAAACAAAATTAGCTAATAGTTTTGGAAAATATATAGGACCTTTTCCGCACAACATCAACTGCTTCCACTGTAACGTACCGGAAGATCTGTACCATATATTCAATATCTGTAACAATACGCAAAAAGAAAGAGACCAAGTACATATCCAGAAATAATTCAATTATGCAACAAAAACTCTCAAAGAACATACTATAATATAATTGAATTTATTAGAACTACAGGGCTAATAGATAGAATATAAGTATAACACCATATCATCCATAAATGAAATGAACGTTTTACTGGTACCTAAATATGCATATAAAATAATATTGTTCTAAGGGGAGGGAAGCGTACGGGGCCAAAAGGGATTCGTTACCTGTAAGGGAGCCCACCTACACTACGCTGGTTATAACGTTCCCATGGCGGCTCCACAGCAACTAAACCTAATGGAATGATAAAATAACATGAAACAATAAAAGTAAACCTAAAATAAAGAAATACATAAAGGTATAAACATCAAAAGTTATATTAACTACCAGTTATACAATCAATAAGGCAAGCGTCTTACCTCTTTTCTTCTCTTATGCTTCTAAATTCTTCCTTCTATATAACCCCATTGACAACATCTCATAACTGAGTTTAATATTACGAAGGTATTAAAGGCCCTTAAAAAAACGCGATACCGCCGTGGTTAAAGTATAACCACTAACACGCGCCCCTAACTATGGTCCCAACTAGAGTGTATGAGGTAGTCTCAAAACCAAGACTATCAGGTCCAGCGACACAATGTTGCAACTAAAAACCTCATCATATATGCATAGGTTATGACCCCAAATTAGATCTTATAAGGTAGTCTCAAACCCAAGACTATCAGGCCCAGCAACACATGGTTGCAACCAAAAATATGCTAATTTAAAAACTGACCTCAAATTTATACACTATAAAGATAGTTAACCCCAAAACTATCAGGCCTTGCAGTAATTTAATAACATCCTGCATTAACTAACAATGCAAATAGTTGTCATATGGGGTTATATATTCTACACAAAACAGCACAAAGAATTCTAAATTGATAGGGGAAAATACGGAAGCAAATTGACGAGGGAGCAGGGATGTTTAGAGTGAGAATCCAAAACAAGACACCCAAGATGTACACAGGGAATCATCGAGTGAGTACAGGGTCAAACAAGACACTAAAGAAGTATACAGGGACCAACCACAGGAGCAGAGGGATAATCGGTCACTAACAAGTGATCATGGGATTCTCCGGAAGAAAAAAAAGTCATTTTTAGGGCTATTGTCTTTCATTGTTTTAATAGGGTCTTCCACTTGGTTACGGAAACCCTCCTTGACAAGCTCTATCCAAAAAGCCTAACTTGATCATTTTCGGACCCACCGCTAAAAATTAACGATCTAATCCTTTCTGACAGTGGCTACCTTTCAAATGACGTTTAGTCATATCAGCAAAAGAAATTGTTAGAGACATATAATATGTACACTTTTGTACTAGAAGATTGGCATAGATAGGAACGTAATTTAATTCTTCAACTCTACCATTTGATGAATTGCATCGGTGGCTTACACAATTTTGGCATAGGGAAATCCACTAGAAAAACTGGATTGAATTTGGAATAAGCGTACGTACTTTCGATTGGTTGATAGGTTGAGTGCGTGATGGGTCTATTCCCACTCACCCAGGTCTAACACTCATATCATTAACCCCTTTTTAGGGGTATGATATGATGACCAAATTAAATAGCGCACTCTGTGCGCATAAACGCCAGGAAGATGTGGCACCATTCCATCTTCCTGGATAAATTAAATCACTGCCATGTAAATAAATGGCAGTGGCCGGTTTCACTTTAAATCCAACTATTCATTCATTGGTCGTGTCAACACGATTCAGAAATGTTTTCTGAAATATTGTTTGTGTAATACATGCCCCCTAGGGATGTGAACAGATTTACAGCATCGAAATTTATGTAAAATAAATCAAAACAGAAACTCAGTCAAACTAGAGAAGAACAAATGTGTTACACCAATGATTTGAACCGATTTGAATCAGCCAACTTATTTTTTTTAAATCAGAGCCTGATCAAATTCACACTCAGGTGACCTCTGTACTTTATAATCATTACCCTTGGTATTATAGTAAAGATGGAGTTTATAATTATATGCTGATGTTTAATGTAACCAGATTATTTAAGAAATTAGTAATTATGCAAATACTTTAGTTGAGTAAGATGATAATAATGATTGAGATTTCGTTTACTGGTCCAGGTCAAAGCCTTATACGCCTCAATGACTTTGCCCAGCATAGCACGAAATCATGAGTACGCAGGGTAGAGTTACATCCACGAAAATCAGTTAACACAATGCTCTCAAATACAACGTGATATGAGAGTAATGTCATGTGGTACAGAATGCTTTTCTATTGTAACCATACAAACTGCTGTTGTCAGGTAACTTGTAGTTTCAAATCCCAAATCCGATGATTTGTGCATACGAATGTAACCTGAGTGAGCCCATAAGTGAAGGTCTCATGATGCACCCCGATCACATCAAAACACTGGCAACTGATGAATATGCACTACCGGTAAATCATCTACCTCTTTTAGCACGCTAATGACCCTGTTCCGTATCTATAGTCTTCCATTTCGATTAGAACCATTTCGAACTTGGCCGTTTTATCCTCAATAGTCATCGTGTACAACATCTTAATTTTACTGAGATTGCGTTGTGCCGCTGCCAGACGTTCCAACAAAAAAGGTAACCTCAATTGGGGTCGTAGCGATCGACACACTTCCGACAACGAATCAGACTGGTGTACATATAATAGCTGATTTGGTTTCACTTCCAGTAAAATGAAGGCAAACAGTGGTACCATCGGTGATTCAGCAAATGTTGTATTGTGTACTCATGTATTATGAGTTCAATTTGTATTCATGATTGTAAATTGTGAAGGTATTTCGTCGACATCATATTAAATAGCTAATGATGTACATTATGGATGGGTACGTTGTGATGAGATCCTTTCGTTTGAGTAAACATGTTTTTACGACCTTTTGACCTTGAAAGGTGTATATATTGCCCTGCTCAATAGGAAAACAGACACGCGATTTCTGAATAGCTGGATGTTAAAAGATCTGACCTTGTTTAAGAGTTTGAATGATCAGGAAAAATTCTTACTGTTTCTGAAATTATATTGTTGTTTTTATATAGGATAGTGAATAACACCAATATGGTTCCTATTTTAAATATCATCTGTGCAGTCATTTTTGTTCATTTGCTAATCGAGGCAATTTATTTCAATTCTTTTTTGGAATAGCAAAGATCTCATATTTTAGGATTATCACAATTTTGGAATTACAGTAAATTCATTTAAAGACGTTTTTGATTATATAATTGTGATGCATAAAGACATAACACAATTCAATGTTTTCAGTAGATCAGTACAATAGATTAGACTTAATTTGAAACAGCAATGAAATTCGTTTTGAAATACTCTATAATTTTGGATTTGTGAAAGATCTTTTTCGACTGTTTGGGGTTTAATTATCAATAATGTAAGTTATTTAAAATGTTCACTTTGGGTTCTAGGCAAAGAAATTCTTTGTTGAATTTTAAACAAAGGTGTCCTTTTTTTGTTACTTAGCTTAAGAACCAGAAGCCAAAATAAATGTGTGGACTCGAACATATTTCAGAGACATTACAATTGTCTTTACAATTTAAACTGCCATTAGTTTGGAATTTTCTTAATCTCTGGTGTTTTACTTTTACATATTTGAAAAATCTTTAATGAAACAAACTTTCACACTGCCATGTAAGTGGAGAACTTTGTTTTTTTTCCTATCTAGGAAGGATTAGATATCGTCAAAAAGGACGACTTCGTTGAGATTGCCAGGAATTTTGATATTATTAGGAGAAAGATTTTTTGATCGAAGCAAGATATAAAGAGTGGTTTTGTTCATTATCTGATGCAAACGCGTATTCTTGATAAAGTTCTTTGCTTTTCTAATTTTAGTCTCTTTTTTGGGAGATAAGGAGAATTGCAGTCTAAAAATCAGATGAAATTGTAATAAAGAAAGCTTCAGCTTATGAAGTTAAAGTAAATGCAAGAAGGAGATAGAAAAATTTAAATGCAAAGAGTGAAACGGGAAAATAATGGAAATGCAAAACTATGAAATGGAATTGCAATTTAAATTGAAGTAATTTGAACTAGCAAGACTATACACCCTTTACATACACGTACAGGTTTCCAGGTTACCAGAAATATTAGGTTAGTACTACCTTTTAAAGAAAATTAAGTATATCAATATATTCCTCATTACTAATAATTGAAATGCCCAAGACAGCATTGGACTTTATTATACAAAGTGTACTTATTACCAAAGTTCGTGAAGTCTACACTTCATTCAAGGTTCAACACGTGCTAATTATGATGTGATTAGGGAATGTATCTTACATAATTATGAGTTAGTACCTGAAGAATATTGTCAAAGTTTTAGGAATTGTAGAAAACACTGCAATGGAAATATAAGAATTTTTTTATAGTTAGTGTTCACCCAAGAGGGATAATAATAAATGATTATGATAACCTCAGAGAACTCATTGCTTGAAGCGTTGAATAATTCCTTGACTCGTCGCAAGGTTTCATTTATACATCAAACTTTCTCTTAGCAAGTGTCTGGCAAAACAACTATTTCAATCTCATACGAGTACTTACAAATCTCATACGAGTACTTACAAATCTTAGTCTAACACAACGTTTATGAATCATTGTAAGAGGGCATGTTACTTCAGATTGCTACTGATCGAAATATAAATAGCAGAAACAAGACAGGTCTATTACTAATGCTCTACTTCCAAAGAGTTTAAGGCCACATACAAGCATTGAAAGCTGTGCATATGTTATGTCGAACTGATCCCAGTCTGATTTTTTTATGGAGAATTAAGAAACATTCATTTCGAAAGGTTACGTATCACATATTGGTTATTTGTCTTAAGCCGATCCCTACTAAAATATTAAAAGTCACAGGAGATTCTCGTACTGTTTTGTTATCAAGCATTTTCTAACAATGAAAGTTTTCTTAATCAAAGAAGTGACTTTGGCTTTGTTAATTGTCCTTTCTAATTTCTAAATGTATCGTCAGACTTAGTTTCAGTACCCGTGACTTTATTAGCAATAACTTTCTTTGTCCGTTTAGGGTATTCATCTATTACTAGGCAATGATCTTGCTGAGTATAATTTTGTAGCTAATCCACTTGTAACTGACCAGCCGTGTTTGCATCAAAATAATGAGCCTACTGAAATTGAAATCCCTTGTTTATAATCAGCTTGTGCAGTTAATAGACCTATGGCAAAACCAGCTCTTGAAATAGTGTCTTTCGGGATATTATTCCTTCAGTCTTTTAATTAGGTCACACTTTCTCTTAGTATGGACCAATCAATATGTATTGATCACAGATCTTCATTACTCTACTCATTCCCGCTATCATAATCAGGGTGACAAAAGTCAATGAATTGTTGAGCACAAATACGGTCCTGAAATATCCTGTTTGTTTCAGAGGAGTATTAGCAAAACCGAAACAACAAAAGTACCAGCTTGTTATTTTGTGACAACTTTGGGTCCTTATCAGCAAATGAAAACTATGCAAGATACCGCTGATGTCGAGTGGTAAATTGTTGTTCCTAATGAAATCGACAGGAAATTCTTTGTCTATCCTATGCAACTCCCTTGTCTGGTAATTTAGAAGTCAGTTAGTCATATCACAAAATGTTTAATCATTTTAATTTATTGTCTGAAAATATAAATCAAAGTTTCTAAATACTGAAGACTTTATGACACTTGTCAAATGGCAGAAACTCGAGTTAGCTGATACCGAAAGCTATTCAGCAAGTTCTTGTTGCATTTGAAAAACAATTTAATATAACAATTGTAGAATGTTTCGATCATCTAATACAAAGTCGACAACCAATATGTTTCGATCATAATGTGTCCATACGATGTCCAGATGATATCCCTTTGTCACGGTGTGTGAGAAATGTGCTAACAATTCCTCTCTCAAATTCACAAATGTCTTCTGATCGAATTTGTAATTCAAAGTATTTTGGGTAATGCCAATACGTGTTATATAATATATCGAATTTATTCCGATTCTGAATCAAACACACTACCTGTCTGTGACAGACATTGCGTCACAGTCATATTCGCGGTTAATTAAAAGAGAACCTTGCCGCGGTGGTGATAAACTTTTCTTTTTACCCAATCATTGATTTCACCAGTCGGCTTAGGCATTGAGACCGGAAAACAACATATCAGTGCTAATACCCCCAAATAATTTTAAAGAGACCACCGGAATCCAATCAAAACAAAGACAGTCAAACTTTGGGCGATTTTCTCACGCAGAAAGACACTATCATGTTACATTAATTTTGAAAGAAACAACGCTTGTTTGGATGTGGCAAGAGTAAGTCATGAAAAGTTGGGAGTAACTAGACTGACCTCAAATTGGGCAATCGTAAAAAATGCGGGAAAGAGAGTTCTAGGAAATTCAGGCGAGATTTGGAACAAACGCTTCTGAATATCTATGTCCGAATCTGTATCACTTTCCAAAGTGTTGTAAGATTTATATGCTTTTAATTTAGTGGAACTTGTATGTTCTGTCTTTAGATGAATTATCAACATGACGTAATGTAGCGTATGGCAAACTATTAATATTCATGATTAATGTAAGTAGTTGTTAGGAAAAAAATGGATGGTGTAATCTGCTACGATGTTGCATCGTGCTGCATAAACGAATTTAACAGTGAGTTGTGTTATAACTTGTAATTGTTTGTATTTGAATATTTAGTTGTGGATTATGCACAGTGAGTTTATTGTTGGTTTTGTTCACGTATAATTAGGCATTTGTATATTTGTAAGTAGGAGATGCGTAGAACTAATGCTACGTGTGTATGTATCAGAGGTCGTGATAGCATTAGTGTTGTTAATATCTTTATTATAGAACAAGCGTGTATAGAATACTTAAATGAGACTGTATGAGTTGACCTAATGATGTAATTGCCATTCTGCTGATGAAAGTTCTGTGTGAGTGTATTAATTCTCGTGTGACTGAGCAAGGAGACAAAATTGTGCCCTTCTTCTAATCCATAGGTGGGAGAGGACGCCACCCGAAGATTAGAGAGAAGGACAAGATGTGGAGAGCATGGGAGAATAGGCGGTTTTGCGAAGAAGCAGTATAGGAAAATAGACAGTTGTGCAAAGACGCAGGACCGGAGAAGGGAAACAAGGGTACCGGAAGTTTCAAATGATTAATATAGAAGGGACACGGAATGGAAACACTCTCACCTTTAATTCCGCGTGATGAAATATCTAGTAATTTTAATATGTCTTATATAAATTATAGAGAGTTACATTGAAAAAATGTCCTGTGATTGTTGAATACCGTGATATAATTTATTAAATTATTATATCTTTTACCTTATGATTTTGTGTACTTTATACACCTAGACCATTGGATTTGTTAACTGGAGGCTTGGGACCAATTAATCTTTTAATTATCAGCCCTCCTCCTGTGTTGGTAATAATTCCGTAGGGGGCACGTGACAATTATTCTACTCAGGTACGCAATGAACTTCTCAGAGTATAAAATTACTGTTATAAGATGTATTCAAAAGAGATATTTTAGGAAAGTCGTTATGTTGGCTAATTGGTAACGCAAAAAACAATTGATTAATAATCAAGTTTCTGAATTTTTGGTGCATCAAATTTTTTTTTTTCGTATCTTTACATGTTTACATGGCATATTTGACATTTACTTGGTAGTTTCAAAATAATCTGTCATCGGTATTTGTACTTTGATGCAACTGGGGTTTTTTTTTCCAACCGTTCTAACAATTATAAATACTAATTTCCTTCAGTGATTGATAACTCTCAGCGTGTAATGTTAAATATTTAATCCAACACACGTCGCATGCTTTCGCTTTTTCTCAAATAAGCTTCAGTGCCATTTCAAAATTCTTCAAATTCTTGATAACTGCTACCATAAATTCTGTTTTCGTTTATATTTCTCTTAGAGGAATATCCCAGTTAGTTAGTGATGATGCTATTTATATTGAGCATATTTATTCTACTCGATTGTTGACTTGTTTGGAGACGGATTAACGAAATGTTCATTTTTTTATCCAACATGCTTTCTAATTGGTATAGATAGAATAATTCTTCATCGGTTGTTAACTCAACTATCATTATTCTTTGAACTAAATAAGAAAAATGAGCGAAAACAAACAATAATTTTAAAACGTGAATATAAATTATTTTCGTTGAATACAAAGTGACAATTCAAAAAGAACTTACAGTATTGTAAATTAAATTAAGTCCTAAATGTTCTACCATAAGTTCCATTTAAATTCCATTATTATATTCAATATGTTGATGTGTCTGTAGTCTCGAATGTGTCAATGTGCGAGTGACCTGGACTGTCAAACAATCTCTTTATATATCACAAAAATATAATCAAATGTTTTCCCTGAATTAAAAAAATCAATATTAAACTCTTAGGACAAGAATATTAATGAGTACTTTGTATTTCGAGTGTATAATAATTTGAATAAATAAATTCACTCAAATGGAAATCTGAACACAACAGTAAGACTGATCCAGCATGATATGTTAAGGGAAAAATGCGTAGTTTTCCGAGTAGACACCATTAATATAAAAAGATCAGGCACTAATAATAGAACCAGAATGTAGGTCAGTCTCCTCTAAAAGTCATTCAAAGTTGTCAACACGTTTAGGAATTTCCAGGTGGAAACTGATGCCCTAGACTTGGGATCAAAAATAAACATGTTTATCACCATTAATACTGCGCTAAATATTCAATCTTTGATCTTAGAGGAATATTAGGTATGTATTATTTTCCTTACAAAATAAGTAAATGTCACGTGTCCGGTACAGCATTAACTTACAAAATACAGCTATACATAACATTCAATCATTATAAACAGCAAGCAAACAATAAAAAAAAAATATTCATAACAGGCTGAAATGGTGACAAGTTTCGAGTAATTATATTTTCATCATTACACCTTGTCCATGAATTAAAGTTAGCTGATTTTGTTTCAAAAACATCCCAAAACGAGATCGCTCACATGCGAAATCGTTGGAACCAATAGTATACTAGTATTCAGTAAAATAATTGTAAGATTCACTCTCATTGGTTGTTTCTCGAAATGCTGCGGGATGCTGAATCTTTAGTGCTGAAGAGTACAAAATGTACAGAAGTCATGGCGGGCAATGCTGAGTGACGACGTCATGTATAAATGTATATATGCATGTGTTTTTCTGTAGTGGAAACATCTTGACGTAGCCGGTTGTCTTCACTAAAGATAAATATGCAAAGCCTTACATATTATATATTTTGTTTTGAACGCATTGCAATGATACCTAGAAAGTAGTTACATATTTAAATGGCAACAATTTTCACACATATTAATTGTAACCCTCGAGATTTTATTTCCGCTTCGTAATATTCTAGTTCTTTCTCAACTTATTTTAGTTGATATTCTATGTAAATTTTTATTTCATGTTTTACACTGTTCATAGCTGTTGTCACGTGATTCTTCACTATTCTGTTAATTGTCTAAATGGTATTCCTTTCAATGTATTATTTGATATATGTTTCTGACAAAATGTCACCGTCATATTAATCTCCACTGGCCTCTGAACAGGGCTGTTCAGAAAGCTTTCCACGCCTGTTTTTACGCCGAGTTAATCATATTTTCACTTCATCGATTTTCTTCCTCTCGTTATTTTAGCGTATATATTTTCGGTAAAGTACGGTGGTGCAAATTCCAGTGAAATTACGCATTCAATATATAATGAGAGAGTGAGAGAGAGAGCACGTGTATTAACTTGTTACCTTTGGTTAGGCATTTCGTCATAATTGGAGCTTCTAAATGCGATTTTACTTACTTGTTGCCATGCGAGAAGTATCTTTTGTTTACCAGAAGGAGATAACCAATGACGTTTTATAAATACGCTGGCGTCCCATGACCCTTTTGAATGTAGTCTGTAAATGTGCAACAGGATATCCTCTCTCACACTACATGTTTGCACTTTGTGCAGAAATATTATCAATTCGGATAAAAGATAATACAGATATTAAGAGTATAGAAGTTGGGTTAGTGTTAGATTTAATCCAAGAATATTATTGAGCACTTTGCAATATAAGTAAATAATAATTATGTAAGGCCCAAAATATTATTCCGCCCAAATCAAAACTAAATATAACAATACAAATGATTATGCAACAGAAAGCAAAGAAAAAACAAGTAAAGTTTAGATAAATAAGATTTTATAATCATCTGCTTGATTTTGGTCGTAATTACCATTTTCTGCAAATACTCTCTCACTTATTCGAACTTTCCATGCTGAAACAATATTTTTTTATTGTACAAACTATGAAATATAATTGACACCTGCACTTTATAATGTGATAATAATAACTCAACAAATATAACACTGTGTTATATGCGGTTTGGGCAGAATCATGTAACATGAGCAGTGTGGATGGCAACAACTGATTGTTGTATCTATTTTATAAACGACTTGTATTGGTTACACTATTACAAATTTATGCTCCAAATGGATATGTAAATCCTGTGTCTTTAACGGGATACCGATTTGTTGCCTTCTTTAATCCAACTAAATGATCCTTTCCAGTCTTATCTGAAGCAGTGGTGGGTGTTATCATTGTTTAATGCAGAGATTAGAACTGTTTTACCATAACAGAGTCAAGTATTCCTTCGAGTTGTATGTTCATTTCTCTCACAAAAGTTCTTCTTCCTTGTATACATAAACACTTTGACGTGAAGCACAAGACTTTCAAAATGGCCCGAAATCCTGAAATTTATTTGCAAGATTAACAGTTGATCATTAATAGATAAATAATGTTTTCAAACAAATGATAAACTTTTACATATTTTTATCACAAAATGCAAAATGCTAACCACCATATTTTAACTGGTTAAATTCACTGAAGAGCTACATTAAACATACGAGAAGCTAGTCTTCTTTTTAAGGACTTGTTACATATTTCACATTATTAAGATGCTAAAAGCTCCAAATCATTTTTGATGTAATTTATACTGTAACATCAATAGCAGAGTTATTCATATCGTATCTTAGAGCATCCACCTCGGATGCGGGAGGTGGCGAGTTCGAAATCCGGCCGAGTCATATCAAAAACTTATACAAATGATATTAACAGCTGTCTCGCTTTGAGCTCAGCATTAAGAGGTTAGTGTTAGGACTGGTTGGCCTGGTGTCAGGAAAATATGACTGGGTGGGACATCATGCTACATGTCTGCGGCTTGATTCCCCAGTGCTAGACATCACTAAAAACTGCCCCACTGCAGACATCGTAGCGAAGTGACTAAACAATTTTAAAGCAGCGTCAAAAATAATTCAAATCACACACACACACACACACACACACACACACACACATATATATATATATATATATATATATATATATATATATATATATATATATATATATAATCTTTTTTTAGTTCCATATATCGTTGCTTCTTTCAGTTTAACTTTTTACTTACTTCATTCTGTTTCATTTTCTTTTCATTTCGTTACTTATTCAGTTTCATTTCGTTACTTATTCAGTTTCATTTCGTTACTTATTCAGTTTCATTTCGCTACTTATTCAGTTTCATTTCGTTACTTATTCAGTTTCATTTCGTTACTTATTCAGTTTCATTTCGTTACTTATTCAGTTTCATTTCGTTACTTATTCAGTTTCATTTCGCTACTTATTCAGTTTCATTTCGTTACTTATTCAGTTTCATTTCGTTACTTATTCAGTTTCATTTCGTTACTCATTCAGTTTCATTTCGTTACTCATTCAGTTTCATTTCGTTACTCTTTCAGTTTCATTTCGTTACTTATTCAGTTTCATTTCGTTACTTATTCAGTTTCATTTCGTTACTCATTCAGTTTCATTTCGTTACTTATTCAGTTTCATTTCGTTACTTATTCAGTTTCATTTCGTTACTTATTCAGTTTCATTTCGTTACTTATTCAGTTTCATTTCGTTACTTATTCTGTTTTATATAGTTACTTTATTTAGTTTCATGTCGGTATTTTATTTAGTTTTCATAATGCCTATATTCCTACAAAAGGACTAAAATGTCTTCGTCCTATGGGCTGTGGTGACCGTTATTTCTGCTGCATGCTTGCTTGACAATCTTCAAACGTATCGAGTTTGTAATTTAAACAATGTGTAAACATAAATAACAGGGAAAATATATTAGAACTATATAAATGTTTTCCTTGCCATTGATTCATTTGTTCTTGCCACAAGCATTATCATACCTATAATTTAAGAAGTGTCTTTCTAACATTAAATAAAGTCGATACAATACAATACAATATTGTCCTGAATTTCGACCAACAAAAATAATTTAGTACTTTGAATCATTCAGATACTTCGTATTTACAAAGTGAAAGCATGATTTCTTTCCTTCAGGATCAGATAGATTAAATGAAGAATATGAAATAACAAAATGTATGCCTAACTCTTATTCCCTAGTAAACTCAGTTTAGAAATCTTCAAACCAATCAATACAGTGAGCATTTGAAGTTGTCACCTAATATATTTGAAATTCGGTGTATTACCCACATTTGGGTCATCATTTTGTAGCATTCAAATTATTTGTTCTCTGTTTCAAGTTATATATTCACTGTAACAGGGTGTGTGTCTACTTCTGATCTTTTTTTATTAAGGGTCTACGAATTTAGCTTTTTTTCCATTCAGAATGGTTCTGTCCATCATTAATTCACCTAATTAGATTTTAAACTATTTACCATATGTCAAACAGCATCCAAAGATGCCTTGCAACTAACCATCCTTACACAGTATAACCAAGTTAACTTCACGTCCCTTGTAAATTAAATGGATAGTGAATAAGACAACACGCAGGATGAAACATCTAAGATAGGCATATCGTCAACGAAAGTTACTTTACAAAAATCAAGAGTCGTCTACAACTCAATTTGCAGGCATCATGGGAAACTTTGTAAACAATGTAAAGCAGCCCATACAGTACAGTGAAGTGTCAAAATAGTCCACGAGTACCATTTATAAACGTCTTTGCTGTGACACTCGGGATTCGACCTCCCGCATCTGTGTCTAAATAATATGGAGTTGGTGTGTGGGGAAATACTGCATTATGCAAGACATTGTGCCTTTGCAGACTACCATGGAAAGTTAAATTAGAGACATGATTTCCTTTGGGTATGAATGAAGATCACCAATAATAATAATAATAATAATAATAATAATAATAATAATAATAATAATAATAATATTAATATTATATATATTATAATATAATTATTATATATTATAATATATATATATATATATATATATATATATATATATATATATATATATATATATATATATATATATATATATATATATATAACTCTTCAGACATAGTTATTTACAGTATCTACCGTCCAAGAATAGAATCAAATATTTAAATTAACTTAAACTAAAATGCTCTCTAAAGTAACTTGGTAGCAGCTTGTAGTAAATTGAAACTGCTTATCAAAAGCATTTTCCCCAAATGTTGAGGTTTTAATTCTTAAAACATTTACTGTATTTAAAACCTATTAAATCATCCAAACATTCGCTAGCATGCTTGATTATAGTTTTCAAAGTCTTTTGGGTCGTATATGAAGTAAGGGCACCGATCGGGTTGGTAATTTTGCCATAAATATGGATTTATGTTCTTTTTGTGAAGTTATCATACACAAATCTTTGAGCACGTTCATTTATCTGTTTAGCAATGTTTATGTCAATGCAGAAATAACAAGCTAATGGACATGTAATGAAATTTGAGAAAATAAATGTATCTAATAGTGTCAGTTGGTTGAGTCTAGTTAGCTTCTAGCCAATATATTTCAAGACAGAGTAGTTGTCTTGACGATTTCCTGCGTACATTTGTTACGTGTCATTCGAATTTTAATTGATAGTCATTGTCATTTGCTAGTAGTTTAACAGTTATTTTTTCTTCACAGATATGACGGCACTTTTGATGTTTAGTAGAGGCTTCATGTTTAATTTAAAACTTACAGCTCAGTCAGAATGTTGGACTTTGCTCCAAGAGTGTTAATCCACGTGTCAAAACATTGTGTGGAATATGTATCATCGTTGCCATAGTTAATAAAGATCCAAATGTTATAAAATGGAAGATGTCCTTGACAAAAGAATTAAAAAGTAACAGGCAGAAGATCGATCCCTGATGATCCATTCGCGTGCCAAAAACTTGCTTATCTTAATGGCGGTGGCGGATCTGGTAACGCCACGCCTGCGATTACATTGCTTTGTTAACAGGATGTAATTGTTTTAACGCACACCCATACGCTCCCAAGAGAAGTAAGACACATACACGTGAGCGCCCAAAAAAAGCACAGTTTTCATCGATTATGTGCTGACACCAGGGAACTTACTTGCACTGGGACAAAATATATACCACGCGTGATCATCTGGGATGAGATCTGTACGGTTCTCAGAGACCTGCTAACATTATTTCTCACTTGGTTGATGCTAACATACACTTACATGATCATGTATGGGGATCAAGTTCGACTTCCACCGATCACCGGTGAATCTACTGTTTGATACATATCGCTGATTAGTACGAGAAAGTCTACGATGATTATCATGCTAAAGAGTAACATTTAAACCAGCTAAAACTCAGAATGAGCTTAAAACCAGATAAGATTAAGTGCAAAGAAATGCGCGCGAGTAGTCAAGATACATTGTCTGTCCGCATTGAAATGAACTGATTGTCGTTTACGAAACCAAGTAAGAGATTAATTATTAATTGCTCAAACTTCATAGAGTCAAGTTTCCAATAAAGTATGCCCCGTTGTCGTATGAGCCGCCAGATATTCGTCAGCAAAACATAATTGTGCAAGTTTCTAGTACTGACTAGACCCAAACGATATTCCTTATCATAGGCATGAACACTGCAGAGCTCGTTATCCTAATGTTATCGAACACGTATTAATCTTGTGTCAAAACGTAGGATAAGGGCTTTAATTTGGTTTTATATCAGTAATATTGGCATCTATCTGCATAATATATCTTATTAAACATTTGATCAGCACTTTCTTGGTACGGACTTCACTAACGTAAATGGAACAAGAGATTCCGAAGACGATACAAATGCTATGATTGCAGCAGCAATATTGTTTACAGAAAAGTTAAATCAATTCTACAACTAATGTCAAATCTGAGATGAAATGATGTTCTTAACAATTGTGATGCCTGAGGTTTTAAACAATTGTGATCACTGTAATTAAGCTTTATTTTGACTGTCTGTGGAAAATGTCAGGAACGGCAGAAACGTCACTGAATAAATTCAAAATCATTCAACCGAGTAACTTCCCAGGCAACATATATTGTTTCTTAAATACTTGTTCAATACCCTTGACATAATATTATTCTACCTTAGAAATGGAATATTGTATTTTATTAGTCTGCGGCGACCGAGCAAGCAACAACATGGAATCATACGTGCCAGCGACGGAGATTGTTCCAACTTAGGCTCTCAGTGCCCTTATGGGTACTGGCTTAAAACTAGCAAATAGCTGGAGACTTCGAGCGGCAGAGAAAAAAACTACTTTACTCTTGATATGGGACAAAGAAGAAATTACTTCATCGGGGAATATATGCAGGAGATATAGGGGTAGCGGAAGACAGAGGAATAAGACCCAGTCGGACCGAAAACTAACCACCCCACCCCCACCACCACCAGTCCATTTACAGCCGGCTTCACAACCCTTACCTTGGGTTACTGCATCTGAAGTACCTAAAACGACTGTAGAAGACACATTGGCTGAGATAGCCAAAACATTTCATCTGCTCTACAATGAACTGACTGAACTTGGGGTATCGTTCACACCTATAGAAGATGAAATTACTTCACCCCACCATCACCACCTAAGGAGCAGCAGCAACCACCACCGCTACCATCTACGCCAACTGCTAAAAAATCTTCAATTTCGGCAGTTAAATTGGAGAAAGATTTGGAAGTATCATCGACTTCTGATGAAGAAGATGAATCACCTTTCCTTCAACCTAAGTAAATAGTTAGAATGCCACAGAAGAAAAAGACTAAGCTCATGACGTCACTATGCCACGAACTGGGACTTGCCAAAACCATGAAGGATGAGAAAAAAGCAGTCAACTTTATCAATGCAGTCACCTATATTGGATACCGGTCCCTTGAAACACCACACCCTAGAAGGGCCCAATGGCATTTTGGAGCTAAAATCCTGTCCAGCTACTACTATGACATCTTTGAAGGAAGGCCAATCTCTCACCTGTTTGATGTGGAAAAATACATCGGTAGCTTACACGACATAGAATTCCCACGAGTCTGTGTAGCTGAGCAGCGAACTGCAGCCCGCCTTATACAGTTGGAAGAAAAACGAGGAACCTTCCAATAAAATAACCCTTTTAAGGGCTTTTGCACTATCTGCGATTTATTTTTATTGAGCTCTCATTTGGTACGAGAACTCTATTCGAACAAGTTCTATTGAAAAATCTGACATGATCATTTCGAAACACCGCTCCAAAATTTACAATATATTCTAACCTAACAGTGACCCACCTACATATGTCGCATAGACATTTTAGTTTTAAAAATTTGTTAGGAACTTATAATATGTACACTATGTACTAGAAATATTGGTATGTTAAGCATTAGGAAAACTTCAACTACAACTTATTGAATTTGACTCAGTTGCATAGGTGGCTGACACATTATTGATTTTATTTTGTCCATTAGTAAAATTGGACTGAATTTGAAATAAGTATGGCTAGGGCGTTCCAGGGCGTAAACGACATCCATCTACGACATCGGCTGGCCGACCTCTGGGACCTTTTCCTCATTTTCATCGTCTAGAGCCCATCAACATAGCGATATGAGAAAACTATTTTCTCTCGCTATTCTTTGGTGCCATTGCACCCCTGTAACAAACTACCTGATTGGTTGATAGGGTTGAGTGTGTGTTGGGTCTATTCTCACTCACCCAGGGTCTTACATTCATGTCATTAGCGCAAAATTAACAAGCGCACTTTGTGCGTTAAATGCCCGTGGGGATGTGGCACCATTCCTTCCCCACGGGAAACCAACCATCGTATAAATTAAACGATGGTTAAACTAGTGAACAAATGACCTTTATGACCGGTGTCACTATAATTCAACTTCATCATGTATTTTATTCGTATATTGGATTACAATACCTCTGAAATGAGGAAACAAATATTTGAAAGACTGAATTTATATGGAACAAATTACTCTTTAAATGTGTCATTTAATTTTTACTCTAAATAATGCATGGAGCAGTTAATAGTTGTAGATGTTTTTAAAAAATGGCATTGATTTTATTGGCGCTCATAAGTAAATTTACCGCCATTTTCATATCTTTTATTTCTTATTTTGTATTTATTACCTAAAGGAGTAAACAAAAGTGAATCTTTATAAATTACAACTCATTTGAGAGATGTACTGGAGAACGTATCATGAAATTGTAATTATCGACAGAGAAAGATTCAAACTCTAGTTTCAAAGAAGAAGTGTTGTTAATTGAACTAAGCTTTACTGGAATAGAAAATTTCATTGAATTTACTGTCTAATAAACGCGCTAATAAATCGAAATGAAAATAAAGATAACAATTCAAGAGAGAAAGGGGCAGATACAAACTTTCAAAGCAGCGCTGATATTTAAAAGACAATTTGGGGGGGGGGGAATTAAACTTCATAATGTAAAGCGATGAACCCTTTAGTGAATGAAATCCATCATACACATACTCGCTGGTTGAGATAAAGATCTAACGTGCTCTGATAGGAAAAACAGAAAAAATATTTCGTATGTTCCGCTTCTACATGCATGCAAAGAAATCATTTGGATTTTAATATATTCTGTTTGGATATGTAACATCTCTAACATCCGTATATATATTGACACGCTCCTTACAGATCCTACTATTTTACATCGTTACCATAAGACTGACATAACAGCCTTAGTATATGGTCCCTTCGCAATAGTACACGAGTCTATTGACTACACCCAACCTGCCTTTTAATATATTGGTTATCTAATCACAATCAAGGCTTTAAAAGACAAACTATGCTACGTATGTGCTTCATGGTGATCTCATCAGTATAGTGTAACGTCTGTCACATGTTACCTTCTAACGTCGTCATCCCCTTGCTCAAGCAGTGCAAGAATGAATCCTTGAAGGGAAAATATTGTTTCTAAATGTAAGGAGAAAAAAATGCATTTTACTACAAAAGTATTTTTTTTAAAAAGTATGAAATATTTAACTTTTCTGAGACCCAGTCATTTAGGATATGGATTTATCTGCCTCCCTTATATTTGTGAATTGAACTTCTCCTCAAGATAGGTCAATGTGGGTAATGAACTTTTTTTTTATCCCCCATCCCCCACCCCACCCCCACCCCTCAGTGTGAAAACTGGACTCTGGACTACACTGACACTTGGTCCGTGTGGATACTGAAGTTTTCAGACACCCGCTAGTAGTGTTCATCACTGTTTTTACATAATCCATCATTATGGTACAAAAAGTTAAATACAGATCTAGAGGAATTGTTCAACATAATCATTTGTCTAATAGATAACCGATGAGATATGTATTTAAAAACGACACTTGTAGTAAGAAAGAAACAGAAAAGGAAACAAACAATAACAAATGGATATAATTTTTCTCACATTCCAATATGTTTACAATCATGTTTTCCAGTGTGATCACCGGTGCAGGATAATTCCATCCAACGTTACATGTGACTTTTATTCTGGCTTGTGGACAATTTCGACATTCAATTACGTGGATAGAACAACAATAATAATAATAATAATAATAATAATAATAATAATAATAATAATAAGAAGAAGAAGAAGAAGAAGAAGAAGAAGAAGAAGAAGAAGAAGAAGAATGAGTTACTTTGAATAGCGCCTAATCTTTCGAAGCTCTAAGCGCTTTACAACAATGAAATTGGAAAACATAAAAACATGCTGAAAACATATAAGATACAAAACACAATTATTTCTCTAAGTTAGTCCCTGCAGTCGAAACAGGTGAGTTTTAATAGCACTCTTAAAAAGGGCCACTGTGTCTTTGTGTCTAATTTCAATGGGCAATTCGTTCCACGTCGCCGGGCCCTGATATATCCATATGACTTTGTTTTCACCGTGGGAACAATGAGTTTACGATTATCAGAAGAAGAGCGTATCTAGCTGGTGTATACACATGGGTGAGGCTGGATAGGTATGTTGGACTGGAGTCTGTCAGTAAAACATAGCACAGAGAACAAATTTT
Source organism: Unio pictorum (assembly GCA_030141615.1). Classification (NCBI taxonomy): domain Eukaryota; kingdom Metazoa; phylum Mollusca; class Bivalvia; order Unionida; family Unionidae; genus Unio; species Unio pictorum. The sequence goes on from JARLTB010000179.1 coordinate 26,485, forward strand.
GTGTTTGATTCTGTATTGAATTGATAGCCAATGTAGGGTACAGAGCAATGGTGAGGTGTGCTCTGATCGAGGTACTCTAAAGATGATCTGAGCAGTTGTGTTTTGAACTTTTTGAAGTTTCTGGAGTAGATATTGTGACGAACCAGACAGAATTGAGTTACAATAGTCCTGTCTTGAAACTACTAATGAACACACAAGTGTTTTAGTGGCATCAACTGAAAGATATTTACGAATGGAACTAATGCGTCTCAATTCAAGATATGCAGCCTTGCATATGTTCATGACATGTTGGTGCAATGTGAGAGTACTTTATAGAGTAATGCCTACATTTCGTACCGACTGTGAGAATTTAATGTTGGTGTTGCTGATATGTATTGTCTGAGGTAAAGATGTGAATGAGAAAGTCTTTGTGTTGTGATCAGAATAGCCTCAGTTTTATCATCATTCATCTGCAGCTTGTTACATGTCATCCATGATTTCACATAAAAAAATTCACCTTCTACTCCGTGGATGGTAGGCATCAACTTCAGTTGGGTGGCTAGACTTGTATATTTGGGTGTCATCAGCATACAATTGGTGCGACACTAGGTGATGATCTATGACACTTGAGAGCGGCTGAGTGTACAGAATGAAGTGAACAGGTCCAAGAACAGAATAGTATACACAAAGTCGCAACAAACATTCCGATTTGCATCATCGCTGGGTCTTTCTTTCACAATAATCAAGATATGCGTTAATTGCAACACACTCATGTACTAAGTCGAGCAATGGTTGAAAGGAAGTTTCCTGCCAGCAGGCCGTTTCTCATTGATTGACCTCGTTAAGTGCACGGCCTATTTTAAAGTCCAATTTCCAATCGAAAATTAAAACGTTGTTGCATTTGTAATATTGATTGAAAATCATATTTTCATTCTTATTTCTGAAGGAAAAAATCTTTCATTATTTTTTAGTACAGGATTGTAAATTTCAACCCTCGGGAACAATGCTCCTGCAGGACTCAAAATTCTTATCTTCTAGTACAATTTTCCTAGTGAAGACTGATGCACATTAATGACTATACTAATCGAACACGCTTGTATTTTTTCTTCATTCATGTATTCGTGTTTTTTTTTTGTATGTTGCTTATGTATTTATTATATGTATTGCGAGAAACGTAATGCACATTGAAACAAAGGATGCTAATAGGATTTCAAAATATCTCATTTAGCTTCATACGTAAGCGATTAAATTTAATTTTAAAAAATTCAGTTTCTAAACGACATTGTCAAAAATCATGACGATTATTTCTACTTGTGTGAATTTGGATTGAGTAGGAACGCACATTTAAAACGAAAGCGAAAATATTTCATGAATATTTCTTGTCATGAAATTAATGGATCCCTGTCACTTTGAATTGTTTTGGATTATCGTGTATAATAAAGGCTCTGTTTGTGTTTTGCATGTTCCACAATAGGATAATAAGAAATGTAAATAATGAATTACGAGATCTTCAAAATTCGCGTCAAGTCCTTTGTTAAGATATGATCAAATAACATCCCATTATGACATGAAGACAATAATTTCGCTATAATTTAGGCGGCATATTACCAGATAGCGTGACGTTCACTATTTTGAGATTTGAAAGTTGATTTAATTCTAGTTTCTTCTAATTCTGTATCGGTACACTTTGCATCATTATTTGGGGCACGAAATCAATCACAAATTAGCATTATAATATTTAAATAAAATTCTTCTAATGTGTCTAAGCACTACATAATCTATCCGTATGCTACAGCGAGAGACAAAATCAGTCTAAAATAGCCTTATATGCTAGGTATTTACAATAGTAAGTGTTCAGAATGACTTCTCACCTTTTATAATGGTTGACCAATGTAATACTAAGGTTGCTGTAATTGGAAAACTGAAGACACTTCCTTTACAGATCCGTCGACTTAATTTGGTTACCCTTTAGCACATTTTGTAAATACATAGTTACACATCACACATATGTATTTCCCATCAATTGCTGATATGAACAGATGTTTACTTTTTTAAGATAAGTTTGATATTAGGACTTATCGTGCTGGTATAGTCACAAATAGGCAGTTATTGGCAAAAGGTGATTTTAAGAATTTGCTTAATATGCAGTGTTGCTTTGTCTGGTACGGGAAAAAGCAGAATGTAATGTTAAAAATGCTGAAATGGATATAAAGACCACAAAGGGAGTTCACCATCATTGGTCAATCTGGGCAACCTAGTCAGAATAGGATTTTATCAATGAGAATTTAACATTGGTTGCCATGTTATGAAACATATTTTGGCATGAATGACGGTAACGGGAAATAATATCAACTGTCGTTGTAAGAGAAATAGTAAGGCATTGGGGGGGGGGGGGCGGCGTAAGAAAATACACACTCATGAATGTTTTGATTGAGATTGTATGGAAGCCAATGGAAATTTGTAATGCTAAAACATCCATAGGATTAACGCTGGGTGACGCTATGGTGGCATATGGACACGCACAATGACACTTGGAGGTAGCACGTATTGGATTGAACATGAAGGATGAGTCCGTGTGTATCAGTGGGAAAAGTAACACTAATAATAATATAGTAACACGGAATATGACACATTAGTTATGTATATAATTGATAATATGGACGATGATCCTATGAGGATCTACGTGAATACACCTTGTAATGAAAGGTAATAGTAACAAACACAGTTAATGACCTATCAACACATATCTTTACCATCCAGGTACGATATGACTACTATATCATTAACTGGCCTCTCACAAAAAGTACAACGAGATTTTTAAAGTCCAAGATGGCGGCAATGATGAGATTATACAGCACACTCCTTACAACTCGTACATTTTAGATGAAAATTAATACCTAAACAAGTTAAAATCGTTAAAGATATACATAGATTTAAATGTTTGTTTCTACGTCTTTCGAAGGGTTGCCAAGTATCTTTCAACGTCTTATGAATATTATCACATCTGGTCTAGATATATGCGATGCTTACATCGATGATACCATCATCTACAACGACACCTGGAAAGAACATTTAACAACAATTCGGACATTCTTTGACAGATTCACCAGCTGGGTGATATCGGAAAGTTTGTTCCAATTTTACTATAATTGTTGGACCTCTGACAAATTTATTGAGCAAGAAAAACAAGCTCCTTACAGCTCAAAATTTCAGCTACTATGGTGTAGTATACTTTTACAAGAATATTATCTTGATGTCAGGGACTGCAAGGAATTTTTTTAAATATCAGATGCACTTTCCCTTGTGTAGAAATGTATTATTTCATATTCATAATTCATAAGAGTACTTCTTATGTTTTTCTTAAACCTTATGTATAATTAATCAAAGGCAGCAAGAAAGCTTTTTCATATAAATCTTTTTTTTCTTGATGGGGAACATGTTATGAATATCTAATTTAGTACATTTTCATTTTAATTAAATTGTTTGTCAGTTTTGAACAATTTTTATATTTCATTATATGCTATTCTGATGTAATTTGTTTTACAAGAGATGTTTTCTTAGGAAAATCGGCTAGCCTGAATTAATCTTTGGTAAACAAGTAATGTTAAATTAGATCCTGACCTTGATTCAGGGTTACGGGCAGCCACATAAACAGGTTTTAATTTTATTTTTAAAATGGTTGCTTGTTGTCAAGATCAAGATGGGATTAGTGAATTAGAAGATAAAACGTTTGATTCTTAATGTAGATTAGTTCATGTTAGGAGTACGTATTATAAATAGATCATGTGACTCCTTTCCTTCCTCTCACCCTTCTCGATTTCGCAATTTTGGAATTTGTCTCGAAATTGCGTATTAGAATATGATATGATATTTGTATTAGTGAAATGGTCTTAGTTTTGGGCTTTTTACACTTGATACCAAGTTCTTCTGTTGTGGTCAGTTTTTTTTCAAATTGTATTCTCTTCAGATGAGTTGGATTTTAAAATATTAATTCATATCTCTGGAAATATTTGATGTTTTCATACAGAATTCTTGGACAAAGACCATTTATCAAACTTTTATTCAGATTTCCAACACCGGAGTGTTAAATATTGTGTTTCTACAAAGAACTGTAGATAAGCACAAGACAGATTTCAGCATACATAATCGCCTTCCATCATGGATTTTCCAACAGGACTCGAACTTGAATTGATTAGTACATTTCATTACAATCACTTTTGTAATTTCCTTCGTGGATTATTCTTAGATTATTTTTGGATTTGATTCTTAACACTGTAAGTTATATTTCCACTTTTACAATCTTTTTCCAGGAAAAAAATTTATTGTTAAATTTAACAAACATGTATGTATGTATGTATGTATGTATGTATGTATGTATGTATGTATGTATGTATGTATGTATGTATGTATGTATGTATGTATGTATGTATGTATGTATGTATGTATGTATGTATGTATGTATATATATATATATATATATATATATATATATGTGTGTGTGTGTGTGTGTGTGTGTGTATGATGTATGCATGTATGTATATATATGTTGTATATATGTGTATATATGTATGTACCTTCTCAAGAAACAAACATAACAGATGGGGGAGAAGAATTACTATTCTTCTCGTTAGAACCATTTATCACATATTAGGGACATTTCAAAACGAATATTTTTTATTTGCCATGGGGGGGGGGGGGACGAATTACTATTCTTCTCGTTTACTATTCTTCTCGTTAGAACCATTTTATCACAGCGCATAAGCAAAAACTGTATGTATAAGCTCATATTTCTGATGTGAAAAGATAAACTATATGTACTAGCAAGAGATTTTACAACTTTCGCCCAAAATAAGATTTTATGAAACTCACTACTTTAAGATTTTATTCAACATTAAGTTTAATATTCACTAAACCATTATTAGACCTTTAACCCAGAAAATACGAACGTTTACAAGACATCCATACTTGACGCTTACAGCTAGTAATACAGTTTTAAATGCGAATCTTAGTATTATGTTCATTAAATCATAAATGCAAAATTTACAAACGATTTCAAATAATTCATATTCATTAAACCTAATTTTTAATACAGCTAAAACATTATTTGGTGGCTGCTTCATATTTATATCTGGGTGACACTCTTATATATATTTGAAACTATAAGCGACTTTGTCCTTATTAAATAGATACATGTTACTGTCAAATGTTTGACCTGAACATTATAGTCAATTTGGCCCAAAGGTATTTCGGGCACAGACTATTCGGCTCAAATTGGGCCGAAATTAAGATAATTCGGCCGAATTTAACAATAGTTTGAAGGAGTTCTTTTTCTTCAGATAACAAGTAGATAAAGTCAACAGACATGGGAAAGCCATCAATGATTCCTTTTCACCTGTATTAACGGGATTGTTCAAAATAAATTCAAACAATGGAACAGTTTTGAGAGCGACACAGTCTAGTGCGTCGTGCACGCATGTTGATATATGGCTAAACAGTAAATTAGTTTTCAGTAGTTTCAACTAAATGTTCCCTATTAATAGCTTATAGTGTTTCAGTTTTCGACAACAAGAAGCATGTACTTCGCCTTATGGGGATAAATGTACGTTATTTCCTGCTAGCGTCCTCTGTATGTGGAAAATCATAACTAAGGGGAAGTAACAGCGTTGTATACTTCTATTGTGAGTAATTTTATTATTATTTCTTCTTTACACTTTATACTCTTTTTTTGTTGTTTATGTGCGAATATAACCGTTTTTAAGTATGTTATGCAAATCTGATGTAAAAGAAAAATGTTAGAGTATGGCCGATAACCTGTAAAGTCCGGAAAACGGAAATTAAATTTCGCGCATGCACATTTTGTGTGCGGCAAAACTACGACACAAAATCGTGCAAGTGAATTCAAATATCTGCTAAAACGAGCCATTACGTGAAAACTTGGCATGAAAAGAGCAAATATAGGTACTATAAAATATTGTCTGTTCTTGGATTCGACAATCCTGAGTTCATTTTGTTGATGAAACATTTCCCAGAATTTTTTTTTCTACAGTTTAAATGCCTAATTGTAATGCTTATAAACATACCTGTTCAAATGCAGCAGCAGAGAGTGTGGACAGACCGAAACTATTTCAAACGAAATCTAAACCGAAACCAATTCAGGCAGACAAAAGAAAAAAAGAGAAATGGTTTAGGTTTGTCACGCTGTTGAGACTCTGTCTCCAGACAGACCCGACGCTGATGTCGCTGCGGAGACGAATTGTTTCAACCGAATATATGATCAAGTCCGATACGATATCTTGATCTCGGGTCGTGCAAATTTATCTTTAGGAATCCATGTGGGATTGACTGAACGTGACTAAAAAAAAATCTAAAGAGATTATAATCCATATCTCCACTGCACCAAGTCTGGTGAATATTTCGTAGCGTATGTGTGTCTACTCCATTGAATACAGCAAGAATATTGCAGTTATCTCTGATCACTTTTGGTATTTGTGTGTATCGTTGAGTGACATATATCACATCGGTATTTTATGCCTACCTCTGGAAAATATCCTAGCGGGATTATTTTGATTGTCTAACATGACATCATCATATACGACTAAATTGTTAATACTTCCATCAATAACATCATTGCTCAGTGCTTCCTCGATATCGGTTATAAACTCAATAATATCCTCATCGATTTCCGATTTTGCTTTCTCGTTCAAATCCTTTAACACCTCGTAACATCGCTGATCGTCTACACTCGGGGCTACTAATCACAACTTGTCCCATTTCATCCATCTCGTTATCAAATTAAGTAGCAGTTGTGTCTTGCCACTTCCAGATGGTCTGATTATAATCATGCGAATAGAATTTGGTAGCGCTGCATGATGCTTAACTGGTTCTCGTGTTTTTGTCGCCGAAAAGTCAATTACATTCATGTTATTATAAATAAATTATGGATCTATATTATGTGAAATGTAAGAAACGTACTAGCACAAACGACATGACGACGATTACAACTAAAAATAACAGATCAGCACTTGCTGGTAAATGTGTAGAATGTGGTACCAAAACATTTAAATTTGTTTCTATGAAATCTGGAGATGTTTTTTAAAAAAACGAGGAGGTGATATTGCAGCCAAGTTAGTAAAACTCCCAGGAACACCATGGGCAAAATATCCAGGAGAAAAACACCTTCCAGGATATAGTTATTGTGGACCCGGGACCAGACTCGATATCAGACTCGATGATCAAAACCAACCCCGACCCGGTGAAAACCCAATAAACGCAATTGATAAGGCGTGTCATGCTCATGATGATGCTTATAAAAGCACTAATCTGCAACATAGACATATCGCAGATGTGAAATTAATTCATGCGTTGAATTCTATCACTGATAAATCCTTCAAAGAAATATTGGCTTCATGGTTGATAAAATCGGCGATGAAAAGTAAACTGATGATAAGAGCTGGTAATTAATAACATCATGGAATCTATTTATTATTCTCCAAGAGGATACTGGAGGGGTAAAGCAGCAATCGGTAAACTCGCTAGCGCCGCCAAGGTGAAAAAAGCCACTGCAGCGGATTGGTTATCCAAACAGGGGATATGGCAAATCTATCTACCACCGCCTAAACAAATTAACTTCTCGCATTTTGATGTCAACGCACCTAATGAGGTTCATCAGGCTGATATATTATTTCTGCCGCATGATGGTGTTTACAAGTATGCGCTAACCGTAGTTGATGTTGCGAGTCGATACAAACAAGCAGAACCTCTAAAGACAAAATCATCAATTGAAGTGTCTTCTGCGTTTGAAAGGATTTATCGGCGGGGTCCTCTGCATTGGCCAAATCTATTACAAGTTGATTATAGCAAGGAATTTCAGGGTGCAGTGTTATCAGCAATGAAGCATCATAATGTCACCATCAGATGAGGACATATTGCACTACATCGCGATCAGGCAATTGTTGAACGATTTAATCGGACACTTGCTGAGCGGTTATTTGGATATCAATACGCGAAGGAGTTTATTCAGGATAAACGATCCCGTGAATGGGTCAAGAGATTACCAGGCATAATTACAGCGCTGAATAATGAGATTACTCGAACAATTAATATAAAAACCTAACAACGCGATTAAAAAAAAGTATATACCCGTAAAACCACAAAATGATTTTTCAAAACAACCAATACTCGGCAATGTCACTGTTAGATATTTATATGAACCAGGAGAGCTCGAATGTGGCAAAAAAAGAGCTACTGTTCCTATTTGGAGTGTCACTACACATAAAATATCTAGCTTAACACGATCCACGGATAGACCGCCAGTCTATAGGTTGGATTCAACTGCTCCTCAGCGAGCATTTACTCGGGAACAACTACAAGTGATACCCGAGGATACTCAATTACCGACGAGTGGTCTTAACTAGCACCTCTGCGTCTGTTGCACTCAAGACAAGTCAGCATCACATTATCTCTGGTATGACCAACGTTGCTATTTTTTTCTGTCTACGGTAAATTGGCAGGGATCTTTATCCGACCAACACCAACGCATTATACAATTGCAACTCGCGCAGTGATTATTCTGTTGTTGTTTCAGTGTGATTATAAACTCGGCATCAATATCAAATTTTATGTTATTCTTATTTGTCCTGTTGTTTATAGCCAGAGAGTTTTTTTCTGATAATATCATCGCTGACAATATCACTTATTACAGTGTCATTATAGTCTAAAACAACTCTTCGAAGTTGATTTATTCTTCGTACTCTGGACACTGCAAGATAAACTAAATTCGACCACTATGCGATTATCTATGATCCAAACAATTGTATTGGATATAGTCAACCCCTGCGAAGAATGTATCGTCGCTGCGTATCCTAGCTTCCATGGGGTTTTATCAGCACGCAATGCTTCTGCGACAACACTGATATCAACCAACACAATATCATTTAACACTAGAATCTGCTTCTCTGTCAGGCCTGGAATATCAACTTCGATATTTTGTCTTCGTGTATCCTTGGGTCTATAACACAGCGGCACTGGAAGTGTTGCAAATTTTTCTTTATGCGTGTTAAATAACTTCATCTGAAGTGTATCTCTGACTATTTTTCTACTTGCCACTATCAAATCGTTTGGTCTCCACGCTTCCCAAAAATCATTTAATGGGGTTTCTGAAATTATTTCAAGCGCTATTTCACATTGGATTCTATCCGGTTGTAATCTGATTAGTTTCTTGAACTCGCGTAATTGTTTATCAAGTGATCTATGATCGGTATTAATTTCTTCATAATAGTCTACAAAATTCTTCAACCAATCACGAGGGGAAAAACCGACATATGGTGGTGGTTGACCATGATCGCCACACATTATCACTTTTGTATTCGCTAGCAATAACCAATCGAGAAACCTTTATAATACATCTAACGACACTGTGCATATCTCATCCCAAATGAGGATTTCAGGAATATATTTCTCGCCCATTTGATCAGGAGTCAATTCGTCACCTTTCCATCGAAAAAAACTGTGATAAGTGCAAGCATTAATTCCTCGTTGTTTCATCTCTCTTGCAAGTCTGTGTGTTGGTGTTAGCACAGTCATGTTTGATTTCTCTCGAAATAATTCAATCGCACGAGTCGTCTTCCCTGACCCACTACAACCGTTTAAGTAACTGGTTTTATATCTACATATTGGATTGGAACACGACGGTGCATTAGACAGTTCCGATCTGATTATTTTTCAAGTAATTGTTTTCAATCGTAACATCTGCTCATTTAGAATAATCACGCAGTATTTCCTATTTAATTCTCCATGATCCCCAACTCTCGTCGGAATAAGTGAATTCAGCCACTGCTTCTTTATGTTTTACGTCTATATAAAATGAATCTGTGGAGACTCTAACTGTGGTGTCAGGAAATCTATTTATCATCGAAAGTAAATTAATAGAAGCATAAGCCAGCATATACGACCTTAAGTACGTATATTGAGGATTTTCTCCATCTGTGTAAGAAACAATTGTACCTAATTTGGTTCCATCGGACAAGAAAGCGTCTTTACGATCGACGTATATACCCCTAGATGTTACATCTGCGATTATAAAATCGTATTCAGCATCATCTATAATCAACCGCGAAGAATATCGTTTGTGGTCGTATTTTCCACCTTGTGTAAATTTACGAATTATTCTTCTACTGAGATCTTTTGCGTGTTTTTTTCTAACTTCGAAGATTTCTTTGGACCATTTCACGTTATATTCTTCGTCGAGATCGGGGAATTGTTTTTTGTTTTCGGTGATTATACTATGTAGACTATCGGGTTGTGGTAACCAGACTTCAGTTTGTTTTCGATATGATATAATTGCTTCACTGACAATCAGCGATATCTGCATTTTAGAATCAATCATATACCGTAATAACACTATTGGCATCCAGTGTTTTTCAGAGATGTGTCTACCAAACCAAACATAACAACACGGATGAAGTCCTTTAGCCAATTCAAATGATACCACACGAGCGAATCCGGTTAAATCAAAATCGGGCAGTGGTTCATTAATCGCAACAATCGTGTGTGGAATGTCCAAATCTTTTGAAGTACTCAGAACACTCTCCATACACAAGAAAACTCCCTGGATAACACCCAATCATATCAACCGCAATAATACTTTTGGGGTCGTATTTTGTATTCTATAATCCACCATGGCCATAATAAACGCAGCTTGATTCGATATCTAAGAGAAATTCTGCGCGTGTTGGTTTCCATAGATTCTCTTTCTCTTGAAATGAGCTGCAACTGACGGAATTGTAAAGCGGTTTGTTAGTAATTGTTCGTCGTGTTCCGTTGAAAAACCACTAGATAGTTTTTTCATCTCGTTTTGGAGGGCTTCAGTATGGTATAATTCGCCATTCGGTCTTACAAATTGATCGAATTTACCCTCTTCGTCTTCAAAACTGTGAAGTAACCACACAGACACAGGATGGTTTTTACTCGACTGGTAAATAAAATCAAATAAATTTCCCTTGTAATATTTTATTGTTCTATCCCGCGGAAATATTGTTACCGAGGATGTCCAAGCGTGTGCATTATAGTCAATAATTTTGATTGGAGATCCTCTCGATTTATATTTCGGTTCATATAATATCTCGCCTGTTACTGTCTCTACGGATATTGGGAATTTTAGTATCCACTCTAACGCGGCTACATTTTGAATTGTTGCTCCGCTCTCCTTCACTATTAATCCCCAGTCATTTAATTTTTACGTCTTAGATCCGTCAATTTGTTTCCACGCAACGCATTTGTAAAATGCTCTATTAATCGCTCTGCTACACAGTTCAACAACGAATATTTCATGGGTTTTAATTTTTCAATACTTGGTTTATCATTTATCGGATAGATCCCATAAACAACCGCGGTTACAGGATAGTATCTCTCGTAATACGATTTGTCAATTCCAGCCAGAATTCCTGGTTTGGAATCCTGACTCACAGTGACAGTTCTCTTATTTTTCAGGATGGGTTCAAATTTGTCGCGTATAATCCAATTCCCCGTTTCTGAGCGAATAATAAAATTCACTCTAAAAAAATACTTTTTCTTGTCAAGATGCGAGATTATCACTGCTGTTCTTTCGTCGTTCATGGTAGCATCAACACTACCATCAATTCGAAATGTTGAACAACAGTGAGATGCTCCATCGCGCTTGAATTCATTAAATGCATCGCGGATTCTACACATCATGCTTCTATCACTTATTAGACACTCTGGTACATCAGCGGAGACTCTATCGAGATTGAATTCAACAATTTTCCAAGGCGTAATTTTTGATAATCTCTCGAACTCCTCCATACTATAATTAAAACAAGTATTTAAATAAGGAATTTATTATATAATGAATCATTGCAAATGGCTTATGATAGTATCAGTAACCGCTTGTAACAAATCATGCAAAAAATAAATTCTGTGGATATCATTTACAAAGCGTACGTCGTGGAAGTTTTGGGCCCTTACCTTGCATACCATGCGGAGTAGGTGTGCGTGGTAAGTCGCAGTTATGCCTCAATTGCGGTGGTAAGCGATATAGAGAGCTAAAGCGCTAATATGATAAGAGAATCAAAGATTCCATCAAGGACTCCATGAAAGATTCTGTTTGTGTCAGCGTCCTTGACTCTGTCAAGGATAAAATCATAAGAACACATCAAGACTACATTGAAAGATTCTCAAGTAATAATTAAACCAAATAATTAATTAGACAAATAGTATTTAGTATATAAATGAACCAAGAATTTCAACCACATCCAGTGATTACCAATTATGAAGCATCTCGTGATGGTATTGTCAGACACCGCAGGCTGAAGACACCAGTTGGGTATGATAATGGTATGGGGTATCTTATATTTGGTGCTGGAAAGAAAAGATATCTCAACCACCGGATAATATATGAATGTTACAAAGGATTGATAAAAGATGGTTTTGTAGTTGATCATATTGATTCTAATCCTAAGAACAATTCTTTAACAAATTTACGAGCTATAACGCAAAGTGAAAACACCAAACAAGGAGGTACTGGAAAAAACTCGAAAAATGCGAAACCTATAAAATCATTTAATACAGAAAATAACGAAGAAAGAATATTTCACTCAATGAAAAAGATGGAAAGTATTTCGATATTTGTATACCTTTACTTCGATATGTTGCAGAGAATATCACTAGATCGGCGTTTTCTAAAAAATTTAAAAACAGAAATCAATTTGTATATACCTGAATTATTATATGTACCATTAAGGGGAATAACTCGTGTGGGCTTGTGTGTAGTTTTGAAACAACAATAACTCCTTTGTTGTAGTGACGGATCTCAATGGGATTTTTCGATAACTGAATGGCCTTTTTTGTGTGTGGTTCATAAACACATATATCGTATTCAAAATTATAGACTTGTAGATTACGAACACTAGTGTATTGCATACACGGTTCGGATCTCGTCCTGGGGCCCATCGTTCGAATCTCGTTGCAGGCATTATTGTCGTCGCTACCGGTCGGAAGGTTTTTCTAAATAATAATTGGGGCTTTAAGCCATTCGAAATTCAAACCGTGAAACCACCATATGTCACACACCGTCATACGGTGTGAATATGTTTTTGCATTAAAACCTGATGATTTGTTGGGGGTATGGTGGTTTCAGTTTGAATGTAGAACAGCCCCGTGTGTGTATGTGCTGTGTCCACCTATAATCCAATGTTATATATTGTATTGTCTTGTGCTGTCCTATTTGTATATATCATTGTAAATACCATATCATTTCATTGTAAATACCATTATGTAAATAATGTATCATTTCATTGTAGATACCATTATGTAAATACTTGTATATGTGTATATGTATATATCTATATATCTATATGTAAATTTGACGTCCATTCACCAAGCATACCTTCTTGGAGTTCTAACCCTTTATTTGACGAGTTAGATCCCCTCTCGGAGACTATGCTTAGTGGTACTTCTGGGTCTCTCAGATGTGAATAACACCTGAGGGGTTCCAATGGGGATGTGTTGTCTTATAATGTAACCTCTGTGCCTCTCAGATGTGAATAACACCTGAGGGATTCCAAATAGGTTCCTCATATCATACAAAAACGGGTCAAAATTGACCCCCTAATTTTTTATTAGATATATAATGTTTCATATAATAAATTTCAAAAAATATGAAGGTCATTATTAACGAGATTTCAAATTTGTAAAATCAAGGAATTTAATTGTCAGATAAATCAGATTGTGATCGGATTCTTTCTGATTTTCAAATATTGATGATAGCGCTCGAAATAATAAATATGTCTTACCGAAATCCTATTCTTTTATAAAGAGAATTCAACAGGCTGTAAATGACTCGCTTGTATTCTGCAACGTCATCAACAAATTTATCCCGCTGTTCATTGCTGTCGAAAAGGTCAGAAGTGAATTGGGCAAACAATATGAAATCAAACGCACAATAAACTCGAAAATCAAAACAAAAAGAGAAGAAATCATCAGACAAAATGAAAATCCCCACCCTTTGGTTACCTCAACACAGTGAAAAATCTCTGATGCCCAATCTGTTGCAGGTGACAATAAAGCCCCATTGACAAACAATTATATAGACATGTATGCGCTTACTCACCTAGAACGAAATTGTATGAGTTGAAATTCTATAGACACGTAAGATAGTGTATTTTTTGGCATGGTGATTTATCACTACGCGGAAGTAATGAACACACTGTGAAATTCAAAAGAATTTTGGGTGGGTAAGATTTCACTTACAATTTAGATTGTATATTATATTTATAATGGTAGAAGAAGCACGCGAACGATTAGCTGCGATTATGAAATTTATTCCGATTCGTGATTCCGTTCGAAATAAGCTCCAAACGAGACAAGAATATCAAACCGATTTTACAACGGGCACTGAAAAATTATTCAAACCAATAACCACCGCAACCGGGAAAGTCGTTTCGACCACTGAAAAAGCCATATGGGGAGATATTCCTGAGGAACAACGACAGAAAAAAAACCCGGCTGTTCTTCCTTCACTTGAAACAAAAGCAAAAAGATCCAAGCAAACAAAATATTCTTTAAAAACACTTCCTGGTGATATAATAGCCGCTGCACGACTTCAGGAACAACAAGAACAAGAACAACGAGAACGACTTGCACAAGAACAACGTGAACAACGAGAATAAGAACAACGAAAACGACTTAAACAACGACTAGGTGATATTATTGAAGAAGATGATGAACAACAACAACAAATTAAAGAAAAAGAAGAAATTTCGAGAGAGAGAGAGAGAGAGTAAGAGAGAGAGAGAGAGAGTAAGAGAGAGAGAGAGAGAGAGAGAGAGAGAGAGAGAGAGAGAGAGAGAGAGAGAGAGAAAGAGAGTATATCTACCTGAAAATATATTTACGAATGAGGCATTGGATAAAATTAGAAAATTTTCCCCCGATGATGAATTAGCTGATTTTGCTGCTAATTCATTTCAAAAGGGGACAAGGGAAAAATATATAAAAGATGGAGATGAAAAATCTATAAAAAAATTTGAATTCTGGTATAAAAAAAATATATTCGGCAAATCACGGTGGAATTAGAACCTCAAAAGATAATGGTCATTTTGTTAAATATGAAAAAATGAGCAAAAGATACAAAAAGCTGTCTACCATCATATGAGGAATCTCAACTCCCCGAGGAAATAAAATCTGCTAGGGTTGTGGTAGCTCCCATAAACGGTACAACTGGTAAAACCACCGGTAATGGATATCGTGGCAGTGGTCTTGTTCGTTGTCCTAATAGTATTCTCGGGGATATATCACAATTAGAAATTCTCGTAGGAGGGAAATGAGCTGGAATAAATCACCGGAAATAATTAATGAGGCCGCTAATATATGTAGACGACTATTTGAGGGTGGTATAATAGATATTTGTGTATATCGAGAGTTTATTGATGAGCTAGCGGACGGTTACCACAGTGAATAAATCACCACATTACATAAATGTCATTTAAATATGATGATCATTCACTACAACCACAACAAACCAACCATGGTCTATGTAGTAAACTCACGATTGCCTGTTTATAGAGCGTACTATGGAGATGGTCTCGGCAATACCATTGCAGAGTTATTTGCAAAAATGGCTCCAAATATAGCACCAATCGCAAATCAGTTATCAATGAAAGCTATTGATGTTATTCGTGATAAGGGAATTAGCTAGCGTTAGTTCGGCGAAGAAAGAAAACACAGATGACTTCGTCATCAGTGATAAAATCACTAGAGAAACTACCATCTACGGAAATTATGCCTGCAAGTATAGCAAAATAATAAATAACGCAGTGGATCAAAAAATAGCATCACGGAGCAGCGGCCAGGATAATATTACTGCAAATATGATAGCGGGAAGTGGCTTGAAATTGCGAGCGAGATCGCGATTTAGATCAAGAAATATATAATAATATGTTCAAATCGGCTCCTGATGCAGCGTTCGATTTAGATGCACCAGTACCAAAGAATGATTCTATACTCAATTATCATTATTATTCCTATAATGCAGTACAACCAAATAGTCGATCAAGAATCGAACTTCAAGTCCAGGATACCAGCAAATACTTTCTACTCGCTGAAGCGTTTATCAAAGTAGAAGGAGAAATTGTAACAAATGACCCCGACCATAATGATCCACCATATGCACTTGATGTCAAAGTTGGCTTTGTCAATAATGGTATCATGGCGCTATTTAACAGCGCTAGAAACATGATTTATAGAAGAGAGATTGAATCCATAGAACATGATGTTGATGTTGCCACAAGATACTCCGTTAGCAAGATACTTCGATGATTATACAAGATCGACAGGTCCATCTATGATGTTTGCTAAGGATGTTACTGATCACGCTAAACACAATAAGTATATTAAAGTAAGGACATCAAGAGATACTGCATCCGATTCCCAACCAACACCTGATTCTGTTGAACACGAAGCAAGACCAGCTGCTGCCTTTGATGTTATAAAAGGTGATAGTACTCGTTACAACTTAGGGTTTGCAACACGCGTATCAATGTTGCATGGACAGCGTAGATTATTCTCATGCGCGATTCCACTACATCATATATTTGGATTCTGCAGAAATGTTAGAAAAGTTATCTATGGAGCGAATCATACAGTAGTACTCGTAGTAGTACTGGCGGCGACGACAATAATGCAATCTGGCGAGAAAGGGGCCCTGCTGGAGCTCTAGTCGCTAATTGGGTGTTAATGAAGTCTCGTTGAGGATAAACGGCCAACAGGAACCATCCGAGGATATTTTACTTAATTACGAACAAAAATAAATAGCACGTTGTCATTTATGGGAGGCGATAATAATGTAGATACCGGTCTGCAAATATCACAATGGGATTTTAGAAAACTATATCCCATCTACAAGTTTCGTTGGAACATCTTGACTTAACCAGACAATCCGTCGTTGACATACACTTTCGAGCTCGTGTAACCGCTCCTCCTGCTGGTGGCTACAGAGCAGTTGCTGTCATACTTGGTGACAAATCAATGCTACTCGAAGGTGTTGGTGGACGAATGAGGGTAGCTGATGAACAAGTGGAAAATATGTAATGTAACAATTAGATCAATCTGTTATTAAATAAAATGTCATATAGTCATGTTAGTGTTACGTTAACTCCTGGTCAAATTTAAAAAATTGGAATCGGATTCAGCTAAAAAATGTGGAACCACAATATCGCTCAAGCACAATCATATGTCTGGTGGTCAAAATAAACTGTCATTGACAGTTCGTCAGATAAAACACTTCAATGATGCCATCAAAGATAAAAAAAGGTGTTCAGGTCACTCTCTCTGCGGCCGTGATCAAAAACATGATAAAAGCAATTGGCATATTCCCACTTTTCGCTGCGTTACCAGCGTTGATTGTGGCAGCGGCCCCAGCGATAGCAAAAGCCGCCGCGCTAGGAGCCGTTGGTACAGTGGCAGGGATGGCACTAAAGAAAGCTACCGGACAGGGATACAAAAAAAGGAAACGATCAGGAAAGGGTCTAAGACTACCAGGAACTCCGTATTCATGGTACAGCGGAAACAGCCTGAGACTAGGAACAGTTTACAAACAATAGTTCCTATGTCAAACTTTGATTTACTCGACGCTGCTAAAAAAAACTAGCGATAAAAAACTTTAGAGGTGTCTTTATGAGAAATCAATTACCACAACAACCAAGCAACGCTGAAACCGGTATCATTAATGTCGATAACAGCACTGGACCTGGAACTCACTGGGTTGCATACGCGATTGATCCGCGTGTGATTGTTTATTTCGATTAATATGGGTTAGCACCGCCTAAAGAGTTTATGCGTTATATAAACCGCTTAAAAACTCCTATCTGGTATACCACGCTACCAACAGAGAAAATGAATGACCCATTAATATGCGGCATAGAAGTATTAAATGTACTCAACGCTATTTCATCATCGGGAAAACCACCACATAAAACCGTACACGAATATACAAGTAATCGCTTTTTGATAGAAATTATATAAAATAACATGATTGATATTTGGAGGAGATCTTTATCAAACCTTAAAAAAACCACCGCGGAAATATCTGCAACCGGTGATGTAAAAAAAAAATAATCGAAGATGAAATATCCGAGATGTTAAACCTCGCAAGTGTTGATTCAAATGAAATAGTTGATTTCAAGATCGTCAAGGTAAATTGAAAACTAGTAGTGTTTCCCTTGATGATATTTTAGTTAAACAACGCGGTGTTACGGAAAATGCTATCGTGGTATTTTCCGATGAGGGTGAACTCAAACCAGATGTTCTCATTTCAACTATTGTGGATAGAATTTAGAACCAATAAAAAAACTACGCGATGAATACGACGACAAAATATAACTAAATTCGATCAGTTTTCTAAATTACAAAGAAGTATTTACAAACCTCTATTAGATTTCTTTGAAAATCCACCGGTGACCACACCGAAACTCACGGAGATAAACACCTCCATGGATAATTTGTCAAAGTTGCGATCCGATTATGACGCTCATATCGAACAATTTACTACGTTACGTAAAAACTTATGATGCCGTCGATAAATGTTTTGGTAAAAATGCTAAACCCGAAGAAATCAAAACAGATTTCGCTGGTATTATCACGAAACTCGATGAAATAACCGCAATTAATCGGTGAATAGAACTTGTTCGCGAAGATATTAAAACGACCAACGATGTCATCAGGGATGATCTACCGAGGATGATACAAAAACTTGAAAAAATAAAAATCACTCACGAACAAAAAAATATCGTAAATAATGTGTACGCGATCCAACACGGATCATTTACGTGGACACCATCCACTAACATATTAAATATCACCGCGACCGTCAAAGGTATTTATCGATTAACACTAGTGTCGCCGACTCAGTTTAATATTTCATCAACGAGTTCATATGGGATCAACAATATGATATCAACGATCATCGACAAGGAAACAACTAAACGATTCACAATAATATCCACTGATAATAATTTGGCTAGGGTTTCATTAACATTGTATGTGGATTTCGTAGCGGATTTAAGTAAACAACTTAATTAAAAATCCATAGGATTTTCAACGCTGGTGAATATAACGCCAGCAATTTGAAATCTATTATAATAAATAAAATGCAAACATTGGCAACGTCACAGCAATATCGCTATGATCAGGTCAGAGAATTTCAAACTAAACTCAAAACACTCACTGAGGAGTACCAAATAAAAATAAAAAAAATACCGACGAAGAATTACCTCAGTTGATGTACTCGGTATCAGGTGTAATCACCGGAGCCGGTATAATACTCTCCTCGGTGACAATGATTGCCCCGATAGCTGTTCCAATTTGTATATCAGCGACGACAACAATCGCGGAAATTATTTCAATAATAAAAAAAAAAATATCATCATGCAGTCAGCGTAAACTGCAGGATTACGTAGTTAAGTTCCATGCTGTGTCAACAGCGTACTCACAATTATCCTCGATGATATCGTCGTCACTCGATGACACATTAATATCCGATAGTGAGTTTTCAGCGATGGTACGTGTTTATGATTCCGCGATGTCAAAATTAGAAAAACAACATGAGTAATAAAACAATGGCAACATCGCATGAACTACTTCAACGAATAGCGGAAAACACAACCACGGTGAAAATCAGCATAATCTCTATAACCTCAACCAATCCTGAATTCAGTGTGAATTTCCCCACTGCGATTTCGGTGAAAGAGATAGCACTGGCAAAATTACGAGTATATCACAGTTGGCCTAACATTAGATCAAAATCATTCGGTGGTCAACAACCAAATAATTCCCTGGTGTTTGCGAGTAAGAATAAACCCGATGATACTTCAGACTGGAACGTTGTTTCGCTACCATCTTGGTCCTACCAAATCGAACAAATCAATAACGAATTTCAGCGTAGAATAAAATCCATTACTGGAAAAGAATCGAAAATCGCTATAACGGTTCGTGAACTAACACTATCATCTGCCATTGAGATAAACTCGCCCGGGTATGTCGTAGACATCTATCAAAGCTCAATAAGGACCGTGCTAGGATGGCCTGAAAAAACACCTCAGGCATCTTATCAAAATATACCAGAACCTAAAAAATGTGATTATACTTCAAATAAGGAATCATATCATGATGTAATAATATCGTACGATGGAAATTTTCGAGCTCTGGGATTTTTTCGTGGGTAGATAGAATCAGGTAGTGGATGGTCTCAAGTAATTCCAAGTAGAATTACTGAACATTTCATAAAAATAAAAAATGAATTTGAAAAATATAGACATAGTCTAAGAGAAAAACTTTCCAAAGAATCCTCCCGAGATGAAATCATCAAATACATAGAAATATGTAATCAAATTATCGTTGATATGGAAGTATTTAATTTATGGATTATTCAAACAGTCTTAAATGATACAAATCTTTAATCAAGAATAGAATTTGCAAAAACATATAATATACGTGTAGAAGATATTCCAGCATTTAAGTTTCCTGAGTATAATGTAGACCAATTAAAAAAATCAACCAATGATCTCCTCGATGAGTACTTTCCACAAATACTCGCCGCATGGATAAGAATACCACAAACAACTATCCTACATTACTATCAAAAATAATAATGACCCAGATGGTGGTGGTAGGCATATCGCTCCTCAAATATATCCTCGGTGATTGCAGTGAATTTAGTATGTGATGTTATCGAAGGAAGTTATCAAATAAATCTCGAAAGATCAAATCAAGCCTAACAAGGGTATATTTTATACTCATTTGCACCAACAGCTCCACCCTGATTTTTAATAATTGAGGATCCAACTAATCCAGTCTATATTCGATGTCATAATGATTCGTTAACGAGAATTAATTTTAAACTCACTGTCTAGTCCAATAATCTAATTGATTTACAAGGTAAGGTTTTACAAATTAGTTCGTTTGTGAAATCCTAAATTGCTAGCAATTTCAAGGATTTTCAATTCGTCTCCGCAGCGCAATCAGTGCCGGGTCTGTAGCGTAAAATCCTAAAGGATTTCTGGATTTTTTTTGTTTGCCTGAAATGGTTTCGGTTGAAATCCTTTAGAATTTTACTGAAATAGTTTCGGTTTGCTTGAAATAGTTTCGGTTTGTTCGCCCCCTTTTGTAAAATGGAAAACAACATGCAGCCCTTTAATTGAAAAATTAAGTCTCCGTGGAAGGCTTATTTCGGCTTGAAAACTTAGTCTGTCCACCCTCTCTGCTGCTAATGCACCGGAGCTCGTATCGTAACTTACAAATTACCTGTTATACGCGTTCTAAATAATATCCACAAAGGGGACAATTCTCTCCTTAATCGCGCGACCCATTTAAGATTAAACACTATTAGTTCGAGTTACGTTTTGCGTAGCGTAATACATTTGGTACCGATGTTTAGTTCAGGCATTCAACTTTGTATGTGTATCCAAAGTTTGGCTTACTATCATAAATTTAAGGAATGCCAGATCATTTCCTCACGATACTGCTCGACATGGCCGGGATTGTGCTCGCTTAATATGTCTAGAGCAACGCGCTTAATGTCATACTAACTTCTTATCGGAAAACTGAAAATAAGTTATAAGTAAATGCAGGCCAACTGAAAATAAGTTATAAGTAAATACAGGACGTCATTTTCTTTTAACAATTGAGAGGACAGTATTCCATTTAGAGGGATTTCACTTCCATATTAAGTGGGCGTGAAACTATCCGACTCAACAACCTAATGCAGGGAACTGGTTTTACTACGCCACCTTAGTCCAGTCAAATCATGATTTTAAGCCACATTTCGCCTCTAACTTTGTACCATATTTACCACCATGCCATTCCCGTTTATTCCATTGTATAATTTGCCAATCTCCTGTCATAAATACTGCACCTGGAGTCACACAATCGATTCACTCAATTAGATTTCATAGGGACTACTTACCGACAGTGACACTCATGCAGCTCTGACCTGAATTCACTAAAAGTAAACCATGGCATCTTGAAACTTACTAACACTTCACTCTGTAAAATTTGTCACTAGTAAATAGCTAATTATGTCGGTCTGAGGACTCTATTCCCAGCACTGACTTCCCATAATCAAGCAAGTAATCACAAAAATATAAGAAATCCTTACAATGGAGTGCTAATAACAAATACGCATACTCTTTAAACGGTTCTGCCTCTTTATATCTACTTGCAGCAACAACGACAGTTAACGCGTATTTGTGTGTATTTTGGCGAGATTGTACTTTGATAGTATCATGTGGTAAAAATAAAATACCAGACTGATGAACTTCATTAGGAAATCTGACATCAAAATGCACATATTCGATTATATTAGTTTAGGCGGTGGTAGATATATTCGCCATATTGCCTGTAGTGCCAACCATTTTCAGCTGTAGAACGTTTGACACCCGTTGCTTCGGCGAGTTTACTAGACGCTGCTCTGCCTCTCCAATGTCATCTTGGTCTATAATAAATCGATTCCATAATATTAATGACCAGCACCTAATACTATTTTACCTTTTATCGCAGTTCTTGCTAACCAGTTAGCCAATGATTCCTTGAAAGATTTATATTTTATGGAATTTAACGCGTGAATTAATTTTACATCTGCAATGTGTATTCTGCAGACTGTTACTTTTATAAGCTACATCATGAGCATGGCACGCTTTATCAATTTCATTTATCAGATATTCAACTGGTCTTGGTTGATCTTGATCATCAAGTCTGGTTCCAGGACCACAATAATTATATCTAGGAAAGTGTTTTTCTGCTTGGTATTTATCCCACGATATCCCCGGTAATGTTCCTGATCTTGTTGCAATATCATCTCGATAGTTTAATACTGTTTGGCCTTAAATTGTCAATGGGAATAAATTTAAATTTCTTTGTACCACATTGTTCACACTTACCTGTAAGTGCTGATATGTTATTTTTGTTCTTGCTGTAATAGTTGTTAGTCCATTCGTTGGGGTAGGCGCCATGCATGTAACACAATATAAATACATATTATTTATAAATCATGGATGTAATTGATGTTTCGGCAACAAGAAAACAAGAACTTGCTAAACACCATGCAGCGCTACCAAACTATATCCGGAGGATCATAATATGTCCATCTTGGAGGGGTAAAAAGCAACTGCTACTTTATGTAATAATGAGATGGCTCAAATGAGATAAATTGTATCTGATAGTCTGTGGATGATCAGCAATGCTACGAAGTGTTAAAATACTTTAATGAAATGCACCGACGATAAATGAAGATGGTGATGATATAACTAATTTTTCACTGATATTGATGAAGTACCGTATGGATTTTTTTACTAATTTAGTTGTGTACGATGATGTACTGCTGAATAAACAATCAAAATCGGCAAGAATATTTTCCTGAGGTAGATATAAAAATAAAGATGTGATGTATGTTACTAAGCGGTACACACACATACCAAAAGTGATTAGGGATAACTCTAATATTTTATTTAATGGAGTTGATACAAATACCTTAGGAACTATTCATCAAACCTGGTGTAGCGGAGATATGGATATAATTAAATTTTGAAAATTAGTTAGTCAGGCTCAGTCAACCCCACACGGATTTATAACAATAAATTTACATGACCCTAGATCAAGATACAGAATCGGTCTTGATAAAGTATTTGGTTAAGAGAATGATCTAAGTATAGCAACAGAGAGTGTGCGACCTCAAATTAGTGCCCAAAAGGTAAGTATAATTGCAAATATTTTTTGACTAACGAAGCGTTTACCTTCAAAATGGAGCGTATTTTTTTAAACTCTCGGATTGATAAATGGACGCTTATATTATGACGTCGTATCGACCTCTCTGCAGCTGGGGCACTTTCACCTTCGACAACATGCAGACTTGCGACCGCATTCTGTTAGCCAGCTGCAAGATTCAACTGATTCAGGAAGAGTCATCAAGATTGGCTGCCAATGGTCATCTTCTATTGTCCATCCCCATCCTTTTGTTTTGTCCGGAACGTGTTGCATTATTGCCCATCTTTCTTTAGCCACCTGACTGCAGAAATGTACGAATCCCGCTACCGGTAAATTGGACTATACTCATGGTTCCATCAATGTTCCCCGTCATGAACAGAAACAACAACAGGCTGTTGTCACAGTAGCATACAGTTTTATAATGAGAAAGACTTATTTCTTCCTTTGTATTATTTACTTTGTTTGGTTAATGTGGTGTTGTAGTGTTTTATCATGTAAACCTAAGCCACATTACCCAATACCTGAGAAGGCTAAGGCTGTAACATCAGTGGTTAAACGAACAGTGTTATATATTATCTTGATCATAACCTATTATGTCGTGCTACTAGTCTAATAAATCCCAATCTTACAATTTTGTATTATGCCCTTTTAGCAATGCTTGTACTGTTTGATTTTGTTGTACTAATATTTATTTAGTGTCGTCAATCCTCGTTGTGTTTCACCACCAATGGTCCGTATCTTTTCCAGAGAGATTATGTTCATTTATTATGTAAGTAAAGATCATACTGTTATATTATCAAAGTATTATATGTGCATTTTTTTGTACCGTCTGTGTTCCATACCAGATGGTATCATTTTTTTAAACATAAATTGCACGTGTACTCGTGCTGTACTAGCGCCCACTACCTGTATGCTCGATATTGAAACACAGCACAAATTTACTCGTAACCATACATAAGATGATATTGATTCAAATTTGCGAGTGCGATTCTGGTAGTCAGCAAATTTGAGAAAGATACCTCTTTATTCAGACCCTATACCAAAACTAAAGAACTATTTTACAATTTACGCTCAACAAAATTAACTTTAAATGTGTTGAAATGTTAGGTTTCAAATTTGAAAACAATTGGTATAATGGCTAAGTATATCAAAGAAGGAAATAAGATGTTCTCATAGACTCTAAGTTTGGTAGTGTATTTGTTACCTCTCAAAATATAAACCATCCATTACTATCTCACGATTTTAATCCAAATGCATGTGTGTGTTGTATCATTTGGAATATTAATTTGTAAATGTATACTTTACATGTACGATGATCACACTTTATATAAATGTACAAACACCGCAATCGTGATGTGCTCAGAGGAATAATATTGGTTATTGATACCTGTAGATTTGCTAGATTGCTGAAAACAAATATATGTTTGGATTCTTTTTTTGCTGCAAGATTTTAGCAAAGTGTCCAGATTTATTTGGGATTTAAATAACACAATTGTATAGTTTTTCTGAATTTATTTAAGCAATAAAAATGGGAGGTAGCCCCATAGGTCATAGGTGTTTTTAGAATGTTATTAAGTGGATACATTATGAAAGCACTTTCAAGAAATGCAAAGAAAACTTTTCATTTCTCACCATTTGTCTTGAATATGAAAAAGTATAAAAACTAATTAGACCAGAATCGTGTACAGTGACTGTTTGAGAAGCCAACTAGACACAGAATAAATTGACTTTGAAAGAAGCAACATACAAGGTTTCCAGATATTTTGCTGGAGGTCTTTGAATCGCTATTAAAACGCAACAAACATTCTACTGGTTAAAATCTCTGTTCATAAACGTTAATCAGAATTTTATTTTTGAAAATTTAGATTTCCAATAGAGTATAATCTCTAAGACGATACACTTTCGAATGACTGAAACTATCAATACTGATCTTAAATGATAGTGTGTGTGTGTGTGTGTGTGTGTGTTGGGTGCAGGGGTGTTGCATTGTGTCCAACACACCATCAGATACCTTGACTTATCATAACAATCGAGGAGAGCAACATACAATCTGTTTCATGAAAGGTCCATAAGGTTCATGAGAGGATTTACGAATCTCGAACAAGTGACAGTAAAGGTGCACTTCAAATATCGGAAACAAAATATAGTTTTGTGTCAGTCAGATCAGCTCAGGTTATGATGAAAACGGTGAAGCCATGTATCTTGACAGAACAATCAAACAGATTTTCATGTTGAGGCCATTCAGGAATGATATTTAGCTGGAAGGACTATGTCGTCAAAAAAGTTGCTTCGTTTTTTAATGATGACACATAGAAAAACCCTACTTTCTGTTATACTGATGTGTAATATTTATTTTATTTGGTCCGACTGTCCTAACATTATTAACTTGATTATGCAATAACCAGTCCACCGAAAGAAATACATGTAGATGTAATAGGCTAAATATATAAGTACCAATAGATGACTTGTCTTATCTTTAAACTTCTTAACGATTACTGCATTTATTCACTTTATTTTAGTATGGACTTACTTTTATTCGAGAATTTATAGTAAAATTAATTTATTTCCTGTTATGTATACTTGGTATTTCTAATACAATGCCTTTAAATCATATCACATTTGTACATATCTCCAAAGTAACTAAATAATTATTAGTACATAGAAATCAAACTACAAGCTGTGCTAAAATAGCTTAGTGAAAATTGTAAGATTGGGATTTATTAGACTACCAGCAAGACGTAATACTTTAGAATCAAACAGATACAAAATTGTTCATTAACCACTAATTGTGCTGCCTTAGCCATGCCTTCTCAGGTAAAACACTACACCAACCAAACCAACTAGATAATACAAATAAAGAAATAAGTCTTTCTCATTATTATACAGGTATCTGCTACTTGTAGTTTTTTTTTTTATTAATGTCGGTCTAGGTCAGATGAATCAATATGTTGGACTTTCCAGTTTACAGAAGTAGTTGTATATGATTTCTTGGAATCTGGGGAATCTTATGACTCGTAGCAGGTTTAGCGTCAGGGTTTGACATCGCTCCGTCCAGAAAATTCGTTTTTGTTTGTTACAATATTTCTGGTGTGAGCATAATGCAAATATGTATTCTGACTTGCACTGTTTTCAGCTATGATGTACAATGTTGAGATCTCAGTTGGTCAGGATATTTTTTAACAACGATATCATTCATCCTAGCACTTCTTTAAATACGGTTCCATTTACCCCTTGTAATTAATTATATCAGTAGGGATATATCAATGATTCTAAGTACTATTTTGGTCAATGTTCTGATCTCATAATCTAGTTATTGTAAAATAAATATATTGGTTATAATTAATGACACCTTTAGTTGTATAATCATTAAAACATTCTATATACATCCAGCATGGTATTGGTTATTATTTCCACGATATTGTTATATGTGCCCGGTGCATTTAAACAGGTATGTTAATACACATTAAAATTAAGTATTTAAACTGTAGAAAATGAATTCTACTGGGAAATGTGTAATCATCATGAAGAGCTTAATATTGCCGAAATCGGGGCTTGACAAAATTTTATAGTACTTATATATGCTCTTTTCTTTTTTTTTTCTTTTGGTGGGGGGTGGAGGGGTACCAAAACAGATTCCCCCCTCCCACCATTTCCCAAAAAATAAAGTTTTATGTGTAGTTGTTTCCCCCAAAGGTGTGTATGTCTGTATTATTTTATTTCCAATATCCACAAAATGGAATTTGTTTTTGCTGGGTATTTTTGTAAAAAAAATTCCTAGTGTTTCTAAAGGGTGGCTCCTCTTACTAGGTCTAATTCCTATTAGGTGGAACTCTTTCCCCTTGTTATTCCTCGGTGACCATTGCTACTGGTTTCCTAGTCCCGTGTGCGCTGTATGTATTGTGCTATATGTTGTGTATGCTATAGATAATGTTGTTTGGTGAGACGGCTATTTATTTCGAATATTGTTCCCCGTTTTCTTATGAAGAATAAAGGTTTCTCTTTTTCTTTGTTCATATTTAAGTTTACTTGAACCTTACACAAAGCTCATTTCTTTCTCTTTTTTTTTAATTCCAAGAAACGGTGTGTTAAGTCATGTTTAATTTTAAAATAAAATACAATCTTAATATTCTAGTGTATTTAGTGCATGATCATGTGTCCTTTATCATAAATCTTGAAATATATTACAGTATCATGTCATAGGGAGAGACACCCTATTCATTTTTCTTGTGTTTCTCCTGTGACATGAAACACTTCGTGCCTTTTTTTATTATAGTTTTGCCAAATTAAAATATATTTTTGCTATTATGTTTCTCTCCTTATTCTCACCCCCTTACCTCCGTAAGGATAAGATGAAGATAATTTGGAGAAAAGAAAAATAATATATTATAAGCGAAAGAAAATATGTATGAATAATAAATAATTAGAAGAGGTTTAAAAAAAAATCTACTATTTTAATCCCGTGTTAGTGTCCTGTTTGTCCATGTTCTGCATGAGAGGGTTTGCATGGGCTCTTTTCCAGACATGTTCACTTTGCGCATTGGGATATAACTCTGGAAAGTATACATCCCTTACTTTCCCTCATGTAGATCCCTTGTCTCTTTCCTTAGTCTAAGTGAGAAAAAATAAAGAAAGTAAAGAAAGATAAGTAAGTTATTTCCCTATTAGTATTATTTGTCCACATTTAAACATTGAATTCGTACTAAAGCTTGTAATTTTATATAAAGTATTCTTTTTGAAGTCCCCATCTAAGTTTTATAAGTTTTCCTTTTTATATTCCCCTTGTTTATTTAGTTCTTTATTCTATATTTAAATCCCCCCCCCCCTTTTCTTTATCTAGTTTGTTGCATTGGTCTATTACATGATGATTTGTGAATGGTGCTCTATTACAGTGGACATTTCGGCGATACTCTGATCATGTGCCTTCCAACAGCTACCTCTTCTGTCAACCATGCATCATGCACGTGTTATAAGCAGAGGCTTTGTATTTTTTAAGAGCCCAGGCATTCACAATTTTTCCAAGGTTTTCCCCAACTGATGTATATATTTTTTATTTTTTATTATACTTTTTATTTTCTAGTTATATCTTCTCTAATCCAGTTGTATGTCTAGTCTTTGTTTTTGTCCCTTAGTTCTTGTCTGTCTCTCTATTGTGTCAATATATTTTTAATTTCCCCAAATTTTCTTGGCACTTCTAGTCTGTAAATGTGTTGTTTCTGTATACATTTTTCCTGTTCTTCATTGAAAAGCCAAACCAATATATGTTACTGGGTTTTTGTTTATCATCTCAAACCTATTTATGTTTGTTAATTTTAACCATATTGGATTTGGTATTGCGATCCCGCCCCCTTCAAATAGCGCTATATAGCGTTTCTTTATTTATGTAATGTGTTTTATATGCCCATATATGATTTTTTATATTGTTATCAATAGTTTTTAGGTCGTTGTTTTTTAAAATGTATAGATTTTTTGGGAAACATATTGGAGTACATGAATCTTTTTGCCACTTGCTGCTCGCACCATTCGACATAATGGCGTTAGCGCCCAGATGTTAACATTTGTATTATGTTGTTTTTCATTGCTCTGTTGTTTTCTTTCTCCTCTGCCTTTCCAAAGTATATTCCTAGAGCTTTTACTTTTTCCTTAATTAGGTGAGGTAGTAAACCTGGGTGGTTTCGCCTCCAGTTTCCTATTTTAATTATCTGTTTTCTCATGGTTGATTTTCGATCCTGATGCTTTTCCAAATTTTTCAAATTCTTTTTTCCAGATGTCGGAAGAAATTTGAATCTCTTACAAAGTTTGTGCAATCGTGTGATTGCTGGAGCAGTTTTATTTCTTCCCTTATATTTGAGATTTTTATTCATTCTTATTTTTATACTGAAGATTTCTATTGCTAGTACGTATAATATCACTGATAGAGGAAAGCCTTGTCTTACTGATCTTTGAATATATCAAATATTTCCGTTATCGCTCCATTTACCTGTATTTGTGTAGTTATGTTCATAAAAATTATGTTGGTCCATGTATGGAAATGTTCTCCAAAGCCAAATTTATCCAAGATTTTTGGGACATAGTTTTGTAGCCCCCTTTGTCCTGTTTCTTGTATATATTCTATTGTTTTCATACTCATTATATTATCTTGTATATCTCTACCTTTTGCCCCACAGGTCTGGTTATTATTTATTATTATAGGCATTGTACATTATATTCTTTCTGCTACAATTTTGCTTAGTATCTTAAAATTTTGATTTAGGAGGGAGACTGGCCTCCAATTTTTTAAGTCCTGTTTATCCCCCTTCCCCTTGTATATCAATGTTATTATCCCCTCCCTCATTGTTTTGGTCATTTCATAATTTCCTAATAGTATGTTATTATATAAGCTTTTAAGAATTGGCGACAGCTCACTGCAAAAGTTTTTGTTTTTCATACGGTATAATAGAATTGGTCATTTTGGTGCTGTATTTGTCTCCCTTATTGTCTTTGTCATTGTCCGCTTCATTGTCTGTGGTTCATCTGTTCTTCCCTCTTGTTAGTTTGTTTAAAGTAATTTCGTCATTATCTGAAATTTTTCTTCCCTGTAGTTTTCAATTGTGGAATTTTGTTTTTATCCAGTGTTATTTGGGGGAGTTTCCAAATCTATTTGCATGGTCTTTTTTCAGTATCCTGCAGGTCGCTGTATACAAATAGGGCTTTCTTCCTCTTTTTGATTCTTGTTTTTGCAATTGGACTAGATGTTACAGGGTAAACTTCAAGCGAGTCTATAGTATCCCCCTCTTCCGTTTCCTCGAGGGGCTCACTCTCTTCTATTAGTACATGGAACATATTGCTAACTTCAATTTCTTTTGTTTTATGTGTGTTTCCATGATTTGAGATTTGTTAGGACACAGTATCCATTTCCATTCTGTCTTTATTAAACTCACTTCTTTGTCCCCTGTTTCTGCCTTTTTGATTTCTTTTTGTGTGTTCTTTCTTGTTTGCTTCTCTAGTTTTTTTGGTAAAGGAAGCCCCGCTGCTTTATTTGCATAAGTGGGCACCGCCATATGATTTTTACAATTTCTAGATGCATCACCCACCTGGTTGCATCAGGGGGATTTCCGGTTCCATTCACAACCTCTATATGAGGTACATAAGAGAAAGCCCATGACATAAAGAAAGTAGGTATTTTCTTCAGCAGCAGAGAGGGTGAACAGACCACGTTTTCAAGCAAAAATAAGGCTTCCCACAAATCTCATTTTAACCGAAAAAAAAAGTCTCCATTTTTGTAAAACGGAGATTTTACGATTTTGCTCACAACGATGTGGTCATCCACCCTCTCTGCTGCTAAGGGTTAACAAAAAATAAGAAATGATTTTAACCGAATATTTGATCCAGTCCGATACGATATCGAGTCCGAGGATCATGTAAATTTATTGTTATAAATCCATGCGGGGTTGACTGAGCGTTACTAAAGAAATTTTTAAATTGATTGAAGTCCATATCGGAACACCATGTCTGCCAAATATTTCGTAGCGTATGTGTATCAACGCCGTTAAACACAGCAAGAATATTACAGTTATCTCTAATCACTTTTGGAATCTGTGTGTAGCGTTGAGTGACATATATCACGTCAGTGTTTTTATGCCTGCCTCTGGAAAAGATCCTAGCAGGATTTTTTTGTTTATCCAACATTATATCGTCGTATACGACTAAATTGTTAATATCTCCATCAATATCATCAATGCTCGGTGCTTCATCGATATCGGTTATAAAATCAATGGCGTTCTCGCCCTTAATTTCTGAAGCATTCTCGTTAAAATCCTTTAACACTTCATAACATCGTTGATCATCTACGCTAGGGGCAATTAAATACAACTTATCCCACTTCATCCATCTCATTATTAAATTGAGCAACAATTGCGTTTTACCGGATCCAGATGGCCCGATTATAATCATCCGGATAGAGTTTGGTAGCGCTGCATGATGCTTAATTGGTTCTCTTGTTTTAGTCGCCGAAAAATCAATTATATCCATATTTCTATACATAAATTATGGATCTATATTGTGTGAAGTGTAAAACGCGTACTGGCACAGATGATGTGACGACGGTTACAACTAAAAATAACCGATCAGCGCTTTCTGGTAAATGCGTGCAATGTGGTACAAAGAAATTTAGATTTGTGTCTATGAAATCTGATTTTAAAAAAAACGAGGAGGTGATATCGCAGCCAAATTGGCAAAGCTCCCTGGAACCCCATGGGCAAAGTACCCCGGAGAAAAGCACCTCCCAGGATATAGCTACTGTGGACCGGGAACCAGACTT
The DNA here is from genome assembly GCA_030141615.1 of Unio pictorum. Lineage (NCBI taxonomy): Eukaryota > Metazoa > Mollusca > Bivalvia > Unionida > Unionidae > Unio > Unio pictorum. The sequence goes on from JARLTB010000179.1 coordinate 58,526, forward strand.
GATATCAGACTCAATAATCAAAATCAACCCAACCCCGGTGAAGAACCAATAAACGCCATTGATAAGGCCTGTCACCTTCATGATGTTGCTTATAAAAGCAGCAATCTGCAACACAGACATCTAGCAGATGTGAAATTAATTCATGCGTTAAATGCTATTCCTGATAAATCCTTCAAAGAAAAATTGGCTTCCTTTTTGATAAAATCGGCTATGAAAAGTAAATTGATGTTAGGTGCCGGTAATTAATAATATGGAATCAATTTATTATTCCCCAAGAGGATACTGGAGGGGTAAATCAGCAGTCCATAAACTCGCTAGCGCTGCAAAAGTGAAAAAAACTACAGCGGAGGATTGGTTATCCAAACAGGCACTATGGCAAATTTATCTACCACCGCCTAAACAAATTCAATTCTCGCATTTTGATGTGACTGCTCCTAATGAAGTTCATCAGGCTGATATATTATTTCTGCCACATGATCGTGGTTGCAAATACGCTTTAACCGTAGTTGATATTGCAAGTCGATACAAAGAAGCAGAACCGTTAAAAACAAAATCAGCCACTGAAGTTGCTTCTGCATTTGAAAGGATTTATCGACGAGGTCCTCTGCACTGGCCAAATCTATTGCAGGTTGATCCTGGCAAGGAATTTCAGGGTGCGGTTCTATCTACAATGAAAAATCATAATGTCACCATACGACGAGGGCATACTGCGCTACATCGCGATCAGGCCATTGTCGAACGATTTAATCGGACGATTGCTGAGCGGTTATTTGGATATCAATACGCAAAAGAATTCATTCAAGAAAAGCGATCCCGTGAATGGGTTAAAAGGTTACCAGCTGTGATTACCGCACTGAATAATGAGATCACTAGAACAATCAACATGAAACCTAGGAACGCTATTAAAAAGAAGTCTATACCCGTACAACCACAAAAAGATTTCCCTAGAAACGCTAGCGTTTCCCAACCAATTCTTGGTAGTAATGTCACTGTTAGGTACTTATACGAACCAGGAGAGCTTGAAGGGGGTAGAAAAAGGGCTACTGATCCTATTTGGAGTGTTACTGCACACAAGATATCTAGTATAACACGATCTACGGGTAGACATCCAGTCTATAAACTGGATTCAACTGCCCCTCAACGAGGATTTACTCGACAACAATTACAGGTAATTCCCGAGGATACTCAATTACCACCGCGGGGTCTTAATTAGCGCCGTTGCGTCTGTTGCACTCAAGACAAGTCAACATCACATTGTTTCTGACATGACCGAGACTGTTATTTTTTCTGTCTACGGTAAATTGGCGAGGATCTTTATCCGAATACTGCCAACGCATTATACAATTGCAACTCGCGCAGTGATTATTCTGTTGTTGTTTCAGCGTAATTATTAATTTAGCATCAATATCAAATTCTCGTTGTTTTTTTTTGTCCTGTTGTTTGTAACCGGAGAGTTTTTTATTAATGATGCTAACATCAATATCACTTATTGTTGTGTCATTATCATCGCCACCAATGATTTCATCATCGAAGACAACTCTTCGAAGTTGATTTATTTTTCGTACTCTGGATACTGCGAGATAGACTAAATTCGACCATTCGATGCGATTATCTACCATCCAAACAATTGTATCCGATATAGTTAATCCCTGTGAAGAATGTATCGTCGCTGCGTATCCTAGCGTCCATGGGGATTTATTAGCACGCAATGCATTTTCGACGACGCTGATATCAACCAGCACAATATCATTTAACACGAGAATCTGCTTTTCACTCTTCCCTGGAATATCAACTTCAATATTCTGCTTTCGTGTATCTGAAGGCCTATAACACAACGGTACTGGAAGTGTTGCAAATTTTTCTTTATGCGTTTCAAATAACTTCATCTGAAGTGTGTCTCTGACTATTTTTCTACTTGCTACTATCAAATCATTTGGTCTCCACGTTTCCCAGAAATCATTCATGGGAGTTTCTGAAATTATTTCACGCGCTATTTCGCATTGGATTTTATCCGGTTGTAATCTAATCAGTGCTTTGAACTCGCGTAATTGTTCATCAAGTGATCTATGGTCGGTATTAATTTCTTCATAATAGTCTACAGAACCCTTTAGCCATTCATGTGGAGATCCACCGACAAATGGTGGTGGTTGGCCGTGATCACCGCACATGACGACTTTTGTGTTTTTGTTTAACAACCACTCGAGAAATGTTTGTAATACTCTCAACGATACCGTGCATATTTCATCCCAAATTATGATTTCAGGAATGAATTTATCACCCATTCGATCAGGGGTCCATTCATCGCCTTTCCATCGAAAGAAACTATGATAAGTACAGGCATTTACCCCTCGCTGTATCATCTCTCTGGCGAGTCTGTGAGTCGGTGTTAACACAATCATGTTAGAAACGCTAGCGTTTCCACGACGATATAATTCAATTGCACGAGTTGTCTTTCCTGACCCACCACAACCGTTTAAATAAACTGTCTTGTATCTACATATTGGATCAGATACCGGTGGTGCATTAGAAAATTCTGATTGAATCTCATCACATTTTAAGTACTTTTCATCCATGGTAACATCTGCCGATTCACAATACTCATGTAGCGTCTCCTTTTTAAATCTCCAACATCCCCACGCTTCCTCCTGGGATGTGAATTTAGCTACATCTGATTTGTATTTATTGTTTATATACATCGAATCAGTAGCTACTCTAACCGCGGTATTAGGAAATCTATTTATCATCGAAAATAAATTGATAGAAGCATAAGCTAGCATAGAACTTCTCAAATGTGTGTACTGGGAATTATATCCATCACAGTAGGTAACAACCGTACCCAGTTTCTCACCATTGGATAGAAAAGCATCCTTACGGGATACAAGTTTTTCCTGTTTCGTTAAATCCGTTACAAGAAAATCGTATTCAGCGACATCTATGATCAACCGCGAAGAATATTTTGCGTTGTCGTACCGTCCACCTTGAGTGAATTTACCGATTATTCTTCGTCCGAAATCTTTTGCTTGTTCTTTTTTAATTTCAAATAACTTCTTAGACCAATTTATGATTTCTTCTTCATTGAAATCAGGGAATTGTTTTCGCAATTCGCTAATTATACGATCTAGATCGGGTTGTGGTAGCCAAACTTCTTTCTGAGCTCGATAGCATATAATAGCTTCGGAAACAATCAACGATATCAGCATGCCACAATCAATCATATATCGTAGTAACACTATTGGCATCCAGGCCTTTTCAGATATATGTCTACCAAGCCAAACATAACTACACGGATGTAACCCTGTAGCGAGTTCAAATGATATCACACGAGCGAATCCGGTTAAATCAAAATCAGGTAATGGCCCATTAATCGCAACACGAGTCATTTCATGCGTGGGGTGTCCAAATCGTTTAAAATAGTTACTACATTCCCCATACCCGAGAAAACTTCCGGGATAACACGCGGCTATATCAATTGAAATCATACCATCACGTGAGTATTTCGTATTCCACAGTCCTCCATGACCAAATTCGATGCAACTCAATTTAACGTCCTCGAGAAAATCACTTCGTGTTGGACGCCATGAGTTTTTTTCTCTTGCGAAGTGAGCTACCACTGATGGAATAGTAAAACTATCCGTCAATAGTTTTTCATGGGAACTGTCTGGTGAAAAATCACTAGCGATTTTTCTCATTCTGTTATCTAATTCTTCAACGCGATATAATTCACCATTTGGTCTTACAAATTGATCAAATCCTGATTCGGAACCAGCACTACTAAGTAACCACACTGACACAGGATCATCTTTACACAACGCATGAATAGCATCAAATAATTTCTCTTCATAGAAAACATCCCCGGAAAATTCCCCGGAAAATTTCCGGGGGATATATCTCACGGTTCTATCTCGTGGAAATATTGTTACTGCAGGTGTCCACGCGTGTTCGTTATGATCAATAATTTGTATTGGAGCCCCTCGCGATTGATATTTCGGTTCGTATAATACTTCTCCGGTTATTGTTGTTACTGATATTGGGAATTTTAATGATGCTTCTAATTTAGCTATATCAGAAATCTTTGCACCGTGCTGTTTCACTGTCAGTTCCCATTCGGTTATTTTCCTACGTCGCAGATCAGTTAGTTTATTTCCTCGGGATGCATTTGTGAAGTGTTCCATTACCCGTGTTGCTACACAATTGAGCCTTGACGAAGTCAACGGTGAATATTTCATAGGAGCTAGTTTTGCAATATCGGGTTTATCATTTAACGGATATATCCCATAAACGATTGCTGTTACAGGATAAGATCTCTCGTAGTATGGTTTGTCAATTCCAGTTAGAATTCCTGGTTTGGAATCTCTACTTACAATGACAGTTTTTTTATCCTTGAGGATTGGTTCAAATTTATCCCTAATAATCCATTTGCCTTCGACTTCGATAATGAATTTTATTCTGAAAAAATACTTCTGATGGGAATTGCTTTGTTTGGGAATTGCTTTGCTTGAAATCCTTTGGATTTCCACCTTTGGATTTCCACCTTTGGATTTTACGCCAAGGTGTGAAATTATCTCAGCTGCTCTTTTATCGTTCATAGTAGCATCGATGATGGGTACATTGACATCTTCATCAATAATTCGAAATGTCGACCAACAGTATGCTGCACCGTCTCGGTAGAATTCATTAAAACACTCCCTGATTTTACCGAGTATAGTTCTATCACCGATTAGACGTTTTGGTGTATCAGAGACTCTATCAAGATTGAATTTAGTATTTTTCCAGGGCTTAATTTTCGATAATCTTTGGAACTCCCTATCAAGATTGAATTTAGTATTTTTCCAGGGCTTAATTTTCGATAATCTCTTGAACTCTGCCATGTTATAATCAATGAATTTAGTATTTCTCCAAGGCTTAATTTTGGATAATCTCTTGAACTCTGCCATGTTATAATCAATGAATTTAGTATTTCTCCAAGGCTTAATTTTGGATAATCTGTTGAATTCCTCCATGTTATAATTAAAACAAGTATTTAAATAGAAAAATATAGTATAATGAATCACTGCAAGTGGCTAATGATTGGATCAACAACCCCGTGTAACAAATCATGCAGAAGCGAATTCTGTGGGTATCATTTACAAAGCGTTAGGCGAGGAAGTTTTGGCCCTCTCCCATGCCTCCAATGTGGGGTGGGCGTTAGAGGAAAATCGCAGTTGTGTCTTGCTTGTGGGGGTAAACGATACAGGGAACTAAAACGCTACTATGACAAACGAATCATTGACCCTAACGTCCTTGATAAAATCAAGGACAAAATCATCAAAACCCCTCAAGACTACATTGATAGACTTATAATTAAAGCAAATAATAAATTAGACAAGTAATATTATTATATAAATGAGCCAAGATTTCAGACCTCATCCAGTGCTCGTTAATTACGAAGCCTCCAGTGATGGTGTTGTCAGGCACCGCAGACTAAAAAACCCGGTTGGATATCTAAATAATATGGGGTATTTGTTGTTTAGTGCTAGAAATAAAACATATCTCTGTCACAGAATTATTTTTGAATGTCATAATGGATTAATCGAAGACGGATTTGTGATTGATCACATAAATGGCGTGAAGACTGATAATTGTCTTGTGAATCTTCAAGCCGTCTCACAAAGTCGGAATGCAAAATTAGGTGGAACTGGCAAACATGCAAAACCCCCTAGGAGAGTTAAATCGTTTGATTTAGAAAATAATGAAGAGAGAAGCTTTCAATCGATAAATGAAGCCAGTAGATACTTTGACATTTGTAGGGCTTCAATACGATTTGTTTCAGAAAATATAATTAAAACTGCTCTGTCTAAAAAAAATGGTCATAAAATAAAATTCGTATACACCTAAACGATTCAAGGTTGCACGATGTGGTCATCACCCTCTCTGCTGCTGCTGCAAATGTTTCATTTGTGGGTTAATAATTCTTTTACGAGTTCAACCGAAAATTTGATCGAGTCCGATACGATATCGTGTCCCAGACCTTGTCCCAGACCTTGTCTGGGGGGGGGTGAAAATCCTTTGTTGAAAATCGAAGATTTTTAGGATTGAAAGTCTTTACGACTTTACAAACAGACTAATCGCTAACACCTCTTCTTGTAAATCAATCAGATTATTTGACTGGTCGGTGAGTTTGAAATTAATTCTCGTTAACGAATTATTATGGCATCGCATGTAGACAGGATTAATTGGGTTCTCAATAATTAGGAATCCTGGAGGAGCTGTTGGTGCAAACGAATAAAGAATATATCCTTGCTGAGCTTGATTTGATCGTTCGAGATTAATTTGATAGCTTCCTTCAATTGCATCACATACTAAATTGAGCGCAATCACTGAGGATATATTCACGTTGAACGGAGCGATATGCCTACCACCGCCATCTGGGTCATTATTATATTTGAGGAGGACAGATGGATCTTGTTTTTGTAGCGCCTTGATATCGGTTTTAACAATTCTTGCTAGTTCATCAGCTTTGTACCCGGGAAACTTGAAATTACGCAGATTGTCCTCTGTGATATTGTAATCGGTTAGGAATCGTTGTTTATTGTCGCTGTTGTCATTAATTATTGTTTGAATAATTAGTTCATAGATATATTCCATATCAGATATAAGTTGATTTATTATTTCAACGTGTTTTTGCGATTTTGTTTTCCGTAGTTGTTCTAGTTGTGTTTCATATAATTGTTTAATTTCATTAAAATAACCACGGACGTCAGTTAGCGTAAATGAAATAGTAACAGATGAGTCGGTTGTTCTTTTAATGATAAAATCCCATTGCAATGTGTCTTTGTTGGTAAATATAAATCTATCGGCGATTCTTCCTTTTCTTATATCAGATAAATTATCTCGATAACTGGGATTGATTTCATGATATGATTGTACGTCCGTGGTTAAGTCGGCGGTGGAATTTTCCGGTGGTTTTTCAGGCCATCCTAACACTGTTCTTAACGAGCTGTTATAGATATCTACAATGTATCCCTCTGTGCTTATTTCGATCGACGACGAGAGCGTCGGTTGATGAAGATTAATAGCTATTTTTGATTCTTTTCCAGTGATTGATTTTATTCTACGCTGAATTTCAGCATCGATTTGCTTAATTTGGTACGACCCAGTTGGTAACGAAACAGTTTCCCACTCTGGAGTACCATCGGGTTTATTCTTATACGAGAACACCAGTGCGTTATTGGGTTGCTGACCGCCAAATGCAACCGATCTGATATTAGGCCAGCTATGATATACTCGTAATTTTGCCAGCGCGATCTCACGCACTGGAATCGGAGAAGGGAAGTTCACACTAAATTCAGGACTCGTTGATGTTATTGATATCATGCTTGTTTGTACTGGGTTCGTGTTCTCCACTACTCGTTGAAGTAATTCCATCGGTGTCGTCATTGTTATTATACTCATGTTGTATTTCTAATTTTGGTATCGAGGAATCATAAATACTAACCATCACTGAGAACTCACAATCTGGTATGGTTGAGACTATTGAGATCATTTTGGTTTTTTTTGGGTTTGTGTTTTCTGATTCCATCGGTGTTGTCATTGTTATTATATTCATGTTGTTGCTCTAATTTTGATATCGCTGAATCAAAAATACTGACCATCGCTGAGAATTCACTATCTGATATAATTGTATTATCGAGTGACGATGATATCATCAATGATAACTGCGAATATGCGGTTGATGCAATATGAAATTGAAGTAAGTAATTCTGCAGTTTACTCTGGCTGCATGATGATATCTTTTTTGCTATCCCGGTTGATATACCCCCGATTGTAGCCACCGCAGAAATGCAAATTGAAACTACGACCGGGGCAATCATTATAACCGATGCAAGTATTATTCCGGCGCCAGCGAGAACGCTTGACACCGAGTACATAGTAATATCAATTGCGGTGATTCTTCGTCGGTATTTTTTTATTTTTATTTGATACTCCTCAGTGAGGGTTTTGAGTCTAGTCTGAAATTCTCTGACTTGATCATAGCGACATTGCGTCGATGACAAAGTCATTGTTGTTATTTTAAAAACGCTAGTGTTTTCAATTGTGAAATCCGAATGATTTTCCTTTCAATTATCCTATTATTGACCTGGTTTTAGGATCTGATGAGGGGACACCGGATACAAATTCTATTATCCAGGGTAGTGACTCCCTAATCACAGACTCGTCGGAATTTTTTATAGTAATCGGAAATGGGATTGGTATAGAGGGTGGAGGTTTTGGTACTTTATCTAATATATATGTCAGCGTGTTAACACCGGTGATACCCCAATTACTGAATTCCAAATCAAATTTACGGCGATGTATTATTGTAAATCGGTAGCAACCTGGTACACTAGTATGTCTGTGGCCAACATAAAGATAATTATCATTTCCCCGGATCCAATCAAAAGTCCCACTATCAACCGTGTACACGATGTTATTGACGCTTACACTATGTGGAATTTTTACCTTATTGATAGCCGCGATAATTTCAACGAGAGTCATAACTGCCACAGGTGGGGTTCCCAAAAACTTATCGACGACGTCGTTGGCAGGGGTTTGTACCTTTTCAGATTTTTCTTTTAGTTTAATAATATCGTCAATGATGTCGAGATAGGTTTTATTGATTTCTGTATACTTCATCATCTCTTTATCGCGGTTAATAAAAAATGAAGCCAAAAGGAGGCTAAATCCAAAACCTTTTCGGGCTAGATAATCCTTGTTGAGTTGATCATATGTCGTCGTGATATTGTAACTTTTAGAACCCTCAAAGAAATTATTAACCATTTCGTTGATGTTTTTTTGTTCGTCAATACCGCTTTTAACTTCAGCGAGGGTCGGGCCTGTCAACGATGTGGTTTCAGACACAGGTGTTCTCCCAAGAAATTTATCAACGATGGTATTAAGTGTTGTTTGTCTCACCATAAACATATTAATATCTTTGAGAGTCATTGTAGATGTAGCTGGGACACCAAAGAAACTATTAGCGATGTAGGCATTGTGAGTGTGCTTGCCGATAAACTCGCTAATTTCAGCGAGAGTCATGCCAGCCACAAGTGGGGTTCCAAAAAACTTAACAACTACGTCGTTAGTGGGTTTTTGATCTTCTATTAGTTTAGAAATCTCGAGATAATTTGCCTTGATTTCATTTTCATTCATCATCCTTCCCGCGTCCTTGTTAAAAAAGAATAGCGATAGATAGTTTTTAACTTCAGCTAGAGTCATGCCAACCACAAGCGGGGTTCCAAAGAATTTATGTATAACATTTTTGCGAAAATTATTATAACCTCGTATAAGATCATTCAGCTCACGTTCGTTGGTAGCAATCGCGTCGGTGATCGTAGAAATAAGATTACCAGGTTTAAGTCGTCCGTCGTTGGAATACAGCGCAATAGAGTTTTCAGCGGCAGCGCGATGCCGTATCAAAATGTCATTCACGGATATATTACTGCTTTTCAATTTACCCTGGCGATCTTGAAATACAACTAATTCGTTCGGGTCAACATCTATTAAATTTAACATCTCAGCGATTTCATCTTCAATTATTTTTTTTACATCCTCGATAGAACCCGCAGACGTTTCCTCGGTGGGTTCCGACATTGACAGAGATTGTCCCCAAATATCAATCATTATTGTTATCGTAACTTGTGTTTTCAATTTATTGATCCTTGTAATTTCCCACTCGTGTATTCGTTTACAACCAGATGAGGTGGTTTCCACGGAGATCCAAAGGATTTTAATGAAATCTCCGCGAGGACATTTAATACTTCACGGCCGCATATCGGTGGATCATTTAATTGTTGTGTTGGCAGCGTGGAATAAAAAATCGGAAACTCTTTGAGTTTCGTCGAAGAATTTATATACCGCATAAACTCGCTTGGTGGAGCTAACCCATATGAATCGAAATAGACAATCCCACGTGGATCAATCGCGTATGCAACCCAGTGAGTTCCCGATCCGCTGCTGTTATCAAGATTGATAATACCGGTTTCAACGTTATTTGGTTTTCTCGGTAATTGATCTCTCATAAAAACCCCTCTGAAGTTTTTTATCGCTAGTTTTTTAGCAGCATCAATTAAATCAAAATTGGACATAGGAACCATAGGTTCGGAAATCGAAGATTCGGAAATCGAAGATTTTTCAATTAATAAACCGTTCCTGGTATTCTTCTTAGACCCGATCCGTTCACGGATTTCCCGCTGTACCATGAATACGGGGTTCCTGGTAGGTACAACCCCTTTCCCTTTTTTTTATATCCTTTCCCAGTTGCCTTTTTCAACGCCATCCCTGCCGCGGTACCAACGGCTCCCAACGCTGCCGCTTTCGCCACCGCTGGGGCAGCCGCTGCAATCAATGCTGGTATTGCGGCTAACAATGGAAATATACCACCTGATTTTATCATGTTCGCGACTGCGGCTTTTGAAAATTCTATTTGAACTCCTCGCTTATTTTTCATTGCATCATTAAAATGTTTTATTTGACGATCCGTCAGTGATATTTTATGTGTACCGCCAGACATCTGCGCTGGTTTTAACGTTATTGTGGTTCCACATTCTTTAGCGGATTTTGATCGCAATTTCTTGACCTGACCATCAGTCAGCTTGACACTAACAACACTATATGTCATTTTATTGTAAAACACATTTATGCTTTCAATTGATCTAATTGTGAAAATCGTTTACGATTTCAATCATAGATTTTCTACTGGTGCATCAACGAGTCTCATTCGTCCGCCAGCCCCTTCTAACAACATTGATTTGTCGCTGAGAATAACAGCAACCGCTCTATAATCAACACCACCAGGATCTATACGAGCCCTAAAATGTATGTCAACAACGGATTGCCTTGTTAAATCAAGATGTTCCAGTGAAAAGTAATAAATTGGATACAAGTTCTTAAAATCGAGTTGCGATATTTGCAAACCGGTATCAACATTTTGATCACGACCCATATATGACAGCATCCGATGATACACACGTGCTATTTGGTTGTTTCCGTAATTAAGCTGTATATCCTCAGATGGTTCTTGTTGTCCGTTTATTCTCAGTGAAACCTCACTTACCCCTAACCGATCAAATATCATATGACTGCGTTCTTGGGAACCTAATCGATTCCGATTCTGCAGCGCTATAAATATATGACGTGGAGCTGAAACGCCTTGTTTTGATGCCAGGTGCCATGTAAATGTACCATTAACATTATCCTCTTTAGCATCAGTCGTTGTTGTTAGCCAACTTAGCAATGATTTACCACCTGTTTCCATAAATGAGAGCAGCCGCTCTTCCGTGGTAATTGATGGAGTCATTACTGGCATCCATAATACTATTTTACTCAAAACAACTTTACCTTCATCGGCACCAGTACGCCAAATTGCATCATTGTCATTGCCTTTTCGCACTAACGCGATTGTGTGTTTGGCTCCATAGATGACTTTTCTTACATTTCTGCAGAATCCAAATATATGATGGAGTGGAATCGCACATGAAAAATATCGCTGCTGTTCTTGCAATGCTAATTTTCGTGTTGCAAATCCTAAATTGAAATTATTATTAACGCCTCCAAGAATATCAAACGCAGCTCCTGGTCTAGCTCGACGTTCTGGATTAGTTGCTTCTCGTTGATTATCAACTGAAGTGTCTTGCGGTGTTAACACTTTAATGTATTGAAGGTGGTCAGCGTTATCAGAGGTATCCTTTGCAAACATCATAGATGGACCAGCCGATCTTGTATAATCATCGGAGTATCTTGCTAGTCCGATTATTGTTGTTGCAACATCAACCTCGCGGTCTATTGATTCAATTTCTTTTCCATCAATGAGATATCTTGCACTTTCAAATAACGCCATTATACCATTGTTGACGAAACCAACTCGGATATTTGAATCATTTGCATATGGGGTATCAGCTGCAACATTTGTTACAAGTTTTCCTTCTACTTCAATAAATGCTTCACATGGCAAAAAGTATTTACTGGTATCTTGAACTTGAAGTTCAATTCGCGATCGTAGGTCGGGTTGTATTGCATGATAGGAATAGTATTGATAATCGCGGACGGAATCATCTTTGCGCACTGGGGCTTCCATATCTAACGCGGGATCAGCTGTTCGTTTAAACATTATAACATTACTAGCGTTTTCAATTGGTGAATTGCAAAGCAATAATTATCGTCGTTGAAAATTTTTCGAATTTCTTTTTTGTTTCAAACCACTTCCTGCTATCGCGTTCATGATAGCGCTATCTGTTACCGGTGGTGACGAAGTCAATTGCGCTAGTTTTTCTTCCACTGCGTTATTTATTGCTTTGCTGATTTTTGCAGGCATCACTGTAGTTGATGGCAGCACTAGTGGTTTCACCACTGACGAAGTCATTCCTGGTTTCACCACTGACGAAGTCATTCCTGGTTTCTTTCGCACCAATGATGCTATTTTATCTTTCGCGGCAGAAAATGCCTTTCCGGCAAGATTTCCAACGAAATTGATTCCCTTATCACGAATAGCATCAATGGCTTTCATTGATAATTGTTTAGCTAACGGCGCTACCTTGGGAGCCATTCTTGTAAATAACCCCGCAATGGTATTGCCGAAACCATCTCCGTAATATGCTCTATAAACAGGCAATCGTGAGTTCACCACGTAGACGCTTACTGGTTTATCATGGTTGTAGTGTATAATCATCTTGTTATAAAACTAGTAGTTTTTCAATTAGTGATTAATCGCTTACATCCATTGGATTTTCATCATCAATGACGTTGTCATCGTTGTGATTTTCAACTAATTCAGCAATAAGTTCTCGATATACATCAATGTCCATGATACCGCCGGCAAATAATCGTCTACAGATATCAGCTGCTTCATTAATTACTTCCGGTGAGTTATTTCCGGCTCGTTTCCCTCCGATGAGAACCTCTAACCTTGATATATCACTTAGAATGTTACCAGGGCATGTCACTGTAGAGTCAAAGACATCCTTTAGATTTCCAATCGAATATCCTTTTCCGCTTGTTTTCTCAGTTGTACCAGTTTCGTCATACTCTTCAATTCCCTTTCTAAATTCTTTATATCCCAATTCTCTTTTATTTAAACGGCCAATCCCCTTATTCGTTTTATACAACCAATCAACCCATTCATCTCGGCTTATTCTACTGTTTTTATACTCGTCTTTTAAAAAGTCCTTTCTAGAATGAAAGCTTTGGGCGGCGAAATCACCAAAAATCTTATAATCTTCGATTTTTATTAATTGAGGTCGTTTGATTTCTGTTATAGCTCCTTCGGTGAGTTTGTCTATAAAGGAAACACCTCTTGGGGTGACGACATCAACAGGTTGAGTTTCAGGTGCAGAATCATCAATATCAGCTAGTCGTTCATACTCGCGCTGAGTTTTTATATCACTGGATAACTGTTGTATCCCTGCGCGTGTTTGTCCCGTCTCTGCTGCTATCTTTTCAAGTACACCAAGAACAGGCACTTCTCGTCGCTTGCCTTCCTTAGGAATATCTCCGTATATTGCTCGTTCAGTTGCTGTTTTCATATCTTTGGTCGCACTTGTTATCGGAGTAAACAGTTGTTCACTTGACACAGAAAAGTCAGTCTGCGCTTGTTGTCGTTGTTGAAGTTTCTCGCGAAGTCTGTCTCGAACCGGTATAAACTTTTTAATTGCTGCTAGCCGCTCTCGGGCTAATCTAGTTGTAAGCGATTCACCTACCATATATTGTTTATGAACTAATTTTTCAAATGTAAAACCCTTTGGGTTTCCATCACAATTAAATAACTTAGTTATTAAATAATGTACCATCAAGCTAACGTATTCATCTTCGACAGGGTTAAACTGTACGACGCTATCCGCGAATGTTTCAGAAATAACATCGCTGGGGATTTCAGAATTGTAATATCTGAGAACGGCGATGAACGATTTGTGTTAACGACGCGGCAACAAGAACAACTACGTGAAAATGGAGGCGTCGCGGTGATTACTTGCTACTACGACCAGATCATCCATTATGCACATAACTGCATGGGCAAGTCCAGACTGCTGAGTATCCTTTCAGGAGAAAATCCTATGTAAGTGTTACAAAAAACGCTAAAAAAAAATTTATTTTTAATAAAAATTACTGAAAGCCTATTTTATAGTAACGCTCACGTGGTTAAGATACGGGTTTTTCCTCGTTTAACATTTTTCTAAGATCACGAACCTTAGAACTAATTTCAGCTCGTTTTTGATACTCTTGGCCGAGCTTTTGACGTATTGCTTCAACGGTGCTAAATAGCGTTATGAATACATTAATGTCGTTACCGTACAAACAAGCATTGATGGATTTTTGAATTCCTTTCACGAGCCTGTACATCCTAGGTAAAACATAACGACCCTTACTAGACTGATACTCAATATCTTCATATTCCGAGGTAATCCTGTCACAGTCGAGACTTTCAGATAATAATACCCCTTTATTATTTAAATTTGAGATTTCAGCAATTATAGCATTTACATCATTGATATCCATTATTTATATTTATTATAAATATAGTATACTGTATCTCTAATTATTAAAAAAAACAAAACATATATGACAACACATCTTTGGAACTCCTTGGGTGCCTTCGCATCCAAGTAAGCCCAAGGGGACCCGAAACATACATCTCCGGCGGGAGGCCTAAGGTGGCAAACGCCATCTTAGACCGCCCAGAAGATATGCTTGGGGTAACGTCACAACATGGACGGCACAATGCCATATATATCTCCGCTCGAGTGTTGCGGCAGATTGTAGGCGTAACATATACTTAATTAACTTAATTAAGGATGGATTATAATTCAATGGAACGATGATGGTAATGATGTGGGACGGCACAAGACAGCACAAACATGAAACGACGGGGCGGATTTTCTACGGCCAATCAACCAATCAAAAGCAACCAATTAAATTAACCCGGTTGCATGATTGTGAACAAAAGACAACCACACGCCTGGGTTAATGGCGTTGGTTAGTTTTGATCGGTCGCAATGGCCTTCGAAAGCCCCAAGCTTAATACCTTTGATATACTATATAAGGCGACTATTTCAGCAGCGTCGTTTCATGGGTATGTTATTTTATTTCCTTATTACTTATTAATGCTGTTTCACAACATTTAAATGAGACAATTATTTTAAATGAAACATTAAACAAAATAATACAGTTTTTTAAATAACAACATATAT
Source organism: Unio pictorum (assembly GCA_030141615.1). Lineage (NCBI taxonomy): Eukaryota > Metazoa > Mollusca > Bivalvia > Unionida > Unionidae > Unio > Unio pictorum. The sequence continues at coordinate 73,723 of JARLTB010000179.1, forward strand.
TTTCCCTATTCTATACAAAAATGCATTATCGATTAGATCATAAAGAGCTGTATACAAGGAATTTTAACCACGCCCACCTACTTCAATGAATAGGAAACACTCGCGTTCCGGCTGAGCGAACATAGGTAATGCGTACATTATAAGAACGTCTGTACTGAAAAGAACGAGTTAGCTGTCTGCTTTACTGCTAGTCCACCCACCCCCACACATGAGATATGTAGATAAATAAAAATACAACTATTTAAATAATTCAGTTTTAGCCCACAAGCGACAATAAAAAGTTTTATTCTCGAAACTCATGTATTATATCTCCATTACAGTCACGTGGGCGCGCCTAGTTACAGGTAATATAGCAGGCGACAAATTCCTTTGACGTCATAATACAAGGGAACTTAGTAGGTAAATGTTATAAGTTGTGGCAGATTAATCTATAAAGAATTTATCTCCCTTAGCAGCAGAGAGGGTGGATGACCACATCGTTGTGAGCAAAATCGTAAAATCTCCGTTTTACAAAAATGGAGACTTTTTTTTTCGGTTAAAATGAGATTTGTGGGAAGCCTTATTTTTGCTTGAAAACGTGGTCTGTTCACCCTCTCTGCTGCTTCTTCACATCTTCTTTTAGCACCATCATTATGCTCACCTTGATTTTACCTCTTTAAATCCCCATACGGCTGCAAGTTTATGGCCTTTTACCTTGGTTTTCAACTATTGTTTTTCAATTTTGTCGACAATTTCTTGATTTTTGATGTCTAAGGAGAGACAGGTTCCATTCATGTATCGCCTCTTATTATGGGGCTTATTCTTTAAACTTTTGCTTTATGCCAATCACTTCCAGCTCCTCCTCTTTTAGGAGTGGATTATCTAGGTCCTTTGCATATCATCATCATCAGTCTCTTGACCTAGTGTAGTCGTTGAGGCACTGTGCTGCTGAACATCTGACCAGTTCCCTCCGCAAAACTTTTCCTGCTCCATTCTGTGATGTTGTCAGTCCACTTTTTTCTCTGTCTCCCTCTCCTTCTACCACCTTGGACACTACCTTGTAGTACTGTTGCGGATAGACTGTTGGCTCCAGGATGTATTTATTCCATCGTGCAGTTTGCAAACCTTCTATTGTTTCTATTTTGATGCCACTGACATTCAATGACATCAAGATTTCGGACTGCCTAGGACAGTTTGAAATCCCACCCAAATCAATAGTTTGACAACCCAGGCAGGTGGAAAGCCAGAAGTTTCTGGTTTTCTCCAGCCCCCTTTAGTTTTGTCCTTAAGTATTGGTTAGACCGCTCCTATAGCCTAGTGGTTATAGCGTCTGCCACGGAATCAGGAGGTCGTGGGTTCGAACCCCGCCAAGTCATACCAAAGACTTACAAAAATGGTACTAACAGCTGCCTTGCTTTGCGCTCAGCATTAAGACATTAGTGTTAGGACTGGTCGGCCTGTTGTCAGGATAATGTGACTAGGTGGGACATTATGCTACATGTCTGCAGCATGATGCCCCAGTGCTAGACATCACTATAAACTGCCTCACTGCAGACATAGTAGCATAGTAGACTGAAAAATTGTTAAAGCTACGTTAAAAATCCTAATCAAACAAACAACAAATACATGTACAGATATACAGCTTCAGTGATTTATAACATGTATATTCTGGGACATATTACAAGAAACAACACTGCAAATATTAGAATGAGTCTGCAACATCTGTTCACTGTTAAAGATGAGAGAGCAATGTTCACATTGAAACATCATTGACAAATTATTTGTAATTATTCCACATGATGAAGCAGAATTTGAACTCCTGGTTAGATCAATCTCACCACATGAATAAGTCAAATTCTTGACAGCATCTGCACTTTCAGCAAACTGATGATGGTCATTCACTGATTCAATTCCTTGCGAAACACTGATCATACTACTTTCAGCTTCCATAATTCTGTTAGTAGCTTCATTCTTTGAAATTAAAACCTCGCTATTCTCCTGTGTCACAAATACTTCATCTGAGTTATCCCCCTTTGTAATACATTTTTTGTTATCAACTGGAATTTGTTGACTGTTGTCAATATCCATGGTTGCCCTATCTTTGGACATGTCTATCACCTTCACATTCGCAGAATTAGTACAATTTGTGCATTTGTACTTGCTAATATCAAAGGTGAAAGGAATATCAAGTTTTTCAACAGTGGCTTGTTTGTCGATGTGGTTTCTCTTGATGTGACGAGTAATTTTTCCCACTATGTTGTTCTGATAGTCACAAAGAGAACATTTAAAAGGCTTGATTCCTGCATGAGTCATCAAATGCAATCGTAGACCACTGTTGTACGAGGTTTTAAAGTCACACTGGTCACACTGGTACATCTTACTTTTTAAATGTAGTCTGCGGATGTGTCCAATCACATTGGATCTTGTGGCTCCAGCATGATTACAATGTGGACATTTAAAGTTCTTCACTTTATGTATAGCTATCACATGCTTCTTTAATAACTGGGACTGCAAAAAAAAGCAAACTAAGTTAAAAATGGATACTTTTTTACATACGAAACTATATCTCACTTTTTCCATAACCACATCAAAATAAAGTATTTCAACAGTTTCATAAATCTGAAGAATATTCGTGAAAGCCTAGTCTACTTGAGCAAAAGAAAAGCAATGCTTTGCATAACTGTACATGGTATAAATTATCTTATCCATCAAGAATGCAAACTAGAATACCAATTAGCTTTCTACCTATTTGTTAGGTACCATACCATAATATATAATGCAGTTAAATCCATGAGAAACATTTGCTTCAGCTGTAACAAGCAAGAGTTAATTCTCTACTCATTTTTAAATCTCTTATTTACTAAAATGATTGAAGTCCACTAACAGCAGGGCTAATCAAATCCCATAGCCCAATGTCCAAGACTACTAATTTCTAAAGTTGGGCAAGTAAATTTGTCCAAGTTGCTGGTCCAAGACAAGTGTTTTTTTTGTGTCTATTTTACACAGTTGGGAACATTTGTATTTTATAAATTAATCACATTATTCTATACGGACATTCCTTGTATCACACCTAAAGGTTGTCAAAGGATAACTGTTTTATGTACACATGATTTATTACTGTATGATTGCATTTTAAGCTAAGTGACCAAATCAAAAGATGCCAAACAAATCAATGCAGTGTTTTAAGTGACTTTATTGTACTGTGTTTACCTTAACCAGATCCTCATGAATGGCTCACTGTGATTTTAATCCAACGAGTAAATGTAATTAAACTAATGAAAGGAACTAAGTCAACTTGGATAAAATAAGTTTGCTAAGTTTTTCATAAGTACTGTAATAAGATTTAGTTTTAAAAATTTCACTTGAAAATGAAGGGATAAATTGTAATACTTTTACTGAGAATGAGATATGTAAGAAGATTTTTAAAATAAAATTTCACTTGAAAATGGAGGAATAAAATGTGATACTTTTACTGAGTATGAGGTATGTAAGAAGATTTAAAAAATAATAATTCACTTGAAAGTGGAGGGATAAAATGTAATATAGTTACTAAGTATGATATATGTATATCTTCATGCAGACATAAACCTGATTATGTGGATACAAAAAATGTCAAAAATGACATAACTAAAGGACACATAAATTTTCAGTTTTATTGGATTGATTGTTAACCCTGACTTTATTGCAGATTTTGTAAACAATATTCCAAATACAGGATGGGGATTCAACCATATTATTTGTCAGTGTCTGTATGTACTTTCCTCATGAGAGGACAGCTCTGGATAAATATGGCTTTGAAGACTTCCAGGTATTTCTTGGATCGTCTTGAAGATGTTTACAAAATGGAAGACCATTCTGCCATTCATCAGCAGAAATTAGTCGAAAGTAATGTTGAGGGCATACAAATAGTAACAGAATCTTGGAACACACTTTTCTAATAGTAGTACAGTGGGATCCCGCTATAACACGCCCTGTTATAACACAAATTCGGATATAACACGGTCGTGGCATGGCTCCCAAAATTTCAGGTAATTTATTACAGGTATTTTTCTCAAAGACCAAAAATAAAATCTTTTAAGTATGACAAATAAAATATGTAAAGAGTTTAATTATCATTCTCATACTTGTCTAAAAAGTGCACAAAAAAAACGTGTAGAAAATGTATTATCATTTTCAGGAGGAAATCACACACAAAATCAAATATAAAATAATCGTTGTATGGCTCCTAAAATTTCAAAAAATTAACAAATTTCTTCTAGTTTTGTGCCAAATTAAACATCGGAAATACAAACCAATTGCTGGGCCTACTGAGAATGTTTATCTTTGTTTATTGTTGAAAAATGACAGCTCATAAGTGTCAATATTATTATTACTGATCCCTAAGCAATGAAGCCATTGTGTCTACTTTGTGTTTGTCTTGAATGCATTCCGAATACAATCGTTGCTCTAATAATCTCCGATATATGTTCTCTTAATTTCATACACAACTAAGCAACAGCCAATGCGAGGGTTGATAAAAGATTCTCACCAGAATGTAAAAATCAATTAATTTAAGTACAATGTTTATCATCAAAGTGAACTGCCGAGCTAAACTTGTTCAAATCAGGGGGAAACGATTTATACAGCATCAAAGAAACAAAAGCCGCCAACATATGTGCGTGGCTTGGCGGTGTTGTTTTATGCAATCTGTTGACTAGTAAATTCGAATTCTACAACTGAGAACTATAACTGACTTTGCCAAGAGCAAATGTGACATTAGCAGAAAGCAGCTAAAAATCAGAGTTTTTCAAAAAATAATAACTATTGACAGATGAGAAATGTAATGGTATAAAATGTATATGCGTATTTGAATGCAAATATTTGATCTGGGACACATAAATCACTCCATGCAGGAGACCTTTGTACACATGCAAATAGCTGGGAGACAATGTTAGTGTTGATTACTTTATCATTTTAGCTGTGCTGATATTTACAGTGACATAATTCAGTGGTATACGAAATGTATACGGCACAGAGGTCTCGGAAATGCTTAATTATGCATATTTAAATGCAAATATTTGATCTGGGACACATAAATCACTCCATGCAGGAGTCCTCTGTATGCATGCAAATAGCTGGGAGACAATGTTAGTGTTGATTACTTTATCATTTTAGCTGTGCTGATATTTACAGTGACATAATTCAGTGGTTAAAATACAGCCAGTTCTGCCTGCTGTATTTATAAGAGTACATCAAAAGAACATGACGCAATAGCTGGGCGGCAAGTTCAAAGGACTTTGACTAGCAGCTTGGGTGGGAAAATGTGCTGAAATTTACAATGACTGAATTCAGAGACAGAAAGATCCTGAGATGTACATGTAGTTATTATAAGAATACACTTTAGCTTCCATTATTTGATCTACGGACATGTACTATTTCATCATTCATTATGTACACCCGTTACGTAATTTTTGTTATTTTCTTTTCATTGAATTCAGTCACATAATGATCTGTGACAAAATTATTGAATATTTTACATCCGTGTGTGGATATTTTCGATGGAAATATTTGTATTATGGATTCAATGTATGTTACAAGATTCGCATGTGAATACACGGTGTTGATACTCTTTTCATGCAATAGATTATACATGTATATATAAATTAGATACGTGTATGTACCAATGCATGGTTCTCTGAATAAAGTAATATATCTGCAATTTCTGTTACCACAGCAAATGTTTTTCTCATTTAATATATATTGATCAAAAATGGTAATTGTGCCATGCATTTTCGCACCCGTCTTTATGTAAACCCCCCCCCCCCCAATTAAATCCAAAAATGTGCTGGTATTGTATATGGTTGCTTATAACACGGTTCGGTTCATAACACGGTTGGATTCTATGGCTCCCAACTACCGTGTTATAGCGGGGTCCCACTGTAGTAATCTGCAATATATCTGTAAATAAGCCTGATTACAGATGTCTGTTTTGCAATCTCTACCTTACCAGGATTTAGTTCAAGGAGCAGACTTCATGAAACCAAGAGACTTTAAAAACTAAGATATATTTTAGCAAATGAACCAGGTTTTGTGGATTTCAACTCAAGACACAGTAATTAACTGTTGCCTTAGTGCAGGTCCTGGTGACAAACAATTATACAATGTTCTTTTAAACATCTAGCAGCTAAAAACTGTATATCCCGAGTAACTAAAAGTGTAGTATCAACCAATATTTTGAAAAATGCCAATTGTTTTAACAATGAATTATGTCTAAAATTATTTTGCTTATTATTTCAGTGGATTTAAGCGCATATATATTATCAAATCTGGGGAAGTGAGTACAATTTTGGGACAAATGAAAAGTAAGGTGGACAAGTGAATGTTTGGAAGACAAGTGGGTGAAAACAATATCTGAAACGCCCACAACAGTATAAAAACAGATGGTAAGTTATCAATAATCTCACCTTACTACCAAAAAACTATTATTTGAAGAAAAATGCAAGCAAACGCAACTTTACCCTGAAGGTAAGAAAGTATTTTAGATTAGAGAAGGTGAAACTCTAATATCCATTCATGACTTTTCTTTCATTTATGTGAATTGGCAGAACATCAGGACTGTTATACTTTGTTTGGTTCCCATCTCATGATTATATCCATGTACCAAGATGTTAGTCAACTGTGCATACAATCCTAATTAATAATACAACTAACATTTAAAAGTCATATAAGAATCACTAAATATGAAAAACGAAATACAGCAATTAATAATTAAAATCAATATGCACACCTTAAGAGAACAAAATACTGATGTTGGGCAGAAGTTGAATTGTTTTCTCACATTAACAAGTCATGGACTTAAAATCATAACATGAAAGGAAGTGCATGGATAAAATAAAACATTACTGCTACTACTACTACTATTTATTGTTATGATTATTTTTATCAGAAGCATTTTAACTTTATTTTTGTAATGGCTGTTCATTATCGATCAAAGCAATATATTAAAGAATATTTTTTTGTTAATTGTTGACTCCTTAAGTTATTTCTTCTTTAAACTACAGATAACTATTTACAAGGTGACATTCTAGATCTTTATTGGAACAATTGTTTTGATACTTTCTTCTCAAAGATGCAAGTCCACTGGACATGACTCCTTGAAAATGAGTCTGAGAGAAACTGTTATGAATATGGAACCTCAGACTCTGAGAATCTGCAATAATGATATCTCTGTTAGACAACAGAAAATCAAAGATGATTATGTCTGTCTTATTCAACACATAGCAAGGCCAAAAAACATCTTTGTCTGGCAGCTCTGGTAAATGAAGCTGAGTGTGTGCTGGCACAGCAAGTAAATCTTTATAGGTCATGAGCCATGAAATTTAGTACAATATAATGAAGGATCTTCTAGGAACAATAAAATACATCTAATATACCTTATCTGTAACATAATCGCACTCCGCACAGACAAGCTTCTTAATGCCCTCATGTTGCTGTTTGTGGACTCGCAGGTTGCGAACATAGCAGGTCTTGAAACTACATCCCTCATAGTCACAACTGTGAAAGGCTCCTAAACAAAGTGTATACAATATTAGCATACAAATAGTTTTCATTCACAGAAATGCAGAACATATGCCTTTGTAGTACAGAATACTTTGTTTTATGTAATTTTTCATTCATGCAAAAGAAATAAACATGAAATTAATAAAACCCTACAATTCAAGTTTCAAGTGAAACATCCATACATGAAAAAACTAAATGACCCCACAGTAAAGACTCCAAACATCTACATGGAGTAATCATCTTTATAAAATGGATGTGAATTGGACTTAATTGCACCAATGCATCATTATATGCTACTTTGAAGTATTTAACATTTTCCTTGTTGATTTAATGTATAAAGTTTTTAAAATTTTCTATGTTGATTCAATGTATAAAGTATTTAACATTTTCCGTGTTGATTATATGTATAAAGTATTTAACATTTTCCGTGTTGATTCAATGTAAAAAGTATTTAACATTTTCTGTGTTGATTATATGTATAAAGTATTTAACATTTTCCATGTTGATTCAATGTAAAAAGTATTTAACATTTTCCGTGTTGATTCAATGCATAAAGTATTTAACATTTTCAGTGTTGATTATATGTATAAAGTATTTAACATTTTCCGTGTCGATTATATGCATAAAGTATTTAACATTTTCTGTGTTGATTCAATGTAAAAAGTATTTAACATTTTCCGTGTTGATTCAATGTAAAAAGTATTTAACATTTTCCGTGTTGATTATATGTATAAAGTATTTAACATTTCCGTGTTGATTATATGCATAAAGTATTTAACATTTTCCGTGTTGATTCAATGTAAAAAGTATTTAACATTTTCCGTGTTGATTCAATGTAAAAAGTATTTAACATTTTCCGTGTTGATTCAATGTATAAAGTATTTAACATTTTCCGTGTTGATTCAATGTAAAAAGTATTTAACATTTTCCGTGTTGATTCAATGTAAAAAGTATTTAACATTTTCACTGTTGATTATATGTATAAAGTATTTAACATTTTCATTGTTGATTATATGTATAAAGTATTTAACATTTTCTGTGTTGATTATATGTATAAAGTATTTAACATTTTCTGTGTTGATTCAATGCATAAAGTATTTAACATTTTCACTGTTGATTATATGTATAAAGTATTTAACATTTTCATTGTTGATTATATGTATAAAGTATTTAACATTTTCCGTGTCGATTATATGCATAAAGTATTTAACATTTTCTGTGTTGATTCAATGTAAAAAGTATTTAACATTTTCCGTGTTGATTCAATGTAAAAAGTATTTAACATTTTCCGTGTTGATTATATGTATAAAGTATTTAACATTTCCGTGTTGATTATATGCATAAAGTATTTAACATTTTCCGTGTTGATTATATGTATAAAGTATTTAACATTTTCCGTGTCGATTCAATGTAAAAAGTATTTAACATTTTCCGTGTTGATTCAATGTATAAAGTATTTAACATTTTCCGTGTTGATTCAATGTAAAAAGTATTTAACATTTTCCGTGTTGATTCAATGTAAAAAGTATTTAACATTTTCACTGTTGATTATATGTATAAAGTATTTAACATTTTCATTGTTGATTATATGTATAAAGTATTTAACATTTTCTGTGTTGATTATATGTATAAAGTATTTAACATTTTCTGTGTTGATTCAATGCATAAAGTATTTAACATTTTCACTGTTGATTATATGTATAAAGTATTTAACATTTTCATTGTTGATTATATGTATAAAGTATTTAACATTTTCCATGTTGATTCAATGTAAAAAGTATTTAACATTTTCCGTGTTGATTCAATGCATAAAGTATTTAACATTTTCAGTGTTGATTATATGTATAAAGTATTTAACATTTTCCATGTTGATTCAATGTAAAAAGTATTTAACATTTTCCGTGTTGATTCAATGCATAAAGTATTTAACATTTTCCGTGTTGATTCAATGCATAAAGTATTTAACATTTTCACTGTTGATTATATGTATAAAGTATTTAACATTTTCATTGTTGATTATATGTATAAAGTATTTAACATTTTCCATGTTGATTCAATGTAAAAAGTATTTAACATTTTCCGTGTTGATTCAATGCATAAAGTATTTAACATTTTCCGTGTCGATTATATGCATAAAGTATTTAACATTTTCTGTGTTGATTCAATGTAAAAAGTATTTAACATTTTCCGTGTTGATTCAATGTAAAAAGTATTTAACATTTTCCGTGTCGATTATATGCATAAAGTATTTAACATTTTCTGTGTTGATTCAATGTAAAAAGTATTTAACATTTTCCGTGTTGATTCAATGTATAAAGTATTTAACATTTCCGTGTTGATTATATGCATAAAGTATTTAACATTTTCCGTGTTGATTCAATGTAAAAAGTATTTAACATTTTCCGTGTTGATTCAATGTAAAAAGTATTTAACATTTTCCGTGTTGATTCAATGTATAAAGTATTTAACATTTTCCGTGTTGATTCAATGTAAAAAGTATTTAACATTTTCCGTGTTGATTCAATGTAAAAAGTATTTAACATTTTCACTGTTGATTATATGTATAAAGTATTTAACATTTTCATTGTTGATTATATGTATAAAGTATTTAACATTTTCTGTGTTGATTATATGTATAAAGTATATAACATTTTCTGTGTTGATTATATGTATAAAGTATATAACATTTTCTGTGTTGATTATACTATAAAGTATTTAACATTTTCATTGTTGATTATATGCATAAAGTATTTAACATTTTCCATGTTGATTATACTATAAAGTATATATAACATTTTCTGTGTTGATTATACTATAAAGTATTTAACATTTTCATTATTGATTATATGCATAAAGTATATAACATTTTCCGTGTTGATTCAATGTATAAAGTATTTAACATTTTCATTGTTGATTATATGCATAAAGTATATAACATTTTCTGTGCTGATTATACTATAAAGTATTTAACATTTTCCGTGTTGATTATATGCATAAAGTATTTAACATTTTCTGTGTTGATTATATGTATAAAGTATTTAACATTTTCCGTGTTGATTATACTATAAAGTATTTAACATTTTCCGTGTTGATTATACTATAAAGTATTTAACATTTTCTGTCTTGATTATATGTATAAAGTATTTAACATTTTCCGTGTTGATTATATGTATAAAGTATTTAACATTTCCGTGTTGATTATATGCATAAAGTATTTAACATTTTCTGTGTTGATTCAATGTATAAAGTATTTAACATTTTCCGTGTTCATTATATGCATAAAGTATTTAACATTTTCCGTGTTGCTTCAATGTAAAAAGTATTTAACATTTTCCGTGTTGATTATATGTATAAAGTATTTAACATTTTCATTGTTGATTATATGTATAGAGTATTTAACATTTTCTGTGCTGATTATATGTATATAGTATTTAACATTTTCTGTGCTGATTATATGTATAAAGTATTTAACATTTTCATTGTTGATTATACGTATAAAGTATTTAACATTTTCCTTGTTGATTCAATGTATAAAGTATTTAACATTTTCTGTCTTGATTATACGTATAAAGTATTTAACATTTTCATTGTTGATTATATGTATAAAGTATTTAACATTTTCTGTGTTGATTCAATGTAAAAAGTATTTAACGTTTTCCGTGTTGATTATATGTATAAAGTATTTAACATTTTCTGTGTTGATTCAATGTAAAAAGTATTTAACGTTTTCCGTGTTGATTATATGTATAAAGTATTTAACATTTTCTGTGTTGATTCAATGTAAAAAGTATTTAACATTTTCCGTGTTGATTATATGTATAAAGTATTTAACATTTTCTGTGTTGATTCAATGTAAAAAGTATATAACATTTTCTGTTTTGATTATATGCATAAAGTATTTAACATTTCCGTGTTGATTATATGCATAAAGTATTTAACATTTTCCGTGTTGATTCAATGTAAAAAGTATTTAACATTTTCCGTGTTGATTCAATGTAAAAAGTATTTAACATTTTCCGTGTTGATTCAATGTATAAAGTATTTAACATTTTCCGTGTTGATTCAATGTAAAAAGTATTTAACATTTTCACTGTTGATTATATGTATAAAGTATTTAACATTTTCATTGTTGATTATATGTATAAAGTATTTAACATTTTCTGTGTTGATTATATGTATAAAGTATTTAACATTTTCCGTGTTGATTCAATGCATAAAGTATTTAACATTTTCACTGTTGATTATATGTATAAAGTATTTAACATTTTCATTGTTGATTATATGTATAAAGTATTTAACATTTTCCATGTTGATTCAATGTAAAAAGTATTTAACATTTTCCGTGTTGATTCAATGCATAAAGTATTTAACATTTTCAGTGTTGATTATATGTATAAAGTATTTAACATTTTCCATGTTGATTCAATGTAAAAAGTATTTAACATTTTCCGTGTTGATTCAATGCATAAAGTATTTAACATTTTCCGTGTTGATTCAATGCATAAAGTATTTAACATTTTCACTGTTGATTATATGTATAAAGTATTTAACATTTTCATTGTTGATTATATGTATAAAGTATTTAACATTTTCCATGTTGATTCAATGTAAAAAGTATTTAACATTTTCCGTGTTGATTCAATGCATAAAGTATTTAACATTTTCCGTGTCGATTATATGCATAAAGTATTTAACATTTTCTGTGTTGATTCAATGTAAAAAGTATTTAACATTTTCCGTGTTGATTCAATGTAAAAAGTATTTAACATTTTCCGTGTTGATTATATGTATAAAGTATTTAACATTTCCGTGTTGATTATATGCATAAAGTATTTAACATTTTCCGTGTTGATTCAATGTAAAAAGTATTTAACATTTTCCGTGTTGATTCAATGTAAAAAGTATTTAACATTTTCCGTGTTGATTCAATGTATAAAGTATTTAACATTTTCCGTGTTGATTCAATGTAAAAAGTATTTAACATTTTCCGTGTTGATTCAATGTAAAAAGTATTTAACATTTTCACTGTTGATTATATGTATAAAGTATTTAACATTTTCATTGTTGATTATATGTATAAAGTATTTAACATTTTCTGTGTTGATTATATGTATAAAGTATATAACATTTTCTGTGTTGATTATATATATAAAGTATATAACATTTTCTGTGTTGATTATACTATAAAGTATTTAACATTTTCATTGTTGATTATATGCATAAAGTATTTAACATTTTCCATGTTGATTATACTATAAAGTATATATAACATTTTCTGTGTTGATTATACTATAAAGTATTTAACATTTTCATTATTGATTATATGCATAAAGTATATAACATTTTCCGTGTTGATTCAATGTATAAAGTATTTAACATTTTCATTGTTGATTATATGCATAAAGTATATAACATTTTCTGTGCTGATTATACTATAAAGTATTTAACATTTTCCGTGTTGATTATATGCATAAAGTATTTAACATTTTCCGTGTTGATTATATGTATAAAGTATTTAACATTTTCCGTGTTGATTATACTATAAAGTATTTAACATTTTCCGTGTTGATTATACTATAAAGTATTTAACATTTTCTGTCTTGATTATATGTATAAAGTATTTAACATTTTCCGTGTTGATTATATGTATAAAGTATTTAACATTTCCGTGTTGATTATATGCATAAAGTATTTAACATTTTCTGTGTTGATTCAATGTATAAAGTATTTAACATTTTCCGTGTTCATTATATGCATAAAGTATTTAACATTTTCCGTGTTGATTCAATGTAAAAAGTATTTAACATTTTCCGTGTTGATTATATGTATAAAGTATTTAACATTTTCATTGTTGATTATATGTATAGAGTATTTAACATTTTCTGTGCTGATTATATGTATATAGTATTTAACATTTTCTGTGCTGATTATATGTATAAAGTATTTAACATTTTCATTGTTGATTATACGTATAAAGTATTTAACATTTTCCTTGTTGATTCAATGTATAAAGTATTTAACATTTTCTGTCTTGATTATACGTATAAAGTATTTAACATTTTCATTGTTGATTATATGTATAAAGTATTTAACATTTTCTGTGTTGATTCAATGTAAAAAGTATTTAACGTTTTCCGTGTTGATTATATGTATAAAGTATTTAACATTTTCTGTGTTGATTCAATGTAAAAAGTATTTAACGTTTTCCGTGTTGATTATATGTATAAAGTATTTAACATTTTCTGTGTTGATTCAATGTAAAAAGTATTTAACATTTTCCGTGTTGATTATATGTATAAAGTATTTAACATTTTCTGTGTTGATTCAATGTAAAAAGTATATAACATTTTCTGTTTTGATTATATGCATAAAGTATTTAACATTTTCCGTGTTGATTATATGCATAAAGTATTTAACATTTTCTGTGTTGATTATACGTATAAAGTATTTAACATTTTCTGTGTTGATTCAATGTACCTAATATATGGGTGTATGAATGAAACCTACCTGTACCTCTCACTTATTAATTTGTTATTGATGGGCTCCATAAGCATCAACCACAACATGTGAGAGCATGAGACAGCTAGGGGACATCAGCTAGAGTTACAAATTATTATCAAGGTTTTACCCCCCCCCTTTCCTCTGTGTGTGTGTGTGTGTGTTATTAGTAGATCCAACCCCCATATGCAAGTGTATACATTTTGTATGTACGAAAAAATCTTGCAAAGCCTGACCTCTCATTGTACACATGCTTACTTTTTTACACCTCCAACCTGTACATGTACATTTGACTCACCCCCACATCCCACCCAAAATTCTATAGAATAGCCTATATTTAATCCATGCAGAAACGATCAAGGATTAATAATATTAACATATTTAATAAAACATATAGTCCAGCAACATTGAATGTCTGGCTGCATCAAAGAAATAAACTGTTCATTTTTTTAAAAATCTAGTGTCCTCTAAAATTCAAACACCATGTGAACTCTCAGTCCAACAGGTTACATATTAGAAAAATTATTATTGAGGTTTCACCCCTCCACCCCCTTTTCCTGTGCATATGTATATTATCAGTAGACTCCCCCATATGCAAGTGTATGAATTTGAATTAACCCCCCCCCCCTCCTCAATGCACACATACCAAATGGACAGCCTCTAGAGTGAGTAAAATATGTGTTAACACTTTGGGAGAAAGGGGGGCTAGATACCAACAACTTCTTTAGATTGGCCTTCAAAAGAAATTTTAAGTTTGCATCTACAAAACTTGTTATTAATCTAATACCTGTATGCTTTCTCTGGTGCTCTTCAAATCCAATTCTATAATTTGTGGTATATAAGCACTGGGAACAACTGAACTTGTATTTCCCTAAAACAAATGATAGAAATTAAATTTAAATAAAAATTGTTACAAGAAACTGATACAATACACAATTTCACAAGTATATCGCATTGGTGTTTGTTAGTAGAATATATGCATATTTGAAGGACACCAAGAATTTGATTTTATTTTCATATCTAATTTAATAGTCAGTAGCACTTTCACTTGAAATCTCTTGAGAAAAAGCATAGTCGTCCCACAACTACCATTTGTAAAATATTGTAATATCTTCATGGTACAGTGGGACCCTGCTATAACGCGCCCCGTTATAACACGAATTCGGATATAGCGTGGTCGTGGCATGGCTCCCGAAATTTCAGGTAATTTATTACAGGTATTTTTCTCAAAAACCAAAAAAAAAAATTTTAAGTATCAAAAATAAAATGTCAAGAGTTTTAATTACCATTCTCATACTCGTCTAAAAAGTGCGAAAAAGAACGTGTAGAAAATGTATTATCATTTTGGGGAGGAAAACACACACAAATTCAAATATAAAATAATCGTTGTATGGCTCCTAAAATTTCAAAAAATTAAAAAATTTCTTCTAGTTTTGTGCCAAATTAAACATCGGAAATATGAATCAATTGCTGGGCCTACTGAGAACGTTGATCTTTGTTTATTGCTGAAAAAAGACAGCTCATAAGTGTCAATGTTATTACTACTGATCCCTGAGCAATGAAGCAATTGTGTCTACTTTGTGTTTGTCTTGAATGCATTCTGAATACAATCGTTGCTTTTATAATCTCTGATATATGTTCTCTTAATTTCATACACAACTAAGCAACAGCCAATGCGGCAGTTGATAAAAAAATCTCACCAGAATGTATATAAATCAATTAATTTAAGTACATTGTTTATCATCAAAGTGAACTGCCAAGCTAAACTTGTTCAAATCAGGGGGCAAAGATTTATACAGCATCAAAGAAACAAAAGCCACCAACATGTGTGCGTGGCTTGGCGGTGTTGTTTTATGCAATCTGTTGACTAGTAAATTCGAATACTACACTGAGAACTATAATTGACTTTGCCAAGAGCAAACATGACATTGGCAGAAAGCAGCTAAAAATCACAGAGTTTTTCAAAAAATAATAACTATTGACAGA
This sequence comes from Unio pictorum, assembly GCA_030141615.1. Taxonomy (NCBI): domain Eukaryota; kingdom Metazoa; phylum Mollusca; class Bivalvia; order Unionida; family Unionidae; genus Unio; species Unio pictorum. Next base: position 89,725 of record JARLTB010000179.1, read on the forward strand.
TGAGAAATGTAGTGGTATAAAATGTATACGACACAGAGGTCTTGGAAACGCTTAATTATGTATATTTGAATGCAAATATTTGATCTGGGACGCATAAATCACTCCATGCAGGAGTCCTCCGTACGCATGCAAATAGCTGGGAGACAAAGTTAGTGTTGATTACTTTATCATTTTAGCTGTGCTGATATTTACAGTGACATAATTCAGTGGTTAAAATACAGCCAGTTCTGCCTGTTGTATTTATTAGAGTACATCAAAAGAACATGACGCAATAGCTGGGCTAGCTGGGCGGCAAATTCAAAGGACTTTGACTAGCAGCTTGAGTGGGAAAAAGTGCTGAAGTTTACAATGACTGAATTCAGCGACAGAATGATCCTGAGATGTACATGTAGTTATTATAAGAATACACTTTAGCTTCCATTATTTAATCTATGGACATGTACTATTTCATCATTTGTTACGTACACCCATTACGTAATTTTTGTTATTTTCTTTTTATTGAATTCAGTCACATAATGATCTGTGACAAAATTATTGAATATTTTACATCCATGTGTGGATATTTTCGAAGGAAATATTTGTATTATGGATTCAATGTATGTTACAAGATTCGCTGGTGAGTACACGGTGTTGATACTCTTTCATGCAATAGATTATACATGTATATATAAATTAGACACATGTATGTACCAATGCATGGTTCTCTGAATAAAGTAATATATTATATCTGCAATTTCTGTTACCACAGCAAATGTTTTTCTCATTTAATATATATTGATCAAAAATGGTAATTGTGTCATGCATTTTCGCATCGTCTTTATGTCCCCCCCCCCCCCCGCAATTAAATCCAAAAATGTGTTGGTATTGTACATGGTTGCTTATTATGATTCTACGGCTCCCAACTACCATGTTATAGCATGGTCCCACTGTATTATGAATGAAGTTTCACAAGCATGAACAATGTGAGTTCAATCTGTTGTGATATTTTGATGTTAAATATTGGTTGTGAAATGATGCATGATCTAGGAGACCGTAGCACTGATCATCTCATTTTAGTCATCACTGAAAATGCCAACCATCTGTCCGTTGTGAAACCTGTCCTCGTCTTTCTAACTTACTATTGTTGTTATGAATATCAAGGAATTCATCCAATATTGTCAATTATACAAGCCCCAGAAGGTCAACATTCAGGGGGAAGAAGTTTGCATGAAAATGTTATTGTGTCTTATTTATTTTCAAGATAGACCAAATATTTGTAGTGCTGAAATTCTCATTAATACTTAAGAAAATGAATTATCCTTCCTTTCTGAAATATGGTATATCAAAGCCAGAAACATGATACTAGCCTATACAATTTGTGACTTAAACCATCTGGTGCAGTTTTGTTATAGACAAAGGATAATGTGTAAGCATTATGCCCGGCTGAAGAAATTTTTTTCTCGTAAAATATGCTTCTTCGATAATACTTACCTAATCATAACAACTTAGGAGAACTAATACCCGGCAAATCCAGCCCTCACAGATTAAAACTTGTATGTCATTAACCCCAGGTACAATGCTTATGCATCATGAGGTTTTATACCCTATTTCCAAGTTCTGTAGCATTATCATTTAAATTACACCAAAATGGGTTGTATTACAGACAAAAAGACAGATGTAACTCAACAATGATACTAAATAATCCCATCTTTCTACTTGCATTACAAAATGCTAAGAAAAACATTTTTCAGAGACCTGATGATTTAAAACCAAAACATTGCCCACTGATGGAATTGGATGTTTGTCCAGGTTTTAAACTTTTTGGCCTGAGATCTAAGGCAGGTTGGTCTGAACTGCACTCTGTAGTGTATTTACCTTTATTTAATTTCGTGTTGGAGAAATCAGAAAATATGCACATGCAAAATAATAACAAAATCAATCATAGTATGTTATAACAGTTTAATAATTGTCGGGTCACCGAAAGTTACATTTTTAATATGCCTATGTCTTAAGACACTGAAACAATTTTTGTTTCATGTTCCAAGGTTTATAGCTGTTACAGTAGTCAACAAAAAGACCTAAAAACGGTAAGGTTTAGACATTGGCCCGCGGATAAGCCGACCCCCCCTCTTCTAGGCCTTTATTTTTTTCCAAAATTTTTAAGCTTATACGCGAGTATATATACTGTGATAATGAAATGATCGGTCTCATAATCAGTATCGGCAGTTTTAATAATCGGCCATATGCGGTATCTGCATAATCAACAAAAAGTGACATTGGTACAGCTCTAATGGAAGTGGAAGAAATATTCTCTACATGAATGTAATTGTGGGGAGGCAAGGAGGGTGTATGTGTATTATGATTGGGTAAGTATTATCAAAGAGACATCTTTTACTAGAAAAAATATTGGTGTCTTCTTCAAATACATTACTCAATCTTTATAATACCTTAGTAGAATAGGTAAAAGGTGGAGGAAGACACATGCCCTTACCCTGGAGTGACCATCTCTGGTACCCTAAGGTATGCAAGACAGTTTCTGGATAACCTGACTGGAAATAAAACTCCATTTTGGAGAGAGGTTTTGAAAATCCAGAAGAAGTCATTAAGCAGCATCTTATAAAGCTGTCAAACAACCCTGAAAGGTAACCTATTGCAAAATGGATAAAGGTCCCACCAGATAAAGTTGAACCATTTAGGATTAAAGATATCTGAGACGAAAACTCTGATCTCTGATCTCTATCCCACGTCATGGGTGATAACTGAGAACAGTTTTGCTCATAAGCAATGTTTGTGGCAACTATCCTAACATTGTGAGCCAAGATGCAAAGCAAATTCACTTGTGTAGGGCCTTTCCCTATATGCAGAACAGATAGCCAACTTTATCAAGGACAAAGCGTCTGTTTATCAAGGTCAAAGCGTCTGTTTTGATATATCATCCTTTCCATTTTTAAGGCAAGAAGAGATATGATATCCCACAATGCAACAGTCTGGTCTTCAATCAGTACCACTTCAGAGCTTGCACTGAGTCCTGTGGATGACCTTGAGATGAAATGTCCAGAGTAGACAGGAATTATTATCAAAGTCTGATTACATATGAACATTATCCTGCTTTTGGTAATGAAAGTAGGGGGTGTCATTAGTGATACTGACCCATCTTGTTGGAACTGAATGTAGATGGGTCCATTAATAGGACATGTATTCACCGATTCTCCCTTTGTATAGAGATGAGTGACTAGAAATATTTTATTTCTAAAATTACTTAGAGCATGTATTTAAAATTAGCGAATTAAGTAATATTAATATTTATGGAAAATAAAGGATCTCTAAAATGTTAGAGTCCTATGGAAACCATGTACACATTAAGCTTTGATCTCAAATTACCTGTGTGAACTTTACTAATGTGATCCTCCAGTTTTGCCTTCTCATTAAATATTTCTCCACATTCTGGACAAAGAGCGATATTTGCATGCTTCAGAAGATGAATCTGCATACGTAATGTTTCACAGCATGTATAGGAGCAAAAAGGGCATTTCCTCACTTTATCACTCAACTGATTGTGTTTCTCTAAATGTTCTTTTATGTGGTTATGGTCGTAAGTCTTGTAGTCACAATTTTTACAGCAATATTTTTTCCTATCCAGAATTACCTCCCCTGTATACAAACCCAAATCTTCAATCTTTGGCTCTTTCCTCTCTGTCTTAATTCTCTTAGATTTATATTTGTATGATTTATCAACAGCGTAAGTCTGATCTAGTTTCTTTTGATGGTCTGATGGATGATTACAGCTTGCTTTACCATCTGAAATATTTTCTGTCACATAACTCGATGCAAATTTATGCATTTTCTTTTCTTTTTTTCTTCTTTCTGGTTTAGTAGAAACATCTGATTTACTTAATAGACCTGGAAGACTTTCAAGTGCAGGATTGTCTGTAGAAGTGTTAGTTTGGTTAACTTTTGCAAAGTCACATTGTAAATTATCACTGGGTCCTTTGACAGATTTGTCTTGAAGCAGCACCTCTTGCAGTGGAACAGAGTTTTCAATTGTCACACCAGTCCTATCTGCGTTGCAATGAAAAGAGTTTGAGACAATAGGAACAGGGCTGTAATTATCATAACGATCAGCTGGAAACCTATCTGGTTGGCGAGATGCAGCAACTGACAGACTTCCATACTGTGTCTGAAATGGTGGATTATTTATGAAGAGATCCAGACGTGCTAAATCAAGATAGTCCAACTGGGTTGGGTCCTCCGTGGAAGCTGGAAAGTTGAAATAATTTGTATCCTGAAAAGATGGGCTTGCCTGAAAATCATCATTTACTCGTATTGGTAATCTCTGGCTTGGGACTTTCATGGTGGCATTTATCAAGAAAGGATCTCTAATATTGACCTGAGAGGAGTAATTCTGGCTACCAACATATGGATCTTTTTTGGCTAAGTCTAGGTACTCCAACTGTGGATAATCCTCAATACTAGACAAAATTGAAGCACAATTTTCATCACTTAGTCCACCACCTGTAACTCCAGTTGGGGGGGTGTCTGTAGACAGAATTCCAGCTGTATAGTCTTCTTGCAAGTGTTCTTTGTCTAAACGGAAAGCTGATCTCTCGTTGCTTTTACTTGTCCAGTTGTACACCTGTACAAAGAAAATGTAATCAATCAATTACCAGATTGGAAACTGACATTACTTTACCTCTGCCATTTAATTTCAATTCATGAAATTGTGAAAAGATCACTTCTTAAGATTTAAAAGATGTCATCTGGCTTTCCTCAGATCTTTAGTAGTAACATTTTGTACTTTCCTACTTAATGATGCTCATTTCTGGGAAAACAGGGATTTGCATGCTGTAAACATGTAGTTGTTAAGACATTTTTTTTTACATAGAAAATTCAAATAATGAATAGATCAGAGAAATAATAAGGGTTTAATCTACTAGGAATTAACTAGTACTATTTTCAGAAGAGCCAAATCAACCAAATTGCCATTTTTCAGAGAGTGTCAAACATTACACTTTTGAAAACAACAAAATCTGGTGCTTTTAGTTTGATAGTCTGAATATTGATAAAACTAAAAGTGTAAACATTGATAAAACTCATAACATAAACTGACTGTCCAACACAAATGCAATGTATCAATGGCCAGAACTATTACTCAGCCAAAAAATGTTCCCACAGAACATGAATATTGCCATAAAGTACCAATCGAGGAAATCAATAAAAATCAATACACCACTCCCTCGATAATTCGTGCCATGATAACTTGACAACCTATTTATAGAGCAGGGTCAAGTGTGGATCCAATTTTTTAAACCAGAAAATACAAAGAAAAATGTATTCCTATTTGTTATACTTGATAAAAATCGTGATCAAAATTGGTAATGAAAACTGATATATCACTCATCATATCGCTGAAAACAGTAGATAGGATTCTTAGTACACCATAATTAACAATACTCAATAACATTTTTATGAATGAAAATGTCACTTATGCTTAGCAATTGAAATTTGTGTTCTATTTCCATCTTTTGTTCCTTTAAAGTGTAATCATCATAAATGCAATGTGTCCTGTTGTAATTAAATGTAAACTGTGTCAATCTACCATAACAGCTCTGTCAGCAAGCTTTTGTCTGAGAACCTAATTAGGTGCAGACTATGTCTGGATATCGAACTTGAAGAAACATTTGTTGCATTGTTGCACTAAATAAAAAGTGGGCCTCCGTTTCTATTATCATGTTAATTATGTCTGATGAATCTAATAAAAGAGGTGGAATATCTCGGGTAACTCATTTCAGATGATCAATCGAACACTTATAAATGTTACTGTGTATGTAATCTAATTAAAGTACCTTAAAATAACCTACTCAATCATAACTCTGGCAACCAAGTGAAATGAGTACTTTGTAAAATAATGACTTAGATTCACAGATACAGACCATTCTTAGGAAAATGAGTTTTAGAGAATTCCTGAATTCAGATGTAGAAATATTCTCAAGGATGATAAAAAGTTTCACTATTGAAATCACGACATCAATATTTTGCCAACTGAACAATTCAAAAATTCAGTTTCAATGTAGAGGATTGTCTCATGAAATGTTGTGCTTTTTTTTATAAAAAGGAATCTTGTTTGGTAGTGTATCAGCAGTTAGTCTGAATCCTGGCTTTGAAGACTCATTGTTTTGAAAAACCTATTACACCGCTCCCTCGATAACTCGCGCCCTGATAACTCGCGAACCCGCTTATAACGCGGTGTCCGGCGTGGATCCCGTTTTTTTTTTAAAGAAAATATTTGTTAAAAATAAGAAAATCTTGATCAGAACTGGTGAATGAAACCTTGATATATCGCCCGTTTTATCATCGAAAATGACGGTTAGTGCCTGAAAAGTTAGAATCAACATCGTGAAATTTTCAGGTTTTAATAAGGAATCACATATCTTGTTAGATATTATCGGGAAAAATATTTTCTCAGTTCACTGTAAATAATAATACTGTATATGTATAGGGGAAATTAGTGTTTTAATCTTTTCATTGTGTTGCAGTGTAAGCAGTATAATCGTTGCATGTTCTCTTCTATTCAAACATGAAAAGAGTCAATTGACCGTCACATCGATGCCCGTGAGCACATCTGTGAGAACCTAATTAACTGCCGGCTGGGTTTTAATCGACGACTTGGGGAAGTGTTTGTTGCATTGTAAAACTCATTTAAAATAGACCTGCTTTGTTTTAAAAGGCGGTCTTTTGTATCAAATCAGGTAAAAGACGTACAATACAAAAGTTCAAAGGAATGCAAATCCTACATGCATAAACTCTTGTGGTCAATATCGTGTCTCAACATCAATCAAATTAGTTGGACCAATCGAACATGGTTTCAAATAGTATGTACTTATTGTCATTAAAGTATATATTAATCAGTAATTTATCCTAATCATTTGTAAATGTGATCATGGAGAGCAAGGGAATCAAACGAAAGGCGTACTCGGTGAATGAAAAGCTTACTGTCAAACAATAAAACTAGAATGTATCCAAATCAACACAAAAAAGCAGTGACGTAATACACAATGTGTTTAGCGATACACATGTTAAGAGTACTGATACCTCGTGGAATAATGTTTGTTTTTACGATCTTTTCAAGATATTTTATCCAGAAATTAAAGGTAATTTATAAAGAAAAACGAACAACACCTTTATAAAGAAATATTTATTCACAGTTATTTTCAGCACGATTATAAAATGAGTATTTAACAATGCACCCCCCCCCCTTTCGCCTCTCTGTCGATCTCCCATCTCTTTATTAGTTTTTATTTTATAGGTCCCTCGGTAACTCGCGCCCTCGCTTATAGTGCGGTCGATGTTTTTGGACCCCGTTGTGCGCGAGTTATCGAGGGAGCGGTGTATACACCACTCCAGGAACTAGTTAATCAACAAAAACAAAAAGAAGTGACGTAATACACAATTATTTTTATGAACCTTGTTGTTAGTTGAAACCAGTTGAAAACATGCTATCAATCTTTCTGATGTCGGAAATTTTGAAAATTAACTTGATTTATAGAGAATAACAAATAACTTAAATAACTTAATAAGAAAAAGTGCTTTATTGACAATTATTCCCAACATGATTATAAAACGAGGATTCAGTCAGTAAACAGTGGTTACTAACCACGCAACCCAGCGGTTCTCAGGATATCTTTTGTCTAGCTGAAAATAACAAGCTTGTAAATACTTAATAAACAATTTATTGAGCACAAATATTTTCCCGAATAGAAAAATAAACTTACGGTTTTAAGAATCAATTCCAAAATTAATCCAAAAATAATTCAAAATATAATCCACTTGTGAAATTGCAAAAGTCCTGGTAATAAAATGTCCAAATAATTCCAAAGTTCGAATCTTAGTGAAGCATCCAAGATAGAAGACAATGTCACATGATGAAGTCAGTTCTTGGTAATGAAATTAAATGAGCACAATTATTTTCCAGATAAATAACAAATTAAATCCTCTTTATCAAAACGAATTGAAATAATTTCCAATACAAGGTAATTTAAAATAACTCAAAACGACACAACTTAATATTCTAACAGCCCAAGTTCTACTAAATAGTTCACTCTAAAACATCATTTATATACCTGTTTTTACGTAAACAAGAAAGGGGTCACATGATCTTCTAGAATCTTTTAGAACAAATTTACGTTCAAAAATTCTCGTACACACCGTATGACCCAACTAAAAATAGAAAGATGTTTATAACAAAGCTCTATAATGTCCTTGGAATCAACCAATCATTTTAAAAGTTTGTTTACAACTCTGAAGCCAGGTCAGAAATGAGGTCAACACCTGGTGTTTATTTGTAAAATACAGGTCATCTCCCAATGAATGAATCTTAAACTTAAAATGTCAAATTTGAATCTGACAAACAAACAATTAAAATAAAAAATAAATGACCCAAATCAAATACATGTAACACATTGCAGATCAGGGTCTGTGTTGTTTACAGTTGAACCTGACTTTAAGCAAGTACAGACAGCAAAAGAGATGACTGCTTTCCAACAAAATATAAAATAGAATCACATACTAATTTTGAAAATCAGAATGTTCTCTCAAAAGACCCAGACAACAAAACAATTCATTTTTTCAAAGAAAGAACAAAAAAACACACATTTGTCATGTTGAATTTGTATCAAGGTGCAAGAACCAATGGGCACAAGTTGTTGTCCTTGAATTTAAAAAATGATCATGACAACACTAACTGTTTTTTTTTTCTTCTGCAAAATCTGACTGGTTGATAAGGCTAATTTGTACTCTGAACTGTTTGTGGCACATCTGACATGATCAAGCCTTGGTTTGTTTGATCAATGGAGGATGTATTGCAGCTTTGAGATTTACACAGTTTATGCTTCTATGCTGCCTCTACAGTTCTTTGAAATTCAAAATCAGACTATGTATCTCAAGTATGGATGAGACTCTGCCAGGTGGAGCAACTTTGTATGCGATCTTTCCAAAGGCTCAGGATCCATGTTGAAGTGTTTCAAGGATAACATGGGTGTATCTTTGAATAGTTTCTTCCGATCAACCTGAGATCTTCTTTGGTAATTGCTCTTCTGGCATTCTGAACAACTGACCTGTCTATCTCATCTGATTTTACCAGCAGAGTGTGGATGCTTGAAATGCCTGCCTGTGTGAGAACCTCAGTGTCTGGGACTCTGTCCTTTCATTATGCAAAACATAGCATGCAGACACGAGTCCAGATGCCAAAATTACAGAGAAAACTTCTTATAACATGATGATGTCAATAAAGTAACAGTGATAAACTGAAAGCATCAAAGAATAAAGGAAACAACACAACACTCAAAAAACATGAGTTGGTGCCATGGTACCAGACACACATGCTGTATTTTTTACTTAGTTATGAGTAATTAAAAATGAGTGCTAACTGAGCCTGATGTCACTCAAGAAGCTGACATGTGCCAAGAGCAATTGGTCAAGATTCTGGGTCAGCAAGATGTTTTCTATAGAAATTGCTTCCAGTGCTGTTTATTGCATAAATTAAAAATGGATTAAAGATTCCTCTATTTTTTTTATATCTTAATCCATATTTGGTAGCATATTAACATTATTTTCTGAACATTCATAATTTATATAAGAATGCTTTCTGTCAGTGTTGGTCAATTTCTGTTGTGTGATTATTTTGAGATAAAGATGTTTAAATTTTTTTTACTGATGGCCATACTAGATAAAAGTTATTTAGGATTTTTTTATTTTTCGTAATGGTAACCATATTTAATTATTATGTTACGTGCTTAGGCTCGAATAAGCAGCAACACAGAAAGAGTGAAAACTAACAAGCTTGTATAACTTTAACAATGATTTTACTAAGTACAATTATTTTCATAAAATAAATAAACTTACGGTTTTAGAGAATCAAATCCAAAATTAATCCAATATAGAATTCACAAAAATAATCCACTAATGGAATTGCAAGTCCTAATAAATAAATGTTCTAATAGTTCCAGGTTCGAATCTTGACGATGTAATCCAAAATGGCTGACAATGTCACGTGGTACAGTTCTTGTTTTAATCATCCAAATGAATATCATAAACATATGTCCTTTTTCCAGATAATTCTTCTTTTCCAACGAATTAACACAAAGTCCAAAATAATTAAACTCAAACAGATAATACACAACCAATAACTTACAATAAGCCCAAAATCTACTAATGTCAGCTTCTAAAATACAGCTATATATATTGTAATTCCCTCGTAAACAAGAGGAATCATGTGAGTCTGGAAGGTCATGGAAAAAGTACCTTCTTCAAGTCACGTAGAGATAGAATGAACCAGAAGGAAAAATCAGCCACTAATAAAATGCTGTCCCCGAAACCAACCAATGGAATTGAAGACCTGTTGACAATGTCCAAAACAAGGTCAAATAAAGAACTTAAGTATCCAAGCCAAATTCAGCCTGTTTATCAGTAAAGTACAGGTCAACTGAATTTTCTAGAAAAATTTCCCATTTAATGAATAATAAACCCTAAATGACAAATTTGGACTTAAAAATTAAAAAATAAATAAATTTAAATCCAATAGCCGTAACAATTAGTTTAAATTTGAAAGCACATCATACCAGGATGTGTTCTGCTATAATTTGTCAGATTCTGTTCTGTGGATTTCTTTAATAATGCTGCATTTGATAGTGAAATATATTTTTTTTATAAATCCTAATGCCCTTTCTATAATATTTTCTGTCATATTTAGTCAAATTCTATTTTGCACGTTTTGAGTAAAGTTGTTTAAAGTTTATTCTGTATTTTGTAACAGGAACCATATTAGTTGTATTTTTTGTACACATTTGAAAGCCCCCAATGCTAGGGATGAAGTCTGTACAGCATTTACTGAGAAGAAATTTGAAATAGCAAATGTTTATAGATGTTTATAAGAAATTTGAAATAACAAATGTTTATAGATGCCAGAAAGACCATACTATAGGGAAAGATAAAAAGGCATTATTATTTGATGTGTAAAAAATGTGTTATCTTTGGACTAAAAATGCATTAGAGATTCCATTTACTGTAGGCCTTAAGTAGTGTGATACCAGTCTCTGCAGCTCAAAATACCTGAATAAGACGTTTAAAGAATTTAAGCATATTTGACCTGTCTTATAGCCATTAACAACAGAAATCAAACATTGTCTCTATATATAGGAATGCCAATGCACTCTGAGAAGAACAGCTAGGATTAAGGGCACACTCACCAGTTATGAGTTATTTTTGAGAAAGTGATATATGTAAGATGCAGTTGTTTGCATTTAAAACATGCACAGTGGAGAGAATGTTGGCATATTCTATGCAACTTCAATGCAATGTGGCTGACATTTCTTTTGATATTGTACTTTTGGAAATTGTAAATCATCAAAGCAGAATGCTAACTATAATGACTGCTCCTATTTGCTCTAAAAATCTGGCTGAATTTTACTAAAGCACACTATATTTAGCAGCTATTAAAATAGGGAAAATTATTTTTTGCCAGACTAGACAATACCAGCTTCTGAAAGTACAATGATTACTAAATATATAAACTAAATGTAATAAAAAGTTATCGACTCTTTTTTTAAACAATTTATCTCTGAAGTTCAGAAGTGAAAATGGCAATGTGGCGCTAGCACTTTTTTTTAAAGGTGATCATCTAAAGTAAGGCCAAGCTGTATACTCTATAACCCATACTACACCCATCAATCATACACCAAAAAAAAGAGAATTTTCTGTGAACTATACCTAAGAAATACAAGGTCTCTTTTAAATAGCCAGTATAACCACTGAAAAAAGCAGAGGAAATAATTTTTCTTTAAAATTTTAACCCTATACCAAATACAAAACTGTAGAGCGCCACCTAATGCATTTTCTATTTTACCAATTTCAAAAGATCCTCTACTTCACCTTGGATGATTCCGCTGGCAACTTTATTCAACTTGTCCTTTTGGTTAGATTGCCTGAGATGAACCAAGCTTGAAGATTGGAATGCAAAAGCAAACACTGTGCAACCATAAAAGCAATCTCTGATATACCAGAGAAGATAGATGCCAATCTATACAGCTCAAAATACCTGAAGAGACTTTTAGAACTCAAGGAACTGCTAGGATTAATAGATTTCCTACTGCACCAATTATAAAAGATTTGCATCACTCACCTTGGACAATGCTGTTGCAAATTTAGTAAACTTGTCCTATCAGATTAAAGCTTGAACAAGCCCCGTGTTATGACAGCAGACCCCTCTTAAGAGGCTAAATAGACTGCTGAACTATGATCATTGAAGCCACAGAGAGACTATAGGAACAAGCTGTGCAATGGTATTTTGACTTTATGAAGCACATGCAGAATAATTCTGAAAGGTTGATAGTAAACATTGAAAGTATCACTAGTAGTAGTAGTAGTAGTAGTTGCAGTAGTATACACTATTTCATACCTGTAAGAAGTATTTCCTTTCACAAGCATACAGCTGGCATGGAGACTTGTAGGGATTTCCCGAGCATTCAGACACATGTTTAGAATGGTTATCTCTAGTCATAAAAAGACCTTTACACTTCCGGCAACAGAGTAAGACCTGCAGGTGGTCACCTGAAACCAATTGCAATAAACAAAATTATTAAAAAGGATAAGAAAATTAATACACAGGATAGAGATTATCACATTATATATACAACTGAACCATGCATAAAGAAGCTGGACTTAAAAAGGCAGACAGTAATTCAAGAGAATGGTTATGTCCTATTGTAAAATTGGTTCATGGCTGGATAAATCCCTTTTAAATCTAGATGAGAAGACATATTGTTTGGAAAGTTAATCTATAATTTCATACTAAAAAGTTTAGTATGAAATGAGAAAACTGGATATTTCACATAAAAAATATGCACTGCAGTTTAGAAATGAGTTTGGAGTATTCAGAAGATCTGCTTTTTATTACTGATTCAGTACTGTCAAAGTGATTGGGAATTCACCCTCTAGCATTTTCTGAAGGAACATATATTTAATGTTTAAAGATAGACCCAAAACCCCAATATCACTAACAATGCACATACAAAATATAAAACACACACACACACACACACACATATATAGTAGGTTTTTAGCAATTAATGAAAAATACACTGAAGGTTACCGAGTTATAGGTGAAAGTAAATTTAAACATTATTTGAACATAACTCTAATTTATAAAAGATTAAACTGAAATGGAGAGAATAAACAGCGAAAGATGAGGTTTAAAGTAGGGGGCTAAATGAGCAGATGTATACATTCTAAACAACACAAAAAAATGTATCAGCTAATATTGAACTAAAAATAAAAGTGAAGGAATCATCATATTCCTTTGTGAGAGAGAGAGAGAGAGCGAGCGAGATACACCATTAATCATTAATGAGATAATAATAATAATAATTGCTACTTCATTTGTGTGATTAAGACTTGTGCACTTCAGCATTAGTAGGCACCTTTTTCAAAAGTGCCAAAAAATACCTTTAATCGTAACAATAAAACAGCAAAATCTGTTTTCATTTACAGTAAAACCTGTCATGAGAACCCACTGCTATGACAGCCAACCTGTTTTGAGACCAGGATCTCCATGCACAGATTTATTTGGGGGGCAGAAGGGGTGGTCTTTCAAGACAGGTTCTACTGTATCAGGAGATACACTTGGAATGAAAATGACACACTAATAAATGGCAAAGATTAGATGAAAATGGGAACACAAATAAAACTTACTTGAACTTGGAAATATATATTTAATGCCAAGTCCACCTTAAATACAGTGAAGGAGACTGATATAAATTGTGACAGAACTATGAATATGAGAATTTAAAGACCTGTAGTGGGAGAAGCCAAAAAAGAATGATTAAAATGTGGAATCAAGTTGTACATTAAATTCAATTTATGAGTGGTACACAGCTGCTGGAATACAAAATCCTTCACCTGAAATAAAATAAAGTAACTTGCAGCTATGAGCCTTTAGCCAACACAAATTTAACCAAGATCATTTAATTGCTGTTAAGAAAGAAGAAGTGAATAAATTAACCAGAATAAGGAGGATCTACTTTGCAGATTGTATATTACAGTATGGTAAGACCTTTTTGACAATTAATGAAACTTGGTTTCTGTAACGTCACCCTCTTAGTAAGTGGGGCAGTTAATTGGATTTAGTTATATTATCTAGGGAATGACCTCTTTCAGTGTTATGACCTGATGTGAGTGAAAAGCCAGAACATCAACAAAGAACTGGGCAAGATTACTGAGATGAAATAATGCAATCCGAGCCCCATTAGACACGAAAATAACAAATTTAGTCAAATTAATAGTTATAATTTCAATTCAACTTAGGTCATATCAAAAGGATTTAATAGCAGTGACTAATTTGGATTTATTTTATTATTATAACAAGTGGTGAAAAAAGCTCAACATCCACGACTGATTGCATCACCTTCCTCTCGACAGTATTCAAACATTTCCTATTTCTTTGAGTCTTTCTATTTCGACTGTTTCATTCTTCATTCTAGTCCTTTACTCTGAACTCGTCATGTCTCTTTTTTTCCCCCGAAGATCCGTATTAGAACTGTTGAGTCTCACTCTCTCTCTCAGAGAACTGTTTCCTTAATGCTGTAAACTTTAGAACTTGCACATACAGCACTAACCCCTGTCTCTCTCCCAAGCGAGGCACCTTGTCCCTTTCTTGTTTAAGAAGAAAAGCACCATTATTTTTCAAGGCTTCCTCAAAGTCAACTTCTCTTTCATAAAATTTCAGATTAAAGAATTTCAATTAAGGCTGTCACTTTAAATTTAGATTACTTCCAAGGTGTACGCTTTAATTTCATTCTGGCCAATCATAAGCAGTGGTTTCTATAAAAAAAATCCTAAGACAAACATTTCTTTCGTCAGTCAAAATTTCTGAACTATATTATATAACTCTTCTCTTTGAAGAATGACTATTTGACATGGACTGGAAGTTCAGCTGTCTCTCTCTCAAAACCGTGCTGAGATATCCGGTCAATTTCATTGAGTCGGAACACTGGTCCTTTAAAGGTTTAACACTATCATGGAAAGATTAAGAAGAAAAGATCAAAATGACCATTCACAAAGACTCCCCCCTCTCCTAAATGTGATAAAATCTTAATGCTCAATGCATTCAACTCTAGGTTCAATGGTTATTAAAAAAGTCACTTCACAGTTTCTCTGTTATAAGGATGAGGTGTAAACCCAGATATGTCATAAAATATAGATTGTGAAATTTTTTATTTTCCTGTCTATACTTCTGAATGTGAGGGTCCCTCTAAAATAGGATGGTAACTCCCATCCATCCACTGACATGAAAATATACCTGACTGACTGACAAACAGTAAGATTTTTCACAAATGTAAGAAATTTAAGCCGAGCATAATTTTTGTTAAAAAAATGAATGGAGACCAGCTTCAATATTTATAAGCTTAAATTCAATTTTGTTTTTATAAAGTTAAACTAAAATAAAATGAAGGACAAGAGATTACAAAGGGAAAACATTAAATGTCTGTTAAATATGTAGTTTATTTTGAAATTTAGATCTGAAAGATTTAACGACAGCAGTAATTTTGAGTTTGAGTCAGAATTTACATAGATGAGTTTTAGAAACCAGTTACATACTATCACATATTTTAGATTTTCAATTAAAAATGGATGATTGCTTTTCCATTTATGCATGTCTTACACCAAAAGAGGTCACATATACAGAAATTAATTGGGGAAGTATTTACATGACAATAAAAACAAATTAAACTTCCATAACTGGTAACCAATACAATATGTAAAACTAAAGAATGCATGGAACCATTTCTAAAAAAATCCTAAAAGAGCAAAACAAATAAAAATGTTTGAGTCAATGTCAATGAGTTAGGTCAGAAAATCTGATTAATGAGATTTACATCTGATTAATGAA
The DNA here is from genome assembly GCA_030141615.1 of Unio pictorum. Taxonomy (NCBI): domain Eukaryota; kingdom Metazoa; phylum Mollusca; class Bivalvia; order Unionida; family Unionidae; genus Unio; species Unio pictorum. Next base: position 105,641 of record JARLTB010000179.1, read on the forward strand.
TTACTACTTAGAAAACATTTAAAATATAAGTTTTGATATGCCTACTTTCTTTTGTATCCTACTGCACCAGTAGCAATGATCATGGTGTGATGGTGAGCTTAAAAGTTGTAGGGTTTAATGCCATTTTTCAGCACACGATAGGTTATACATGGCGGCCAGTATTATTGGTGTTGGAAGAACCAGGGTAAACCCCAAGAAAGATCCACCGACCCATGAGAAGCTACTGGAACGCTTTCTCACATAACTACATTAGACGAATCTTAGATTTGAACCCACGCAGACAGAGGTGAGATGGCAGTGATCCGTAACGGACAGCACTTTAGACCACTCTGCCACTCAGGGCCCCTTGAGATTAAAAGAATGTCATATTACCATGGCAACTGAGAGATACAGTGACTGTCAGTAGTATGTTTTGTTTTCTAAATAAAAAGATGAAGTGATGCCTCTAATTCTGCTTGAATTGTTTTAAACTATGGAGAAATACCACGATCATAATATGAAGTTTTTAAACATCACATACACCACACAAATATGCGCAAGCACACACACCGAACCCATGCAATAAAACAATAAATAATACTATTTATAAGTACATTGATGCAGTCACACTTGACTATTATAGTATTAGGCAGCGGACGGTGCGTGGTCAAAGATAAAGTAAAGACAGAAGTTATAAGACAGTCAGAATAGCAATGATAGGAAGGCAGAAATAAGTAAAAGGGTGTCAGTGTATGTTTTCATCCCTTCATACTCAGAATAATCTGGCTACCATAGCGGCAATGAGATATGGAAACCTCAACCCACAGTAGACCATCTAACCTGGTCTCTAAGACTTTTTTTATTTTGTCTTGGCAGCTTGACAAAATAAAAAAAAGGCTTAGAGACCAAGTTAAATGGTCTACAACCCACAGGTGCTCGACGCGAGCTTGATGTGAGGAAAGGAAAAAAATCTAAAGAAAAAAATCATACAGAGTGAGAAAAATACCCTAGATTACCCCCATGACCCATTCAGACATAGGACCATCTCTACCATACTATATAAAAAGAGAAGGTTTTTAACTTCCAAATACTTGGTTCCACCTATGACCCTCGATTTCATTCTATTTCCGTATTTAAAAGCACATGACCATTATCTATGGCTTATTTTATTCCCCAGATATTTTTCTATTCATCAAGCCATCGTTGACTTTTCTACGTTGTACCAAACTGAAGTTATGGCTTCCAAAACGTGCGATTTTCGCCATTTTTCATCTTGGGACAACTGCGAGCATATGTGACAACCAATGAAAAGAGCTACATGTATTATGAATAACCTTTGAGCCAATCACATTTCGGCATTGACGTGTGTGCCTAATAGTTGAATTGTTTTGAACTAATTGTTACGCTATGTGCAGTGAATTAGTAGAAAATGTCTAATTCTTCCGTGCAACAGGATTCCTAAAGTTGAATCGAGTTAATATTAAGTAAAAACTTACTTTTGCATTTACCAATGTTCTGTAATTAAAGAATTCATGTATCGTAGAGTCGAAAACACGGTAAACCTAGCTCTTTTCACTGGTTGTCACATGATGTATTTTTTCTTTAGATTTTTTTTTTCTTCTTCAAGTTCACATCAAGCTCGCGTCGAACACCTGTGCCTCAATCGGCATAGCCCTGAGAATCACTAGGTATTACTTGTAGCTGACTAGTTCACTAGAATGTGATTCTGGAAAGCTCCTGCTTGTGAGATACTTCTGTAACTTGATGGTAATTTGTTCCAAGTCCCTATTGTATTTGGGAAGAAGCTGAACTTGAAACAATTTGTCGATGCTGACTTTAATTGGAACTTATTCTTGTGGTTTGACCTAGTTTGTCTGATAAATAAAATCAAAAACATACTAAAACAATAACAATTCGTGTGCGATATTGAAAATTACGATAACTTTAAGTATAACCTGAAACAAATTCGTTTGACATCACTGGAAAAGATGAAATAAGTAACTAGCTTGATCGTGATCTGTATCGCAGAGACTCCTGGAATATATTCGCCAGGTACCTTGGCATTAGTCTGGTTCACTGCCTAATATCCTCTCTGCACTCTGTACATGTACTATAGTGGAGCGGTCCTACTAAACACCGCAAAGTCAGACAAAGGCAGACAAAGGCAGACAAAGTAAGGCAAAGGCAGACAAAGGCAGGCAAAGTCTGTTTAATTTTGTTTTATTTGTACATATTCCTATATATTATACTAGATTAACTTTGTTTTGAGATTAAAATATTTAAAAAGCTTGATTGAATGTTTTTGTATGTTTAATTGGTACCTACGTACATTTAATAGAACAAAGTCAGACAAAGGCAGGCAAAGTCTTTTTAATTTTGTTTTATCTGTACATATTTGTTTATATTATACTATATTAATTTTGTTTTGAGATTTAAATATTTAAAAAGCGTGATTTAATGTTGTTTGTAAGTAAAATTGGTACCTACGTACATTTAATTGAACAAAGACAGATAGAGTATGACGAAGTCATATAACACAGATATCGTATGACAAAAGCTATTTGAATGTGACAAAACCAGATTTATTAATTTTATATAAATAATTCTCTTATTGAGAGACACGTAATACAATTATGAAAGTGATATTAAATATTCTATTAGCATTCATAATCATAAATTTATGATGTACTTTCATCGAAAAAGATCGACCATGACAAGTCTGATAATACAAAAAGAATACATCATTTCATATCTTATTATCATAATTTCTTTCAGCATAATCATTACAGTGTATTAAGCGGTAATACAAATCTTTTCTGTTGCTAATAATGTTTGCGGTATCCGATGAGAAGAAGAGATTTCGCTACAAACGGTAACACATTACTCTGCCGTTGTCGGCAAAATCAAACGCGGTTACTGGCTAATTTACTATACAAATTTCTTCATACAGTATAGTTTAAACAGCAGCTATTTTTTCAGCGTTTAATTATATGCTGGCGTCGGCAATCTCAATCATAGATACTGCTATTGAAATGTCGCGCTTTCCACGGTTTCTGACTATATCAAAGGTGAGTATTGTTTGCATCAATTAGCGGACTGATTGAAACATCTGGCATTTTAAGTTTGTGGATTATTATAAAAAAGCCAATAATACAAAATCTTCATCAAAAGCATTTTGTCATGATTCAGTTACGGTATTAAGCTTCAACTCATTAATACCAAGAGCAGGATACAATAAGTTGTTAGGAGTTATATTTAAAATATTGTGTTTTATTGTTTAAACATTGGTGTTGTAGTGTTATAGTGTTTCAACTGTTTAAAGTGTTAAACATTCTCTAGATATAATATTCTTTATTGGATAACGTATTGTATATTTGTCAGAATGTCTTCTGCCCGTGCTCGTAAGCGTGCTAAACTCCATCAGTACACCTGTGCTGTTTGCAAAAAGAATTGTTCCAATGATTCGGTCCATTGTGATTATTGCAAAAGTTGGGTACATGCATTGTGTGAAGGCATCGCAGTTAGTGAACTGAATGTACTTTCCGGGAATTATAAATTTATGTGCCGAGTTTGCATTAAGAACAATGATGGTGAAGAATATAGCTACATGAACGCTCTCTTCCGGCTGAACGAGATAAGTGATACTCATTTAGTTCGTAATATATCTGATTTAAATGATACTCGAGGTTGTAGAATTCTATGCATCGTTGTTAGAGTAGTTATTTATACGTATGGTAATACTTGTACTTTGTGAACCCAATAACAATTGTCAGTATTCATATACAATAATATTTTGTTCGTCGTAATATTCATCTTACGACTGCTTCATCTGAGTCAAATCATTTCCCGATAGTTTTCTGTCTTAATTTTGTATGCTAAATATCAAACAAACGTTAAATTCAATTTTTTTAAAATTGACCATAACTAAAACTTATAACTGATATATTATTTACCTGTTTCCGCAAAATATTTTTCACTTTACAGTAATTGTGAAAAGCAAAGAGATTTTCGCTATAAAAATTGCAAAAATAAATAAGACCGACAATAATAAAATAATATAGCAACCCCGTTATTTGTCATTTTTATATTTAAAATTAAACACTACCGTTTGTATCACAAAAAAATATTATTTTTCATAAAAGTTACATATATATATATATATATATATATATATATATATATATATATATATATATATATATATATATATATATATATATATATATATATATATATATATATTATTTATGATTGTAGGCTGCTTCATTGAGTGTTCATCTTCTCCGTGTTATTGCCCGTCGAGAAAAATGTCTTTTACCGCCTCTAAAAAATAGCCATGTGAAGGACACTTCAAGTCTTCGTTTAGATTTCACTGCTCTAGGATTCTTGGAATGTAATTCACGCAACGAAACCGATACTTTGCAACCGTTTATGACCACGGTTGATGGGAACTGTTTGTTTAATGCATTGTCTATTGGACTTTGTGGCAATGAAACGTTAAGTGCAGAAATTAGAGCACGCACGTGCATTGAAATGTCTGTGAATTGTGACTATTATACCAAGCAACCATACGCCAAGGATTTTTCATTATGCTCGCCATCGTTTGATGAAGCAACTGCGAACTGTGCAAAACTTGGTGGGTACTCTAGTGCATGGACTATTCAATCCGCAGCCGATGTTTTGCGGTGCACAATAAACGCTGTGTATCCATTTGTGAATGGCGAAGCGGACTTCCAAGCTAAATTGCTGACAAGAACACACGAGCCACGGCATAATGAAAATTCGTGTGAAGCGCTTTGTGTAATGTGGTCGAGCCTAGGTTGCAGTGCCAGGATATTGCTTCCAAATCATTTTGTACCACTGATGTCGTTACTAAAACCAGAGAAGGTCAGTACGCCAGCCAAATCGATCAATGACGCAAGCATGACGTGTGATGAATCGCGCATAAATAATCATTCAGTATTTCACGATGAAGAAAATGTTGTCAATATTTCTCCCACCAAGGTCAGTAGCAACATCAGTGATTTAAGTGATGATACTTATGCTGATTGTGATCACACATCTAGAGACACACATATTGCAGGAACATATTCGTTACCAGCCGGTCGACCGCTAAGTACAGAGCAAATAATGGACATTATTGTAAGTGAAATTCCGGCTATGAACAAAATTCCTTTAGGTGTTAAAGACAATGTATATGTCGTGCTTGACAATTCAGAAAACACAGTAAGAAAATCTGCAAAACAACCAAAGTACTATTGGGACGATTGCGGTGCATGGGATTATAGAAAAGGCCGTTGTGTAAAAACAAAATTTATGATGAAAGGTGACGGACTGAAGAAAAAAAACCTCGTGCATGTTATAGTTAAGGACGATGTAATATACACTGAGACTCACGAAAAAGGTTCAAAAGCTTTGAAACAGGTCGTTCCACAACCAGAGAAGACGGATATAGTCATATTTAACAGGTACTACGCAGCATTAAAACGCCAACCATCTTATAGAAAGCGGGTTACACATGTTGACGGTTCTTTCAACAGAGATGTTGCCATTGTCGAATATACTGGACAGTATGCTACATCGGAAGAACCACACGGAAATGCAAAAATATGCACGGAAACATACGAATAAACAAATCCACAAACTCTTCAAATGATTCGGAAAGAGGTTAAGCATTGGGATGGTCGCCAGCAGAATTACTTCAGATTTTTTTTCGCATTTGAGAGGGGTGCTTGGCATAGAAATCAAAAACATTGAAATGATCCTGGGAACTGACGACGAACGTGCAATGATCAACGCCATAGACATGGCATTTCCGGGTTGCACAAGAAAACTATGTTCAAAACACCTGAAAGATAATATACTTCGACAAATGACTGACAAGATACCAAAGAGTGTAATTGATCGAAAGGAAATCGTTGACATGATTGTCGGAGCAAACGGTGTTGCAACTGCAAACGACTATGCGACCTTTGAGGAGCGAAACATCAAACTTAAAAACAATCTTGAAGAACAACGTCATAGTGACTTCCTGCAGTATTACGTTCGGCATGTTGAGAACAAATTGGCGAACCACATTATTTCCAGTGACGAAGATCAACTCTGGACAAACAACAACACAGAAAGCATGAACCACAGATTAAAAGTGAAACTTAACTGGGAGCCCAGAAAAACCGACGAACTGATTGAAAAGATATTCGAATTAGTTAAAGTGGAGATGGTGGATCTAAGAAGGTCATTATACGGGACGGATAACTTTTACCTGAATACGCGATTTTTGAAATTTAAGATTACCAAACTTTCATGGACAGCGAAGACAGAAGAGGAGAAACAACAACTCTTCAGCAAATTCCTAAGTGCAAGCACTGCAAGTGTTTCAGGACTGACATCTTCGGATGGGAAATATACTGTCCATAAGGACCCGAAAGTAGCCAAGAAGCCAAATCAAAGGACACGATGCAGGTCTACAAAAACACGAAGCAAGTGAACAGTAATATAATGCGAGGTGTGGTAATCGTAAATTTCGGAAAGCGTGTGTTCAGACAAAAGTTACATCATGAATATGTGATTATTAATGTTAATATAATAATATAATGTATACGATTATGTGCACATAAAACAAAATTAGGCAGACTTTGCCTGCCTTTGTCCGACTTTGTTCTATTACATGTACGTATGTGCCAATTTTAATTTCAAACAATATTAAAGCACGCTTTTTAAATATTTAAATATCAAAACAAAGTTAATATAGTATAATGTATATGAATATGTATAACTAAAACAAAATTAAACAGACTTTGTTTGCCTTTTTCTGACTTTGCCTGCCATTGTGTGACTTTGTATGCCTTTATCGGACTTTGTTCTATTAAATATACGTAGGTACCAATTTTACTTACAAACAACATTAAATCACGCTTTTTAAATATTTAAATCTCAAAACAAAGTTATAATAGTATAAATATAAACAAATATGTACAGATAAAACAAAATTAAATAGACTTTGCCTGCCTTTGTCTCACTTTTCGATGAAAGTACATCATAAATTTATGATTATGAATGCTAATAGAATATTTAATATCACTTTCATAATTGTATTACGTGTCTTTCAATAAGAGAATTATTTATATAAAATTATTAAATCTGGTTTTGTCACATTCAAATAGCTTTTGTCATACGATATCTGTGTTATATGACTTCGTCATACTCTATCTGCCTTTGTTCAATTAAATGTACGTAGGTACCAATTTTACTTACAAACAACATTAAATCACGCTTTTTAAATATTTAAATCTCAAAACAAAATTAATATAGTATAATATAAACAAATATGTACAGATAAAACAAAATTAAAAAGACTTTGCCTGCCTTTGTCTGACTTTGTTCTATTAAATGTACGTAGGTACCAATTAAACATACAAAAAACATTAAATCAAGCTTTTTAAATATTTTAATCTCAAAACAAAGTTAATCTATTATAATATATAGGAATATGTACAAATAAAACAAAATTAAACAGCCTTTGTCTGCCTTTGTCTGCCTTTGTCTGACTTTGCGGTGTTTAGTAGGACCCATAGTGGAGTACAACGCAGGAAGCGTACCACGCAGGAAACCAGACTACCTTGGCATCTGATGCAACTTTTAAGGGAGCGCTCAGCAGTTAATATTTAGTTTTTAGAGTGTGGCGTATGCGAGGTGAAGTTGTTTGCATTGAAAACATGCACAGTTGACAGACTATGCTACTTTAATGCAGTGTGGCTCACTATATTTAGCACATATTAAAATTGGCAAAATTAACTTTGCCCAGCTAAAAAAATACTAGCTTCTGAACGTGCAATGGATGAATTGCACATTTATAAAAATTAAATTTTACAAAAATGTGTCAGCTCTCTTTTTACAATTAATCTCTAAAGTCCAGGAAGTGAAAATGACCAGATAGAGCTAGCACTTTTTGAAAGATACACATCTGAATTAAGAACAAGCTGTATACTCTATAATCCATATTATACCCATCAATCAGACTCCACAATAATGGGAATTAAAGTTTTTAAACAATATTTTAGATACAAAGGCCTTATTTTAATAACAAGTGTGATCACTCTGGGAATGCTTTTTCTTTAAAATTGTAATCCCTATGCAAAATACGAAACTATACTTATAGCACCAACTAAACTGCTCTCCTGGTTCTTAGGTACCCAACGCTTTAATGATGCTCATAAGTGCGACACAGAACAGTCCAAACGTGTAGTCTGGTCTAGCTTTTATCCTTGTTGTTCACGTAAAAAGCAGGTAAGACAAGTTAATTATACTAATTTGTTTCTGTTCATTAATATCTTTGTTTCTGAGCAAACAAACGCCACTTAAGTCTGATTGCTGCCTTTAGCGGAGTGACTGTTTTGTAAAAAGACTACGTGCTGACCTTGTAAAAACAGATTCCTGTATAACAACGTGACAACACGGCGTTATGTCTATCTATATAGTATCTTGCCATTGACTGATCTCAAATAATAATAGTTGTTCACAAATGTAGTACTTGTATTCCCACATTCACCCGTTTTTGTTTGTATCCACTTCCGATTTTCAAAACAAAAAGCATCATGTAGATAAAATAAATGCACAAAACTTCATTTCATTCGTAAGTTAGTATTACTAACTGGAAGTCCCCGTTGCAGTGTCAGCTTTTTCAAACTTTTGACTTTTATAGATCATTGCTGATGTATGATATCCGCATCTGTTATTGAATTTTCAAGTCAGCAGTGTTTCCCTTTACCTGAGGATAAACTTGCGCTTCAGAGACCCTCAGATTTTTAATTTAACCCCCAGTTTTGACACCAGCGTTTGTGTTTTTACTCAGTCTGACCCCCATTTTTGACACAAATGAGATTTTTGACTTTCAGTCTTACACCCCTAGGGGATACACTGAGTCAGCATCTCAAAATGTAGTCCTACCCGTAAGACGTATCACATGTTGATCTTGATTTTAGTGCTACAGCAAACATAAATATCAGCGTCGGGGCTTACATTGTAGGACTACTCAAAATGGAGCTAAAATTATCAAAATTTGTTTTGTGCGCGAATGATTTAGACAATTCATATTGACAATGCTAGTCCTACCATGGGCATTTATGAGTGACAAGTACAATGCTGTTTGTTGATACAAATGATTTTGATGTTGATACAAATGATGTTGATATTGTAGGGCTTGAATTTAACACAAATTTCTTGGTAGCCAGAAGGACTAGTGTACTGAGAAATTTTCTAGTCCTGTCCACAAAACAATGTCACACACTTGTATTGAGATTAAAAACAATTTTGTTTCATAAATAGCATTATCATATAAAATGCAGAGATACAGAGGTATAAATCCTACTTCAATTCATCAATCAGTCAATTAACATTTCTTGTTTCTCAAGATAATCTGGATTCAATTCCAGAAAGGGATCCAGGTGTCTATTCTCGTCCTCCACCTGTCCATGTTTTCTGAAATGTCCGATTACGCTTTTCCCTATCATAAGAATTATTCCTTTTATGTCATTTTCATTCAACCGTTGCTTTTTTTCCAGAGGCTGAACACCATATTTTGCCTGTCTAATAAGGCAGAATTGTGCCTCGTTTCGAAATACGGGATGTTACACAATAGCTGACGCGAATTATTTCAAGTAAGAAAAGGAGTGGCACAGTGTCCTTTATATCAAAAAGTCCGAGCAAGAAACCTGTTTCAAAACACATGCCTACCCCCAACCCCAATTAAATGGCCTTTCCCAAATAAAGTCTTGACTTAAGCGGATGTTCTATAAGATCAAAGTAGTGGCTGTTGTAAACACTTAAAAATATTAACATGAAAAGATAGTGTTAGTTTCTTCTTGGAAAATGTATGTTACAATCAAACAGAGCCATATGACTCGGCATGTTGTATTTAACAGCTCCAAGTACGGTCTCATCATTAATAGCGTAGCGTATGTTTAGTAAGTGTTCCTAATTAATCGGACCTCAATGTATTGTTGAAATTAATAATAAGCGTGACAATTTTCAAATCTTATATGCCCTTGCTGAGAGATTTTAATTCCCATCAAATGTACAGCCTTCTGCTTGGATATCTCAACATGTATTCAATTGTTTTTTCAGTCTTGTATGGGAAAAATATAAAAACAATTTTTATTGTCATAGAAAACGTAGTTGTATGGAAATGATGTGTCAGTAATGTGATCATAATAAATTGATCTAATTCTTATAATTATTTCGATGCAAACTTAAATTATGCAGTTTCCCGTTTGTGACTGTTGGCGCGTTTGGCTAGCAAGCAAAAAAAAAAAGGGGGGGACAAACAAGCATGCAAATGAATTTCTTTGAATAGTTGATGTCATGTTCTTTTGTGTTGTAGTTTTGTTGCTTGTTACTGTGGTCACGTTAATAAAGTGTGATACCAGGTTATTTTTCATTTAATTCGCTGTCAGATTAGTTAGGATATCAATTACCAAACTTCCATTGTTAATGATGGGACCATGATTGGCGCTGTTAAGTGAAATGCACAAAATCGGATGGCTTCTTGTAACAGAAACACACATTTCTGAGGCAGAAATTGACTTCATCTTCAGATGCTAATATTTTATGACTCTATTTACAGTGGTCACTGCATTGATTCTACAGAATATATGCTGTAGTCACGTCTTTATTAGGGCATTGAGTAAAAAAATGCTGACTGTTGATAAACAAAACTTACTAGCCCTTCTGACTAATAACATTATGATAGTTACTAGTCCAAAGGAAATCTACTAGTCTTGGGCTAGCGGACTACAGCTAATTTTGAGCCATGTATTGATACAAAATTATGTTGATACACTAAATGATGATGCTTTTATTGAATGGTTTAACACCATTTTTCAGCACACGATAGGTTATACATGGTGGCCAGTATTAATCTTGGACACTGGAGAAAGAACCTGGGCCATTATACGACTGTCAGATACCTATTTATACATTAAAAGAGGACAATTCTACTTCTGTGACTCACTGGAGTTGAGATGGTTTACCCAGTACTTCATATTAATAATAGGCAAATCTAACAGCATAGACCACACAAGTCTTATTTCACTTGTAGGTCCAAATTTGCTAAATCTGATGACTATATGTATCAATAATATGAGACCTAATCTGGAGATTGCTTTTAGATTTATATACAATCATGTTTTTAATCTTACAAGTTTAATTTTTAGTCTATATATGAATTTTGTAGGTAGGGACAATCTTTTTTGTAGTCACTCTTTTCATGTCAAATTTCAGAGCAAACTCTGCGTTTTGTATATTGTGTATTCCTCTTGTCTATTTTTCGAATCTAGCACTGCTCTGTCCATCACATAATACCTGTTGTTATTTTGCAGGTTCAAGGTATGTTCGGTACAATGAGTTTTAATTAAGATTAAGGCTGGATATATAACAACAGTGAAAATGAAGAACCAACACAACAGATCACCATCAGACCCAGGGCCTTTAAATTTACAACTTAATGACAAGGGTAAGTTATAGAGCCAATTTATCATTATACAATTTTCCAAGGATTATTATTGGACACTAGACTCATTCAACCAGACCTCTCATGTGACCTTATCAGATTTACAACAAATATGATAGCATAAGTATCATTTGAGGATGGATAAGAGTCTCCAGAGGAAAGGACATGTTCAAGCCCTCTCTCCAGAGTAAATTTTGGATATGTTTAAATCCAGTTTGTGTGTGGACATCATAATAGCCATTAGCAAAACAGTTCATGTACTGAAACTTGTGATTCTGTCATTGTATAAAAATAAGTGTCAGATTTTGCTAGATTATTACTTATACATGTACTTTGAGGTGATTTTTGATTTAGGTAAAATTCTTATTGTTTATCCTCATACATGGTTTTGCCAAGTTTACTATGCCTCTAAGCCATCAAGCAGGTTTGATGGGACATAATTTCCCCATCACTGTCTTTCATGAACCTTTAACAAAAGCAGATCCCTTCTCAGGCTCTCACTATGTCTCTTTCTCACTTTGTAATATCGTTGAATGCTAAAGAAAGTCACATATATTTTGTTATTTTAAATCATTTTATTAATTTGGAAACTCAGCAGAATATTTGAGACATAAATATTTGAAATTGTATTGATATATTTCTTTGATAAAATGATTCCTTTTTTAGTCAGCTAAGAATTACATATAGCTTAATGCTTTCAGTGAATTTGCTTCCTAGTTTACTTATTAAAGTGTGCTAATAGTCACGAAACCAATTCACTTGAAAACTTATGGTCGCAGGAGTCAGTGGATGGTAACTTTGTCACAGAGCTCCTTCTGATGCTTTTGAGATGTAGCCCATGCGTGTGCCTTCAACAGCTGATTCAAATGCAGAGGGTTGGCCAATTTAAAATTACCAGTTAATAAACTCTGCATCATGACCTGCTTGTCAAGATTTTTGGTATAATGGTAGGTTAATATCTGATTTTTGGCTTTTTGCTGTAATAATCTGAATACATCATATGGTTGTATCCTTTTACATTATGCCTGTTCACCATTAAAACACCTCCACATATGCCATTTGTATCCTTTTATCACAGACTTTAAGAAGACTCCTTTCACTGTTTCAGCACACACTGTGTTTCTCAAGTGTTCCCAGCTATCCAAGTATTCATAAAAGTGCACTCCTTTTTTTGTAAGGAGGTTAATGTCAGTGCCATGTGCTTTGCTGTGAGGTGGAATGCTTCCTTTAGTAGGTTAGCTACCAGCTTTTCCAAAATGCTCTTCATAAACTGAAGATTGTAATAGTTATAGCTGTTCTTGTGAAAATGCTATGTACTTTTCCATGTTGTTGGGATGACATTGATTTTACCTGATGAAACTGATCCAATAACATCCATGAAAAGGTGTAGCTCATAGCCATGCAGGTTCACATCTGGTACCTGTATTCGCTCTGGATAAATCTGCAGCTTGAGGTTATGAATATATGCTCTTAAAATAAGTAATTGAAAAGAGTGAAAGCAACAAGCATTGTAAAAATCAACAAATAATTTTTTTCTCCTATTATTCAAAATGAATAAAAAGAAGTACTGGTACAGTATTGTGAATTAAATCCCAAAATAATGCTAGAATTACAGACACAAATCCTAATAATACAAGTTTGAATATTGAATAAACTTATGGGGAAATCCAACTAAAATACAATGCTGAAAGTGTTGATGTGTCTGGTGACCTGTTTCATGGTGCTATACCAAGGTTTTGTTTAAACACCACAATTCCAGATTTGAGTTTACTATAATCCATAAGAATGTCTCTGTCCAAGAATATTACTTTTAATGAGAGCACTGTATTTCCAAAGAAAAATCACTTGAATTAATATGAAGAAATAAGATTCCAGTCCAAATGAATCTCTAAAAACAAAAAATATAGTTGATTTTACTTAATAACCAGACAGGGGACATATACCCATCTAGACAGAAAACAAGTACCCATCCAGACAGACAACAGATACCCATCCAGAGAGGGGACTAATACCCATCCATGAAAGAGACAAATACCCAGCAGAGGTCTTGCTAGAATTATAAAACTAGGCATCCAGGACTCCCAGTTTTGTAAAATTAGGAGTTCCACCAGTAAAAGTTGTAGTCCCATCCCAGACAGTGTTGAACTTTGCAAATTAGAAGAACTGTTGGTTGCCTTTGAGTTTAATTTCCACATTCTTGAAATCAACTTAACCATTAGACATTAAGATACTAGCAGGGACGATTCCTTGTTTACTTAGTGTTGCCTGCATCCTTATAGTCAGCATACCTATGAACTTTGCAGCATTTTGAAAGTCGGCTGGTTTCACTTGATTACTCTTTTATCAATTCATTGAATAACTCCAGTGAGGTTGCAGTGGTAAATGAGGTTTGCGAGGTACTTGGTGCATGGTGATATAGACATTTTGCACAATTTTTCAGGAGTTTACAAGTACTTCGTTATGTATATGGACAATGTTTTTTGTCTTCTTCAGATTCATAAACCTAAATTATATATATTTTCTAATAGTCTCTTTATTTTTGCTTTCTTTTTCTGCTCAGATGGGTCAAGTAAAAGATATTTTCAGAAAAAACAGGAAGTTGATGAAGCTGATATGCACTTTATCTCCTGGTTGCACACAGTGGGAGTGCAATTTTTGCAGCTGACTGACAGACAGAAGATCCAGACACTTGATCATATGGTGACCCTCTGCTCACCCAAGGAGCTGATCCACTTTTCAGACATACTGCCTGTCATGCTGTATCGAGATTTCTTAAGACTTCTGCCAGTAGAGATCAGTGCCCGTGTCCTAATCCACCTTGATGAAAAAAGTTTGTTGAATTGTCGATTAGTTAGTAGGTAGGTAAATTTGTTGAAAGAATGCAAATATAATAGCTTACAGTTTATAAAGTTTTGGGGTTAAAAACAATGATTTAGAGTAATACTTTTTCATGAAGGACTCTAATGAAACTTTGTAGATTTCATTAAAGTATGGTCCATCCCTTCACATGGAAACAGTCATCTTTATGAAAAGTGATTAGTGAACATGAAGACAACATTTTTAATGGAAAATTTGCTAAATTAATAAATCATAAAGATACTCTCAGATTGTAATTCCTGGAAGAAGCACTGCTCTTCATCAGTCCACCAGTGGAAAAAAATAAAATGAACATTAAGAAAGGAAAATGCGTGATACTATTCATTAGTATTGGCATCATGCCTTGCTATGAGCATGGCTGTGGTAAGTGCCTTGTCAGAGTCAAACTTTTGATCTTGAACTCTTTTAGGATTTAAAAAAGCATTTAAGTAACTTGAAAATGATCACACTCAAGTAGGTACACATGAAGTAATTTTCATATATAGGTCATCTGAGTCTGATTTGTAAATGCAATTCAGAACACTTGCCTCAGTAAAAAGAATACAGCAGTGTGTAATGACAGAAGGGCACAAGATTAAACATCTAAGTTTAATTCAGTATAAAATAGGGATATATTGGAGGTCATGAAATAGTAATGATTTATAATGGTCTCATTTACATTTTGTTGAGCTGATTTATTTTATTTCATATGACTGTTATTGGTTATTTAATTTTTTTAAAGCATCTTTTTGGTTATTTAATAAGAGATGGATGTCAAAACTATACCATTGCATGTCCAATCTTTCCAAGAGTTCACAGCTTAAATACCTATAGAGTAAATAAAAGATGATGTCATTTTAAGAACATTATCTAATGAAGATGGCATTTTGATCTATACAGTTAGCATTGATTTTTATAAAGACCGACTTCATTCAGTTGTGAATAGATCCTATCACTGAATGTGGAAAGGAACATGATTTCACAAAGAACTGACTGAAAGAAATAAAGAATTTTTGACAATAATTTATTGACTTTTGGTATTATAAGTTGCATGGTGTAAAATTATTAACAGACTACAACAGGCTAAGGCCTATTTTTCTATTTTAAAACAGAACATTTTTAAATATTGGCCATTCAAATTGTGGCTTAGTTTCCTTATAAAATATCATGGGGTCATAGGCCCCTCACCTTTGGCTCCTTGATTGGACATTATTGCATGATAGGAAACAAATGCGTGATACATGCTAACTTTACCATCTGGCTGTATGTTATGGAAAGTTCAGTCGTTTGTTAATTTGCTTTTCATAATTATCCATTTACTTATAGGCAAATTCAGATTCAGTAAAAAAAAACATTTATACTAAAAACTTTATTGGCAGACTGCAATATGGAGTTTGATTCTCACTAGCTACAAAATTTCAACCTTGCTGAAAAATCATAAAATTTTGTGGGTCTTATATTAAATTTTATGTCAATGGCCTTTAGATCTTCAATAAATAAAAAACTTTTTATACCCTTAAATTGTTGAATAACATCTCCAGATATGCCTCAATTAATATGGTCTTTAAAAAAATTGGCTCAAGTCTTTTCACTCCAAAACTAATACACATATGGTGATTACATGCAGTTATGAAGACCCAAAACTTTCTCATATTCCAGTTGTATATTAATTATTAGACCCTGTTTTAATCTCTGTTGGTCATAGACCAAAAGAGCTGATGGGATGACCTGTATTTCAATTTAAGTTTGTCATCTGTTATTTGTCCCTTTGTTAGATTAAGTTTATTATTGCTACTCTTCCAAAACTATTGAGAGTATTGCCACAAAAATCTCCTTTCATACATTTCATTCCAAGTCTAGTTGGTCCAACGATACTAAATAAAAACAGTATCTCAGTGGATGGTCACAACAATATGGGGTTTAAAATAAAGACTTCTTATCATGTCTAGTAGGTAAAAAGTCAATATGGTGCCAATCTGATGTTCAGTATGGCTGCCATGGTGACTCTCAGGGCATTCTAGCAAGGTCATAAGTTCAAAAATAGATTAAATAGCTCGAGACATATCATGTTACCATGTAATGCCTTTTGTACCCAATGGCTTTTGAAATGGGCAGCTTTAAAAATTACAAATGACAACCAAAAACTCAGTTTTCAAGCATGTTATAGGTATAAGATCATGGTAATACTCAAGCATGAAATGAATTTTAATCCTTGAAAACCTGCAAAGCCAGGGAATATAGCTTCACAAATTTGATATGGTTCTACAGACATATAGAAGCTCTAAGAATCTGTATTGTTGCTGTGGATAGCATGGGGAGTGAAAAAGTTTGGTATGGTGTCGTTAATGATGACATGGCACAGTTACACAATTTCTAAAGAACATATATTTTGCAACTTATTGTAACAGGTCATTGACTCTTTGTCTGGTCAACTTGTATAATTAGAATTTGGAAACAGCTGTCCACATTTCAAACAGTATCTGGAATGACTATGTGCTCAACTCGCCTATATCAAATGACCATTGGCTTTTGTGAGAGGACTTTGATGAATAGGAAATTATTAACATTATATGCCTCAAAGCAAAAGTTTCTTTGCATAAACAGTGATCACTGTCCATGCATTTCATTGACCCCTTAAAGCAGAGAGAAACCATTATTTGGTTAGAAAACACCTGGCTACTGAATGTGGAATGCATGTGTCTATTATATACATGACATTTATGTAGAAATTGGGTGAGTGAGGGTGAGAATTAGTGACAGTTGTATTAAGGTGACTGTTCAGATAGGTTTGGGTATACTTTAGTTTCTTACATGTACATTGAATATTAGTATTAATTACAATTAGTGTCACATATTCATTCCTTTTTGATCTAGTCATTGCAGAGTTAGAGCTACTAGGTAATAAATAAGGCCTCATTTCACCTGGTGCCTTCACTTAAGCTTGGACTATAAGTTTCAGATTCTGTAATAAATGAGCAAAACATAATTGTCAGAATCATAAGGGTTTCATTCTGCCGTTATTCTTCGTTAAGTGACTGACAAGACTGATATATTTTGCTTTTCTTATTGCATGTATCATTTAACATACCCATGAGTTTTACCCCCAGTTAAGGCCTGTTATAGGGGCCCCAATTGGTCTAAAACTCTTTCCGTTACGGATCACTGCCATCTCAATCCTATCTGCGTGGGTTCGATTCTAAGATTCGGCTAATGTAGTTATGTGAGAAAGCTTGCCAGTAGCTTCTTGTGGGTCGATGGTTCTTTCCAGGGGTTTTCCCAGGTTTTTCCTTCACCAATAATACTGGCCACCATGTATAGCTTATCATGTGCTGAAAAATGGCGCTGAACCCTAAAATCAAATCAAATCAAATCAATCAAGTTCTGTTGATCAGTGTGGATTTGACACAGTTCCAAGTACCTAATTCTCTCATAGTACAGTAGAACCTGTCCTGAAAGACCATCTCTTCTGCCAATAAAAATTGGTCACTCAAGACAAGTGGTCTCTCATAATAGGTCATAACATTACATAATCAATAAATCTGTGCTTGGAGAATCAGGTCTCTCAAAACAGGTGTTCTCTCAAGACAGGTTTCACTGTATCAGTATATATTCCTACACTGTATATATCTGATTAAATGCACTGACAGCCAGATCATTTGTGGTCACTGATTTTAGGTTGCAGTAAATGTTGAGTGAGTATGTTTTATGTATTTTTGTTAATGATGGGTAAAACACTGGGTTTGATGAGTTGACCATTATCATAATTTCTTTGAAAGTAAGTCATTGTACTATTCTCTAGACAGTGGAATAACTTGATCAACAGCCTGCGGGAGGTATGGATGCATATGGCCATCCGGGTTGGTACCAAAGCACAAATGGACCTACGGATCCCAGCTCACATCTACAAGAAGAAATTTATTAAAACAGTGCAACTTATAAACAAGGTGAAGACTGGATCAGCTTTTGATGTGATGAGTTTGGAGGGTCACAGGGGCAGAGTCATGGCCATTTACTATGGGGAAAATAAGGTGGCCACAGGTATGGAACTACATGTATATAGTTAATGGCAAAATACAGCAATGAAGTTATGTATTATGTATCAAAGTATTGAAACACTCATCTTTTTACCAGGATCCATTTCCTTAGTGTTAGCTGGATGTAGTCCATTTCAGACAATAACTACATAAGATTAACTTTAATTTCTATTTTCAATGTTAAATGGTCAAGTTGAAATTATAGGATTTTGTTTTTCACTATTTTAAATCAGCATGAATATGTCTATGCTCAAAAAAACATAACAGAAATGAGTGAAGACAACAAGCTTTGTAAAAGTTAACAAATAATTTATTTCCCTAGAATACAGCAAAGTAAAAAAGAAAATGATAAAAAAAAGAACATACAGTTAAATTAAAATATAATCCAAGAATTAAAACATAAGTGCTATCAATGAAAGGTTCTAAATGAATCTCAGTTCAGATCCCAATAAAAGTCTTAAGTCTTCGAATACAGAAGTAAAATCAGATCATATTTAAAGCTGCTGCTGGAATAAGTAGAAGCAGAATGTATACACTTTTCTCTTAATTCATTTGTGATAGATGTTTGTGAATTGTTCAGCTATGCAGTCATTATAGAATCATACAGTGCAACAATAATTATAATAAATTATGATCCATTTGATTCCACCCCACAGACATTAAGTACCTCTGTAAGAGGGACAGGTATAAAATGAAGTACCTCTGTAAGAGGGACAGGTATAAAATGAAGTTTTGTAAGAAGCACAGTGGAAAGAAAATTGGCACTTTCATACATGTAGACTGACTGAAATTTTCTTGTATGTTTTATTAGGGAAACCATGCTGTCTAAAGTATACTGCTGTTCAAAATGTCTGCTTCCATGTACTTGAGAAATGAACTTGAACTTGTCAAGAATACAAAAACTGTGCAAGTTTTAAAAAAAGTAAAATGATTGTCACTGGATAAGACAATTCTAGCTTCTTGACATGCAATAAATGAATTTTAAAAAATATATATTGGAGAAAAAAATTACAAATATTTTGACATGTTTTTTTTTTTTCTTGTTCGGTGATTTCCGCGGAGTAGCATTAAAAATGGACCAAAATTTGTGGATGGCTTCTGCTTAAGATAATGAAAGGTAGTGGAAGTTCTTCTAAGGCAGTATGCTGTGTAACTTTTCTCGAGGATTTTACTAAGAAAACTTGTTTTCATTTTCTAATTCAACATTTTTTTTCTTTCAAATTTCAGGATCTGATGACCACACAGTACGATTGTGGGATATCAGCACAGGGGAATGCTTGAAGGTGATTCATACCCACAGTGTTTCTGCTTTACAATTTGATGATGAGTACGTTTATACAGCCTCATATGACAATACAGCAGCCTGTTGGCACTTTGCCACTGGGCAACTTGTAACACGTTACAGTGGACACACCTCTGCTGTTTTCAGTTTGGATGCCAGAAAGGACATTGATTTAATTGTAACTGGCTCAGCAGATAAGACAGTCAGAATATGGCAGCTTAGTTCAGGCTTTTTGTTAAAGACCCTGGCTGACTGGCACAATGACTGGGTCACACGGATAAAGATTTTATCATGCACGTTTAGTGAGACAGGACAACAGACCTTTCATCTTGTTAGTACAGACAGAAGAGGCTGCTGCTTTTGGACAGTTTGTGATGATAAGGTGGATGTAAGCACAACACACAATGCAGACTGGTGTATGAGTGTGCCATATGTCACAAATACAGAAACAATCAGTCTGTGTACATACATGCAACGTGACAAGGTCCAGTCCATTTCAACATACAACACAGAAACTAGCAGCACAAGATGTATTCCTCGTCACAAGTCCACCTTTTTAATTCCAAGAGATGTGCCAGCACAGCAAAGTGTTCTTGGACTTGGACAGAAATTTGCAATATTCATGGTTGATGAAGGATATAGTCGAGCCATGATAGTTGATGTTCAGTCTAACAGGGTCATGTGTTCTATACCTGTTCCACAATATAGGTACGCATAGTAATGGCAGCTTATATTTTGAGTATATATTTCTGTTTAAAATATAATTTAGCATTAATGTATTTTAATACTGTAAAAAATATATTTAATGAGCATACACTAATGAAGTAGATTTTATGAATTTACAAATACAGCCCTCACAACCAGAAAAAAAATATGTTAACCATGTCTTGTGGCATGTTTTTTTCAAAAAGGAAGTCTAATGAGAGTTACCTCACCTTGGATAAAGGGACTGCGCTAGTTACTACTAATGTTCATGTCATATCAATGCACTTTCTTAAAGGGCTTTGCAGGTACATTTCATTTTGTGCCTTTCCCATGGTGATATATTGAGAAATAGCTTTCATCAGAAGACATCATATGGTCCTAAATAGAATAGTGCCAATCTTACATCCAATATGACCACCAGATAGTTTCAACAGTAAGCAGTTAAAAATAAGAATGATCTTGGAATCATGAAAATTATTTACAGCCAACAGATCATTGGTACCATTGGATTTTTTTTTCTTCAGGGCTTTGCCAGAGCTTATCACAAACAGGCTTTTTTATCCTGGATTCATTAGGTTACAATGTATCAACCCATGGACACATGAATTTCTGATGTTCATTAGTTGACGACGTAGGACATTCACCACCAACATAGCATCCAAGTGAAATGTTTGCTTTACTGACATCACTCAAAGAGCTTAATTTGACCTGATGAGATCTATGTCAAAAGTACAACTGTATACTATCCAGGTCACTCAGCAGTTTAGTAATGACCTTCTTTACTCTGCTCTGCTAATCACTCTGATGGCCTAGTGGATAGAGTGACTTCTTTGGAAGCAGGAGGCTATGTATTCGAACCCTAGCCAAGTCATACCAAAGACTCACAAAAATGGTACTAACAGCTGCCTTTCTAGGCACTCGGCATTAAGAGGTTAGTGTTTGCAACATGATGCCCCAGTGCAATATATCACTATAAACTGCCACACTACAGACATCATAGCAATATGACTGAAAAATTATTAAACCTATGTTAAAAATCCTAATCACACACACACACACGCACACACACACTCTGTTCTACTGGATTTCTGAAGAAAACGTGTCTCAAGATGGCATTTACTCATTGATCTTTGCTAACCAAATCTGTTTCACATGAGACTTGAAACTATTTTGCATACATATTATGAGCAGATACATTTTGAAAAATCTAATGTCTGGAGTAAGATTTGTTTTTCATACTTTCCCTGTCATAATATGAGCACTCCATTCCAAGCCCTCGCCATTTAATCCCCAGAAAGAGATGCTCTACAATTCCAGTTTTCAGTAGTAACTGATGGGTGATAGGGTTTGATGCCATTTTCTCTATTTAAGGAAGATATTTTCATCTGACAACCATTGTGGCATTCCAATAATTTAGCACATACATTTCTAAGACAACCCAAAACACATGATTTATGTAGTTTTTGGGCTTGTGAATACAGGATCTATAAGGTAGTTGATGTTCTAACATTATGATTAGTAAGTATTAACAAAGAAACAGTTTACTTTAAGAATTGGTTTTACTAAAATAATATTTTGGTTGAATTATTTTAGGTGATTATTCCTGTTTTTACTAAAACTAAATTTCACTTTTTATTAAAATATGAACATTTAAACAAATTATAAAGGATTCTTAAGTATGCCCTCAATGAAAATTTTCAACATTGCTGCATTATGAATCTGTTCAATATATTTTCCTAATCTGTGTTTATGTTTTCTTATTCCTTTTAACTTGGGCAATTTTTTATGTCATTTCAAAAACAGGTGACTAGATTTCAGTGAGTGTGAATTTAGAACTTGGATATTTCAGCTCATAACAATTGAAACTTTGTATTTGTTTTGTTAACAGTTTATAATTGGCTGTACAAAATGCAGAAGAGCTTATGCCATACAACCAACATTGTTGTTGATGTTTGTGTAATCTTCAGACAGTGTAAAAGTATTATTTCCCTGGCATTGACTCCAACTATTGACATGACAACATTATGGAACCTAGCTCAGGTGCATCATGCATAATTCTAAACCAGTCTACAAATAATTCTAAACCAGTCTACAAAGACCTACATTTGTTACATGCATAATTCTAAACCAGTCTACAAAGACCTACATTTGTTACATGCATAATTCTAAACCTGTCTACAAAGACCTTCATTTGTTACATGCATAATTCTAAACCAGTCTACAAAGACCTACATTTGTTACATGCATAATTCTAAACCAGTCTACAAAGACCTACATTTGTTACATGCATAATTCTAAACCAGTCTACAAAGACCTACATTTGTTACATGAATGACCATTATTTTACATGTTCACCACAGTGTCAGTTTTGTTTTGTACTGTCAAGTTTCCTACTGGTAACTCCTTGTCATATTTACCATCAATTGTCCTACTGGTAGCTCCTGTCTTTTTCAGTAAAGCTTAATCTGCATTGCAAATTGATGATTTTTGCTTATAATTTCAGTTAAACTTTGATTTTAATAAATGTTTGAGTTACTTAGTCTTTTTTTTTCATATTTATGTTTCTTTGGCAGTAAGTGTACTCAGTTCAGTAAGCCAGTTTTGGGTGTACTTTATTTGGTCTCAAATCAACCAAAAGGATATTTTATCCATATTTTCTGAGGTTTTTTTATGCTTGCTATAGGAAAGATGACAAAAAAGACTAAGAGATGCATTGTGTAATGAACGTTGCACAGGCAGATGTGGAAATAATGACTTAAAATGAAGTACAGTAATGTTAGAATTGAAAAAAAGAAGTATCAATTTTGAATGACTAAAGTTTTTACACAAGTCACAAACTGATATTTATCTGTTCAAACAAATACTGATAAACAAACTTGACTTTACTGTTATCCTAGTACTACAGCGCTTGAGTGTCTTGTTCAGCCATTCACTGCACACTCATGTGATGACTAATAGAAATCTATGTTAGGGTTTGGACCGAGACGAGGAAATCCCAGTCAAGGGGTAAAATATTTGTCTCCCCACAAGGGCAAACCTTGTGTGAAATCATATAATTTAACCCCGTGACTGTAATTTCATTGACTTGGTCTAATCCCCAATGTATATTATTTTTCTCACCTAATATTTTCCATTCATGTTCAATGTTTATATGCGCACATGAATAATGAGGGCTGTGGTGTGACAGTTGCATCTGAAGTACACAGTATATACGCATGAGCAAAGAAAAATAACAGCATAAATGTTGCATAGTAATGAGGCATTATCACATTTATTATATGAATGTTAAAAGTAGTTCAGAACACCTTGACTGAGATGACCGGTCTGAGATGACTAGACTGAGATAAGAAAATTAAGGTTAGCAAAACTGCTGAATTTCCTACATAGTTACTTTTGGTGACACTTGAGCCTCCAGAAGTGGTAGTTTTTGTGCAAAGTAAATTGCTGTATTCAATTTGTATGGAGACAAAACAGGTTAATGTCAGATTTGGCAGTATCACTTCTATGTGGTTACTTAAAAATTACAGGAACAAATTTACTTTGAGACAAGCTTCTTTACCCTGATATCTCTTGTTTTAAGTATACTTATAATTCCGATTTTTAAGAGATTCCTTTTCAAACCAGAAACAGTTGATACATTACATGTAGTAGATATTAGTCTCGTGCATTTCTGTACACCCATCTTATTTTGGACATATGTTATTATGACTTTTTTCAGTCCATCCATTAATATTTGCATATCTTGCCCATAACATTACAACATTTGGAGAGATTTTCAATTAAACTTTGCCAAAGTATATATTATCATGAGATGTGTACCTTGGCCATCAGTCATGTCTTGTCCCAACAACTATCTTAACGTCATCCACTTAAGTCAACAATATTACTTTGGTCACAAGGATATTGAGATGAATGGGTAGTACTGTTGTAGTATGAAAATGACACCAAAAAGATTAAATTGGCAACAAAATATTGAGGTTTGTTGATTTTTTTGGGCAACAGCTTTATTAATGACAGTGCAATCCCTGATAGTGTGTTACAAACCACAATTATGCTACCAGCCTCGAGGTGAGGGTCACATTGAGGGAAAGTATACCTTGTCTGGAGTGTGATTTTAATCAATTCAGAGATTTTAATGAAACTTGAACCATTTAATATATATCATAACTAGGTATAATATAGTCATGCCCTTTGCTTCAAGGTCCAGAACACAGCATAGGAAATTCTTTATTTTGACTTGAACCTCTATATGTGTATAGGACAATTTTTGAACCAATGGAAATGCTTATATTAACCTTTGAGCTTTTTTAGATCTTGACTGTATCTCATATATTCAGTTATATCCCTTATCTCTGATTCATGGTCAATACAAAAACATTGTAATGAGTGATCTGTTTCCATAGCCAGGCTGTCAAATTTATTGACCTACATATATTTTGATAAAACTTTGCACAAGTCCACACCTTATATCCTACAACAGTCGAGTCACTGGCTCAAAGGTAAAAGTCATTAGCAGACAAAAGTTATATAATTTCAAAACCTCCTACACTGTGGTCAGCACTTACTAACAAAAAGATTTACTGAATTTTGTGCATGTAATTTGGGACATAAAATTTTTTGACATTAGATTTCTTTTTCAGACCCACACAAAATGGTGCATCTGCAACTTTGGGGCCAGCAGACTGGTTGGATGGATTTAGTGAGGAGAATACCCAGGGGTTGTTTCTGGCTCTCTGTCTGAAAGACAACAATATACTGCTGCTGAAATGGAAAGGAGCTCAGGAAAAAGACTGAAATATATGTAGTCCTACTTTTGTTAATTGTTAACTTGCACAAATATATTTTTCTGCAGCCAATGGCTAGAACAAGTACATGTACAATGGTACTATCCTAAAATATTTTAAAGCATGCAGAACTCCTAATTTTTGTTAATTCAGTGTTAGTGAGAAAGTGGACATAGCAGCCACGTTTTCTCAACTGTGTACATTTTTAAGGTTTTATTTAATGTATTTGATTTACATATATTTCCTAAACTTGTTAGATTCTCATCAAAACTTGGACTGAATCATAATAAATCCTAAGACAATTCATTCATGAACACTTGTTTACTAATTTGTCCTTGGTGTCAAAAGTCAGATTTATTCACATTTTGTGTGTTTTTGTTAATTTTTAAAATTTTCATACATTACCTAATACCTTTCATGGATTTTGTTCATACTTGATATGAATTATTATTAGGCCAGGATAATTCATTCTGTGACACAGCCATTCACCCCAACTGACCTTAGAATCAAAGTCATCAAACTTTTTTATTGTGATTTTTTTTCCTTGCTTATATTTCCTTAATTATTTGATTTTTTTTTTATACATTATGTGGAATGAGTGATAATGGAGCCAAGACAATTCATTCAGCAATGCTATTGCTTGCTTGTCCCTTTGACCTATTGGGCAAGGTGACAGCCATAGAAATTTGTTAATTAAGGTTTTGGTTTCTTACTGTTATATCTTTAACTCTCTTGATCAATGTTATAATGAATGTTTATGAAGCTAAGAGAGTTTATTCTGTGATATGCTTGCTCAAACATATGGCCCAGGCAGTCTAGGTTGCAGATGTATAGCCATGCTTCAGTTATGGGCTTGATATGCAGTCTCTAAACTTCTTTTCATCTTACATGTGTATGAGATACTGCCCTACTGATGCCAGTGTTAACAATATTAAAGCTTTGCATTCAATATTTTTTTAAAATTGCATATATTCTACATCAGTTGATACATTCAGGTGATACTTTTCTTGTGACACTATAGGTTTAAAGATTATACTGTGATATGCAGAGATTTCCTGTCACCTGGTACAGCTGCTGGTTGTATCATGTTGAACAGCATTATAGTTTTGCATTGAACATTGTATTTTATGTTAAACTTTACCAGTCTTCGAAATATGCTGCTTGCATCTCTGACTTGCTTGCATGAAAGCATGTTTCATTGTTGCAAATAATATAATAATATTACTATAGGTCTAATTCATTTTTGAGTTCCTGCCTTGCATGTCTTTCCTGCTGCAGCCAAAAACTACTTGTTGCACTGAGGTAAAAAGTGTTATAAATTTATGTCAAAATTGATGACAAATTAGATACAGGGGTTATACTGACAAACATAAGGATGCAGATGAGACATCATGTTGTACACAACAGCCTTGTATCAATTTAATTCCTAAACATTATTTCCTAACTGGTCAGATATATTCTTTCAGAATTGTCCCAAAGTGTATTCCAAATTTCTCAGAAAACTTCCTGTTTGTTATAACAAAATGCATTATGCCTTGACAATCATTATATCCAGGAGTTGTTAATAGAGGCTCTTTATAGACAAAGGCTGTTGTTTATAAGGTTACTGATACCCTCTATCCATCTGTCACTTCAGATTACATCAAATTACAACATACATGGAAATTAATTTCCAAGCTTTGTAACCATGTGCAAGAACGTTAGCTTTAACTCACCAGGTCGCTAGGTCAAGTGAGTTGATATGGCCCTCCATCCATTGTGAGTCAAGTGTCAGACAACAATTTCAATTTTAAACTTTTAAAAAAAAAAATGAACTAGTTTTGACTAAAAGTGCTTCAGAGTATGAAGGGATTTAAAATTTATACAAATATGGACACCATTCCTATAAATGACTTCTTTTCATAAAGCATGTAACAGAATTGGAGTAAATTTTACATAAAATATCCTGGCATTGGGGGGTTTCAAGTTTATGCAGCTGATTTTGATCATCATCATCAAAGATGTCCACTTTACTTTTAAAAAATGAACAAACCTTCAACTCCTCCAAAACCAGTGATCCAAATTTAAACAATGTTAAATACCATTCAGATTTGTACAAAAGATGGAGGTCCACCAGCCACAGTTACTAAAATTTATACTTTTTATGACTTCTTCAGAACTATACAACAATTTTTTCAAACCCTATAGAAATCATCCTGGCATGAAAACTTTCAGCTACAAATGATGCTGATACACCATTAAAAAAGACCAACACTGCTGAAAGACATATAACTTTTCAGCGACTTCTCCAAAACCAATGAAAATAATTCGACAAAACTTGAAACTTCAAATATGACCTGACATTTTAAATAGTAAAACCTTTAAATGACATCTTTTCAAAAACAGAATTTGATTAAATTTCACAAAAATTGTCTTCCATAATATTTTCAAATCGAAAGCTATTTGGATTGGAAATTTTAAAAATTCTATCTTATTATATCCCAAAATTAATATGGTAGAGCAGAATGTATTTGTCCCTTATTGGAAAAATTACTTTGATAAAATCATTGGTTTTGCAAAAATTTACTCGTTTTTGCTACTCTACCAAGTCCTGCACCCCAAATAGAAATGAACTGAATACATTATTTTTCAAGTTCATTTGGTGGGGTCAAATCGAGAGGGTAAACAGAGATAATTTTATATCTTTCTTTAAAGAAGGGATATGAAGTATGATTTACTTGCACTCATTTGTGTGTTATATAAAACCTTTCTGAACTAGGTGATTTGTACTGAACAAAGGTGGTTTATGGCAAAAACTGGTTTCTGAACGAAAAAGTATTTGAAAATTTTGAGGTATCCTATTAAAATTAGGAAAAACCAGGTGGAGAGAAATATCTAAATCAATTAAAAATATCTTTTGGTGTAATGTTATTTATGCCTTTTCACAGTTGATTATTAAACCTCAGACTCTTCAGAAATACTTCTCTCAGGATATTCTTAATTGAGTAATTATAGACAAATAATAAATTGTACATAAAGTTATGAACAAATGGTGTTGCGCTTATTAAACACCCTTTTTATTCACAAAGATCGCTATTAAGTTTTGATGTTGTTGGAGAGTTTAACGCCATTGTTCAGCACACGATAGGCTATACATGGCGGCCAGTATTATTGGTGGAGAAAGAACCACTGACCCACAAGAAGCTACTGGCAAGCTTTCTCACATAACTACATTAGCTGAATCTTAGACTCGAACCCAATCAGATTCTGGTGAGATGGCAGTGATCCATAATAGAAAGTGCTTTAGACCACTCGGCCACTCAGGGGCCCTATTAAGTTTTGATGAAATAAAACAAAGCAAAAAAACTAATGACTTTATACAGTACTTTGCTCTTAGTTTAGAAAAGTTTGGTATAACACACAAATGAGTGCAAGTTGACAACTTATGTTCAATGAAAAAAAATTGATAAAACTTTAACAGAATCATATTTGAATCATATTTAGGTGGTGGTGCAGGCAAACTTTTTAAAATGTTGACAACTTATGTTCAGTGAAAAAAATATTCTTTAAAAGTTTAACAGAAAGCTTCCTAACAATGAGCGGTTTCAACATTTTGTATAAAAGTTTAACTCATTCATCCCCAGTAGTTTTCAATATCACTGCTGCTCTGCCCAATCAGTACTAAGCTGTGTATAGCTGCATGTGCCCCATATAGTTTTACCTGTTTAGACAATTTTGTAAATATCATGCATGTGGATTCACTCTTACCATAATTTCTCTTCTTGAATGCAATAAAAATACACAAAATTTTCACCAATTATATTTTATTTCTATTTGTCCAAGTCTTTCACAACTTATTTATGCACGATTTACAACCTAACACAATCGCTACAATCTGCAAGAACTTTTATCATTATTGCTATCAGCATCCTCTTCTTCTGACAATTCAGTCTCAGAAACTTCTATGTCCGAATCTAAATCTCGCAAAATATCCAACTGCCTAATATATATTTCCTTTGTTTGCTAATAATTTCATCAAGATTATACCCAAGAAAATTCATTGTCACTCCCACTGTCCTCAAAAGTATAACGTCCTCCATCATTTACAATTTTTCATAAACAAAACACATAGTGAAACTGCCTTCCATTAGTAACCCTTGTTTTCTGAACAATTAAAATTTGCACAAAAGAAAGTAAAATCTAAAATCATTTCTGATTGGTTAATATTGGTCTGATTCTTGGGGAAAAAAAACATTTGTAACCAATCAGAGATGTATCTAACATACATTCAAAATGACAAAATACAGGATCGGCCATTCAATGCAATCAGCAAACTTTGACTACTGACAGGATCGGCTATTCAGTGCAGAAACCGAATCACACAAACAGGATCGAGGTGAATGAGTTATGAGAAAGTTTCCTAACAAGGAGAGGTTTCAAGTTATACAACAGGTACTCGTCTATTATCAAACACAAAACATTCTGGCATTAAGACCTATCAGTTTTTTGCGTAAATGATGTCAATTCACCATCAAACATAGACATTATTTTGTATTTAAAAAATTAAATGACTTCTCCAGCAGTATTAAATAGAATTTGACCAAATTTGACAAAGCATTGTGGCATGAAAGGATTTCAGAATTTCACAATTGCATTATCTGACTGTGCTCTAAATATTGTATTCTCTGATGACTGCTATATTTATTATTGCATTATCAGACTGCTCTATTGATTATTGCATTATCAGACTGTGCTCTGTTGATTATTGCATTATCTGACTGTGCTATATTTATTATTGCATTATCTGACTGCTCTATTGATTATTGCATTATCAGACTGTGTTCTATTGATTATTGCATAATCTGACTGTGCTCTATTGATTATTGCATTATCTGACTGCTCCATTGATTATTGCATTATCAGACTGTGCTCTGTTGATTATTGCATTATCTGACTGTGCTATATTTATTATTGCATTATCTGACTGCTCTATTGATTATTGCATTATCAGACTGTGCTCTGTTGATTATTGCATTATCTGACTGTGCTATATTTATTATTGCATTATCAGACTGCTCTATTGATTATTGCATTATCAGACTGTGCTCTGTTGATTATTGCATTATCTGACTGTGCTATATTTATTATTGCATTATCTGACTGCTCTATTGATTATTGCATTATCAGACTGTGTTTTATTGATTATTGCATTATCTGACTGTGCTCCATTGATTATTGCATTATCAGACTGTGCTCCATTGATTATTGCATTATCTGACTCTGCTCTAAATATTGTATTCTCTGATGACTGCTATATTTATTATTGCATTATCAGACTACTTAATAAATGTATTAAACATCATGTTGAGGTTACCAGTATATACAGGTTCTCAGTACTCAGCGTTACTGCATTTACGATATCTACTACAATACCACAGTGTTATCCAGTAACTGGATCCTCTGAACCTATGTTAGCATTACTAGATCAAGACAACAGTAGTTCAATTTAGTAAATAGACGAGACAGTTCATAAAAATACAACATTAATTCAACTAACTATATATCTTTTTCAAGCATGGAAACAGAAACATATTTTGCATCTTTTATTTCCGCTCCACAGATTCAATACATGTATGAATTGCTTTCTCAGCTTACATATGTGAGTAAACAATATCAGGCCCACATTGGGCTTCTCTGGGAGTAGGGTAAAGAAACAGAACCACATATATCTTTATCAAAGAAAAATCATCCATCTGGCTTATCGATGTGGATTTAAATTGTAATATCATTAAAAAGTGTTGATAATCTATAATGAGCTGTTAAATCCTTTATGCTTAAGAGAAATGATACATGGTTTTGCTTTGCATCTCATTAGCCTTTGGTTCGGTCCCCCTTTTTTGCCAGCAGAAATACTGGTTGTTTCCTGCAGTTTCAGATCTGTTCTCCATCTTAAAGACCACCTTAACATCTTATTGCAGAAAGTGCTTTGTGTAAATTGTAAAGTTTACTAAGATAAAATTACATATCAAGAAATCCACTTGTAAGCAACATTTTCACTCGATATACATTTGTCACTTAAACATTTAGTTATTTTTTTCACCCATAAATCTCTGATGAATTACTGATTGACTATTAGTTGATTGATCAATTGACTGTTAGTGTTTAAAGATTGATGAGCACATGAAGAGAGTTTAGTGTTGATACAATAAAGTCCCTTTGCCAAGTATAAAGTCCCTTTGCCAAGTATAAAGTCCCTTTGCCAAGTATAAAGTCCCTTTGCCAAGTATAAAGTCCCTTTGTCACTGCTGATCTAGATTTGTCTGGGTAGTATTTCAACCCACAGTCCACTAAACATCAGTCAAGTGCACTAACACTAATGTAGCTGTCTCCTTAATGCCTCAAGTTGTCTGTTATGCACACTATTCATTTGATCTCTTTGCCTGGATAAAGCCTCACTGCATCTATTCTGTAAATCTTGATTTGTTCTCTGCAACTGAGTTTTGTGGCTTTCTTCCATTTCTCTCAACTGCTTCTGTAAAGTCTCTTTCCTTTCCTGATTACGTCTCTGCTCTTCCTGACTGACTTGAGTTCCCAACTGAACCTGCTTATTGATTTGGTTAAGTTGCTCTTCTATATCTAAAAAGGATAGAATATCTCATTGTTTACCACATTATGAAGTGATAAATGTTTTCAAATTGAAAATCATGAAACCCATCCTTTGCAAATGAAGGACAAAGAAATGCATCCACTCTTATAATGCGTGGTCTTACAAGAGAAATTACCTTTTAACACGTTAGCCCCAGGTGCCACATTTACGGGCAGGAGGTACTAACAAGCTCTGTAGCATCAAGATCATGTATGATACACTAAAATGGGTGGTATTATAGAAAAGTAGACAGATTTAGCTCTACAATGTTATCAAAATAATTTGGACGTTTTAGTTGACTTAAAAATATAGAGGAAAACCCCTAATTGTTTGGACCTGTATTTTTCACCCAAAATTTGCCCGTGGTTGGAATCTGATTTTGTGTCCAGATTCTAGACTTTGTGGCCTCAAATCTAAGGCAGACTGGTCTGAACTGCCCACAGACAGGTGAACCTGTGCAAAACATAAGATAACATGGGCATTTAGAACAAAGAGTGGTCATCCATACCAAAAAAATGAGCAAAATAAACAACAAAAAAACTCCAACGCTTGCCCTTCTGCTTATGCATAAGCAAAATAACCAATGGAGAACAATGCTTTAACACAACTAAGCATTAGGCTAATGGAAAATTGCTTGGAAGTCGATATATTAGGATGTAGTCAGAATAGTCCCCACAATGGGTTTACTATTTGCATTTCATGCGAAAACAGCAAATGAACATTAAGGGGTTAATGTGTTAAGAGAGTTGAGATGGATCCTGTTCTTTACTGCAGACTATGATATAAAAGCACACATTCCAGAGAATATGTAGGATATATGTCACAATTAACATTGTCTGGAAACACTTTAATGGGAAAATTCCTTTCTAGAAGTTTCTAAGGTCAAAATCAAGATGGTATCTTTAATTAAAACTGAAGAAAACATATTTACAATTAATAATGATCTGAAGATTTAATCCATACTGTCTTATAGAAATATTAGCTGTATATTAAGGTTTTTACGAAATAAATGTCACTGGACAGGTATACCATTAACATGATTTTGGACAAAGGTCAAGTACAAAATACAGATATACATAACATAATCATTATAAAAAGTCAACAAACAATACAAATTAAGTTTAATTAATTACAAAACACTACATTCAAATTCAACTTTGTTTCAAAACATGTATTGAGGTTGTCCTTCCATGACAGAAAGATCTCTTGAAATTCAAGCCTGCATGTCCTTTTCAGGTACATGTATATAAAAGAATATTATAAAATTAAATAAGACTGATAATGATTATGTTGTCATCTGGCTTGCATTTTAAGTTTACCTTCTTTGTGGATGGCATGTTCTGTTATCTTAAGGTCTAGTTGTTTGAGCAATTCTGAATCTGCATGCTTTTCTTTGTCAAATTCTTCAAATACTTCAAAGGCCTAGAATAAATGAAAATATTAATACTTTGCAAATATAATGATTCAGTATTCTAATAAATATATATCTGTTATCCTGTAATGACCCCATTATAGAGACAGATTTTTCCATGTTTTTTGACCATCACAGCTAGAGATATAAGACCTGTAACACCTTAATTCAACCTCTACAGTTAAGCATATATCAAATTTAAAACCAAATACACAACATTATGACAACAATGTGTTGCCAAATTCTTTAATATTGCATATCAAACATTACAAAGTTTAATATTAGTGTTTCATAATTATTCATTTAAATGTTAACTGATATGTGATTGATCTGCTATATAATTGGTATATTGGTCATTCATATGCAAAATGTATATTTTTATATGCAACTTTTACTGCATTTAACTGATATATGTATAATAAAACAAATAGTATGCAATGGTTTTTAATTTATGTATATGGAATAGTTTTATTTAACTGGGATGCATTTTGTATTCATTTGATTAAGTGCATTATTTATATGCAATAATTTCAGTCTGTCAACTTAAAAATAGTTTATTCATTAAGTTTGTATAACTTGTCATAGCCTTTATTTGGTATGCCTGATTCTATTGGTTACATGGAATTGTGGGATATAAACATTACATCAGGAGTTGTTTTTCTTTTTGGTGATGGTTGTAGGATTTAACGCCATTTTTCAGCACAAGATAGATTATACATGGCGGCCAGTAATAATGGTAGAGGAAGAACCCAGTAAAACCTCAGAAAGAACCAATGACCCACATGAAGCTACTGGCAAGCTTTCTCAGATACCCACATTGACCCAAATCTGAGACTCGAACCCACTAATACAGAGATGAGATGGCAGTGATCTGTAACAGAGACCGCGTTAGACCACTTGAGGCCCCATTCATTATGGTAATTTCCATTCCTAATGTATACTTGTTTCAGCATTTTTGTCTTAAATGGCATTTCTTTATAGAAACTGCAAATTGAGTCAATAGCCTCAAATGATTTTGTGGCTTTTCTAATAAAGAAAAACCGAAATACATTTTCAATATGTATACCAGGTACACCCCAGTAAAGAATGAGGGAAGAAAGTAATGTCAATAGATAACACATAAATACCAATTTTTTCTACTAAAATATGTTTCTTGGATGATAATTACTCAATAATAATATCAAAGGAGAACTAATATATCTTGTAAATCTAACCCTCCCATGTTAACACTTGTTAGCTAAAAACCTAAAAATTATCTGCCCACATCGGTACAGAGTGATCTCCCCTTGATACTGGGATTAGTGCCAAATCTTGCAAATACCTCGGTTACTACTGGAACATGAAACTTGCCACAAGTATTCCTGAAATGTCACTAAAAATGTTCACAATTTGAATAGGAATTTAACAGATTAAGTTCACAGAGGTCAAAGGGTAAAAGTTGGCTAATTCTTCTAGTACTAGTATATAGATGAAAACAAAGTAGATCTGATCATATATGCCTCAGCCCCTTGAGATGAAAACCTGTATGCCAGACCAATACAAACTTTAAAAAGGGAAAAATGCCTTACACATACAAAAATTGTTTCATACTTCATATAAGATAACCAGTTTAAAACATTTTATACACAAAGTATTTATTTTTACACATATTTACTAAATTATTTACATTTCTGAAACTTATTTTCATTCTTTTTACTTATAACACTATCATCTTGCTGCTTTGGCCGAGCAAAGAAGCTTTTGATGAATGATCTCTTCATTTTATAATTTCTTTCATGCAGTTTTGTCCCGAAGTGTCCCTCCAGATCATATATGCCTCATGCTACCATTTTAATGTCTTTACTGCATATTATACATAAAGCACATGTAGATTGGCAACCAGAGAAAGCTACACATGTAGAGTGATTGTGTCTTTCCAATGTTTACAAAGCTTACACTTGGTCTTGCCCATGGGCTAAATTTGCAAGACAGAATAGAGCTGAAAAAGGTGTAGTGTGACATGCATCCTGTTTTATGAACCCAGAGAGTGTATGTACAGAGCTACATATTATGACAATTACCAGTAAAAGGACACACCTGGTCAATGATAGGGATATAGTACTGGAGCATTTATATTAATACTTACAAAGTGGATGGTATTATATCAATTCTAATAAAAGTTACCTGAATGAAACTGACTGCCTGTCACAACTATGAAGTGTGAAGTAGGTGCTGTGACTAAATTATGTGAAAAAAAACTTGTATATACCAAACTGCAGCAGAAACTACAGAGTTTTATATAGTACACACAACATACATAGACATGCACTGAAACATCACAACAAATCTGACACTATAATATCAATTATAAGATAATGTTACCTGAAAAAAAGGCAAAATGACAGCCAATGCAGATAAAATCAGTAAAGCATCACATAGATAAGAAGATGCTAAGACTAGATTAATAAAGAAAACTTACCAGTATGTATTGGACCATAGTGGAAACTATATGTCAGAAATATTAGTTTTCTATATCACACACCAGACCTGCAGGTATTCAGATGCTGCTATAGCAATGAGGGGCCTCCATAGCAGCAAGTGTTGATATGTACCAAGGGTGCATAAGTATATGAGGACAGCAAAGTCATGATACTTTAAAGTCAAGAAAATTGGTTATGAGAATGCTCCACCAGCTTCAAAACTTCCAAAATACTTGTTTGTGAATTACAAGGCCTCTCTTCATGTTACCTGGTACTAGTGGAAGTTAAAGTAGAAGAAGCATTCAAGGGATTTGGCACCAATCCTTATATCAAGTGGAGATCAGTCTTACTGTCACCTACATGGGAAGATAACTTTGGGGCGCTCTCCAGTTATTATGTACTTTTGTTAGAGTGACATATGTAAGGTGAAGTTGATTGCATTTTAAACATACACAGTGGATAAAATGTTGGAAAATGACTTACAAAGGTAACCTGCTGTGCCATGGCTATAGATCCCACCAGAGTTGAGCATTTTAGAATGAAAGATCTCAGATAAAAGCTACAGAAGTGTACTTTGATATCCAGGCAAAAATGTCTGTTCTGATATATCATCCAATCCCCTATTATATATCGTCCAATCCCACTGTGAGACTTAAGAAGTGGCAGTATTGTATTGTATATATTGTACATAACAGATAGAAGGCCTCAAGGTAGATTAGTTCTGTAACTGAGTTACCTTCTCTAAATAAAGTCTTTATTTATTATTATTATTTTTATTATATCAAAGATTTTTCATATGAGTGGAACAGTCTGGGTGAAACAACAACCAAATTCTCATGTTTTCTGTATCATCTTCAATACCAGAGGTGTTGAAGGGTTCATGAACAGGTTTAGGCTGTTCCAATCTATAAAAAGAGCATCAACTTTCCAGGTCTTTGGAACTGGGACTAGTGAAACAAAGGTTGAGCGTTTGGCATTCCACCTTGTTGCAAATAGGTTCACAATTGGTTGATTCCATCAGGCACCTATTGAGTGATAAACCAAAGAATGAGGAAATCAATCCATTTGTATTATTTGGTTTTTGCAGGATAAGTTTGCTAATAGATTTTGCCAGTCTTAATGTGAATTTGTCACTGAAGAAAACCACTTTAGAAAATACCAAACAAGAAAAATAAGACGTAGGAACTTGGTTCCAACTTGCTTAGAGATATCTCACCACCATGGATATGTTCTCCAGTCACCAATGAAAAGCTTGCAGAATAGTTTTTAGTCAAGAATGTTGATAGGTAAGTAACTATCCTGATGGGGCCACACTCTATTGGCATCCAATGATGGAAGGAATTTTGCCCCACCCCCCATAAATCCTCTGTGTTTGCATCAATACAAATTATGATTGCTGGAGGTTGTACTTGAAAAGGTATCCCCAACATGAGTGCAGTTAAGTTTCCCAACCTTCAAGATGGAACCTCACATTGCATAGACTGTGGTTTGGCTTCCATTTTGGACTACAGACTCATTTGTATGGGAGCCCAAGAAGGCAACCTAGGACCAAGATGTCCACTGCCGCATTGAGAAAACCCAGCAGATGAAGAAATTCTCTAATGGATGGATTGTTCTATGTCAGAAGAAAGTAACCATTATACTAATTCAATTCTCATTCCTGAGACATACTTTTAATTGAGTGTTAAGCTGCAGACTCAGATGACCAAAATCTTGAAATAGTATAAGGTTGGAGATGTCCTTTATGACATGAAGACTGAGGATGAGAAGGAGAATAACAAGGGAAATTATGTCTTCATCTAAGATGTAACTTTTCTTCAGTTTCGCAAACTGTAGTATTTGTAGGCAAATCACAGGACCTTCCTAGAGTTATGCCTCTTGCATGTCCACACTGATTGTGTTGTCTCATTACTGGATGGCATTTAAAACCCATTGTGACCAAGGAGTGTTAATGAGTTTATTGATTTTGTTTACATTGACGACTGAGTGAAGTGTACTGCATTGGTAGATGAATGAACCCTGAGGAATGGAGGAGGTGCACTGAATGTAACATGCTCAGAAACCACTTGCCACATCCAAATGTGATCATGGCAAATTTTTCCTTTTTATTAGCAACCAATTAAGGCCTTCCTCCCACCAGGATCTGCGATAAGGGCAGTGTAGAGTTGTCATGTGTGATGAAGATGGTCTCAAGGAGTGAAATGTAAGTGAAAATCCCTGCATTTTAATTCAAGCTAACTGTGGCTATTTTAATGGACTGTTTCCAAGCAGTACATGCTTTAGGGACATCCTTGCAAACTTAAGTGTACTGCCTTGCAAATCCCTTGACTGCAAGGGAGGGACAGAAGGAATCCTTGGTGGCATGCAGATTCCCTCAACATGATCATTAAAGAGGAGATTAGATGATGAAGTTTGTGAGTGTAGCTCGGCCTTATAATGGCTTATAAGAAAAATGCAATGCAGATCTTTTACTACAGACTAAAATTGGTATTAGACTAATGTCAGACTAAGGGAAATTTATTTGGTTTTAAATTAAGTCCAACAGTTTATTTAAACTACACACTTCTAAATTTGCTTTGATAGCTTAACTGTAGATACCTCTAAAGATGATTTGACAAATACTAAAGCTTAAAACAGAACTTAACTTAAATTTGTTTTAATGCAAAAGAAGATAAAATACATTATAAAACAAACTTTTAGTACAAAACCAATTTCTATGAGATATTTTCATTTGCTTAGATGTGTTTTATTTATTTTTATAAACATATTGGAGAAAGGTTGATTAATATTATTTTCTGTATGGGCTAATGGGCTTAAAAACCATCACAAACAAAACAAATAAATTGAAGAACAAAAGGGGTTATGCCTTCTGTATAGTTATAGCAAATTCTTGCTCTCTTGGTAATCCTTGAATACATGTATGATTATAAACTAAAAGTTTACTTTTTAACAATGAGTATCAGAATCTATTGGCTATTGGTTGGAATTCTTTCAGGACACAACTGGAAATTATTTTGAATATCCAATACATTTCGATTTGTGATAGAAATTTTAGGACTTAATTCACAATAATCTAAGTTCCTTTTAACTGTATATTATAGGGAAATAAATTTTATGATTTTACTAAACCTGTTGGTTTCTTTCTTCTCTGTTAGTTAGCTTAAGTCTATCAAGTTATAACAGTGTGTGTGTGTGTGTGTGTGTGTGTGTGTGTGTGTCCATCCATTGATTTATTGACCAATCTGATCAACAGCTCACCTTGTAACCAAGTGCATGCATGTTATCCATATATAATTCTTTCATTTTATAGCGGTCATTACTGTATTCCAAAAATCCAGACCTCCTATTGTAGACACCTGCAAGTAACTTTTCAGCAATTGGGTCATATAACTCCTTAAGTAGTTTATGTGATAGCTTGATAGATTCCTCCTTGTTTTCCTGGTAGATGTGCTCGAATTCTTTGCTTAAGCCAACCTGAAAATATAACTGATCTGTTCATCTATTTATCTAGAATGACATTAAATATTGTAGGCAAAATGTTTAAACTAAAGGAATGGTTATCAATTAGTTCATTAAACATAACCTGGCGCTCCCACAGCCCATCCCTAAACCATGAAGATATGTCTTTTGCAAAAAAAATTATAAAATGATCCAATTTTTGTGTAAATAGGGTCAGTAAGATGACATTCATATATTCTGATGATTGCAATAGTATATATTAAAGTTTCCCAGCAATCCATTAACAACTGAAGAGTGCAGATGCATTGCAAAACTCCGGTCATACATTGCATCCTGATGAGAGTGAACAACAGCAGAAATAATAATTCTTACAAAATATCACACAAAGGTTGATCTTAAGATAATTATGCAGCAAGTTTCACATTGATCTATAAAACCCTGCAAGGTCAATTGTATTCACAGATTATGTCTTACTTGACAGAAAGGCAATAACTTTAAAATAAATGGCAGATGCATATAGAATTGTTTATCTGCACATCTTTTGATGTTGATCATAACATTTACCAAGTTTCAAGGCTATCTGTTTAAATCTGTCAGATTACGGTAATAATCATGGTCACAACATTCTGTCGGCAAAGAGCCATAATTCAAATAGGGAAATAACTTTTGGTACAATACCAGGAGCAGGTAATTTATGGATAGACACACCTTCAAGTGATGGACATAGTATTTACAAAGTTTTGTGGCAAGATCATCAATAAGGACTGGTTTACATACTCTACCATGCACTGGACTTTAAGACAAAAAGTGCAATAACTTGAACAAAACTTATACAAGCAGTTAGAGTCGTCTACTTATCTGTTGCTAAGTGATGACAGTAATATTTGCCTTGTTTCATATCCATGCATCAAAACTTACAAGACTGGTTGCACTAATGAAATGATGTGCTGGAAGGAAGAACAGATGGAGACATGAGGATTACTACATATTCCTGTTGCCTGTGTAGA
Source organism: Unio pictorum (assembly GCA_030141615.1). NCBI lineage: Eukaryota > Metazoa > Mollusca > Bivalvia > Unionida > Unionidae > Unio > Unio pictorum. The sequence goes on from JARLTB010000179.1 coordinate 145,748, forward strand.
AATGGTGCATAAACTTCATAATCAATTAAATATATTTGATGTGACAGCTGACAAGTGGAAAATTTGGAAAATACAAAAAAAAGTGGAAAATACAAGAAACTCATATGGTATATGGAAAACTTCACAATTACACTGCCATAAGGGATCAAAGAAAGACTTTAATCTGAATTCTTATAATAAACAAGAAATAAAATACTAGTGCTTGAAGAGGAGTACTCTTTTACAATTCAATAATTAAACATTTCAGTGGCTTTAAACCTTCGAATTTCAAACCCATAATAACAGAGCTTTAAATTTCTCAGTTGCATCCAACTTCTTGCAACACCTTAATGCAAAATATTGTTCAATTATGTGTCTGAAGAAAGTTGTTGTTGTAAGGTTTAATGTCATTTTTCAGTACACGATAGGCTATACATGGCAGCCAGTATTATTGGTGGAGGAAGAACCTGGGGAAACCCCCGGAAAGAACCACTGACCCACGAGAAGCTACTGGCAAGCTTTTTCACATAACTACATTAGCCGAATCTAATAGACTCGAACCCACGCAGACAGAGGTGAGATGGCAGTGATCCATAACAGAAAGCGCTTTAGACCACTCGGGGCCCCTCTGAAGAAAGTAAGAAAAAGCATAAATTTATGACACAAGATGCCTACATTCTGTCCATCCTAAAAAGTCAAAAATGTAAATTAATGTTATACCATTTTAGATTAATAACTGAGTGTACTTATCTAACGATTTTACTCTGCTGTAATCAATATTATTTTGTGCTCTGTTAAAAATACTTTTCATGCCCGGTGTTATTAAGATATATTTCTTGATAAGCATATGATGCTTAAGACAAAAAAATTCAATTGCAAAATCAAAAATAACATTTTCAATACTGAATTTCATATGCATAGTGTTCTTCCATAAACCTGGATTTATGGATACCCCCTAACTTAACCTACCACAAGCTTCTCCATGAATTCTCCATTGTCATCATTCATTGCCCTGCTTCTGAATATTTCAATTACTTCTTCAAGACATCTTTCATGGGCAGCATGGAGTATGTCCAGTGTATGTGTTGGTATTTTGATAGAGGCAAACATGATCCTAATGTACATGGCAATAGAATCATCTGCTGCTTGTTGGCACTCCTTGATGGATAAAGCCTGTAGTGTGTCATGGAAGTTTGGAAGGTCACCTTGTAGAATGCTATGAACATAGCTTTCTGCCAAATCGCAGAATTCTGTGATGAATAATATTTCTGAAGTTATATTTTCAGTTAGAAGCATTATTAAGTGAAAAATACCAAACACATTCATGTAACTTTTTGAACAGGAAACTTAATAATCAATCGCAAATCAAACATTTATTTTTGAATACATGAATGTCATTACAAAATTATTGTCATTAAAGGATCCAAATACTAAATAACTGCTATTTTAAAAAAAATAATGAACTAATTTCTGACTTTGGGCTAGATTTTGATGGCTTTTAAAAAGTTTCACAACTATTTCTATCGAAAATGTCAAAATATTTTGTCAGAGTGCAAGGTAGGTTCTGATAAATATATAATTTGTATACATTTCAATGTTTATAATTTGTATAAATGATAATCATTAGCATGCTGCACTTGACCAAAGACTTTAAATTAATTTGTTTGATTACATTTCCAACAATGAAATGAAGAACTAAGTTTTGACTCTCATGAGTCATCTATCTGACAGTGAATCCAAAGAGTTAAGTGCATGGCAACACCGGAAACAAATCTAGAAATGCATAACCAATCTAAATGTTTAGAAATGCATAACCAGTCTAAATGTTTAGAAATGACATAACCAGTCTAAATGTTTAGAAATGACAGTTTGTTATAGATAATGGGATGATAATCTAAATGTTTAGAAATGACAGTTTGTTATAGATAATGGGATGATAATCTAAATGTTTAGAAACGACAGTTTGTTATAGATAATGGGATGATAATCTAAATGTTTAGAAACGACAGTTTGTTATAGATAATGGGATGATAATCTAAATGTTTAGAAATGACAGTTTGTTATAGATAATGGGATGATAATCTAAATGTTTAGAAATGACAGTTTGTTATAGATAATGGGATGATAATCTAAATGTTTAGAAATGACAGTTTGTTATAGATAATATGATGATAATCTAAATGTTTAGAAAAGACAGTTTGTTATAGATAATATGATGATAATCTAAATGTTTAGAAATGACAGTTTGTTATAGATAATGGGATGATAATCTAAATGTTTAGAAATGACAGTTTGTTATAGATAATGGGATGATAATCTAAATGTTTAGAAATGACAGTTTGTTATAGATAATGGGATGATAATCTAAATGTTTAGAAACGACAGTTTGTTATAGATAATGGGATGATAATCTAAATGTTTAGAAATGACAGTTTGTTATAGATAATGGGATGATAATCTAAATGTTTAGAAATGACAGTTTGTTATAGATAATATGATGATAATCTAAATGTTTAGAAATGACAGTTTGTTATAGATAATATGATGATAATCTAAATGTTTAGAAATGACAGTTTGTTATAGATAATGGGATGATAATCTAAATGTTTAGAAATGACAGTTTGTTATAGATAATATGATGATAATCTAAATGTTTAGAAATGACAGTTTGTTATAGATAATGGGATGATAATCTAAATGTTTAGAAATGACAGTTTGTTATAGATAATGGGATGATAATCTAAATGTTTAGAAATGACAGTTTGTTATAGATAATATGATGATAATCTAAATGTTTAGAAATGACAGTTTGTTATAGATAATGGGATGATAATCTAAATGTTTAGAAATGACAGTTTGTTATAGATAATATGATGATAATCTAAATTTTTAGAAATGACAGTTTGTTATAGATAATATGATGATAATCTAAATGTTTAGAAATGACAGTTTGTTATAGATAATATGATGATAATCTAAATGTTTAGAAATGACAGTTTGTTATAGATAATGGGATGATAATCTAAATGTTTAGAAATGACAGTTTTTTTTATAGATAATGGGATGATAATCTAAATGTTTAGAAATGACAGTTTGTTATAGATAATATGATGATAATCTAAATGTTTAGAAATGACAGTTTGTTATAGATAATATGATGATAATCTAAATGTTTAGAAATGACAGTTTGTTATAGATAATATGATGATAATCTAAATGTTTAGAAATGACAGTTTGTTATAGATAATGGGATGATAATCTAAATGTTTAGAAATGACAGTTTGTTATAGATAATGGGATGATAATCTAAATGTTTAGAAATGACAGTTTGTTATAGATAATATGATGATAATCTAAATGTTTAGAAATGACAGTTTGTTATAGATAATGGGATGATAATCTAAATGTTTAGAAATGACAGTTTGTTATAGATAATATGATGATAATCTAAATTTTTAGAAATGACAGTTTGTTATAGATAATATGATGATAATCTAAATGTTTAGAAATGACAGTTTGTTATAGATAATATGATGATAATCTAAATGTTTAGAAATGACAGTTTGTTATAGATAATATGATGATAATCTAAATGTTTAGAAATGACAGTTTGTTATAGATAATGGGATGATAATCTAAATGTTTAGAAATGACAGTTTGTTATAGATAATGGGATGATAATCTAAATGTTTAGAAATGACAGTTTGTTATAGATAATGGGATGATAATCTAAATGTTTAGAAATGACAGTTTTTTTTATAGATAATGGGATGATAATCTAAATGTTTAGAAATGACAGTTTGTTATAGATAATGGGATGATAATCTAAATGTTTAGAAATGACAGTTTGTTATAGATAATGAGATGATAATCTAAATGTTTAGAAATGACAGTTTGTTGTAGATAATAATAATAATAATAATAATAATAATAATAATAATAATGAGGACTTTGTATAGCGCCTAATCTTTCGCAGCTCTAAGCGCTTTACACCATCAATAATGATATGACTACACTACAGAACAACAAATGACAAAAACAATGAAATTGGAAAACATAAAAACAAGCTGAAAACATATAAGATACAAAACATGATTAGGTCACTAAGTTTGTCCCTGCAGTTGAAACAGGTGAGTCTTGAGAGCACTCTTAAAAGGGACCACTGTGTCTTTGTGTCTAATTTAAATGGGCAATTCGTTCCACGTCGCCAGGCCCTGGTGTGCAAATGAAATAATCTAAATGTTTAGAAATGACAAAGTTTGTTGCAGATAATGGGATGATAATCAAAATAACTCAGATGATGCAGATACATTTTTTCATATGGCATGTAAGACCGAATCTGCAAAGTGAATTTTTTTTAAAATTCCATATTAATATCTCTTGTATGAGATAATAATTTTATAACATGCATTTGATTTTGAAGTTGATGCTACCATCCAAGGAGTAGAAAGGTGCAGTTCTGATGTGAAATCATGGATGACATGTGACAAGCTGCAGATGAATGACATAAAACTGAGGCTATTCTGATCCCAACACAAAGACTTTCTCATTCACAACATTTACCACAAACAACAAATATCATGAACACCAACATTAAATTCACACAGTCAGTACAAAACCTAGGTGTTACTCTTGACAGTACTCTCACAATGCTTTAACATTTCATGAAAATATGCAAGGCTGCATATCTTGAACTGAGTGAGACTCATCTACTCCAGTCGCAAATATCTTTCAGTTGATTCCACTAAAACACTTGTCTGTTCATTAGTACATTCAAGACTGGACTATTGTAACTCAATTCTGTCTGGTTCATCTTAATATCTACTCCACTAACTTCAAAAAGTTTAAAACACAGCTGCTTGGATCATCTTTAGAATACCAAGATCAGAGCACACCTACCTGCTGCTCTGTACCCTACACTGCCTATCTATTCGATCCAGAATCAAACACAAAATGTGTTCTCTGTGCTACGTTTCACTGCTGGACTCCAGTCCAACATACATATCTGGCCTCACCCATATGTACACACCAGCAAGATACTTATGCTCCTCTTTTGACAATTGTATATTCATTATTCACACTATGATATTGAAAACAATCTTTTGAGTACCAGGGCCCATCAATTTGGAATGAATTGCCCATTGAAATTAGACACAAAGACTCAGTGATCCCTTTTAAGAGTGCTCTTGAAACTCGACTTTTTCAACTGCAAGAACAGACTTGAAGACCTAGTAATGTTTCCTACCGTAAATATTTTCAGCATGTTTTCATGTTTTCTAATTTCATGGTGTTTGTTGTTTTTTTGTAGTCATATCATTATACATGTATATGTTGTATAGCACTTAGAGCTTCTAAAGATTAGGCGCTATACAAAGTCCTCATTATTATTATTATTATTATTTTAAAATAAATCATGAACTTACTTCTGCCTGTAGCCGGGACATTAACATCAATCAGCTTCACTGAAGTATTCTCAAAGATGAAGCTACAAAATGTCGTGGTTTGTTGCACAAACTCGCTATCTAATTCTTCATCTGTTATCTCTGAGAGCTTCTTGAGTACATTCTTTTGGGCAGGACGCTCAAAGGTAAAGCACTTCCGCCTGGGAAAACTATTCCGGATCCGATTTCTTTGGTCATTGTAAGCTTTGGTATTTCCATCAGTGCCATCATCAGGCTGTAACTCCAAGGAGTGTTCCAAATATTCATCTGGGCTTACCTCTCTATTGTCAATGATCAGATCAAGAGTAAAATCTCGTAGAGAAAGAATTAGGTCAGGAAATGTGCTGACATCAGAAGATCTTTTATCTGCAAGCTTTTTGGCAACTTCTGCTACCAAGCTTTGATATAATAAGGAAAGAAATTTATAACAATGAACTGGACTTTTCAAACATTAGCAGTGTAAATTTTTATTCAAAGCCATCAGTCAAATGAAAGTCATATAATTTGCAAGATTTCAATTTGTGCAACAAAACAATTAATGATTCCAAAACGTGACATGTGTTTTTTTTCATTTAATTTGCTTTTGACACATGCATTGTAGGAAACAGTAACAAACCAAACTGTATTATATATGAAATTTAGATTCAAAATAATTCTACAATATATCTGCAATTGCTATTCAATAAAATTGGCAACAGGCAAGACAAAATATGGTAAAAGGATACTCCAGTTTTTCCACTAGGTCCTGGCTAAAAACTGCAAGAACGTTGTACACCAATGTGCTACATAAAAGGAGTGCTAATGTCAGAATCCATACATCATGTTCTAGATTTCCCTTTCAAAATATATATATATATATATTAGTGTGGCATCGGCTTATCACCTGCATGCAATTGTTTCCATAATACATACCCCAAATAAATATCTTTACTTTTTATAAAATTTAAATTATGATTATTAATATTACTATTAATGTGTATTGTAGGCCACTGGACCCAAAGTATATGCAATTTAATATGCAGTACGTCATTTCATATGAACAATTTTGTACATTAGTATTTACATACACTTTCAACTTGTGATTTGTGATGATTCATATATGCTGGAATTTCATTTTAAAAAAGATTTACGATAGTCATTTTTTAAAAAGCTATCTGGTTTAGAACATATCCTTAAAAATCCTAATCAAACAAACAAACAAACAAAAAATGTATATGCTCTATTTGGTAAATTTCCTCTTTTAACCAACAAATTAGGTTACCTAAATACGATTCACCTAGGTTGTCAAAATATTTTGGCAGCATAAAGTTACCTTTAATCCACTTATTTAAATGTAATGTCTTTCTCATTACTCTTATCTATCAGTTCTTGTATACTAATATCTCTACAATGCTGTCTATGCATTTTTACAAACTTTCATTAGTAAAAATCCTGTCTTAACTAAACATTACCAAATCCATATTATAATAATATATTTTTTTTACATCATTTGCCCAACAATTTCAGTTTTCATCCTATTTCAATTGAAACCATCAACACTGTGTTGTAATTTAGCTATTTGGCATACTTAAAATCTGAAACATATCCAATGTTTCTCAAGTGTACTCATCCCAATTTATGATAAACAATGGTTTGCAGCATGTTTGTTGGCAGAATCAATATAAATTTACAAACTTGATGAACACCTTTTTTATATCAGGTGCTTCAATGGAAACCCCATCTTTTGGATCCAATTAAAATAGGCAAAATGTTCGTGTCAAATATGTATTTCAAGTTATTAGTGGTAATTGTGTAATAGCTTTCCTACTTGTCAGATTAAAATATAACCACTTCTATTGTTTCTGACGAGATCCTTCTAGACTAATCTGCCCTAGTAACAAAGCAAAAGTAACTGAGATAAAACATGTCATATTTTAGATGGCAATTAAAAAACATTGCTCATAAAAATAGTACACAACACAAACATTCAAATCATTCTGATTGCAATTTTAATTTGAAAGTTTATGGTACAAATGATTTCTCTCAAAAGATATTTCAAAATCTATTATTAAATAATGAAATAACATTTCACTCATGCATTCCTCAGATCTGCCTATCATTATGCATATTAGGAACATATTGTCAAGTGTTGAGTATCCAGATCTGCCTATCATTATGTATAGGAAGGACATATTGTCTAGTGTTGAGTATCCAGATCTGCATATCATTATGTATAGGAAGAACATACATATTGTCAAGTGTTGAGTATCCAGATCTGCATATCATTATGTATAGGAAGGACATATTGTCTAGTGTTGAGTATCCAGATCTGCATATCATTATGTATAGGAAGGACATATTGTCAAGTGTTGAGTATCCAGATCTGCCTATCATTATGTATAGGAAGAACATATTGTCTAGTGTTGAGTATCCAGATCTGCATATCATTATGTATAGGAAGAACATACATATTGTCAAGTGTTGAGTATCCAGATCTGCCTATCATTATGTATAGGAAGGATATATTGTCAAGTGTTGAGTATCCAGATCTGCATATCATTATGTATAGGAAGAACATAATTATTGTCAAGTGTTGAGTATCCAGATCTGCGTATCATTATGTATAGGAAGGACATATTGTCAAGTGTTGAGTATCCAGATCTGCATATCATTATGTATAGGAAGGACATATTGTCTAGTGTTGAGTATCCAGATCTGCATATCATTATGTATAGGAAGGACATATTGTCAAGTGTTGAGTATCCAGATCTGCCTATCATTATGTATAGGAAGGACATATTGTCAAGTGTTGAGTATCCAGATCTACCTATCATTATGTATAGGAAGGACATATTGTCAAGTGTTGAGTATCCAGATCTGCCTATCATTATGTATAGGAAGAACATATTGTCTAGTGTTGAGTATCCAGATCTGCATATCATTATGTATAGGAAGAACATACATATTGTCAAGTGTTGAGTATCCAGATCTGCCTATCATTATGTATAGGAAGGATATATTGTCAAGTGTTGAGTATCCAGATCTGCCTATCATTGTGTATAGGAAGAACTTAATTATTGTCAAGTGTTGAGTATCCAGATCTGCCTATCATTATGTATAGGAAGGACATATTGTCAAGTGTTGAGTATCCAGATCTACCTATCATTATGTATAGGAAGGACATATTGTCAAGTGTTGAGTATCCAGATCTGCCTATCATTATGTATAGGAAGAACATATTGTCTAGTGTTGAGTATCCAGATCTGCATATCATTATGTATAGGAAGAACATACATATTGTCAAGTGTTGAGTATCCAGATCTGCCTATCATTATGTATAGGAAGGATATATTGTCAAGTGTTGAGTATCCAGATCTGCCTATCATTGTGTATAGGAAGAACTTAATTATTGTCAAGTGTTGAGTATCCAGATCTGCCTATCATTATGTATAGGAAGGACATATTGTCAAGTGTTGAGTATCCAGATCTGCCTATCATTATGTATAGGAAGAACATATTGTCAAGTCAGATCTGTCTATCGTTATGTATAGGAAGAACATATTGTCAAGTGTTGAGTATCCAGACCCAAAGTCAACCTGTTCCTTCACCAGAAATTCATATGAAATACCGGTAGGTAAAGCATATGAAATAGGTAAATCATATGAAATAGGTAAAGCATATGAAATAGGTAAAGCATATGAAAGCATATGAAATAGGTAAAGCATATGAAATAGGTAAAGCATATGAAATAGGTAAATCATATGAAATAGGTAAAGCATATGAAATAGGTAAATCATATGAAATAGGTAAAGCATATGAAATAGGTAAAGCATATGAAAGCATATGAAATAGGTAAAGCATATGAAAGCATATGAAATAGGTAAAGTATATGAAATAGGTAAAGCATTTCATATGGTAAAGCATATGAAATAGGTAAAGCATATGAAATTGTTCAAAAGAAGATCCTTTCCATTATACAAAACAATCAAGTATTATACAATTGCTTGGTGAGTACATGATGACAAAGATGAGAAATACTGTATTAAATGAATTATTAGAAAATGTATGAAAATGGAAAAGAAATGTACAACAGACAACAGTTGATGAGCAGATGATGGCATCAACACACTGTTTTATTTATTGATTTATTACCTTGTTAGTGAATCAATTAGTTTGCAAATTACCCTCTTAGTTATTTAGTAGTATTGGCTATTGTTAGTAAGTAGAAAGTTAGTTATTCCTTTCATTAGATCACTTTCCAAGATTGTAGACTGTTGCATGTACCAGGGTAAATGAAGCAAAAAAGAAAATAACAGTAAGATGTATAAAATTACCTTTTCGATATCACCAAGCCCTTCTGTATCCAGCAGTAACATAACCTTACCCTTTTCCTTTGGGTGCATTAGACACCATACCCAGAGACCTTTGGTAACACTCTCTATGGTAGAACCCAGCGGAAAGCCTGCCATGTCAAAAAATGTATTACTTTATCATAAAAAACAATTTGTAAAAATAGCATATCCTGTCCAATCTTATTCATGCTAATTATTTGATTTTCATTTTCACTTCAACTTTCTCTCTTTTTGACTAGAATGCCACAATTTTATATAAATATATATAAAATCTAAAATATATAATAAATCAGTGATCTTAAAAGCAAATAATATCAGGCCTTTACAACCACAAATATCTGTATTGTATATTTTTAGTCCTTTTATAATCCACTCAATGTGAGTCTTGAGTAGAAATATACTATAATAAACAGAGAACAGATTGGAATGGAGGAAAAGCTGGTTGTCAGGTCATCAGTGGTGCCCCAACAGTTGGCAAGACTAAAGGATAGATAGATAGATGGATGGATGGATGGATGGATGGATGGATGGATGGATGGATGGATAGATAGATAGATAGATAGATAGATAGATAGATAGATAGATAGATAGATAGATAGATAGATAGATAGATAGATAATATGGTAATCTAAATGCTTCTTTAAAGGTGATCAAATCAATACGTGCAGTGAACACAAGTATGTTTCAACTGATGGATGCAAGCACAGACTGACATCACATTCTCCCTACATTTCCTTTCATATGCTTAAAATCATGTTTGACATGAGAAAATAAAATTAAATCCCTAATACGATAAAATCTTACCCCAGTTGTATCCAGCCAATCTGTTAAGCAGATAGGATTTCCCAGTCCGGTAAGGACCTGCAATGGCCACAACCACAAGTTCTTCCTCTATGCATTCTATTTCCTGCATAACCTTTTGATCTATCTGCAGTGTATCTCCTTGGCCAGTACCAATCCAGCAGCAGGGTCTTTGAAAAACCATCAGGTGCTCATATTTATCAGCAGACTCCATCTTTGAGGTTCCGGATTCTTTTTAACCTGTCAATTGGATGATCCTTAAATTTTCTTCCTTCTATGAAAATGCCACTAAACAGAAACAAATAGTACATTATTTGTTTCTTCTTGATTAAATTGTTTCAATTACATAACGCAAATAATTTACTAACAGTTTTGGTAGTTCTCAATATAAAGAGATAATAGGTTAAAAATAAAAAAAGAATGAAACCAGGATAACTTTAGTAACCTTTTGGAAGTTCTTGCGCTTCAGATGCCTCCAAGAAGAGAATGGATCACAAAGATGATTTGTAGCTCAAGACAAAAGTCCTCTGAGTAAGTAAAATCTTGAACAAGTAAACCAACTTATTTTCATTTTCAACTTTACAAATATCTGAAAGTATTTCATTCAAGGCATATAATAAATCCATTAAATATTGATTTCTGAAAAGATAATGTAATATACATAGCAATATGTATATTATATAATAACACTTCCAACCAAAAGATCACAAGTTATTTGAATTCAGCTTGTATATTTCGTGTTCAAAAATGGTAAATTGGCAAATGACATAAAAAAGTGCTTTAAACGATTGCAGTGTATGTATCAAATGGGTTATGTTAGTTAATAGATGATCCCATTTAAACTATAGCATTGTTTGTATCAAATGGGTTAACAGATGATCTCATTTAAACTATAGCAGCGTATGTATCAAATGGGTTAATAGATGATCAGATTTAAAGTATAGCAGTGTATGTATCAAATGGGTTAATAGATGATCCCATTTAAAGTATAGCAGCGTATGTATCAAATGGGTTAATAGATGATCCCATTGAAACTATAGCAGCGTATGTATCAAATGGGTTAATAGATGATCCCATTGAAACTATAGCAGCGTATGTATCAAATGGGTTAATAGATGATCCCATTTAAACTATAGCAGCGTATGTATCAAATAGGTTAATAGATGATCCCATTTAAACTATAGCAGCGTATGTATCAAATGGATTAATAGATGATCCCATTTAAACTATAGCAGTGTATGTATCAAATGGGTTAATAGATGATCCCATTTAAACTAAAGCAGTGTATGTATCAAATGGGTTAATAGATGATCCCATTTAAACTATAGCAGTGTATGTATCAAATGGGTTAATAGATGATCCCATTTAAACTTTAGCAGTGTATGTATCAAATGGGTTAGTAGATGATCCCATTTAAACTATAGCAGTGTAATGTATCAAATGGGTTAATAGATGATCCCATTGAAACTATAGCAGTGTATGTATCAAATGGGTTAATAGATGATCCCATTGAAACTATAGCAGCATATGTATTAAATGGGTTATGCTAGTTGATAGATGATCCCATTTAAACTATAGCAGCGTATGTATCAAATTGGTTATGCTAGTTAATAGATGATCCCATTATTAGTGTTTTCAATTAATTACGGATGCACTGATCAAACAAACTATTAAACAACCACTGATAATATGAGTTTTAATTATTGTGGCATTAATTAAACTATAATTGTCAATTATTCACACCATTCTTGTTTGTAATTAAAATAATTTAAATAATAATATGCTTCGTTTATCTTTGTTCTTGTACAGTGTACACTTTCAATAATAATGCACTCACAATGAAATAATACTTTATATATTCAGCTGATGAAAATAAATTATGGTGATCATTGGTTTTAAGAAAGGCATTAACATATTCAGACCAGTGTATACAGACCCCCCAAAAATCTAATCATATATATATGATATGAAATTAAAATATTGAATCTTATATATATAACCCAGATCAAGTCCACTTTTATCCTTGAGATTAATTGACACAGACAGAAAAGAATGCAATACAGTGTACAAACCTCAATTCAACATTGATCTAGTCGTAAGAGCTTCTCGTCGATCTAGTCACTAAAGTAAACATATGGTTTCTATGGACCAGCTAACTTGGTCTCTAAGTCTTTTTTTATATTTTAAATTGACAGCTCTGACCTGTCAATTCAAAATATAAGAAAAGGCTTAGAGACCAAGTTAGCTGGTCTAATGGTTTCTATTTCTATGTTTCATGATTTATTGGAAACACTTTCACTTCAGTGATATCGTTCGTGAAACATGACATATGTTTGTTGTAGTTCGTAGATCACTGATCTTGACCTATAGTCGAGGACACATGGAAACGAAACAAATAAATAAATAAAGCGAAAGTAGTTTCCACATTTACGTCATCTGTACATTTATGTTGGTGTTTGCCTCCAAATAAATGCGTGTAAAGGCCTTCAAGTAGTACTCAAAGATACATATAACTCATAACCGATTTAAGGCCGCCAACCAATATATTGATGTATCATTTAATCTTAAGTGATACAACAATTAACTATGGATGATAGTTGCCTGGTACTGACATGACTTCAGTTTGCATGTTAGTAAACTCTCACGTGTATATACACAACACAGACTTAACAAATCATGATGAAAAATAAAATAAAATATGCACAAGACATAAGATATGTACAAGACATTCAAAATTAAAATACTGACTCTTGGTAAAGCACTCAATATACGTTTAAAAAGGACCGTCACCGCAAAATTATTTCTAAATTCACATAGCTTCTCTCCAGGGACATTTCAATTTTTCGGGGGAGGGGGTGGGAGCAAAACATCAAGGGCTTGATAATTTTCGCATATCAGCTACAGCAATTTTACAGCACATGCAAACTCAGAGGGGGAGAGCAAACGCATCCGGCCCATTCCCCCTTTCTAACAAACCTGCTTCTCTCTCTCTCTCTCTCTCTCTCTCTCTCTCTCTCTCTCTCTCTCTCTCTCTCTCTCTCTCTCTCTCTCTCTCTGGAGGATATTCACAAGTTACGGGAGATTTATGCCTGCAGACAAACTAACTTTCAGAAATGGGAAAGAAAGAGAATCATATGGTCGGTAGCAATGTTAGCTAAAGCATAATTACTTGGATCAACTGTTAAATACAATTTAATGTTTAAAGTTCCTCTTGCTAGGGGTATAAATAGCTGTATTCAAGATGCTATGCTAACCATGCTGTGTTTTTAGCATTCAAGATGCTATGCTATCCGTGCTGTGTTTTTAGCATTCAAGATGCTATGCTATCCGTGCTGTGTTTTTAGCATTCAAGATGCTATGCTAGCCATGCTGTGCTTTTAGCATTCAAGATGCTATACTAGCCATGCTGTGTTTGTAGTGCTCTACATTCTTCAGTTAAAGCATCTTTCTTGTTTAAATCATAAGTCTTGTATTTATTTGTGAATATGAATGAAAGGAGTAGTGAAATGAAGCAATCTGTAAAGATGATTGTGCATAGCAATATTAGGTACACAGCTACTCTTTGTCGCGGGTACATTGGGTCGGGATATATAAGTATATGACATATTTTTAATATATGGATAATATTTACGCTACCTCTCTTTTTCCCCTTTAAAATTCCCCATTTTCTTTCAATGAAAAATGTATACATCTCGTGGTATCTCAATAATGCAGCGTACATACATGTAGGATCGCAAATAGGTAATACATAAATATGAATTTATTAAATGAGTTGAATAATATACAGCTTTTACGAGCCTTGTGTTCTAAAAAATTAAGAACACCTCACACTGTTGTAAATTAAATCCAAAATAGTCCAAAAATACTGTTACGACTTATAGATACTGCTTCGGTGGCCTAGTGGTTAGAGCGTCCGCCTCAAATGAGTAAGGTCGTGGGTTCGATCCCTGTCCGAGTCATACGAAAGACTTACAAAAATGGTACTAACAGCTGATGCTCAGCATTAAGAGGTTAGTGTTAGGACTAGTCGACCCGGTGTCGGGATAATGTGACTGGGTGGGACATAAGGCCACATGTCTGCGGCATGATGCCCCAGTGCTAGACATCGCTACATACTGTCACACTGCAGACATGGTAGCGATATGACTGAAAAATTGTTAAAACTACGTTACAAATCCAAATCACACACCACACACATACACACACACACGACCATATATGGATGTGGTCTTAATACAGAGTAAAAATTTAAGAACACCTCACACAATGTGAATAACTCCAAAACAGTCCAAAATGTTCTATCAAAAGTCCAGAAATCTATAGTTCCAATTGAATTGCAGTGGTGTTCCAAATATGTTCCAATATTGAATGTGTTGATGTGCTTGTAGTTTCAAACGTGCTAATGTGACAATGATCTTGTGTGTAGCGATATGCTAAGTAGTTTGATGCATCACAATAATATAGTCCAAACAATATAAATAAATACAGACAACAGATGATCCATAAAAAAAATTGTTGTTCTCCATAACCTGCTTTCCAGCGTTTACAACGTTCTTAGGTGAAAGTACTGTCCCGAACATTGATTGAATTGTTCATAGGGTGTAAGAAACATTATTTTATTATTATTATTATTATTATTTATTTTTTTATTTTATTTTTTTAAATTTTTTTTTCATAGCAGTTCAGTACGGATCAGGAGAGTGGACTGTGTTAATAGGCAGATGGTCCAGGTGTTTTAGTTTTCATAGACACATTTTCAATTTCTGGGGAATATCTACAGCCTATACAGTAACAAATAGATCCAAGTTCCGGTCCCTATCCAGAGAATTTAATCAGAGTTAGAATAGATTCAACATTGCACGTAATGATATTTAAAAAGCCCTTCCATCCAGGATCATTTTAGAACGACAGAGAATCTGAAATTAAGGATTTGTAATTTGCTAAGACTAGACACTGCTAACACATTGTAACACATAACTGTAATATAATCTTGCAACAGGACGTGGAATTTACAGGCTTTTATTTATAGACCTCTTCTTTATTCGGTGATTTCGGTGAGCATGGTAATCGCGGACAATGTCACACTATAGGAGCAAAACCTTTGAAAAATAAATAAAAATGATATAGAATAATAAAATCGATATTTAGTGCCTTTTCCTAGTGTACAGTAATTGATGTATTTTATTAATTTAGATCCGCAACAGACAGGTTACGATCTGGAATGAAAGTGAAAGTAGCAAAAGTGAAAGTAAAAAAACAACCGATTAACGAGGAAATTATTTAAATGTTAGCGTCATTCCGTTGTGTAATCCAGAAAGGTAAGTTTGCTCTTTTATTTCTTAATTCTGGGATTCTTTAACAAAACATTAGGTATAAGTGGTATATCCGAGGAAAGAAGTCTTTGTATGTAAATTGCCTTCAGCTTTGATCTACGATTTCTAATATGATAATTTTGTATCACACATATGCTACAGCTTATATTTTTCTTTGCATATTGTTTTGTTTTTGTTCTTTGCTTTTATAAAATCATATTTTTATGCTAATGTGGATGAATAACATAAAAAATACTCTTTTTCCACTAGACAAGAACGTAGGGACACATTAATGTCACTCTTCTACAATCCACCACCCAGCCATGCCGCGTTTACATGTATTTTCAAACCGTTACACACAAAACATTTTTTAAAGCGTTTGCACTGCTCACAACCATCCCAGGTAAATTCAGCTTAAAATTAGCTTGATGTGGTTGTTTCTAGTGGAAGATATAACCTATTTTATTTACGTCCATATGGTGGGAGATGTTTACTATTTTATTTACGTCCATATGGTGGGAGATGTTTACTATTTTATTTACGTCCATATGGTGGGAGATGTTTACTATTTTATTTACGTCCATATGGTGGGAGATGTTTACTATTTTATTTAGGTCCATATGGTGGGAGATGTTTACTATTTTATTTAGGTCCATATGGTGGGAGATGTTTACTATTTTATTTACGTCCATATGGTGGGAGATGTTTACTATTTTATTTAGGTCCATATGGTGGGAGATGTTAACTATTTTATTTAGGTCCATATGGTGGGAGATGATTACTATTTTATTTAGGTCCATATGGTGGGAGATGTTTACTATTTTTTTTAGGTCCTTATGGTGAGATATATTTATACTATTTTATTTAGGTCCTTATGGTGAGATATATTTATACTTAGATGTTTACTATTTTATTTACGTCCATATGGTGGGAGATGTTTACTATTTTATTTACGTCCATATGGTGGGAGATGTTTACTATTCTATTTACGTCCATATGGTGGGAGATGTTTACTATTTTATTTAGCTCCATATGGTGGGAGATGTTTACTATTTTATTTACGTCCATATGGTGGGAGATGTTTACTATTTTATTTAGGTCCATATGGTGGGAGATGTTTAATATTTTATTTACGTCCATATGGTGGGAGATGTTTACTATTTTATTTACGTCCATATGGTGAGAGATGTTTACTATTTTATTTAGGTCCATATGGTGGGAGATGTTTACTATTTTATTTAGGTCCATATGGTGGGAGATGTTTACTATTTTATTTAGGTCCATATGGTGGGAGATGTTTACTATTTTATTTACGTCCATATGGTGGGAGATGTTTACTATTTTATTTACGTCCATATGGTGGGAGATGTTTACTATTTTATTTAGGTCCATATGGTGGGAGATGTTTACTATTTTATTTACGTCCATATGGTGGGAGATGTTTACTATTTTATTTAGGTCCATATGGTGGGAGATGTTTACTATTTTATTTAGGTCCATATGGTGGGAGATGTTAACTATTTTATTTAGGTCCATATGGTGGGAGATGTTTACTATTTTATTTAGGTCCATATGGTGGGAGATGTTTACTATTTTATTTAGGTCCTTATGGTGAGATATATTTATACTATTTTATTTAGGTCCTTATGGTGAGATATATTTATACTTAGATGTTTACTATTTTATTTACGTCCATATGGTGGGAGATGTTTACTATTTTATTTACGTCCATATGGTGGGAGATGTTTACTATTTTATTTAGGTCCATATGATGGGAGATGTTTACTATTCTATTTACGTCCATATGGTGGGAGATGTTTACTATTTTATTTACGTCCATATGGTGGGAGATGTTTACTATTTTATTTACGTCCATATGGTGGGAGATGTTTACTATTTTATTTACGTCCATATGGTGGGAGATGTTTACTATTTTATTTACGTCCATATGGTGGGAGATGTTTACTATTTTATTTACGTCCATATGGTGGGAGATGTTTACTATTTTATTTACGTCCATATGGTGGGAGATGTTTACTATTTTATTTAGGTCCATATGGTGGGAGATGTTTACTATTTTATTTAGGTCCATATGGTGGGAGATGTTTACTATTTTATTTAGGTCCATATGGTGGGAGATGTTTACTATTTTATTTACGTCCATATGGTGGGAGATGTTTACTATTTTATTTACGTCCATATGGTGGGAGATGTTTACTATTTTATTTACGTCCATATGGTGGGAGATGTTTACTATTTTATTTACGTCCATATGGTGGGAGATGTTTACTATTTTATTTACGTCCATATGGTGGGAGATGTTTACTATTTTATTTACGTCCATATGGTGGGAGATGTTTACTATTTTATTTACGTCCATATGGTGGGAGATGTTTACTATTTTATTTAGGTCCATATGGTGGGAGATGTTTACTATTTTATTTACGTCCATATGGTGGGAGATGTTTACTATTTTATTTACGTCCATATGGTGGGAGATGTTTACTATTTTATTTAGGTCCATATGGTGGGAGATGTTTACTATTTTATTTAGGTCCTTATGGTGAGATATATTTATACTATTTTATTTAGGTCCTTATGGTGAGATATATGCATACTATTTCATTTAGGTCCTTATGGTGAGAGATATATATTATTTTCAGTTTAGGTCCTTATGGTTGGAGATATATAATATTTTATTTAGGACCTTATGGTGGGATATGTATACTATTTTATTTTGTTCCTTGTGTAGTTCTTCGTGTTGGGAGATGTATACTGTTCTATTTTAGTTTCTAGTGGGAGATTATTCCTAGTACATTAAGTGAACAACTTCCAACAAAGAAATTATTTTTTTCCGTCTAGGTTATGGATGGTGTTATCCATTTCATTTTGGGCGAACACACACATACACATATCTCTCTCTCTCTCTCTCTCTCTCTCTCTCTCTCTCTCTCTCTCTCTCTCTCTCTCTCTCTCTCTCCACGTGTCTGGGAAACACTTCTGGTTTAAGAGATACGTATTTACATTATTTACGTAAGTATCGATTTCAGAGCCGACTGCCATCTTCATTCACTCAGACAACGTTTTGGATTTTAACCAGATGAGAACCATAGCCGCAACCTATTGAGCCTTCCGTTACAACAACGTGGATGCGATTTTCATTGCGTGCAATGTACCAGAGCACTCTGCATACAACACCGTCGAACAACGCACGATTCCTCTGTCACGCGACCTATGAGGATTGATCCTGTCTCACAATCATTATGGATCTCATTTGGACAATGTGAAGACATGTGATGTAGAGTTGGGCCAATTTCCAGAAGGCTAGTAAAGTGGTGGTAGATATATGGAGCTCAGCGTTTATTGATGGATCTGATGTGGTAGCATCCAAATTTGTATCACGCGATGCCAAACAAACTGGACATCAGTCCACCGTCAGATGTGGTCAAGTCAGCACATTCAACTGTCGAAATATTGCTTGCAGAATATGCAACATTGGATCATGATGTGGTCAGCGTCGCACTAACTACAATGATATATTTCCTGGACGTTGTTTACCTCCACCTGTTACACAATACAGCACAGAAAAAGAGATTACCTTTGGACCAGTTGACACCAACAGTGTACGATTGGATAGCTTTATCAACGACTGGCTCTTTTACATCTGCAGCCTTCATACGACTTCCTGAGGATGACATATGGTTTCTACTGCCCGTAGGTGACTTCTGATCTTTTGCGTAAGCGTTTGTAATCATTGTAGCCTGTACTTTCCATCTTAGGAATGCATCATTGGGTTACCCAAGCTGAAGTGGCATACATTGGCGCTGTGAAGCCTGATTCTGTTAGCACTCTTCTGTCAACTGTATCATCAACTGCCGCAATTAAAAGCAGATGGTTCGCAAATTATTTAAATGGCTACAGTCTGAGTTTGTTGAAGTGGAGTAAGACATTGACAGTTTATCGACTTTAGCTTTCCGTGAGACGAATGACAACTCTAGTTCTATGTCCTGAATAAACACCTTTGTATAGAAAGAATTTTCTGTTTATATTTTCTTCGTTTTGAGCTACAAGTTGTGATGGGATCAGTGAGAGTTGTAAATTTAGAGCATCACTGCCATACCACCGAGCAGTGTATAATGCTAGATGGCGACGTCCAAAGCCGGGGAGGGGGCACATGCGGACAAGAGCGGACAAGCGGTGGGGTAGGAAAACAGGTATTATCTACTGACGTCCGTTATGGACAACCCCTTATGGGTAGTGTGGCCTTCCACCTTAGGTCCATTAGGCACCCAGAGGCTAGTAGGCCTTTCCCTCACATTTGAAGTAATGCTGCGGATCGTGTCCCAGCAACAACTCATCACCAGCTGGTTTTCTTTGGAAGAGTTAAGGTGATATGTCATCTAGGGTAGACAAATTTATTGTCTCTCCTCTGTAACTCATGATGAACCAGGGACCGTGGCACATAGTGCTTTATGCCTCTTCCATCAAAGGACATGGTGATGCCCCTCCACTCTCCAACTCGTTGCGCCATTGACTATGATGATGATAAAGATGCATTGTCTCCTCGTTGCCTCCAGCTAATTATAGACAGAATTTTTGGCAGATACACCTTCTTCCGAGCCTCCCCTTCATGTCAGATGGACGAGGAAGAGGAGGTCTAGTCATTTTATAAAATGGTATAATCGAGGTTTACCGTCTGTTACATTTTTGGGAAAGATCTCCGGGGTACCAGCTCAACCAGACTTCCTATCCCGAATTCAACCAAGGCTGAGGAAATATCACATAGGTATTCACAAAGCCAATGTCAGTCAACAACGTAGAGGATGATATGTTCGTCCTTCAGCGATGAGACTCCCTATATATTCTTTCAGTTACCGAGTACTTTATCCGAAATAGCCTATCAATCTCCTTCTTTGTACTCCAATGCAAAAGTGGGTATTTGTTGCCATGATATTATTTGTGGACTTGTGCACATCCATCGTGACATTGCATTGGACTCCTTGAAGGTCTTGCTTAAACATAGTAAAGATCTTCTAAGGGTTCAATTTCTGACTGTGAGGGATGAGATCTCTAAAACCTGAGACCCTCTCAGGTGCATCATTCATATTCTGGCTTTTTCAGGCTTGCTGGATCACCAACATTGTTTTTTCTCTTCTCTCATAGTCCATCGCAATGGACCAGAAACTAGATCAGGCAAATCGCTCACAGGGGCCATCTGTAAATTGTTCAAGCAAGCGCAAGCTCAGTCCAGATACCAACTCCTGCTAGACCACATCCTCCTCAGGTCCATGGCATCCAGTTCATCGCAGATCTGTGAGAAGGTTATATGACCCTCATATTTTCTACCAGCAGGAATGGGGAGGGGTAGACCAAACTAACCCCTCTTCTGCCGTGCATCCACTTCAAACATCCTAGTAGGTACTCACCCAGGCCTTTTCGGGATTTGGCCAAGCATTACGAGACAGTGGATGTCTCCTCTAAATTGTAAATGAGGAGTATCAAATTCAGTGTTTGGAACAACCAGCTCTATCAATGATCCAATTTTTACTCCCCAAACCAATCTTGTTGAATTGAGGGTAGAGGTGCAGACGTTCTTAAGCAGTCAGGCACCATCCATCTACTCGCAAATCCTCTTGGTCACCTAACCTTAATCAATCTCATCCCACGTATCCTGTCAGACATAAACCTTCTATATGGAGATAACTACCTGTTATAGAATGATATTTTCCAGAATAGTTATCAATAAAGGCGGACAAGAGATAAATATTAGGACTCCAATGGGATGGAGCAAAGTTATATGGAGGTTAGAGAAAGTTATCCGGATTTACTAAGACTAAAGTTAAACAATGACTTTGTATTCCCAACCAGAATTCAACATTGTTTGAAATTCCTTTCATGAAATTAGATAGTCTAAGTTTCTGATGCAAGCCTAAATTTAGCTCTGAGAAATAGCATTAGATTGTTCAAGGGACATGTGCCTGAAAGATGAGGATGCAGAGAGAGAGAGAGAGAGAGAGAGAGAGAGAGAGAGAGAGAGAGAGAGAGAGAGAGAGAGAGAATGAAAGAAAGGAATGCTGGCTGATTCGGACCGTGGCTATTTCGGACCATAGCTGATTCGACCCAAATTACGGGCTGATTCGGACCATGTGAACTATTATAAGAAAAACCATGTAACACACACATTATTTAGTTTGGTAGTTATTACTGTTTTTGCAGACATACTAAGAGCATATAAAAAGTTGATATTCGGCTTTTAAATTTACGTAAGACAGTTGCTAGCAAATTCCTAACCGAATACAGAACAAACTCCATATTAAATATAGTATTTAGATTTGTTCAACCAAACAAAAAGAATGAATATATATATATATATATATATATATATATATATATATATATATATATGCAAAAAACTGACAACGAACAGTGCAAAATTAGAATCTAACTAGCCTGAGCGCTTTCGACTCCCAAATGTAAGTGACTCTTTTAAGTCTCAGACAAAACCTATTGATATTTCACATGGTCCGAATCAGCCAAAAATCTGGCCCGAATCAGCCCGTAATTTGGACCGAATCAGCTTGGTCCGAATCAGCCTGTTACCAAAGAAAGATTCAGCTACATAATGAAGTCCAGTCACATTAAAGCACAAAGTTAGCCCATGCAATATGCATTGATGTAAGTTTGTAATTATTTTCTGACTTCATTTTTAATTCATACTTCAATTATTCCTAGAGATACAAAAATAATTGTTAATTCCTGGTCTTAAATGTTTTATGATTCATGTATTGTGAGAATTTAGTACTGGATTTTATTGGCATGAATAAGTTTGGATTTATTAGTTTGTATGTAATATAAATCATGTATCATAGAAATTTGATGCATTTCCTCTCATAAAAGTGAATTATGTCTTTCATCATTATCATCAGTCCCTCGACCTAGTGTGGTCGTTGAGGTACTGTGTTGCTGAACATCTGACCAGTTCCCTCCATTTGTCTCGTTCATGTAACAAAATGCATCAATACTTACAAAACAAATAGTATTGTGATCATACTATTACTCCAATTAGACCAGTTTTACATATGTGTCCCTCTTGGATAGCACCTGCAGAACTTGCATGTCAGTGAGGCTAAACTAAAATTGTTAGGGATGGCACCATACTAAAAATGGTGTTGCAGGGCTTATGGGATCTTATTTCAGGGTATGTCTTTAAAATCATAAATCAATACATGTATTACAAAAATGTTTTGGTGTTGTTCCACAGAAATGTTTTGGTGCCATTACACAGAAAAATGTTGTTGCCATAACAGAGACTACTGTTTTTGTGTCATTACATAGACTAATGTTTAGTGTTGTTATTCAGACCAATGTTTGGTTTCAGTTCAAAGACTAATGTTTGGTTTCATTACAAAGATCAATGTTTGGTGTCAATACATGGACCAATTTCTAGTGTTGTTTTTCAGACCAAGGTTTGGTGTTGTTACACAGACCATGAATACCATGCATTTTGTGTCTCTTGCTGAAAGCAATCTACACTGAGATGCATGTTAGCTCAATCACTTAACTAGAAAAACAATTATCCACCCTTGGCAACATTGTACACATGTATGACAAAAATTATCAAATCGTTCTAATGCCAAACCAAGTTATTTCTTCCCTTATTCTGTGACATGTTTCATATGCCAGCTTTGTCTTCAAATTTTTGTCTCTTTACAAGGATCCAGAAAACAAGGAATTTGTATTACAATTTACCTTTAACTGAAATAAAATCAGTTGATGAATACAAAGGTGTTACATTGCTAAGATTTAGTGTCTTCATGCATGTGTTCCTACATTATTTGCACTGCTCAGATAAACTCCATACTTCTCCAATAAATGTTTTGCTAACAAAAACTCCAAACTTTTCCAGTAAGTGAGTTGCTTGAATAAACTCCACATTTCTGCAGTAACTCTGTTGCACAAATAAAATCAAGAGTCCTGCAGTAATCGTATTGTTCAAATAAAATCTGCATTCATGTGATAAATGTGCTGTTTAAATAAACTTAACGTTCCAACAGTTATTGTATTGTTAAAAAAAAACTCCTTGCTTCTGCAGTATTTATGTTGCTTGAATGAACTCAACACTCCTGCAATAATTTTGTTGTATGAATGAATCCATCTTCCTGTAGTAAATGTGTCTTTCGAATAAATTCCACTCTTTTGCAGTAATTATGTTCTTTGAATAAACTCCACACCTGTTGTAATTATGTTGTTCAAATATACTTCAAGTTCCTGCAATTATTGTGTTGCTCCAATAAAGTCCACATTCTTTCTTTAATTGTGTTGCTCAAATTCCACACTCCTGCAGTAATTGTGCTATCTTAATAAACTCTGGCTTTCAATCTCTAATTGTATTGTTCAAAAAAATTCCACACTCCTGCAGTAGTTATTGTTTTTTGTATGAGTTCTATTCTCCTGCAGTATTTGTGTTTTTCAAAGAAACTCCACTCTCCTGCAGTAATAAATTCCACACCTGCATTAAGTTTGTTCTTCAGATAAACTCCACATTTCTGCAGTGATTGTGTTGTTTTGATAAAATCCGTTCCAGAACTTGTCTTTCATTCTGAATATCCATTTTTAAAAACATGAAAAGAGTCAAACTGTGTATAGCTTCAAGTTATGTCATCAGTATATTGTGAAGTTTGCGATGTGTTACCATGTAACGGTCATCCCTGTGCTCCATCACTGGAAATAAAGACTGTTCCTAAATTATTTTCTTGTAAGTATTTCACTAATGATTGCATACTGCAATAACACCATTGATGAAAAAATATTACATTGAAGGCAGTCTAAACTGGTGTGATTCATTTACAGGTTTCACCAGGTTTTGTTCAAATCAGTACCAATTAACAGAGTTGTGATAGTGGACTTAAATTCAAACTTTAAATTCAAAGGAGGTAACTTACTGTAAGGGCATAAATAAACTCACCACCTGGTGTTTTGGAGCCTGTGTATAAACAGCAAATAATTATCCTTTATTGTCTTTTTTTTAACAGTCACCAAACCTTGCAAAACTGATTCCAAAATTATTTAAAGTTGGAACGAGTTCTATGATTGACTATCATCATGGCAGCAGCAGATAATGGACTACTGATGCCAGCCCCTATGTGCCTTGTGGAGAACACCTCAGATGGGTTGATTGTGCGGGACGATACCGTCAGGGTATTATCTCAAGTTAGACTTCCCATGGTAGTCGTGGCCATCGTGGGTCCCTATCGCACTGGAAAATCTTTCCTCTTGAACCGTCTTATGGAAGAGAGATCTGGTAATTTGAAAAATATATAAACATATGAAGACTCATGAATAATAATGATCAGGTCATGAGACAATTGGAGCACCTTATTGATTTTCTCGCAAAAATCCATCTTAAGATACTTATTTCATTCAACCAGACACACCACTTAAATACCACTAAGATATCATTCCATTTCTCACAATTTTCCTATACCTATTTTCTGCAATGTTTTAAACCAAATTAATTTTGAAAACTTAAAATTATATAATTTAACATAACTATTAATGTAGGAGTTGTGTCTGAATGAGATAATCACTCACATTGTCTATGTTTATTACATCACTATATCATCTCAATTACACAAGAACTTGCTTCATCACAATGTAATCACAATATCATCTCAATTATGCAAGAACTTGCCTCATCTCATTGGCCAGTCTAATTGTGTTTCCAAATTTTGGGAAAGTATAATTCTGGCAGTACGAGAAGAACTACGTTGTACTTTTGTATTTTTCAACCAAACTGGTTGAACAAGATGAAGAAATATTTTGATGGAGTGATACAAAGAAAATCATTGGAAAATGAAACTGGATCAGTAACACATAAAACAGGCTAGGCAAAATAGTTCTGTATTTTTAATGACTCTTTTAACACATTATTATGTAGATCAAAACAAGGATATGGGGGCTGGGGGCCTTTCCCATGGACACATTGATGAAGCATATCCGGTATAATGAACCTGAAAAACTTGGCAACAATTTACATGCAATAGAACCAGCATTATGATACTATTATGCAATTTTTGCACAGATTCAGGAAATGAATGTTTTCTAGTAAGTTCTTACATGGAAATAAAAGACCTGGGGATGTTTGGTACAAGAAAAAAATCACCTCATTTGTGTCAATACATGTATAATGAACACTATGCAGGTGTTTGATGTGTACATTACATCATTTGGTAAAAACAAGGTACATGTTTATGCAATGGCAACTACTGAAGTATTTCTGAGGTGCATAGAGGCCTGAGAGTTTTCTGATTGGTCATGAAAGTGTTGATAAGAGATGATTCATTATGTAATGTTACTTCTACATTCAATTATTATAAAGTCTATATAAGTATTTATATAACAATCATTTTATTCTGTAGAAACTTCCCATGAACTATGTATATAGTGTTGTGTCCAATGTTTAAAGACTAATACTAATGACAAAAACTTAACATTAAAATTAAAATATTGAAATAGCTTTCTTTAGATATTGGCCTTTTATTTTATTTTTGTAATTACCTCAAATAAATATCTTTTTTTTACTATAAGACTAGTTTTGGTATGTGATTAGCAATTCACAAAACGTGGGTAGAATTATGACATATAAGTCTGGATAAGTTGATCTTTACAGGTTAGTTTCTTTAGCTTAATTTTTCACACCATAATTTAGTGGTCAATCAGTTGAGTTTTGGGGTGAAATGTTCTTCCCTGCCCATGACCAGAGTAAAAACTTATTTTATGGCATTTGTTTTTACTTTGATAAACAATTCAGTCTAAGCATACCGGTACAAGCTTCCTAAAACGTATTTTTTCTCACATTTTTGCAAGGATTTGCACTAGGTTCCACCATAGAGTCAAAAACAAAAGGAATCTGGGCATGGTGTCGACGTCACCCAATAAACCAAGATCAATGCCTACTGCTTCTAGATACAGAGGGACTTGGTGATGTGAAGAAGGTAAAGTTAATCTCCAAAAACGTCCTTTGCAATATTTAATAATAAATATGTTCACCAAAAGTAATGTTTACTAGCTGATCTTAACTGGTTCAGTTTCAATTTTCATTATGCAGTTGTAAGAGTTTAAACTAACATTTTAAGTTTCCCAGAACAAGAATGCATGTTTATGTATGTGTGGCAAAAACTAGTGAAGGGCATGAGCTCATAAAACCTCCAGTAACATTTGGGAAGACCTAGGTTAGATCCCCAGTCCTGCTGTGCAATTATCTTCCTTGAAGTAATTGTCTCTCACCATTTAACTACCTTTTGACAAATTGGTGATAAGGAATGTATCTTATTTTGGACAAGGAGGAAAGGAGATCTGCATGGTTGATAAATGGGGACAGGGACATATGGCAAACAAAAGGTAAGTGACACATAAACTGACTTGGGTATATAATAATAATAATAATAATAATAATAATAATAATAATAATAATAATAATAATAATAATAATAATAATTAATAATAATAATAACATATAATATTAAAATAATAATAATAATAATATATTATAATAATAATAATAATAATAATAATAATAATAATAATAATAGTATTAATAACAATAATAATTATAATAATATATAATAAAAATAATAATTATAATAATAATATATAATATTAATACATAATAATAATATATAATAATTATATATATAATACTACTACTACTAATAATATATAATAATAGTATATAATAATAATACTATAATAATAAATTATATCATAATAATATATATATATATATATATATATATATATATATATATATATATATATATATAATATTAATATAAATAATAATAATATATATATATAATAATAATAATAATAATAATAATAATAATAATAATGAGGACTTTGTAATGCACCTAATTTTTAGAGGCTCTAAGTGCTTTACAACATCTATAATGATATGACCACTACAGAATAACAAATAACAAAATCCATGAAACTGGAAAACATAAAAAACATGCTTGAAAACATATGAGATGCAAAACATTATTAGGTGTCTAAGTTTGTTCCTGCAGTCAAAAAAGGTGAGTTTTAAGAGCACTCTAACATATAACAGTATACATTTAATAGTTAGGGATGTGTTGTGCTCATGGATAATTGTTCTTCAGCATATTTTCTTGATTTTAACATGCATAAAGATCCTGCCATAAAAGAAAAATGTTTTATGTAATGCTGCCTAGAAACAGAAATATAAATTTTTGATGTTCACTGTATAATTTAGTACCATTTTAGAAAAAATGATCATTTTCAATTCATCAGCCTGCCAGAAACTTATTTATTATTTATATTGAGATATTTGGATGAGAAAATGTCACACTGCCTATCTGAAATACACTTTATTATAAATAGTTATATCCACTGAACATGAATCATGAAATGATGGCCTGTTGCACAATAATAGACTATAGATGACTTTAAATTGACTTGGTTACATATTTTTCAGGGCGATGAGAACAACGATAACTGGATCTTTGCTCTCTCAGTCCTCCTCAGCAGTACTCTGGTATATAATTGTCTTTCGACCCTCCAGCAAGATGCACTGGAAAAGTTGCAGTATCCTTCAATATGGCATGTCTCATTTAGTCATGTGATAAAAATGATTAATGCATTTTGAACTTCAATTTTCATTTCTTTATTGAAACAAAAATAGATAGTGCAGCTTGTGTGAGCAGTTTCCAGTTTCTCTCATGATGTCATTCTTATGAGTACATCTGCAATGAATGTGAAATTCAGAGCATTAATTAAACCAGAGTAGAAAGAGAAGAGAAATTTTTCCTAATATAAATTCATGATCTTCATTATTCATTTAAGAAATAAGTTTCTAAGGAATGCAAAAAGTATTTGTTTGCATATTTTAAAAAAATGACATCATACAATATTGTTGTTGTTTTCTGAGTGTATTCTTAGTCTGCATGCAAAGCCTAGTTGGTACACAAAAATGTTAGTACACACACACATAACAATGCTGAGTCATCTCTACTACACTTTACCTGATTCATATCATCTAGTGAATGCAAAAACTATGGAAAAGCATGGAAATCTCTAGTTTGGAAAACTATAGATTATTTGGAGTAATATTCCAGGCTCCTTCCAAGATAGGCTAGAAAATAATGGAAAATAAAGACATGGAAAAGCATGGAATATTGATATGGAAAACCTTGGACAATTTTATCATGGAAAACCATGAAGTAATTGGAGTAATATTCCAGGCTCTGTCCATAGTTGGCCGGAAAACCATGGAAAACTTCAGCTTGGAAAACCCTGACAAATACATGAATGGAAAACCTTAGACTAATATTACAGTCTCTGTTCAGGCTTTGATGAAAAACTAAAACTCTTGAATATTTTATGGCATCAGCAAAACTGTTATATTTTGCTGGAAGACCATGAAAACATTTTATGAAAACAAGAGATTTCCCTAGCAAATAATTTTCATTTGGCTCAGATACTGACAGGATCCCCCTCCTATCTGATAAAATCATACACTATTATGTGAAAAACTAGAATATTAGCCATTTGAATTTCATTCATCTCCCTAAAAATCTGATAGCTCTATGCCTTGGGTGCCCATAATCTGAGAAAACATCAATCACACTGATGAAATGCTGAAATTTAACTAAAAGATGTTGGAAGACTGGCAAATTATTAATATTTATCTTTATATATGCCCTTTACTCCATACGTCTATTGAAAGCAGCATAATCTATGAATGGGGAACAGATTGTCTGTCTTACTATAACTAGTGCTCACATGTTCCAGCAATTGTTGCAACTATTTGTGGCTGCATAATGCCATTAAAGCTAGTGTTATACATGACAAGTTGTTAACTGATTACATTGTGTCGTAATCTGGTGAGTTTAGGCCAAAAGCTGGATTTTTTCAGGTATTATAAGTAATAAAGGGTAAGATGTGGTTGTGTTGACTTTTGAATCTTTGATTACAAAAATCGGCCAACCTTGAGATGAAAAGGAAAGACGGACTAAAAATAATATTGGCAAAAACAATGCACAAGAATTCTGATTTTTAATAGTATTGTTTAATTGATATTATGCTTTCAAGATTTTTCAAGATAAATATTAATCAATAATAATTCAGCTATCCCTTGCTCACACTCATGCTAATGAAATAAATGTAGTGTTTAAGCAAATTAAGTAGTATATATTCAAAAATGTAAACAGAAACTGTATATAAATGAAGACAATGTCATTGCTTTCGATGCTAATGAACATAGACACTATTGATCCACTCAGTAAGACAGAAGTGTTAGAGCAATTATACAATGGCTGACCTCAAGGCCAGGAGGAAAAATGTTGTTGGTGAAATGTTCCTAAATTCAAATAAATACACAAGTCAGTTTAATATGAATTTGTTTTTATTTTTTCATATTTGAAGTGTAGTAGTTGCATTAATTTTTAAAAAATTAATATTGAAAAAGGGGCTATTTTGGGCACATGGAACTTGTAGTCAAGAATACAATAAGGAGTTTGAGTCAGGGTTTGTTATTTTTTTCTAAGTCACCTGAGCAATGAGGGACTGTGTCTAAAACAAATTTTCTTTGAGAACTGTCATATTTAATCTTCTCAGAATAAAATCCTGCATCTTTCCCAGCTTTTTCCTGATTCAAGTACCACCTAATGAAATCAATTACAAGAGCATGTACTTCACTGTATTTTTCTGAACAAAACATTTAACTATTTATTTGTTCAGCAAAAAGATTTCATTTTTTAGTTCAAGGTTCAAACATCATTTCACATGTATAAGAAACATCTTTTTAAAAATCTGAAATTTTATCTTTACCATCCATTTTGCATGGGCTGCATGGCAAATGATTGGTATTTTAGACTGTAAACAAAAAAGGCAATGACCTCTTAACAATTGCTAAATTTTATATGTGAGAAGAAAAATGGAAAGTAGAGTAATACGCGGGCATGCAATTTGCTCATTTTGTCTATCTAACTGACATCAATGCATCGATTGCTGCAATTTGGCAAGTGCAGCTATAAATATTAATGATTTGCAGAGTTGTCATCTAGACATTACATTAAGTAAGATTACAAAATCTAATTAAATCTTTTGTGAAAGCTGTGCAGCAACATACAGAGATATGTGCCCTATGGCCTCCAAACTATTCTCATAAAACCAACAAAATTTAATGTACAACATAAAACCAACAAAATTTAATGTACAACATAAAACCAACAAAATTTAATGTACAACAATAATGTTTTTATTCACCAACATGGCAGTTCTATCTTCTAATAACTCAAATATATTGTGTGCAAATTCGAGGTTTGCAAACCATTCACTGTTAAGATATAGATACCAAACTAGACCTCTGTTCTGGAATTCCACATTTATATTGCATGATTTTATTATTTTATTTCTTTTTTAAAAAGCAAACTTAATTTTTTTTATATATGCTGTCAGAATGGGACGGGTTTGTTTCAAGAAAGCAAAGTCTAGATAAATTTTAAGTTTGTATTTAAAAGTGACATAATATATATGAACTTACCTAATATTCCTTGCCTCTGAAATTATCCCTTTGGTTTGACACTATTAGTAAAAAATGATGGACATTTCTTGTGCATCACAAAGTCATTTCAGTGTTATTATGTTACCAAAATCTCAAACTGATTTCAAATTGAATCATTTTATGGATTTTGACACTGCAAAAAACAGAAGATGATGATCTTTAGAACTTCTTGAATTAAAAAATAAATAGGATTTTACTTGTACATTAAAATATGTACTCGTCTTTGGAACTTGTCTTGGTTTTGCACATGTATAGGTTCTTTACATGTAATACAAAATGCAACATGCTGTTTGGTTTAATTATTTCTGTTTATTTTAAGAGGACAGTTACAATTCATGCACGAGAAAATAAATTACAGGAAATAGAAGTTAGTCACCATAACAAAACGCCAGGTGCATTTTAAAATGAGTTTGGAAACCCTGTGATGTTTTCTTATCCAACAAAATATTATATCTCAATACATACTAAAGTGAAGACCACTGACTAATGATGAGCTAGTGTTATTGTTTCATTATATAGTCATATGCAAATAAATTATAAAAACCTTGTCATTTTCAATTTGAAAGTTATGGACTTTGTTAAATCAATTTGTACATATACTATCTTTTAAGTGCTTGTATTGTTTTGACTTGGAAATAATTAACATTTTGTTATGGATCTATTCTAAAATATACCCCTCTATTGTTATCTATATTTGTGAGTTCAAATAACAAGTAATGTGTATGATAGCTGGTCTTTACAACAATTCTACTGTTTGGACAATGGTATGACAGATTGTCATTTCCCTAAAGAGAGCCTCATTTCTCTACTCGCAGACTCACTGATTTGACATGGGTATTTTGAATCTTACCCTCTATCTGGTTTCAACTCGAATAACCATAACACTGTATAGCCATGTGGTTATTATAACAATGTATGTCATAATGAAAACAAGAATGAATTGTTGAATTAGAGGTGATTATTGATAATAGAATATGGTTGTGTCCAAATATGAGGATTAACACAGTTGTCAGATAACTGGAAATCATTATTTTTCTCTTTGCAAAAGCTACAATTATAAACTACCTTGAATAGATATTGTCTGTACACTGAAACAATTTCTCTCTCTCTCTCTCTCTCTCTCTCTCTCTCTCTCTCTCTCTCTCACACACACACACACACACACACACACGCGCAATAACTAATATGTGGTTTTAAGTGCTTTATATTTTTTTAATTGTAATTTGAAAATGAGGTCGTTTCTATAAAAATACAAGTTGCACTTGTTTCTTTACAACATGGACGCAGATTGTTGCATAGACCTACAAGTAGGTCTCGACTTTTGTTTCTGACAGCCGACATAGACCTACAAGTAGGTCTCGACTTTTGTTTCTGACAGCCGACATTGACCTACAAGTAGGTCTCGACTTTGTTTCTGACAGCCGACATTGACCCATTGGTCTAATCATTGCATACAATTTACCAATAAATACCCAGACTTGTTCAGGCCATCTTCATGATTCATTTTGCCAACATTACACATCATAACAGCTACAAAGAAGTATGCTCTAAATGCAGACAAGCTTGCACACTGAGACATTATTCTCTCTCTCTCTCTCTCTCTCTCTCTCTCTCTCTCTCTCTCTCTCTCTCTCTCTCTCTCTCAGAACCAAACAAAAATGTTATTGAGTACTTTTATTTTTATATTATATGGATTCTTGAGTTGAGAGCAGAATATATGTTGGGCTATTGAGTAGCATGTGATCTGTAGAATTTGTTGGGTATGATGCCTTTAAATTTTGTACATGGCCAGAACCATAAAATGATAATTATGTATATTACATCTAATTGTTCATACACTGAAATTGATAATTATTTGTTCATGTATGAAAAATTACATGAATTACGGTACATATTAAATTCTGGTATTTAAATATTTATTCAAACATGTATTGTCATTCTTCACATATTCAAGAACACTAGATTAATTTAATATTACAAGAAATACAGTGTAGCAGTGCTTGCCTTCAATTTCTCAAGTATATAAATCTCTTGTAACCTCCACTTAAAACAAGTATTCTTGTCGATTGTAAAGTTGTACTGGATGATATGGACGACCATGAATCATAGGTTTCTAGCGTTCCTTAGCTTGTAGTTATGTAACAGAGTTGACCGATCTGATTAAAGTCAGGACTGGACCAGAGTTTGAAGATGGTACAGAATTCATCAAGTTCTTTCCCAGCTTTGTTTGGGTTCTAAGGGATTTTACGCTTGAACTTGAAAAAGACGGTAAACAAATCACATCAGATGAATATTTGATGGATGCTTTGAAACTGAAGCGAGGTATGTGGAAATGTGTGAAAATATCATATTTATATGTGCTAGACCGTTACAAAAAATTCTTGTCAATTAAAATTAGTATCCAAGACTGATTTATTATTTTCTAAATTTCATTCACAGATTGCTGTCAAGGGTTGACAACTACATATATCTGATTAATTAGTCACATAAAGTTTGAATAGTCAAAACTTTGTATATTGCTGCATGATTTATTGGAATAGCTCATGGTAATATTTGTCACATGCATTGTTTTGTCACACAACATAATTATATATGTATTATCGTTCATTATTTACTTTTTCTGCATTTGTGAAACAAATTAAATGGGCTCCCAAAACAGCACATGTAAGGATTAATTAAATAATATAATCAACATGATAAAATTTTGAAATTGTTAATTTATGTATCTGACAATAACTGCCTCAGTTTTATTGCAGCATAAGATGTGCATATTATCAAAATCATGGAATAAATGACACTGTTTAAGAGACAATTAGAACAAGGGACCATTTAATGATAAACATTGTGATGGTTAATGTTTACATTGATGTGTTGCAACTTTTAGAGAGCAAAATAATGTGCTATAAAGTAAGTTTAACATTGTTAACAATACCAACCCAGAATTATTTTATTCATTATATCAATTCATTCTATATAGGCACTGGGAAGCGGGTGAATGACTACAATCTTCCGCGTGAGTGTATTAGCAATTTCTTCAAAGAGAAGTGTTGCTTTGTGTTCAGCCGACCTGTAGAAAAGAGGGAACTGCTCAGTCGCCTTGAGACAGTGCCCGACTCCCAGCTAGAGGTGGAATTTGTGCAGCAGGCTCAACGTTTCTATAATTACATCTGCACTAGCTCAAATCCAAAGTCTGTCATGGGACGTCATTTGAACGGCAGCAGTATGTTGACCATAAATTGAAAACTAAAGAATCCCCAACTGATCTCAATTATGTTTGAAGGTTTTATAAGGATAGTTTACCTAGGAAAAATATAATCCACTTAATTCCTGTCATAATTACATTTTTCCCTTCATGTTTTATCTAAATCCATTTAAACGAATCATAAAAAAATCTGATATTAATTGCTATTGGCATACATAGCTAACCAATTATATACCCAAACCAAAATCGCAAGCTTATTTTTAAGGTTGTCCCAAGTTTGCTGCAAGTTTGTTATGCAAGCTTGTGGCAAGCTTTGACTTGAAACTGCAGCAAGCTTGCCCTATAGCAAGCTTCCCTATTACTTAAGCTGGCACAAGCTACTAATAGGGAAGCTTGCACAAGCTACTAATAGGGAAGCTTGCACAAGCTACTAATAGGGAAGGTTGCCTCAAACTACTAATAACGAAGCTTGCACAAGCTACTAATATGGAAGCTTAGCTTGCACAAGCTACTAATACGGAAGGTTGCCTCAGACTACTAATAACGAAGCTTGCACAAGCTGCTAATATGGAAGCTTAACTTGCACAAGCTACTAATAGGGAAGCTTGCACAAGCTACTAACAGGGAAGCTCGCAAAAGCTACTTATAGGGAAGCTCACACAATCTACTAATAGGGAAGCTCGCACAGTTACTACTAGGGAAGCTTGCACAAGCTATTGATAGGGAAGCTTAATTGCACAAGCTACTAATAGGGAAGCTTAATTGCACAAGCTACTGATAGGGAAGCTTAATTACACAAGCTACTAATAGGGAAGCTTAATTGAACAAGCTACTAATAGGGAAGCTTAATTGCACAAGCTATTTATAGGGAAGCTCACACAATCTACTAATAGGGAAGCTTGCACAAGTTACTACTAGGGAAGCTTGCACAAGCTACTGATAGGGAAGCTTAATTGCACAAGCTACTAATAGGGAAGCTTAATTGCACAAGCTACTGATAGGGAAGCTTAATTACACAAGCTACTAATAGGTAAGCTTAATTGAACAAGCTACTAATAGGGAAGCTTAATTGCACAAGCTACTAATTGTGAAGCTTAATTGCACAAGCTACTGATAGGGAAGCTTAATTGCACAAGCTACTAATAGGGAAGCTTAATTGCACAAGCTACTAATAGGGAAGCTTAATTGCACAAGCTACTGATAGGGAAGCTTAGTTACACAAGCTACTAATAGTGAAACTTAATTGCACAAGCTACTAATTGGGAAGCTTAATTGCACAAGCTACTGATAGGGAAGCTTAATTGCACAAGCTACTGATAGGGAAGCTTAATTGCACAAGCTACTAATAGGGAAGCTTAATTGCACAAGCTACTAATAGGAAAGCTTAATTGCACAAGCTGCTAATAGGGAAGCTTAATTGTACAAGCTACTAATAGGGAAGCTTAATTGAACAAGCTACTAATGGGGAAGCTTAATTGCACAAGCTACTAATAGGGAAGCTTAATTGCACAAGCTACTAATAGGGAAGCTTAATTGAACAAGCTACTAATGGGGAAGCTTAATTGCACAAGCTACTAATAGGGAAGCTTAATTGCACAAGCTGCTAGTATTGAAGCTTGCACAAGATACTAATAGGAAAGCTTAATTGCACAAGCTACTAATAGGGAAGCCTTACTGCACAAGCTACTAAACTAAGGGAAGCTTAATTGCACAAGCTACTAATAGGGAAGCTTGCACAAGTTACTACTAATAATAGGGAAGCTTAATTGCACAAGCTATTAATAGGGATGCTTGCACAAGTTACTACTACTAATAGGGAAGCTTAATTGCACAAGCTACTAATAGGGAAGCTTGCACAAGCTTGTAATTGGTAAGCTTGCTTCAATCTCAGATTTGAAACCGTGCAAGCTGATCAATTACATGCTTGCCAATGACAAACTTGTACATGCTTACCATTAACAAGCTTACAAGCAAAGCTGACCTTAGATCAAAGGTTAATTTCAATGTCTGAAATATAAGGCAGTTTCATATTTATTTTTTTCTAGCTCACAAAGTACTCATTTCTGTTGCTGCAGTTACAAATTGTGTAGGCACACACAATGAAGCAGAACATGGCATGATGGGAAATCTTTTATTTTCACTTGTAAAAATATAGGAATAAAAATAAAAAAATGAAAATTATTTTGCCATTATTTCATATTTAGATATATCTTACACATTAGCATAATGGGGAAAAAGCTATGTTAGCAAATTAAAATTTTCTTTTCTCTCCTTTTTCTTGCTTTTGACAATCTGTGTACAACATTTGATGCATATTTTCTGGTTGCATGTTGCCTCATAGGAACAATCATTTTGCCAAATTAGATATAGATACAATCAGATTAGTGATGAAACATTTGAAATATCTTATTTAATTACATATGTGCATTAAATCAACATGTTCAAACTTTGTTCAAATGATTAGAGTGTGAGCATAAGTGAAAAACTAGGTCATCACAGGAATCAGACAGATTATTATTTTCAGAAATCGTGAATAATGACATAATGAAAAAGAAACATTTTGATCTTTAAATAAATATAAACCGAAGATTTTGTATAAATAGATATAAATACTGATACATGACCAGCTGATGGGTAAGGCAAGGAAACTTTAGCTAGAAAGAGAAATGATAATAAATATTAGCAAAATAATATTTTCATTTATTATAAAATAATTATGTCAAAAAAAACTTATTGTATTTCATTACAAATTCTTTTCTTAATACTCTAGTGTTTTGTCGACTGGTGGAGACCTATGTGAACACCATACAGAGTGGAGACATTCCTTGTATGGAAAGGGCCATTGATGCAATGGCTCAGATTGAAAACACCAAGGCAGTACAGGTTTGAGATCCTTTCTTTAATTTTATCTTTTTTCCTTTGCTTATTAATAAGGAAAAAAATATACTCCCAATCTATTCAATCGCATATTAAGTTGTTTTATTTTCAAATGAAATTGAATATTGTCAGGATCTAAATGAACAATTAGCTCACAAATATTCCACACTGACCCATTAAATTAGCATATGACCCATGAAATTAGCATAAAAGAGACTGTCATATGCAGCATTAAGCTACAAGATCAAACTCCAACAAATATTGTGCTAGCAAAACTGATTGGGGCCCTGAGTGGCCGAATGGTCTAAAGCGCTTTCCGTTACATATCACTGCCATCTCACCTCTGTCTGCGTGGGTTTGAGTCTCAGATTCGGCTAATGCAGTTACGTGAGAAAGCTTTCCAGTAGCTTCTCGTGGGTCGGTGGTTCTTTCTGGGGTTTTCCTGGGTTCTTCCTCCACCAATAATACTGGCCACCATGTATAGCCTATAGTGTGCTGAATAATGGCGTTAAACTTTACAACAACAGCAAAACTGATTGGTCAACATGTGCATCTATTGATGATGACAATAATATTTATTAACCTATATGGTAGTCCATCAAAACTGTCAGGGCTAGTTGCTTTAACAAGATTGAATCTTACACTTTTATATAGCAAGGAGCCAATAACTCTTACAAAAATTGCCAAACAAAGCAATTTGTCAATTTGTGCATCTAAAGGTGATGATCTAAGCTCAAAAACAAAAGAGGCAGCAGCTCTTGAAATTGCAGGAGTAAAGTCATTTGTCGATGTGCAGATCTTGAGATTGAACATTTATGAAGTTTAATGCAAATCCATTAAAAACCATGGGACTCGTTGCTTTGGTGGGATTGTGTCATACACTGATTGAAGCAGAAAGACCAAAAAGGGCAATAACTCTAACAATGATTTGTCAATATGTGCATATTCACATGATGACCTTAACATTTAACAAGTTTCAAGGCAACCCATTAAAAACTGCAACTTGTTGAATTAACAAGAATGTGTCATACACTGCATTCAGCTACATAACAAGTTGAATAACTCCAACAAAAGTTGAGCAACAATATGATTTGTCTATCTTTAGATTTTGACAGTAATATTTAACATTAAGTTCTTGGCAGTCTATCAAAAATACACTGCTATAAGACAAAGGTCAATAACAAACATTTATAACAAGAATTTTTAAAAGCAAAAGGATTTGTTGAAATGCACTCATTTAGGTGATGAAAAAATATTATCCAACTTTTATGGCAATACAAGATCTGTTTCTAAATATTGTGTGAACAATCAACATATTTTTGGGAAATAGTCTGCTTGATTTATAACTATTGAAGTATACATCTGCTTATTATTAACAACAGTTAATTTTTGTCCTTTTTCTGAAAAAGTTGCAGGTGACAGGAAACCTGGTGTAGTACTGCTTTGTAGGAAGCTGCAAATATATTTTTATACTGTTTATCACTTACTGCATCTACTCACTGAATTTTCTGTTACTGACAGTAACGAACAATAGCATTGATATAAAAGATTATGTTGTGGGTTTTTTTTCCTTTTAAATAACAGCATGATATATGACATTTATGCTGCAAGGCTATG
The DNA here is from genome assembly GCA_030141615.1 of Unio pictorum. Lineage (NCBI taxonomy): Eukaryota > Metazoa > Mollusca > Bivalvia > Unionida > Unionidae > Unio > Unio pictorum. The sequence continues at coordinate 184,894 of JARLTB010000179.1, forward strand.
CCAATGACAAGAAATTAGTAACATAGGAATCACTATCTTTTACCATATCAGAAGACCTTGTGAATTTCTACAAATGTTTTTCACTCATAGGCGGAATGGCTTTAGAGTGTTCCAAATGTCAGACTCTTCATGTCGAACAACTAAATGCTATCCTGACCAGAAATCAAATGTCTCTCTTTTCTATGTGCAAGCTGATTGTAGAGAGAAGAAATATTCCATTTCTCATTGATTCTGAAGCTTTTAGTTACAAGATCATACTAAAAATAGTTACTGAGATCCAAGAGATTATGTTGTCATCATTCTTGAATTCCCAGAAATTCATCGTTTTTCTATTGTTTACATAACAGGGTGTTAGAGACTCACATGTTATTCATGATGTGTTATATAAATAGTGTTTGAGACGACTTGGATGTTATTGATTGTGTGTTATATATATAATATTAGAGACTTGGATGTTATTGATTGTGTGTTATATATATAATGTTAGAGACTTGGATGTTATTGATTGTGTGTTTTATATATATAATGTTAGAGACTTGGATGCTATTGATTGTGTGTTATATATATAATGTTAGAGACTTGGATCCGATTCATAATGTGTGATATATATATTGTTAGAGATTTGGATGTTATTCATAATATATAACATATTATGAATAACATCCAAATCTCTAACAATATATATATCACAATATATATATCATATATATAACATATATAATGTTAGAGACTTGAATGTTATTCATAATGTGTTAAATATATAGTTTTAGAGACTTGGATGTTATTCATGGTGTATTAAATATATAGTGGTAGAGACTTGGATTTTATTCATGGTGTATTATATATATAGTGTTAGAGACTTGGATTTTATTCATGGTGTATTATATATATATATATAGTGGTAGAGACTTGGATGTTGTTCATGGTGTGTTATATAAATAGTGTTAGAGACTTGGATTTTATTCATGGTGTGTTATATTTTAAAGATAAGATACAATACTTCTTACCACATCAATTTTTTCTGATCTCTTAAAAAGGAAGAAAATATGCTTTCCTGATACCTTTAGAAATATAACTTAAATGACACAGTAATGGAGTCCAAATTAAAATATTTAATTTCATAATGTCATGAGTTTAAAACTTGTGATAATGTTAGATCGACAGCCTGAGCTCCAGAAATATTGGGAACCATAAGAGGGTAAGCAAGACAGTAACTAAGAAGTTTTGTGTTTGTAGGGGACAGTGCCTGTAATTGTTTGTCACAATTAGATTTTTGTGGTAAATATTCTCAGGCAGAATGAAGGATTGAAGTCGATTTTCATGTTATTGCTTCATTGGTTTTGCATTTCAAACTTTATTTTTATTAGCAACATTGCACTAAAATTGTACAATATACATGTAATTTAGAAATGCAGTCTTTCCCCAACATATACATGTATGTTAAATTGCAGGCAATAAATGACTCTATAAAGGACAGTTATCTTCTATCATACATCTCAAGTATTCATGCTTTTTACTATGGGACCTTGCAAATGTGTAACCTGGGAAATAGCTTCTGAAGCAGTCCTCTTGCAAGAGGATGATCACATAAACAGAGAGATGAAAATTATTAACCATTTGTACACTAATTATTCACATAAACAGAGAGATGAAAATTATTAACCATTTGTACACTAATTATTCACATGTAGTGTGGTACATTGGCCAGAGAGAGAAGGAGATTGTATTTTAAATTGTATTCTCTGATTTTATGCATACAATTACAATAAAAAGAAAATAGTGCTTTTTATGCATCAACCTGTAGAGCAGCTTTAACTTTCTGTACTTAGTTTTTCTTTAAAGCATTTTTCTGAAGATGTATTTCTGTGTAAAATTTACTAGCATCACATAAACTGTGACAGAAGAAATAACTAAAAGTAAATAACATGAACCAACAGACCTTGTTTACCATTCCCTGGTTTCTGGTTGCACATGGATTACTGAAGGCAGGTTGTTTGGGTGATAAATTCCAGATGATTTCTCATACTGTCCATAAACCTTTCTTCTAGAGCTTCCAAGCTGTTGATATTCAAAGGCATGGTATAAGTGGAAAATTCACGTGGTCAGGTTGATTTTTGCTTCTATAAGTATACGACCACATTTTGAAATTCATGTTTCTGTACAGGCTGCACTGGAACACTACAAGGCAAGGATGCAGGCATCTGTGCAGTTGCCAACGAACTTTGCGGACGAACTGTCACGTATTCATCTGACATGTGACAGAGAAGCCATTGAGATCTTCATGTCCATGTCCATACTGGATGAGAAGCAAGAATCTCAAAAGAAACTCCAGGTTATATTTTTACATACATACATACATACATACATACATACATACATACATACATACATACATACATACATACATACATACATACATACATACAGACAGACAGACAGACAGACAGACAGACATACAGACAGACAGACACAGATAGAGAGACAGACAGAGACATGGAGAGCTATTTAGCTATCTAAATAGCAGCTTCAAGAATGAATGTTTTTGGATGATCAAGAATAGATGCATCTATCAAATTCCCAGTTTGAATTTACAACAAGGTATTTTGGTTTTAAAACTCACAACAATAAATCAGATGTAAATTTCATTGATAAACTTGGAGCATATGTATTTTTGTTACAACTTTTCTTTTTTAATGCAAACGGTTTTATTCCTCCATGTGCCAGTTTGTTCTAGTAAATGATGATGTAAAGAATACAAATTGATTGTTCCTTTTTAATACAAAATCATTAATAATATTTAGGACAGTGTTTAAGTGATTGTCCAGTAAGCAATTCATTAAATTATGTTGATGTTAAGTGTTTATAGAAACTGGCCATAGGGTTAAGTTAGATTCTTGTATGGTCCTGCGACTATCATACATCATCCATAATGTGCGATGTTAAGTGTTAATATCAAATAATAATAATATGGCCATATGGTTAAGTATGGCCATGCAACTATCATACATCATCCATAATGGGTGATGCTCAACAACAATAGATTGTTGTCACATTATAGACCTGATCTGATTTTGATCAAACTTGGATTGTGGGTTTATATCATCAAGATCTCAGACAAGTTTGATCCATGCATATTAAAAATGGTGATCATGGATCTGAATATCCAAGCTAGTTATCACTCTGGAGACTTAGAATTTGGATTTACTTCATTATGGTCACAGATGAATTTGATAATGTACAGGATGTGTACACACCAATGAGGTGATCTTTGTATCTGATTCACTCAGTGGCTAAGATTGTTATCATTCCATAACCCATATTCTAATCTGATTTTGATCAGACTTGGAATGAAGGCTTTCTTAGTGAGTGAGATCCACACATGTCAGTGAGGTAATTTTGCATCTGATTGGCTGACCTTTTTTCCATGCTAGAATCTACTTTTTATCCAACTTGAATTAAACTAAATCAGATTCAAATCATAAGATTTCTTTTCATTACAATAATGCTTGTGATTGCGCTTTATAGTGAAATTGATCTTCAGTTTAATTGGCTGAGGTTACGTGCAGGTGAGTTGGTATTTATGACCCAATTTTAATGAAATCTTGCTGATAGGCTTATATCATTTAGAAATTGGATTCCTTTTGTTACCACTTAAGAGATCCATGTATTTTTTTATAGAATTGTAATAAAACATAAAAAGACTTATGTTATTAAAATATTGTTTGAGTACGATCCAGAGTGTGATCCATATATATTACAGTAATGACATTTCTTACATTTGATTGACTCAGCTTTTCAACACCATTGCAACAATAGTGTTTACTCTGGGGACCAAATTTCTATCATGGTTACACCAGCTTGTGAAATACACTTTTATTATAATTGTCTTTATCTCTTTAATATCTGACATCTGTGCATGTTATTAAGATGACCTTGCATCTGATTAGTTTCATTGTTTTCATCTCTCCTGTCAAGCTTAGTGGATTATATTTCTCATCCATGTTTGAACAGAATTTGTTAATAAATTCATATAATCAAAGTTTCAGATGAGTTGAACTATGACAAAGAGACTATGCCATTATATTTAGAATGGTTTCTATTATACAATAGTAAAACAGATACAATAGATAAAACTCGCATGATTGAAAGTGTGAGAGATATTTTCATAGGTTCATATCTTTTTAAAATACTATAAAAGCTTACTTAGAGAAATCCTCAGCTGCTAATTTCTGTAAGACAGGTGAGCAATACTAGACCCACTTAGGCCTCTTGTTATATATTTTGGACACTTCTGGAGTTGCAGTTATGACTGCATTCTTTAATTATATATTTAGCTGTTCATTAAGGTGAGGTTTAACACATATATATTCTCTCTCATTTCATGACTTATTGATCCCAATCATGTAACATGTTTAAAGTTGGTCTTAACTCATACCATTTTTTTTTTAGCATTATATCGAGGAAGAATATGAGAGATTCTGTGATTTAAACAGACGTGCCTCCAAAGAAAAATGTTGTCACATTTTAACAGAACTAATGACACCACTGTCGCAGAACATGGCGGAAGGCATGTATAACAAACCTGGAGGATATCAGGAGTACATCAGAGACAGAGAACGAGTTTTATTGCAATACCGGCAAGCTCCTGGGAAGGGAATCATGGTAACCTTACATGTGCAACACTGTTAATAGTTCCATTTTGCACAGGTTTGAATTTTGTAGGTCAGAAGATTTCAATAGTTATCGTTTTAACCGTATATAAGGGTCACAGATCAAGTCACTCTGAACTGTGTAATTAGGAGAATGGGTTTATTGTTGGCATGGGAAATCAAGCCGTTATTCTTTAGAAGGATACCTAAGGTAGAGGTTGAATGTGCAGCATTCCACCCTCATAATTCTTCTAATATTAATGCTATTGGGGTTTGTATTTGAAGGTGAAAGCAAATTTTTCAGTAAATTGTGTTTCTCCAAGAAAACTTACCCAATCACATTAAATAAAAATCCTCTCAATGAACCCACCATACAAGCATTTTTGTTAGTATATTGCTTAGCTTAAAAACTAGTGACACCTAGTGATGGCATGGGGAGGTAATGGGCAAGAGTTATTGTCCTTTGGCTTTATGAGATAGACAGGAAAAGATGATTTTCATTTTTACTTTTTTGTATGGCTGGATTCATGAGGTAGAAGACTTTTATCCCTAACGTTCATGTGATTGTGTAAATGTTCTCTAAGTAACACAAATTACTTTGCAATTTACTTTTTGAATGCAATGCCCACAGCCCTGTTTGTAATCATGAAATTTGGTAACATGATCCATCCCAATGTGCACTGCTCCTTTCCTTAACAGATCATTGTGACCCATAATTCATGCTACACACACCTGGGTTATATGCATATTGTTTTACCTCAAATCAGTTATACTTACCCGAGTTTTCCCACTTTCTTCCTCCACTGGTTATACTGGCTGCGCTGAGAAATGGCATTAAACCCAAAACCACAAACAACTACCTAGAATCATGAAACTTTGTGACATGATGCATCTTGATGAGCCCTTGTTTATTTCTTTCACTTTAACTTGACCATGTTCATCTAACATAATTTGTTGTTTGGAACTAACCAATGTATGTGGTAACTTGACTATATTGATCTACCATATTTCAAGTAATTATTCATACACGATTATTAATTTCAGTGTGCAAAATGTTATATGTAAAATAAATAATTATCATGTCATGGTACTGACCGTGTACGAAAAATAAAGGATCATACCTAAACAAGTTCTACAGAACACATGCTACTCAACAACCTAATGGTACAAAGGTAAAAAGTAAACGTATCTTTTCTGTCTCATTCTGCTCTCCATAATCTTATTACAATAAAGAACTCATAAAGATTCCTGTTGTTATTAGTGAATGAGAGAGAGAGAGAGGGAGAGAGAGAACTATTAATGTCTCAGTGTGCAAGCTTGTCTGCATTTAGAGCATATGTAGCTGTTATGTAATGTTGGCAAAATGATTAAGATGGTTTGAAAATGTATTAGCTAGAGTAATATATATTGGTAAATTGTACAAGAGTCCACATTGTTAAGAAATTATGTGCAACTTGTATATTTACAGCAACAATAATCTCCATATCAAATTGCAATAATAAAAAAATAAAGAACTTGAAAATTATGTTTTAGTTAATGTGTGTGTGTGTGTGTGTGTGTGTGTGTGTGTGAGAGAGAGAGAGAGAGAGAGAGAGAGAGAGAGAGAGAGAGAGAGAGAGAGAGAGAGAGAGAGAGAGAGAGAGATATTTTGTCAGTGTATAAGACCATATTTATTCAGGGCAGATTTTATTTGTAGCTTTTGCAAAGAGAAAAAAGCCAGTAGGGAAATGAGGCTCTCTTTAGGGTAATTAAATTCTGTCAATGTGCTATTAAAGCTCTTGTCCATATAGCAGATGTTATAAGGATAAGTGATCATCATCATAGCAGATGTTATAAGGATAAGTGATCATCATCATAGCAGATGTTATAAGGATAAGTGATCATCATCATAGCAGATGTTATAAGGATAAGTGATCAGCATCATAGCAGATGTTATAAGGATAAGTGATCATCATCATAGCAGATGTTATAAGGATAAGTGATCATCATCATAGCAGATGTTATAAGGATAAGTGATCATCATCATAGCAGATGTTATAAGGATAAGTGATCATCATCATAGCAGATGTTATAAGGATAAGTGATCATCATAGCAGATGTTATAAGGATAAGTGATCATCATCACAGCAGATGTTATAAGGATAAGTGATCATCATAGCAGATGTTATAAGGATAAGTGATCATCATCATAGCAGATGTTATAAGGATAAGTGATCATCATCATAGCAGATGTTATAAGGATAAGTGATCATCATCATAGCAGATGTTATAAGTATAAGTGATCATCATCATAGCAGATGTTATAAGGATAAGTGATCATCATCATAGCAGATGTTATAAGGATAAGTGATCATCATCATAGCAGATGTTATAAGGATAAGTGATCATCTGCATTACATGCTATTCAAACTCGCCAATAAAGATAACAATAGATGGGTATACCATAGATCTGTAATAAAATGTTAATTATATCCAAATCAAAACGGTACAAAATTTTAAAAGATTGTATATGTATTGATGTGAATCAATTTAACAGAGTCCGTGACTTTCAAATTTACGATAGAAAATGACAAGGTTTTTGTATTTTATGTTTGTATGATTGTCATGAAATAATAAGACTAGTTGACCATTGGACTGTGGTCTTTACTTTAGCATGTACTGAGATGAAATTTTTGTTGGATAAAAAATCATAAAATGTTTTCTGAACCCATTTTAAAAAGCATGTAATGTTTTGCTACAGTGATGGACTTTTTATAAGGAGAACTAATTAACAATAATATTTAAAAGTATGGCCTTTGAAGTCCTTTGACCATTTGTTAATCACCAGTAGATATTGCAATGACAATAAGAGAGCTTATTATGCATCAATCATTGTATTTTCTCACGAACAAATCAATCAAAAGGCAAAACAGTATTTTTTTTTCTTTCTGCAAATGTAAATCTTCTTAGTAGAAAATTTATAACCGATAATTTAATGGAATTTTCAAAAAAGGAAAGTGATTATATGAAAAATTATGATACATTAAATTAATTATTATTTTGATAACTGGATTATGTTAAAAAAAATTAAAGGGTATGAAAGAATACATAAAATACAGTAACTTGGGACATTTTTAATGAGTACAATGCCACCCAATGCTGGACTTCTGCTTGCTACAAACATTGACCAGATAACAGTGAAGCTCCTCATTACATGTACATGATACTATTTATAGGAAAAGGTCACATGACAAATAGCCAATCAGACAGCATAGCACTCACTGTCTAAATAAAGTGCATATGGACATAGACCACAAATAATTTTACTATATGTTCTCTACATATATTTCTCAGTACCGATCTTTCCACAGTGTGACAATCGATACAGATCATATGTTAAACTAAAATACCTCCAAAGATGACTTCACGGTGAAATTCTTGTCAAGGGTTCACCGGCATTTTTTTGAGTGGCTGCACTGTAAACAGAGCAGCATGTACACAGAACACTGATTTCACTTCCGGATCATCACTAAGGCCTAATTACACAGTGTGCACTGTCGCCAAAATACATACAGACAACCACTCTCAGTCAGCACCTATTCTCAAGAATAAACAATTAACTTTAAATCCATACCAAAGATGCATCAATATAACTCTTCTATCACCACCAAAAGGAGAGAGGAAAAAATGTTCTAAAACTAGACTAGAACTACATTCGTGGGTACTGAACTGGAAGTATTAATTGTGAGGCGAGTCCATATGGGAGATTAGAATCAATTGGCAGTGACTGCATAGAAAAACATTGGAATTATGGAATAAAATGACAATGTCCTGGCTAAATTATACATGATACATGGTCAAATAAATTTCATTGTAAGTTTTTGACTAACAATGTAAAATGTACACAGGATAACCACATACACTAGTGACATTCTGTTTTTCCCATTGGATCAAATCTTTGTGAGATGGTATGTCCCAGTACACAATGCAGATCACAAATTTCACTTGATAAAACAATGAAAGACATGTCCTATATAAGTAAATCATATATACTGCTACATGTATTTATAAATCACATCTTGCATCTTGGAAATGATGCATATTATTTTTCTGTTGTACCATGAATTTTCTGAATTTTCCAAGTAAAATAAAAGTTATAATTCAATGGAGTGAATTAAAAGAAATATTTTGTTTTATGTTATTTACCTGTGTTACCTGTGCCTTTGAGAAATCTTCATTATCTAAACTTATAGAAAGTGTACCACACCCTAATTTTTAAATTAAATAACATTATTATTTAAGACGTACAATTGATATGACATTTCATGATGCACTAGCATTTTTTTAAGCAAAATTAATACATATACTTTAATCTTAAAGTGAAAATACATGCAAGATAATGTTTTAGTTTTAAGTAACACCATGCTCATTTACATGTGTATTAGGAACAAAGGAACTGTGTATTTTGTAAACTAAATCTTTACGCATTATTTATATTATATCAGGTGTACTTTTAAGATAGAAATGCTCATGATAAGTGGTTTTTGTGGTGAAGAACACCAAAGAACAGAGGAAATAAATTTGAAAAAGTGGGCAGCTACCGGTACTTACACTTACATGTAGGCAACTACTTACACTTACATGTGCCCTGAGTGTGAGCCAGAATTTGGGATAAAACGATTACCATAAAGCTTCCAAAATATGTTGCCATGGTATAATTGATTCCCTTCATATATTGTTATGATTTCTGTACTATTTTTGAGGTAGGCTGAAGATACTCTTGGGGAATTCCTGAGGGAAAGAGATTCAGAGGCAGAGGCTGTCCTTGCAAGTGATCAGGCTTTAACAGAAGCAGAACGAAAAAGAGCTGGTAATCCTTGGTTTTATCAAAATTAATGCTAATATTTAGAATAATCCATCAACATAATGAACAGTTTCAGAAGTAAAACAAAGCCATGGTATATGGAAATATGTTTTATATATAGCAAGATTAATTTTATCTCCAGTGTCAACACAGTGTTTGACTATGCCCAGGTCCCTAGTCAAAACTACTTCTGTTTGTTTCAGAGGAGGAACGTACAGCAGAGATCTCTCAGCAAAAAGCGCGCGCAGCAGAAGAAGAGCGAGTGCGGTTGGAACAATTGCAACAAGACCAGCAGGAAAGTTACCAGAGGAACCTAGAGCTATTGCAGCAGAAGATGCTGGATGAGAAAAAAAATCTCATCGCTGAGAATGAGAGACTTCTGGAACAAAAATTACAAGAGCAGCAGCGTGCCATTCAGGATCAACTGGAGAAAGTGGCACAGTCAAGAGAACAAGAAATAAGGGAGCTTAGAGAACAAATAGAGAGAGACATGAATGAAAGAAGTCAGATTCAGCAGGTATGCATTAAATCCAATTATGGTACAGTAAAGGATACAGAGTTTTTGTCCATTACGATAAAAAAAAATGACTTAATGAAGATATTTCTTACAGAAAATGTACATCTCTAATAGGAAGAGTACTACCCCTTAGGGGTCAAGAAAGAATACTTTTTAAGGAAGAATTTATTTTTAAGCTAGAATACTTCCTTTAGTAAGAATATGTTTTTAAGTAAGAATACTTATTTAAGTAAGAATATATCTTTAAGTAAGAATATATCTTTAAGTTAGAAAACAACTGTAAGTAAGTATACATTTTTAAGTAAGACTACTTGTTTAAGTAAGAATAAAATTTTAATTAAAAATACCTTTTTAAGTAAGAATGCAACTGTAAGAATACATCAGGTAAGAATACAAATTTATGTAAGAATACTTAAAATAGGAATACATTCTTTAAGTAAGAATACACTTTTAATTAAGAATACTTATTTAAGTAAGAATACACTTTTAATTAAGAATACTTATTTAAGTAAGAATACATCTGTAAGAATACATCAGGTAAGAATGCAAATTTATGTAAGAATACTTAAAATAGGAATACATTCTTTAAGTAAGAATACACTTTTAATTAAGAATACTTATTTAAGTAAGAATACACTTTTAATTAAGAATACTTATTTAAGTAAGAATACATCTGTAAGAACACATCAGGTAAGAATACAAATTTATGTAAGAATACTTAAAATAGGAATACATTCTTTAAGTAAGAATACACTTTTAATTAAGAATACTTATTTAAGTAAGAATACACTTTTAATTAAGAATACTTATTTAAGTAAGAATACATCTGTAAGAATACATCAGGTAAGAATGCAAATTTATGTAAGAATACTTAAAATAGGAATACATTCTTTAAGTAAGAATACACTTTTAATTAAGAATACTTATTTAAGTAAGAATACACTTTTAATTAAGAATACTTATTTAAGTAAGAATACATCTGTAAGAATACATCAGGTAAGAATACAAATTTATGTAAGAATACTTAAAATAGGAATACATCTTTAAGTAAGAATACACTTTTAATTAAGAATACTTATTTAAGTAAGAATACATCTATAAGAATACATCAGGTAAGAATACAAATTTATGTAAGAATACTTAAAATAGGAATACATTCTTTAAGTAAGACAACTACTTTTAGTCAACTTTAGGTTAGACTACAACTGTAAGTAAGAATATTTATTTAAGTAAGAAAATAACTTAAGTAAGAATACTTATTTAAGTAGGAATTCTTATTTAAGTAGGAACACATCTTTAGGTAAGAATACTTCTGTCACTCATTTTTTCTTCATCTCTATTGATAAAGCTTGTGTTTATGGATGAATAAAGTAGTTTTATTTATTTATTTTTATATCAACAGCCAATTTTTATTGTCCCTGCATCATTGAAACTTTAATGGATTTCAAAATGCTGCAAGTTCTTTTAGAGTCATTCTGTTTGTTATGTTGTGTTTGACTTTTGACTGCATTTACATATTGAACTCCATTTCAAATCTTCATTTATATTTGCTGGGTTCATTTTTGTTTTACAGTTAAGTCCACTTTTCATAGTCTTCTATTTTCAGAAGTACTCACAGTGTTGTGTACAATATAAATTGAACTCTATTTGATGTTAAAATTAATTTTTAAAATTATAACCACACAATCTACCTGAAGCTTCCTTTCTTCAAATAAGTTTTAATAGCCATATTCTCCTGTGTAAATGCTCTCCCAATTTTGACTAGTGTTGAACCTCAGCTAGCATCACACAGTGTACAAAATGATTATAAATTATGAAATATATAAACACATTGGACCTGGTTCTGCTATGGTATATCTAGGTTTACATCTTTAATGAATGAGTGAACATGGTGAAATGGATATTTGTTTTTAAAAAAATAGCAATAGAAAATGCAATGTTCAAATGGTGTGTGCAAACTTCATCAATAAATTTAATTTTTAATTTTTTTTAAATGGCTCTTCATATATTAAAGAAAGCTTTCTTTGTTCTGATCTAGTCAGTATCCATCTAATGAAATAAATGTGTTTTAAGTTTACTGCCTCTGTTCTTTCAAAGGTTTCAAAAGATTATGGCAAATTAAGGAACTGCAAAGATTTTATCTGTTTTTCATTATTTTTAAAATGGTAAAGTTCATTTTCATAAACTTTTGATTACATTGTTGTACAAAAATATTTTTATATGCTTGTCCATTTTATATTTATTTTATTTTTTATTAATTCTGGATTGTAAATTTATCTAATTTGTCAATAATTCAGGAAGGCAAAGATGGGCCTGGATTCATACAATTCCTAAAGGACATTGGCAGTTCCATTGTTTATGGCTTTGTTGGTAAAGTGGGAAAAAAATTAATAAAACCTCTAAGTGGTGCACTTGCATACAGGCTGTCAAAGAAAATAACTGGAAAAGAACCTCCTCAACAGTAAAGGTTTATATCTTGTGTCAAAGTCATCATCACTATCATCATCATCATCATCATCATCATCATCACCAACACCATCCTCCTACTTCTCATCATCAATAATATTAATAATTAATTATTATTAATTATTATTGCTAGTTCTACTATTATTACTAGTATTCCATAATTACCACCGACATGATTACTGTCGCTACTACTACGATAACTACTATTTCTCTACCTTCTTCTCCTTCTCCTATTGCTACTAGTACAAGACTACAGATTTCCTGACCATGACAAGATCATGTTGGAATTATAGAAATTATGCCTCTTTCCTATTTAGACATGTAAGAGATTAGATGTAAACAACATAGGCAGCTAGACATAAAAATACATGTAAATCATCACACCACAATGAGAAAAAGAAATTTGATGAATTTGATCCAAATTAATAGATCCATTAAATAATCCAAGTAGAAAAAAAACATCTCTCTCTCTCTCTCTCTCTCTCTCTCTCTCTCTCTCTCTCTCTCTCTCTATATATATATATATATATATATATATATAATATATATATATATATAAAGGGTAATGCTTTTCATATTTTTTGCAATTTAAAACGTCTCTGAAAATCTCTGTAAATATATATACTTACCCCCTCCCAAAAAAAACAACATTTTATTAAATGATTTACAACTGCTTGTGCACATTTGCATCTGAAGCAACAATGTTTGATGAAAATGGCCTAACAATATCAAAGGGAAACAAATCTGCTACTATACAAAGTAAACTGTCAAACAAGGGTTCTCTTAGCTCTTAGGGTACTCTCTGAATGGCATCAAGACTGACTTGGATGAAGTTTACAGTTGTAATTTTCTGTCATTTACTACATTTGTGAAGTGGTTTATTTATTTTAAAGATGGTAGTGAATCTATGGATGATGACCCATTGGATTTTTTGGGGGAAGGCTGGGGGCATTGTTTCTGATCAGTGAGCAGTATGTGTCTGCTCTGAAAGGGATAATTAATGCTTGGTGCACAATGGAAGATCAGAGGCTGTTTTTAATAAATGAAAACTCTTTGAAGCTTATAACTGTTTGTAGAATATGGATACCACATTTGTTGATGAAAAACAGATTGCAGCTGACAATAAATATAAAAATATTTTTCAGAGACGTTTCAAATTGCAAAAAATATGAAAAGCATTACCTTTTAATGACTCACCTGGGATGAAATGTGGATTTACATTTCTGAACATGACTAAGAGAAAATAATAAAGTGTGGATGGGAGAAAAAGAGAAGACTTAGTCAATTGTCAAGAGAGTTCTTCACACATTTTGTTTTGTGTCTAATGCCTGGTCATCCAGTAACCTTTTCCTGACTCTGGTAGTGTCCCTAGATATTGGTTCATCATCAAAGTATTACTAAAAGTTGTGAAACACTACTGAAATATTCATTAGGGCATTGGTATCCATCAAATGCCTGTCAACACACCAGCATGTAAAAATGCTGTGATGACAGATTTCCTGAGCATTCAAATTTTTTAACATCCTCCATACAGAAATGATATAGCTACAAGCAATTTTGTCTGAATCCCCTGTGGCATTTGTGGACAATCATGCCTGTTACCTATTAGGCTTATCAGCCACCTGCACGCATGCAACAGATATGAACATCCCCCTTCCTAAATCTTTGCAAGCTAAGTCAAGCCAATAACAACGTGTGATGGATATCAGAATTTGACTGCTGTTAAACATTTTCATTAAAATTTGTTGAAGTTTTCATGTCTCATTAATATTATTGCATTTATCGGAATTGTTTATTCATATCAGTCAGTAATTAAGACATGCTTTTCGGAACATGGTTATTATCCATCAACCTAAGATCACAGTTTCTTCAACAGCAGTTCATTTTCATCAACAAAAAATAACTATTTCTAATTTTAAAAAAACGGAACTTTTCCAGGATATAAATTAGAAAAAATTGAATTTCCACTCCAATTTTCATAATTATTTGCCACACACTGCGTAGACCAAACATGTTGACAAATTAATTTGTACCATTTATTCTCCTTTCTTTCTTTAAACAGGTCTACTGTGGGGTGTTTGCCTTTTGAAAGCTCCAAGAACTTTGATGTTACCAGTTTTTGCATGTAGCAGAGATATTCCAGCAGAATTTGGATTTATTGTTACAGAAGTAGTTGTAACAGAATTATTAAATAATACATAACGATGATGCTTAAATGTCATACTTATATAATTGCAGATATATTTTGAATGTACATAATATAAGGTTAAAGGTCACTGGCCATACTCTAACATTTTTCTTTTACATCAGATTTGCATTACGTGATTTAAAGCAGTTATACTCATGCAAAATGAAACATTATCATGTAAAGAAGAAACAATAATTTAATTACTTGAAACAACTGTTACTTCCCCTTAGCTACAACTTCCCACCTATAGAGCACATCAACCAGATATGTTGTACATTTCTCCCCACATGACAAAGTAAATGCTTTTTGATGTCAAAAAAAATTACTTAAAACATTTAGATAAATCTATTGAAAACTAATGTACTATTGAGCCTTATATCGATATACTTGCACGACACACTAGATTATGTTGCTTTCCATTGTTTCAATTTACTTTCTAAATTCCCACTAATACAGATAAAATAGAATCAAAGAACGAAATTTGCATATTTAAAAGAATCCTTAGTTGGCTTCCTCATGTTGGCTAACTTCATTTTAAAAAATGGTACTCTCAAAAAAGTCTTGGGTTGGCTTGGTGTGTAATAAAATAAACCTTTGATATCTTGTCAGTAAGTTTAAGCAATGAGTTTGATGCTTACTGCCAGTTGTGTTTACTCATCACTTGGGCTTCTATTTGTTTTTTCTATATGCAATCTTAATTGATACAAATGTTTATTAATGTTAGTAGGGTAAATTGTGTACACTGCAATAACTTGCTTTAACAATACTTTTAGTACCCATTCTAGCAAAAACATTATCATTTGCACTCAAAGAATGTATTTTCTAATAATGATTTTCATTTGTGAGATACTGTATCATCATATAGCTAACTGTGAAACAATACAGTCTTGGTCATTTAGTACCTTATAACATTTCATGCTTGAATGGCAGGTGCTATCAAACAATCAAGTGATATTCCTGTCTCATTTACGATTTTATTTTGTTATCTGACATAAATGGTATACACTACATTAAGGATGTATACACCAGCTGACATCTGCTACATATACGGAGTTTTTGGATATATTTTTCTTTAATAAATTTCACATGATTAAAAATAAAGGAATAAATGATAACAATGCAAGGTTGGTTTCTTTTTATTT
Source organism: Unio pictorum (assembly GCA_030141615.1). NCBI lineage: Eukaryota > Metazoa > Mollusca > Bivalvia > Unionida > Unionidae > Unio > Unio pictorum. Next base: position 200,699 of record JARLTB010000179.1, read on the forward strand.
TCAGATAAGTGTTTTGTATATATTTATTGTACCATACAAATTCAACACAACAATATTTCATTGCTTAAGTCTTGGTACACATACCTTGATGAAAAGAGATTTGACGATAAGTTCTGGGACGGGAAAAAAACTTTTTTATTGTGTCTCAAATATATAGGGCAAATAAAGTATATATATATATATATATATATATATATATATATATATATATATATATATATATATATATATATATATATATATTACTGATTCTACAGACTTGTACAGCTTGTACACCTATAACTGATAAATGTCCCAGAGTAATGCCTCATAAAATCCCTTTGAATTCAAACTGGTAATGAAAATGCTAAATAAAATTAAATGTTATCATAGAACTTATTCATTTAGGCAGGATGTAATAGTGAATGGTGTTTTCTATTGCTAGAAGGAATGTTATCATGGAATTATTTCATTTAGGTCTGTAAGGCAGGACTTTATGAGACCCAATATTTATCAAAACAAATATGTTGATTCAATGTTTAGTCAGTAATTGGTTCCATTTTGATGTGGACATATTTGCAACTTTCATATGTATTTACTATGTACTGAATTAGTTATGTCTGACATAGCGAGACTTTTTATTAATTGTTTATTTTTTTGTTTCTTATTTTAAACATATTTTATTGCTGCAAGTTTGATGAGGGCATCACTGTAGAATTTTTCTGAAAGGAAAGCATACTCTTTCATTCTTTGTGACTTCAACATAAGGAATTGTTCCCCTTTTATTTTGGTGCATAAAAAACTTGAGACTTAAAGGGTATTAGTTCAAACCCAGAACATACAGCGTTGGTTGCCATATTCCTGGGCAGGACACTCTATTCTGAATACCTTGGCATGATAAAGCAAGACATGCATTGAATGTACCATCAAACAAATAAAGAAACTACTCTTCTCATGGTCTGGTTGTAACTCTGAAACAGCCAGTTCAATATTAGCAAAATTGATAGGGACTACCGGTAGTAAACTTATCAGTGAAAACATGGATCTTTTATTTTGCTTAATGCTACAATATATGTTCCTAGGCAATTTATATATTCACTTCCAGCAGTTCAGGCCATGATATCATGATTTCTATTATCATATTGCAACATATTTCACTATTTAATATTTAGTATGAGTAAATCACAAACCAAATTGAAACTGGATCATAAATGGTAGAGTCTTATGTGAACACTCAACCCTCACAGACAGAGAGAACACATTTATAAACAAGTGTAGGTGACATTTAATGCTTTGATTAAAATACTAATTCATCCTAACAAATTATTTTTGAAGGTATGACACATTTTTTGCATGAAATATGATCATATATTAGTTTCATATTTATTTATGGAAATATTTTTTTTTTAAAAGTCTAGATGAACACAATTCATTATAAATCAAATGCAAATTTGATGCACACAAATTAGCAAACATGTTTCAGTGCACTAAATATTATCAACATTGATTCTCAGCACTTCCTCAAGTTGATATATTGGCATAGTCTAATACCACCAAGTTTCACTGCATTTATTAACAATTCATGTTGATAATACATTTTTTAAATATATAGACTTTATCTTATGTTGAGACTGTTTATGGATGACAAAATTAATTCTATATTTAAAAATTGAAAATCGGGGAATATTCTACTTTCGCAAGAGAGAACTGGGAAATCCCAAATTTTATAAACTCTGAAAATTCTCCTTAGAGGTTAAAAAGACTTTTTTCATAGATTCAGGATAGTGTCAATGTATTTGAGTCCATGATGCCAGCTGAATGCTAAGATGAGGTTCATTGTTGTAAACCAAACAAATGGATTAAAATCAAATCTCCACTGTCCTTGTGAAGGACTGACAGCAACTGATTTGAGGTCATATTCTGGTGACCTGTTTGGTGACATCAATATGTGCCAAACAATTTGATTCACTTTTAGATTTCTGAAAGCTGCATTTCCATTGGTTGATTCTAAGGTTACAAGAACATGACCCCTAAGTGGTTGCTGACAGATCTTCACAAAGGAAAGTTTAGATATAATTTTAATCCTCTTGTAAGAAATATATTCAAAAAGATCAATTTAAAGGAAGATATTTGCTACATCAAGGGGCCTCTTTAATATGATGATATCCTTGTAACTAAACATGCTATTACAGTCTATGAATAAATAAATGTTTATTGGTGCCAGAATACACATTTAATTATAGTCTTCCTTGAAAATGTACCTGCATATATATACGAGTAAGTATGAAAGTAGCATTATAAAATTGAGATGTATTATGTGGAGAAAATGTGTCTTAAAATAGTAACTGGATCATAAAAGATATTTTAGATAAAGGGTCAAGTTTTTAACTCTACTAGTCACAGATCTTACGTAATAGCCTGTCCTCAATTTGCAAAAGACTGTTCCTTCTGAAATACCAAGATGATGGCCACCAAACAGTCAAGACACATTTGACTTAATGTCTAGATGGTCCTAAATGAAAATGGTTCTCTTTGGATGTTTAATATGGCACCACGGTCGGCAGTTTTAAAATATTGTTCTTATTACTACACTTAAATAGTAATATTGACATGGCATTTACACTAAATGACTTCCGATGATGTATTGTTGGTCCTAAATTAAAATGGTGTAAACTGTAAATCTGATATGGGTGTCAGATGGTTTCAACACTCAGCAGTTAAAATGAAAAAAAAATGTACATATAATTTTTCATACGCAAAAAAAAATTTATATTAATTTTAGTGTACAAAAAAATATAGTAAAATAAATAATTATCATTTTGCAGTTCTGACCTTCTGTATAAAAAATGGGATTGTACCTGAATAATTTTAGTAGAGCATATGCTACTTAACTTAAAATGGTACAAATGTACAAAGAAAGCATATATTTTTTCTCATTCTGCTCTCAATTCAAGAATCTTATTACAATAAAAATAAAGTACACAAAAAGATGTTTGTTGTTATTAATGAGAGAGAGAGAAAGAGAGAGAGACAGATGGAGGGAGGGAGGGTCTCAGCATGAAAGCTTGTCTTCATTTAGACCATATATACATGTAGTTATTATTTTGTGTAATGTTGGCAAAATTATACCTTACATAAGATATATGACATGTTATTAAGTTTTAGTGCACTCAAAAGTCAAAACATAAATATTAGTCCTACATGTAAGACATATCACATGTTATTATGTTTTAGTGTGCACAAAAGTCAAAAGATAAATATCAGCATGGAGGTCTTAAAGGTAGGAATAGGAAAATGAGTAAGATGACTTGAATATGTTTTAGTTAAGGGTGTTATTTTTTGATAAATTGTAGGCAGCAATACAAGTCCACATTGTCAAAAAATTAATGCAACTTGTACTTTTACAGCAACAATAGTCTCATTATCAAATTGCAATAATCAAATGAAATGAAGTCATGTTTTAGTTAATGCATGTGAGCACACAGACTCGTGTGTGTGTGTGTGTGTGTGTGTGTGCAAGAAGACATTAAAAAAATCTTGTCTGTGTACAAGACCTTATTCATTCAGGGGCAGCTTTTATTTGTAGCTTTTGCTAAAGATTGTATTCACCAATAGAGATAATAGAGGGGTATATCGTTGAATAGATTTGTAATAAAATGTTAATTATATCCAAGTCAAAACTGAACAAACAATTAAAAGATAGTTTATGTATAAATACAAAATGATTTAATGGAGTCTGTTAGTTTCAAACTTATAAAAGAAAATGACAAAGTTTTATATTAAGACTAGTTGACCAAGGGTATGTGGTCTTCACTTTAAAATGTACCGATATGTAATTTTTGTTGTATATGTAAACATCCAGGTACTTCTGAAATCATTTTAAAATACATATTGTGTTTTATTAAGGTGATGGACTTTAGAGGGAGAACTAATTAATGATGATATTTAAAGGTATTGCCTGTGAAGTCCTTTGTCCATTTGTTAATAAACACCTGTAGATATTTTAATGACAATAATAGAGCTTATGCATCAATCAATGATTTTTTTCTCACCATTTAATTATTAAGTTTTTTAAAACTAAATGGCAATAGGGTATTTTTTTTATCTTTTTTGCAAATATAAAACCTTTAAGTAAACATTTTATTTTTTATAAATGTAGGAAAAGTTATGATACATTTAAAAAATAATTATATTGATAACTGGATTATGTACAAAATAATTAAAGGATAAGGAAAAACACATGAAATACAGATCTTGAATTGCCAGAGATTCTTTTCAGCCAGTTGGGCATGAGACCTTTCAAGGAACTGTTGTTGTTGTTACAGCTGATAAGATCTTTAATATTATTGTTAATCAGAAGCACATAATTTTTGATAACTCTCATTAGAGAAAGACTGACAATTAACTGCACTCTAGTTCATTTACACAGACCAGGCTGTTTTCAAAGTCCTAAATTTCTTTGATGCTCATTGACATTGAAAATTGTCAAAGATATAATGTTCTATAAATGTTCCATATAAAAACATTTAAAAAGTGTGTATAGTGTTTCATGTTTGCAGAATTAATATTTGTTTCATTAGCCGTTCTGCCAATAATCAGAAAACACCTAAGAAATATTACAGGAGACAAGTTTGTATACTGACAACTGAGCAGACCAAGTACCTCAGTTATGTATCTGCGCAATTGTTGTTCTGACTGGATGCATGTTAATACAGTTTCTGTGAGATGTCCTAATTTTCAAACATCTAGCTTTAAATAAGTAGATTCAAATCTAGCAATAGAAAACAAACTTGCAACAGTGGTGGAGGTTGAACTATCTTTTAAAGGAAATGAATTAAATCAATATATTCAAAGTTCAGTTACATGAGAAGACAGCAATTTCACAGCAATAAAACATATATATTTAAAGCAATCTGTTAAATTTAAAATGGGACATTTCAGCCACAGTACATGAAAGTAACATAGAGGTATGCCAACATTGTCTCCACTGTGTATGTTGCAAATGCTAAAATCTTTACCTTACACCTGTCACTCTCTCAGGAGTACATAATGTCTGTAGACCATAAAGACCACAAAGGTATTATTATTGTATGATTTAAACTTGGTTGTATAGTTAAAATGTTTAAGTCTTAAGCATCAAAATAGTCCTTTTAAATAATTTTCATATTTTTATTTCTTCCTGTTATGTATATCTGTATTCTTTGTAATTTTTGGCACATGACCAAGTTTATAATGTATGCAGTTTTGTTCATGACTAAATTGTAGAGGTCAAAATAAGATATAAGATATAGTTGATTTGTAGCCATGGGTATATATTTCACCTGCATATTGAATCTGTTAACAAGTTTGGGGTAATTTCTCATTGGCATGTGATGTGGGTTCAAAGAAGAATTAAGTTATTTTCCATTGGATGAATTGTTATTGCAAAATATTTGACTGAGTAGTACAATCTGCCACTTTGGGTATTTTGTAACATATAGTCATATAAGACTCTTAATGATATCTGTCTATATCCTATCATGGACTGAATGAATAAAACATAAAAGTAAAACCATTAAATGGACTGAATTTATAAAACATAACAGTAAAAATATTATTTCAAATTTAGTGTAGGATAAGACATTTTCTCCTTGAAAGGCACATAAAACTATTTTATAACAGTTACATTCAACCCTATTTAGACTACTGTAATACAGTATGGGGTAATTCAAATGATAAAAAAAGAGCTGCAATGCTAGAACATCTTTCAAAAAACATTTGGACTAATATCAATCTAGAAAAAAAGCAAGTGAAATTTAGCTGGTAATTTAAAAGTACATTTATTACCTATTAAAGGATAATGCCAGTGAAGAAAAGCCAAATTAATATACTGGATATCCAGTAATATGGATCCTGAATATTTACAATCACTATTTCAGTATAGGTTACCTGGTAATACTCCCCATCTGTGATCCATGACTACATAACATTATAAAATTCTCAAACCAAATAGCAAATTACTCAAGAAATGTTTCCAATACTCTGGAACTTTGCTTTGGAATAGTATTCCAGTTGAGATTAGAAATTCCCACTATTTCTTCTTCCAAACCCAATATATCCAGCTGCTTCAGAGAGGTTTAATTATTATTATTATTATTATAGAATTAAACAGTCTAATACAAATTTCAGAAATATTTAAGAAATTATTTAATGATTTTGAACATTTTAATTCATGTTTTTTTTTTAGAAAGTTCCTTTGTACCTGGTCTTTTGATTTTAAAAAGTAAAACCAAGATTCTTTCACAATCTCATCTTGGGTGGAGAGCTAAGTTTCCAGTCCATTTAAAGAAAGATGAGTTGCCGATGCTTGCCAGCTGCTATTCACTTTCAGTCAGTAAAACCGTCTTAGTTAAAACAAAATATTAGAAATATTTTGGTCAAGTATTTAGTGGAAAATGACATTTCTGTTGCAAGTGCTTTGGGATTAATTCATAAGTCTCTGTCTAGCTCTAAAATGAAATTAAAGGAATCAAAATTAAAAAGCCTGTCAGAAGTATAATAAGAAAAAATTTCTTCAAAAAGACATGATGGAAGTAAAAAATCAGGAAGAGGAAAGAGAGACATATTAAAAAGAAGCAAATAGAAATGCTAATTCTGAAAGAAGAGGAAGAGAACTTAAAAAGCAGATTCAGAATGAAGAAAGAAACTTTTAAATTAAAAGGATGAAATGCATTGTAAATTAAAAGAATTAGAACTGGTCCACTCTTGAATCTTCAGTTTTGGTTGTTACCAAAACTATTAAGCTAGTACACTTATTTATGGAAAAAGATTACTCATTCTCTCATTTCTAAACAGGGTGACAGACAAAAATCACATGTTAGCGAATAGAAACAAGGTCCTGACATATTATGCTTGTTTCAGAGGGCTATTAGCGCAGCTGAAGCAACAGAGGCGCCGATTTGCTATTGTGGGTCCTTATGAGAACATGGAGACCGCCGGTAGTATCAACTTGTGATGAGTGGTCAGCGATTTATCAAATTGTTGTTCTTTAGTAGTACAAACGGAAAATTCTTAGTTAAGCTCATACAATTTTCTTGGCTGGTCATTTTAGGAGTTAGAATCATAGTAGGTTCTTACTCATTTTTTAACCGTTAAACAAAGAAACGTTTCCAAATACTGTAGAGCTTTTCACACTTGCCAAATGGTAGGAAAATCCAAACATAAGATATGTAAGGCTCGTCTGCAGCCTATTCCTATATATTACAAACCATTAAGCAGAATAGTGATTGTTTCGGTCCTTTACCTAAGACCAAGTCATATTGTTCGCGTCGACAAGATTTCTAGAGTTAATTCTTGTACATACTATTAAGATTAAAACCATAGTAAAAGCTTTAATAAAGTTCTTTACACTTTTTTGACTTTACACATTTTTTCAATCTGATAAAGGGTCAAATTTCATATAGGAGGGTTTGCAACAACTTATGTATAAATTAGGTACACAACAATTTAAATCATGTGCATGTACATTGTGTCAGTCAGGGGGTGTCGGAAACAATCCATGAGACTTAAAAAAAATATGATTTAGTCATATTGCTTTAATACCAGAAACAATTGGGATGAGTATGTTTCTTTCTAGTAGTTTGTAACTGGTTCGTAAGACCTTTGGATGAGGCTTTTGCCTTTTGAACTTATTTTTGGACATAATGTTCGTGAACCATTGAAGTTGTTAAAAGAGAAACTTCTTTCTACAGAGGATCCAATAATTAATCTTCAGGCTGGTATTATGGTCCCTATACAATTAAAAAGGAATTGAGTGACTTAAATTAATTTATCAACACTCCCGTCCTGACTACAAAAAAGTGAACAGTGCCATAAAAGATTCATTTTCAATACAAAGAATTGATGGTTGTATTGCCAAAATTGAAAATGCAAAATATGTCACGAAATTAAATCTGTTTAAAGGATTATGGCAGATTCCACTTGCGAACAAGCATGAGAAATGTCGTTTTTTTTTGCAAATTTGGATGTACTCTACCATTAGAAATTGATGCAATTTGGTTTGCAAAAATCTCCCTCAGTATTCCAATACCTAATGAAAAGTATAACATTTTATATGATGACTCTGATACAAACATTAGAAATTTATTCGAAACATCAGGTTAAGCATTAAATGTTAAGGTTAAAGTTATCTCCGAATTCTCAGTGACTAACATTAAAAAAGACTGATTCAATGTTTCTTTTGGCTGGATATTATCGGGAATCTAACCACAATTTTCTCATAATTGCTGAACTCTTGACCAATTTGTTGAATAAGAAAACAAAATGTTATTAATCTGAAAAATGTCAGAGGCATCAATACCTTAAAATCCATAAAGATTTACGAGTTCTTACATGTCCAAATTTCAACCAATCATTTATGATATATGATGATGCAAGTGATTTAGGGGTTGGTGGTGTGGTAATTCAATAAAACACATGATCGTGGATCATCAAGTGTGCTATTTCTCGAAAACATTTAAAAAGCACCAGATAAACTATTCCACTTTCTAGATGTTGTGTTTGCCTGTAATTTTGAATTTACAACACTTTGAGGTCTATATTAATTTAGCTCCTTAGTTTATTTATGCAACGATCCTTACTTTCGTAACCAAAATGAAAAACAGAAACCAGACATTAATGATGTGAAGTACGGATGTGTGTCCGACCAAGTTTTATTACACCACTTCAGACTACACAAAGAACAAGTTTAATCATTGGTTCAGTTCTACAGTGGAACGAAACAACTTCGCCAAATGTATGGTGTCGATAATGAATGGCATGCTTATCATGTATGAAGGGGATACTATTGAGGTCCCCACCAAATATGCCAAACAATTCAGGACAAAATTTAATGCCTAACGTTTTGTCATCCGGGAATGTCATCAGCATGCGATAGCTACTTTATTGTACTCGATGGTGACACTTCGTTTAGCTTTGTCCAAGGCTTTGCCAAATACCGCATTGAATCTGGAAGAAAATAATGTCCACCAAATGGTGACCACTAAAAAATAGCCTGCCGGAATGTTCAAGATATAGATATACCGTGGAGTATTGGGGGATGATTTCGATCTCAAAAGGGATCCTATTTTCAGTGATGTTTTTTTATTTTTAGGGTGAATCATTTCGACCAAAGCCACTTCATTATGGTCTTTGTGATCCTATTGGATGGCCCGATTTTATTTGGCTGTGAAGCAGCTCAAAGTATTTTGAGAAAACGCATTCATAGAACTGTCACTTTGTATCATTAAGTAAAATTAGTTATTCATAATTACAGAGTTTGCTGTCCGAGGGGTCACTGGAGGTTAAAGGAGTGTCTAAAAGTGGGTTATTTATTGTCTGTTGTTTTGGTGGTGACTGTTGAGAGGGTAACTAATGTTCACTTCTTTTTATAGTCGATCACTTGCGAAGCATCCAAACTCGGCGGATATCCTTTCCAATGTTCTTTCACACATCATTTTTCCACTTTTCGAACTCTACGATTGAGAATGCTTTCGATGTCGTACACTTCATGTTCTTCTTCTTGTTGTAGGGTTTAATGCCATTTTTAAGGACACGATATGCTATACATGGCGGCCAGTATTATTGGTGGAGGAAGAACTGGGGAAAATCCCCGGAAACAACCATCAACCAACGAGAAGCTACTGGCAAGCTTTCTCACATAACTACATTAGCCGATCTTAGACTCGAATCCACGCAGACAGAGGTGAGATGGCAGCGATCCGTAACGTAAAGCGCTTTAGACCACTCGGCCACTCGTGTTATTCTTTGGTCACGAGTAACTCGGACGAGTAAAATGTTACGTTTAACAATTCCAATTTCATTTCTTTCAATTTATAAATGTTAGGATGGCGGCCACACACTCGTCCAGTGACACGAAACAATTCGGATGTCCAGATGGGTAGGTAACCTTTGTCGATAATGCATTCAGGCACTCAAAGCAGGGCCGGCGCTTCCGCTAGGCGAACTAGGCAATCGCCTAGGGCGCTGGTCTAAGGAGCAATCATGATGGGCGGTTGGGGGAGGGCGTGAGTGGGAGGGGGAGCGCCAGATATCTGATCTCGCTAGGGCACCAAAATGCCTTGCACCGGCACTGACTCAAAGATACATATATATATATATATATATATATATATATATATATATATATATATATATATATATATATAGAGAGAGAGAGAGAGAGAGAGAGAGAGAGAGAGAGAGAGATGCTTGTAGATGTAAAAGTGTATGGTCCAGATTCTATATTATATTATATTATATTATATTATATTATATTATATTATATTATATTATATTATATTATATTATATTATATTATATTATATTATATTATATTATATTATATTATATTATATTATATTATATTATATTATATTATATTATATTAGAGAGAGAGAGAGAGAGAGAGAGAGAGAGAGAGAGAGAGAGAGAGAGAGAGAGAGAGAGAGAGAGAGAATTATTAATATGCATCGAACAGAGCGAATCAAGCCAGATAATGTATAATAACATTAACTGGGATAGGATTTTCCGCTCTGTATGCTTTATAGTTGTAATTCTCTATAATAAAGTAATCTCTACATACCTTGATTTCTGTCGTAGAAATCTGGAATGACTGCCTAATTATAATGAATCACTGGGTCGATTTGTGGGTGTGTATGCTAAGCATGAATACTAGCGATTTTGTGGTATCATTTATCTGTGATGCTAGCACTATTGAGATGGTTTAGGAGTTAGCGATGGGTGTTGTTACCCGCTGATCCAAGTTCAAATCTCCGAAGTGTACGAATTAAATTTAAAAGCTATCTAACCGGTATGATTATATAACATGAAAAGACACGCACAAGCACCAGTAATAAGTCACTAACATTCTTGACATTTGTCTTTATATTTGATTAATACCTCCACCCTTTAACGATGCATATTGGGATATCCTTCGTCAGTCCGTAACACCTCATCCTAAACTGATTGATGGAAAACGTAGTAAATATATTTTGTAGACATCTGCTAGAGGCATACTTTTATGGGTTTCTGAACTGAAATCTTCTGAGTCTCTGACAGGAGTCAAAGATAAACTATTAAAATTTTAAAACTAAAGTGACAGTTTTAAAGATTTAACAAACAAAAACCTAGCTCTGTACATGCAGTAGTATGTGACGTGCTACTGACAGAGGATTACATCCTTCGGTCACGTTCTGAATATAGGTATCAAGGTTTAGGAATGGGTGGCATATAGTTTAGTAATAAAAAACGTCTCGATTTCACACGGTACTAGTTCCTTATTTAGAACATGCCATTTTCTACCTTCCGAATAGCATACAATTATACTATTATAGAATGTTCGTTTCTAGTATCAAACCAAATTTTATTTTATTTTACTATGACTTTATAACAAAGCATTTAGTCTTTTATTAATGTTGGGAACATACCGAATCTGTTATTTTATCCCCATAGAAAGCAATGTTGTGGTTTTAGTGGCAAAACACCAATTATTTTATATTTGTATATTCTACTTAACAGTATGGAAAAAAGTTTTCGTTGGTCTCATAGATTTACCATGCAATTCACTTTAAAATCACAATGAATTAAAAATATCGATTTTGTACTTCTGGCAGTATTCCACAGAGAACAGGTCCAAAACGTGTCTTGTAGAAACGTGTAATTATATATTTAATTTCTCTTTGAATTTTGCCATTTACTGTTATCTATGGTAGATGCCATTTACTGTTATCTATGGTAGCTGCCATTTACTGGTATCTATGGTAGCTGCCATTTACTGTTATCTATGGTAGCTGTCATTTACTGGTATCTATGGTAGCTGCCATTTACTGGTATCTATGGTAGCTGTCATTTACTGGTATCTATGGTAGCTGCCATTTACTGGTATCTATGGTAGATGCCATTTACTGGTATCTATGGTAGCTGCCATTTACTGGTATCTATGGTAGCTGCCATTTACTGGTATCTTTGGTAGCTGTCATTTTGTGGTTTATGTGATAGCTGCCATTTAGTGGTGTGTATGGTAGTTATCATTCAGCTGAATCTATGGTAGTTCTCATTTACTGGAATCTACGGTATTCGTCATTTAGTGGAATCTAGGGTAGTCGCCATTTAGTGGAATCTAGGATAGTTGTCATATAGTAGAATCTGGGGTAGCTGTTATTTACTGGAATATGTAGTTGTTTTTAGTTTAATCTATTGTAGTTTTTATTGAGTAGAATCTAGATTAGTTGTAAATTTGGTTCAAATCTAGGATACTTTTGCCATAAAATTGTATCTACAATAGCTGACATTTTGTGATATATTTTGTAGTTGTCATTTCTAGCGTGGTTTATATTTAATGCTCTATATGGTAGTTGCCATTAAGTGGAATCTATGATAGTAGGCATTTAGTGGAATCTATGGTAGTAGTCATTTAGTGGAATCTATGATAGTAATCATTTAGTGGAATCTATAATAGTAGGCATTTGGTGGAATCTATGATAGTAGTCATTTAGTGGAATCTATGGTAGTAGGCATTTAGTGGAATCTATGATAGTAGTCATTTAGTGGAATCTATGGTAGTAGGCATTTAGTGGAATCTATGGTAGTAGGCAATTAGTAGAATCTATGGTAGTAATCATTTAGTGGAATATATGGTAGTAGGCAATTAGTGGAATCCATGATAGTAATCATTTAGTGGAATCTATGATAGTAGTCATTTAGTGGAATCTATGATAGTAGGCAATTAGTGGAATCTATGGTAGTAATCATTTAGTGGAATCTATGATAGTAGGCATTTGGTGGAATCTATGATAGTAGTCATTTAGTGGAATCTATGATAGTAGGCATTTGGTGGAATCTATGGTAGTAGGCAATTAGTGGAATCCATGATAGTAATCATTTAGTGGAATCTATGATAGTAATCATTTAGTGGAATCTATGATAGTAGGCATTTGGTGGAATCTATGGTAGTAGGCAATTAGTAGAATCTATGGTAGTAATCATTTAGTGCAATCTATGGTAGTAGGCATTTAGTGGAATCTATGATAGTAGGCATTTGGTGGAATCTATGATAGTAGGCATTTGGTGGAATCTATGATAGTAGGCATTTAGTGGAATCTATTGTAGTAGGCATTTAGTGGAATCTATGGTATTGGGCATTTAGTGGAATCTATGATAGTAGGCATTTGGTGGAATCTATGATAGTAGGCATTTAGTGGAATCTATGATAGTAGGCATTTAGTGGAATCTATGGTAGTAATCATTTAGTGGAATCAATGGTAGTAGGCATTTAGTGGAATCTATGATAGTAGGCATTTAGTGGAATCTATGGTAGTAATCATTTAGTGGAATCTATGGTAGTAGGCAATTAGTGGAATCTATGATAGTAATCATTTAGTGGAATCTATGGTAGTAGGCATTTAGTGGAATCTATGGTAGTAGGCATTTAGTGGAATCTATGATAGTAGGCATTTAGTGGAATCTATGATAGTAATCATTTAGTGGAATCTATGGTAGTAGGCATTTAGTGGAATCTATGGTATTGGGCATTTAGTGGAATCTATGATAGTAGGCATTTGGTGGAATCTATGATAGTAGGCATTTAGTGGAATCTATGGTAGTAGGCATTTAGTGGAATCTATGGTATTGGGCATTTAGTGGAATCTATGATAGTAGGCATTTGGTGGAATCTATGATAGTAGGCATTTAGTGGAATCTATGATAGTAGGCATTTAGTGGAATCTATGGTAGTAATCATTTAGTGGAATCTATGGTAGTAGGCATTTAGTGGAATCTATGATAGTATGCATTTAGTGGAATCTATGGTAGTAATCATTTAGTGGAATCTATGGTAGTAGGCAATTAGTGGAATCTATGATAGTAATCATTTAGTGGAATCTATGGTAGTAGGCATTTAGTGGAATCTATGGTAGTAGGCATTGAGTGGAATCTATGATAGTAATCATTTAGTGGAATCTATGGTAGTAGGCATTTAGTGGAATCTATGGTAGTAGGCATTGAGTGGAATCTATGATAGTAATCATTTAGTGGAATCTATGGTAGTAGGCATTTAGTGGAATCTATGGTATTGGGCATTTAGTGGAATCTATGATAGTAGGCATTTGGTGGAATCTATGATAGTAGGCATTTAGTGGAATCTATGGTAGTAGGCATTTAGTGGAATCTATGGTATTGGGCATTTAGTGGAATCTATGATAGTAGGCATTTGGTGGAATCTATGATAGTAGGCATTTAGTGGAATCTATGATAGTAGGCATTTAGTGGAATCTATGGTAGTAATCATTTAGTGGAATCTATGGTAGTAGGCATTTAGTGGAATCTATGATAGTATGCATTTAGTGGAATCTATGGTAGTAATCATTTAGTGGAATCTATGGTAGTAGGCAATTAGTGGAATCTATGATAGTAATCATTTAGTGGAATCTATGGTAGTAGGCATTTTGTGGAATCTATGGTAGTAGGCATTGAGTGGAATCTATGATAGTAATCATTTAGTGGAATCTATGGTAGTAGGCATTTAGTGGAATCTATGATAGTAATCATTTAGTGGAATCTATGATAGTAGGCATTTAGTGGAATCTATGGTAGTAGGCATTTAGTGTCATATACGATAGTTGACATTTAGTGGAATCTAGGGTAGTTTTAATTTGGTGATATCTATGGTAGTTGCCGTTTAGTGGTATCAAGGATATTGTTATTTAATGGTATCTATGGTAGTTGGCATTTAGTGATATGTATGGTAGCCGTCATTTTGTGGTATGTATTGTAGTTGTTATTTTTAATGGCATATATGTTATCCATCTATTAGTGTTATAGATGGTAGTTGTGATTGGTTGCATTGTTAGCTACAGTAATATGCATGAAAAAGCTGTGCATATATCCGTATTGAGCATCATTGCATTGATTTTGTCTCTGCACTTTAAGTTATTTCTTTAGCATCATTGCATACATTTTGTCTCTGTGATTTTGTTTTCATCATCCTTGCTTAAGGTATTGAAATAAATGTTTTGAATAAAACAAAGCAAAATGGCCTGTACAATTAAATATGGTGTGTGAAGTTTAATATTTTTTTTACAACACATTACATATCATTTTATGTCATTCTGAGTGTTCCCAAAAAGCCCATGAACTTTGTGCGCAGTATTTCTCTTTAGTGATTGGCTGCAAACATGGGAAAATTTCTTTACCCCGCTTTACGGAACTTTTTGTTTTCGTTAATGATATTAACATTTTGGAGGCCAAAGAGAATTTAAATAGGTCACATATTTCTGAACATGGCAAAATTAGCACAGGGACTCGTCACGCCATGTATTATCTACCTATCATGTGCTAAAAAATGTTTGACCCCAAACAAAAGCAACAAAAGCAAGGATGGGTCAATTGATAGCGAGCTTGGGAGCGGAAGGGTGGGTGGTAATTTTGTACAATGGAATCTGCATTGAAAGAGTAGTTGAAACGTTAACGTCTAAAAGTAAATAAACTCACCTCTTTTCATAGAAGAATGTGGACATAAACTGATTTTCCAAATGACAAAAGGTTAGCCGATCAAAATAGGTCAAACGATAACATGTTTATTGTGTGATGCAATTACAACGGTCTCCTCTGCAAATAGACTAACACATTTATCTAGTTAAAAATAAATTACATTAAATATATGGAATTTTTCTACCCAGTAATCATCCTTTCACATGAATATCCAACTTCAGTAGTGAAACTGCCATGCTTTAGGTGTAAACAATTTTACAATGATCGTCTAGCCTAAATGTATTAAAAACTACGTGACATCGCGCGGAACTTCAATTCACATCATGTAATGAAAAATGATGTCGGAGTCAAATGTTATTTTTATTTGGAATAACAGCCGCTGTTTTAATTATAATTTGTAAAAGAAAATCTGCTTTTAAATGTCATTGGTTTTAAACCTGCACACAAAAAATCAAGAAGCGTTTAGAACTATTTTGCACGCTACAAATAGAAGGTGCATCATTTGCGAATGAACGAAATGATTTCTTCTTTCTCTCTATTTCCATCAAACAGAAAAATAAAGGTATTTTAACAAGTGGTACAGCCACTAGATGAAATGTATTGTTTCTGTTGCTTCAAGCTGAAATATATATGGTATTAACGTAGGGAAAGAAAATTTTATTTTTATTTTATCTCAAACTTGCTCCAGAATCGAAGTCTAGAAGATTAAAGACATCGTTTGGCACAACATGCTTACCACACCCCGTTTTCGTAAATTGACTTCACTTAAACACGTGACGTAGGAAAGTGTAGGATTATATTGACCTAATCTGTCGCAGTAAATTACGTTTTTGACAGTTTCGAAACTACATAACCCTATCTGAAGACAATGCTAGTCAGATTCAGCAATGCCTCAAAGCTCACAGCGAGTTTGTCGCCTTTGTCAAGGAGGTAAAGGGAAATAACTTCAGAGTCGCAAACGGCGTGGGGGTGGCGGGGGCAGACTTTTCAATATCAAGGATTAATTTCTGTCTAAAATGTAAGGCAGTTTCTGTTTATTTGATCTAGCTCAAAAGTACTTGTTACTTGTTTTTATTACTAAATGTGCATCATTTGTGGGCACACAATCATGCTTCCTATGGGATGATGGGAAATCTCTCTCTCTCTCTCTCTCTCTCTCTCTCTCTCTCTCTCTCTCTCTCTCTCACACACACACACACACACACACACACACAAACACACATCAGCCATGATTATGAACATGTAATTCTAATTACGTTTTTAGTCTGGGATATGTGTTTTTATTCTCCAGTGGTTTATCCGTCATCATCTTAATCCTACTTAAAGCAGGCAAAAAAGTAAACAGGCAATAACTGATCGTCTACGGGCTTATTTGCAACAAATACCAGCATAAACAATGGGGACATGAAATGAGATCGTTTCTGGCATATAGATACATTTTTATATTCACTGTGTTCTTGTTATTACATACAATTAGACAGTAAAGCAACACATAAAATAGCATGTTCGTAAATATCTAATACAACTGATCCCTGTTAAATAAGTTAAATCTGTTGAACAAGTTATGGAAATATACAGCCATATCGGGGGGGGGGGGTGTCTTCTGAAATGCGATTGAAGTTAGCCACCAAATAGAAACCTTAAATTTCGAGAGAATGATAGCATCAATGCTTAACAGAGATTTTATTGAAATGATTTCAGCACCAGTAACCTATGCTGCAAATTGGACCATGAAGCTTCTTTTCATATCCTAATGCCATCTGGTTTAGATAGTTCTGAACATTCCCAATGATGTCTTTGACCTTGAGTTTCTCACTGTTATAACGAATGGTTATCGTTAAAATGTAACTTATTCTATTGATTGTGTTGTATAATGGTGGGTGCTTCAAATGTTTGAGTGTCGCTGATGACAGGCTTCTATTACAAGCACTTCTGTAAAAATTCCGCAGAAAGTAACGGTAAATGAAATTTAAGTATATGTATGTTGATAGGGACTGGTGATTCTTTGGATAGCTGTTTATTCATTCTCTACAGGCCTTTTTTCTAAATGATAGTGAGATGAACCACACCCTCATGTTTTGCAATTTTCTCGAGTATTATTACGTACTAAAAATCCACTGGTAGATCATGACTTTATTATAGTTTTATTGAGCGTGAAAACGTATATTAGGGACATACGGACACACGAACAGTATACTATACAAAAACATATCCCTAAAGTTTCAACAATGTTTAGTCGAAAACAAGTTGCAACACAATTTGGAGACCCAAATACAGAGTCTGACAAAGAGACTGAAGTGGTCGTGAAAGGCTTACTCCTTAGACTAGATGAAACGCTCTCCAAAGATCTTGCCAACACTGTGCAGACCTTTCAAAGTCGAAGATAGCAAATAAGAACCGAGACACAGAAAATCACAGAAGTTAGCTCAGTAAAAAGGAAACCGAAGGAGATTAAAAACAGATCTCAGTAATGGAAGGAAAGGTAAGATGGATGAAATAAAGCATTGCATTTCATTCCAGTCAGAAATATCGGACAACTAGAAAATGGCGAGAGAAAAGCAGTTAAGAAATCATAAGGAGAAAATAAGAGAGGGCTAGAGAAAAATCTGTTATTTTCGGAGAAACCTATTCATTTCAATAGTTTAACTAAATTAAATTTTGCCTGGAAATACATAAAGTATAACGTTATTTGAAACAGACACTCGAATTTATAGTGAAGTTTCAAAAAAGAATATATCTTTGGATTGTATTTGTGTGATCGAAAAATAGAATGCGGGTACCTCATTACTACAGGCAAATCAACACTTTCAGCGGTGGATTTAATTTGGAATTCTACTCAAGTTCATTCAGAACTTTCTTTCCTGGCATTTTTACTTTATATCCGAGGGAAATAAAACTTTGTATGAATTTTACAAATCTTGTTACTTTTCGCTCTTTTATATTACTTATTTAAAGGCTATATAATCATTGTATATTGTTGGTAGATGCATAGATACAAATATATTGATCTTATCTTTATGATGAAACAGCAACGTTTGAAGACGATTTTCACGCAGAAATAATTTCCTCAGTAAAGACAAAATATGTTTTGCTACCTTTCTAAATTTTCATCTGTGTGTGTGTGTGTGTGTGTGTGTGTGTGTGTGTGTGTGTGTGTGTGTGTGTGTGATAATTGTAAGGAAGAATAATTTACTGTTATGATAACATATTGCCTGTTCCCATTACTAGTCTGTGCAGGAGGTAAGGAAAACGTTTTGATCAAAAATTACTATAGGAAAGTAACAGTTACCATCACCCATGAGTTTGTTGAAATGCTTTGGTTTAAGAAGGGCTTGATATTGCCGAAGTGAGTAGGTTTGCTCATTGTTCAGCCACAGGCTGTTGATGCATTGCATCTTGTAAGAGCAGAAATCTAACAAATCTATCTTACTGGTTTGAGCGTATTATTGAGCATGTAACCGTATTTGGGGTATATTAATTCACGCACAGGGCAAGTAACGGTATTGGGGTATATTATGCATTGACGCATAGGGCAAGTATCAGTTTGGGTTATATTATGCATTCGAGTACTAGACAAGTAGCAGTATTTGGGATATATTGTGCATTCAAGCACAGGACAAGTAGTGGTATTGTGGTATAGTATGCATTCAAGCACATGACAAGTAGCGGTATGGGGTATATTATGCATGCAAGTACAGGGCAAGTAGCATTATTTGTGGTATATTATACGTGCAAGTACAGGGCAAGTAGCGGTATTGGGGTATATTATGCATGCAAGTACATGGCAAGTAGCATTATTTGTGGTATATTATGCATGCAAGTACAGGGCAAGTAGCGGTATGGGGTATATTATGCATGCAAGTACATGGCAAGTAGCGGTATTGGGGTATATTATGCATGCAAGTACAGGGCAAGTAGCGTTATGGGGTATATTATGCATGTAAGTACAGGGCAAGTAGCGGTATTGGGGTATATTATGCATGCAAGTACAGGGCAAGTAGCGTTATGGGGTATATTATGCATGCAAGTACAGGGCAAGTAGCAGTTTGGGATATATTATGCATTCAAATTGGCAAATTACTTTAATCTCTTACAAAATAATTTTAAACAAGATTTTTTTTAAACGGGTAAATGTTTTATTTTAGAGTCTACCCATATTCTTCGCGCCAGCTTTCTATTGTCGTCTTTATCAAAGAGGACGATGCATGATTTATTTGATGTTAATAGCAGGTCGATGGACGTTACAACTCATAGACATAATCGTTAAACAATATCTTGAATGCCTAATTTTAACTAAGTCGGTAACTCTCACAAAACACCACACGATAGCTTGCACGTTTTACAACAAGAGTTAGACAACCACTTGACCTTTTGATATCCAATTAAACTTATCTATAACAATATCCCCAAGTCAAGACGAGATCATTTGCCAAATAATGGTGTACCTTCATTATAGTCAATACATTAAAGTAATAAATCAAAAAACTTTCTATAATAAAGGCGGAAGTCATTTAATGAGTGATTTAAACTTTTTAATATATTTTTTAATAATTGTACTGTTTTAGCTTTTTAAAGATTTTTTTATTCTATATGTCGGAATATAAAATGAAAAAGAATTTTATTTTCTTACTCTGAGTCACTGTCACAAAACACTACACGATAGCTAACAAGGTTCAAGTTGATATTCAAGAGATGTTTCAAACCCGTTCAAAACGCAAAGACCATGGAAGACGCAATATGTATAATAATGTCAAAATACAATGAAATAAAAACCATATTTCTATGAAAATAACAACATTTATGATGGAAAAATCCATATACATGGTGATACAAACATAGAACAAAACATGATTATTATTATATAATAGAAACTATCATGTACAAGACAATATAAACTCTGGTAGTTATATAGAAACATCTTAATCAAAAAACGAAAAAGGTAAGTCATGGAGAAGATTACAATATATACATAATATTAATTTAATGAAAGACAAATACATAAAAGATATAAATAAAAGAAAATATTCAAAGAGTGCAATTTCCAAGAAAACCGAATCTCAATAGTAAAAGGGTCAATGACCAAGTATTATCACTTAGTATGTATAGAGAATAAATATTGAACGACTCAAACGTTGCCTCTAGAAATAGAACAGTTTCAAATAAGTCGACATATATGTCCAATAGAACAGTTTCAAATAAGTCGACATATATGTCCAATAGTCCATTGAAACATAATAAAGCATGTTATTAAAGCAACATGGACAGAAAGAGTATGACTGATCAATACGGCCAGGCGGAGTATACTAGATCTTAGCAACTCGGCCAGACGGAGTATAACATATCTTAGCAACTCGGTCAGACGGAGTATACCAGATCTTAGCAACTCGGACAGACGGAGTATACCAGATCTTAGCAACTCGGCCAAGCAGAGGTTAACAGACCATAGCAACTCGGCCAGGCGGAGTATGCCATCTAAGCAACTTGGCCAGGTGAAGGGGAAGTATAACAGATCTTAGCAACACGGTCTAGCAGAGTATTACAGATCTTAACAACACGGTCAGGCGTAGTATCTGAAATCGAAGCAACAGACAGACAGACAGAATATCAGAGATATAAAAACACGGCCAGGCGGAATATCAGACAGCTATCAACCTTATACTTAGTTAATTGTGTGCCATGCTTGATATAGTGTAAATGAAATTCGACGAGATAAAACACTTATTACAAAAAAAAACCATGTGGCAGTAACAGCAAATATCAATATGACGTCAAATAAAGAAAGCAGGCAAGGCTATAAGGTAGTTGCATATATGCATTAGAATATTGTATATTTAATAATATTTATGATATGTGCTGTTACGACTATATCTATCTATCTATCTATATATATATATATATATATATATATAGATAGATAGATAGATATAGTCGTAACAGCACATATCATAAATATTATATCATATATTATATCATATAATATATAATATATATATATATATATATATATATATATATATATATATATATATATATATATATATATATATATATATATACATATATATATATATATATATATATATATATATATATATATATATATATATACACATATATATATATATACACACATATAAATATACACATATACACACATATATATATACACACATATATATAATACACGTTTTTCTCCTGCCACTCTCAAAACATATTATACTGTTTAAAAAATATATTGCTGTTCTGACCCCTAGGTTATCTAATCCTTAGTATATCGTCTACGTACATAATTAAACCAACACATTTAACTTTGTGTCCTACCTCACTTTTCCTATCACTGTTTAAAATGCAAACAAAACAAGCTCAGATTAGTTTCGTTGTGACGTCATCTGTTGCCTTTCAGCATCATTCAGCCATGAGCTATCTCATATTAGCTAAAGAATTTTCCACTTGTTCCTGCTGCGTATTTCACAATAATATTTCTATTCTGCACTAAAGCCTCGTAGAGAAAATTTTGGAGTACGTTAATGGAATCTAATTGGAGTGTGAAACCGTTTTTATAGCGTATGGCGTTCTCAACGTGACGTGACAGCACATTATGGGTATAATGTTATTGTTGCGTGAATGTCAAAACAACCAGACAGATATCGCGCGTTATAAAAGTAACATGATTGGCGCGCAGAATATCACGTGTTAAGAAACAAAACATGGTATCTTCTTAGATGTTACGCAATACTTACAGAGTGACAGGTATAAGTTGCAGATATTTGCATAAGCAATATTCACAGTGGTGAGAATGTTGGCGTAACTGTACTACTTCCATGAACTGTGCCTGAAGATTCTTTACATGTTGTAGCTATAGATATCGTACGTAGTCTAAGCATAAATGTGTAATGCTTCCATTTTGTTGAAAAATCAGACTGAACTAGTCCAAGGTGCACTAAATTTTGCAGGTATTAAAACAGGTAAAACAAAATTTACCTTAGTAGGCAATACCTGCTTTTGATAACCCAATGAATGAATTACAAATAAACAAAAAGCGAACTAAATGTTATCGGCTTGTGTTTGGCTATTTAATTTTGAAGTCCAGGAGATAAACATTACGCAACGGAGCTAAGTTTTTTTTTCACATTTAATTTCAGGCCAAGCTGTATTCTCCATAAACCGAATTGCATGCATTAATCACACACAAAATTCAGGGAATTAAATGTACTTGTAACAACAGATAAGTTACACGAGATCTTTTCTAAACAACCAAACATAACCAGTTGGCAAACATGTGAATATATTTTTTCTTTAAAAACACATTAAACCTTATGTAACGTGTGCAACTGTAGGGTGCCATTTCACACAATTGAGTTTCCCTGTCTTTGATTTGGAATAATAAGACATATAGTGACCTGTTTTGAGAGATTCGCGAAGATTTGTTCACCTGCTACAAGTCAGAATTGCTTCTAACATTCTCCGAGACGTTAAAGTTAAGAACATACGAAGTTACACAAGTCATTTGAAAATATACGACGAAATACCTATAAGCTTTTGCATCGAGCATTTATTATTAAAATTCATTATAAAAATATCTTTGGTCCTTGGACTCGTTGCCTGCCAATAAGTTTTTATACAGTTAAATATTGTGTATATGTCAACGTAAATTACAAAAATGTTCCATGTGTCTTCTCGACACATATTGTTGATTGCGCTGGTCATATCCGAAATGACCACATATTAGTTGATATTATTATATATCTAACTAACCAAACTAGGAAATATCAATCAAATATTTGATATTTGCAACAGTGGCTACTTATCCGGACAAATTACTCTGTGTATTGACTTTCATTATTTGTCTCGCATTATTATTCTAGCAATCTCCACATTTGTAATTCATACACTAATTCTTTAATACCATAATGCCGCAATTATCTAGGGAATAACGTGAGAATATTACATCCCAAAAGTGTGTCAGATCAAAAGAGGTATTTCAATTAACTTATATCAATTTGGCAAATATGCCAGACCTTATCCCTGAACGCATTGTCTCTAGCGAAATTGATGTTCAAAAGAGAACTTAATGTTAAAAATTGTATGTGATGGCTTGCCCAGCGTTATATTGTGTGCACGAAGCCGCCATAATCCTACAATATTTCAATAGCATCGCATGAAGTCAAGCGTAGCTAGAGAGCCATGGGAGGTTGCTTTCTCTTGGAGTGCTATTACTTCAACAGATGTCCATGCAGTTTGACTAATGTCCTTTATTCTGTTCCAAACTTTATTATCGGTCTGATGGTTATTTTCAAGACTTGCAGGATTTCGTCTTTATAAATATAGATGTACGGTTTAGAAATGAGGATTAGACTCGCTCGATGAATAAGTCGACGGATCAAAATAGATTCATTAGTGGCTGATACATTACAAAGTAGCAACCTGTGCATTTTGCAACATCAGGGACTTACTGTCATTTCGTGAAATCAACTAATGTCATAAATGTAAAAAATGATGCTGCAATATTAAGTCTTGTTTCATACATGTCAACGTTTTGACATGGATGTGAATATTCTTACGATCATTTTACTATTAAAGTAAAATTAGGTTGAAATTTTTAATTTCTAAGTAAAATACATGATTTAATTGACAAGTGAAGATAAACAATTTTTTAAAATTGTATTATGTCTTGTCCATTTCTCCGTACGTTTCTACAATGCTCTGCAGAGTTTCCTTCATTTTGTTTGATGATATGCATATTGATGTCATGTAATTTTTCTCACTGGAAACTAGAGATATGGATTAATCAATATTATACATGATTCTGAAATTAATATAGCTTATTTTCTCTATTTCTATGCATGTTAAACGGCTTGTCCATTAACAGGAGCCAACCGCACTTTGGTCATTCGAACAAATTAAATTCATGCTAATACTTTTAATTTACCCATACTTCAGAGATGAAACAGCATTTATTTAAAATTAAACTATAATGGAGTCTTTCTAAAATTTACTTCTTAATAACACACGTCAAATTATTCGAACATACTGCATTTTCTATAAGAAATGATACATCACTTTTGTCCAATACGGCACATCGCTCATAATCTCTCGAAAAACGTTTATCACATCAGATCAATGAGTTTTCATGCCAACGTCTAGTAGATTATGTTTCGAAAACAAAAATACATGATGTGATTAAGAGGCAAATGTTATTTTCTCATTCACAACAACTCAGGTCTCTAACTTCAATTAAAAATTCAGTTTTGTGCGTTTTGTCATTTGTATTGCGTAGTAAAATGACACGTGTCCTTCTGTTATTTCTTAATGCTTTTGTTTATTATAATTCTGTTTACAATTTGTCGAATCAACTTAGCAGAATAGGCCCCAGGGTCACTAAAATAATCACATTTTCTTTCCATCTGATATTTGCTATAATATTGATTGATATATTTTAGATCAGACATATGAAATCAATATATTCTTGAAAATCAATTGTTGAAGAACTCTTCAAATTTGAAGAACTCTTCAACAGATCCAGAGATATGTCAGGGGTCTCTTATGGAACATTCACAATTTTATTCCGATAATTTACTCCCTGGGGCCTGCAGAATCTTTCAAATCAACCAGACAGATATTTAAACGTCTTAATTTGATGAAGTAATTTTAAGATGTTTATTGATAATGGGTCAAGAAAGATATGTTATATTACAACCTCCATGTTAACTTATATGTTCTTCGATTTAGTTCTAAACCAAAAAGAAACCGGTTTTTATGAATGTGTAATATTTTTGACGATTTCATGTTTATATGATAAATGTAGCCACCACGAGGAAGGTAAATGGAGGCATAAACAAAACTTGGATATTTAGGATTTGCGAAACATTTTATTACTTGCATATTTATATTATTACCAACGACTGGAAGAAGGAAATTTACATCTCTCTCTCTGTCTCTGTCTCTCTCTGTCTCTCTGTCTCTCTCTCTCTCTCTCTCTCTCTCTCTCGTACATATATATATATATATATATATATATATATATATATATATATATATATGTGTGTGTGTGTGTGTGTGTGTGTGTGTGTGTGTGACACTTTGTATATGAATAAGTAACGTGAAATACACATATTCTATAGTTAGTGCGCTCATTAGCACCATAGATGACATCTTTTTGCTTCTGATGACATGAATATTAAATATTGGTTTCATGCATTTTACTGCTAAAAGGCCACTTTTTGTCACCTTATTAACAGTGTTTTGATGCATTTTAGTACGAAAAGGCCACTTTTTGTCACCTTATTAACAGTATTTTGATGCATTTTAGTACGAAAAGGACACTTTTTGTCACCTTATTAACAGTGTTTAGACGCATTTTAGTACGAAAAGGACACTTTTTGTCACCTTATTAACAGTGTTTTGATGCATTGATGCATTTTAGTACGAAAAGGACACTTTTTGTCACCTTATTAACAGTGTTTTGATGCATTTTAGTACGAAAAGGACACTTTTAGTCACCTTATTAACAGTGTTTTGATGCATTTTAGTACGAAAAGGACACTTTTAGTCACCTTATTAACAGTGTTTTGATGCATTTTAGTACGAAAAGGACACTTTTTGTCACCTTATTAACAGTGTTTTGATGCATTTTAGTACGAAAAGGACACTTTTTGTCACCTTATTAACAGTGTTTTGATGCATTTTAGTACTAAAAGGACACTTTTTGTCACCTTGTTAACAGTGTTTTGATGCATTTTAGTACTAAAAGGACACTTTTAGTCACCTTATTAACAGTGTTTTGATGCATTTTAGTACGAAAAGGACACTTTTTGTCACATAATTAAGAGTATTCCTAGTTTACAATATATATTTTTAACCTAGATTAAACTTTCTTGCTGTCTAACTATATAGAGTATCTATATGTCTAACTATATTTAGTATCTATAGGTCTAACTATATCGAGTATCTATAGACTATAATTACTAGATATCAATACCGATGACACCATATTTTTTCCGACATTAATTCCTTGTAAGAATCGATTGAAAATAATCCATTTGCATAGGTCGGAGACACAACTACATGTAGCAGGAAGTGTGCTGCTAAATAAAGAAGATATTACTGCATTGAAACACACTAATGAGACCGATGACCTGCATATACTTTCTAGAAAATTTTGGGAACTATTGTAGGGCCTTTTAAGTTAAATGTTATTAACAAATTTGTTCGTAATCGGCGGTATGTACTTGGTTACAAAAGAAAAAGTGCCAAAAGTAACAATTTAAACAATCAAGTTTCACATTGAACATGTCTGAAGTGCCAACGATTCTTCATTCCCAACTATCAAATACACTTGAAACTGAATTCTCTCTCTCTCTCTCTCTCTCTCTCTCTCTCTCTCTCTCTCTCTCTCTCTCTCTCTCTCTCTCTATATATATATATATATATATATATATATATATATATATATATATATATATATATATATATATATATATATATGAAAAATGAAAGATTTATGCTTGATTAAGAAACATAACAAGTCAAAGAGAATCAACTAAGGCACTTGGGAAACATCAGCAAATGACAAAATTTACCCAAACCTTAACGCAGTTTCCTACGACGATGTCACTCACCTCAGTATTTAGTAAAGTCAGATTACCAAAAGAAATGTAAAAGGTCTTGGATGCATTTACGAAGGACAATGTTCCAAAACCTATTGAGAAATTTACATGAATTTCATGATTCTTTGCCTGTGTGAACAATAGGTGAAATAAATGACAGCTGTATAAATATTCAACTCACCTTGATGCACATTCACCTGCCCCTTGATATTGGGAATAAGGTCATCTTCATATAATATTTGAATTAAGGTTCGTTTGGATTTTTATATTGATTCATATTTCCTAGAAACCTGAATGGATTATGTTTATGCTTATGAGAAATGTGTACGACACCTGTAACGTGCAAACGGCACCTATTAGTGGGGAATGTGCCATTAATTTTGTGTATTTTGGATCAAATTGAATATACATAGAAACAATACGACTATAAGCCAATTAGATTCCGTTACATCATGATCTGAATTATTTAGTCTATATTTACATGATTTTGATGGATTCCTCAAGCTCTAGCCATGTTTTTTTAAAATTTCAATTTTCTATGTTTATTTCTTCTCAGACCTACTTATATATATAAAAACAAAACATTTGAGCAACTGCATCAATAAATGCATATTTAAACAAATTATGCAAATCAAGTCATAAAGAAGTTCTCCCTGTTGCAGCCTCTGGCATTTGATAATGGTTTTTTGATAATGTCATCGCAATTTAACCAAATCCATTCACAGGCATCTAGGCGTTTATGAAATATATTGAATGGTCACATAAACTTAAAAGATCTAACACTTCTACAATAAAAATAGGTACTTAATTACAATGGACGTATGAAAAATGTTGTGATTCTAAATTGATATATTTCTATCGAGCAGCTTTAGTTAGTGTCTGAAATATAGAGTATTTTATGACTATAGACCATTAAAAGGTATCCAATCATGAGTAGACATACTATAATAATACTTTTTAACTTTCACTATGCTGTGGTCACTTTTATCCTTCACATTTGTTAAACGTGGAAACGCAATAGATTCAAACGAACAGATGGATAGCTGAGAGATCAGCGGAAGCAAAAATATTGTCCTCTCGGATTTTGCGAAGAATGGTTTACCAACTAATTTGCATTGCTATTTATTTAAATTTGACGATGCTCTTCCTAAAATGAGGCATATTGAATGATAGACTACATTTAAATAAACTGCGAATATTTCATGAACATTTAATAAATACTATGCAGGTGATCTCAGTTGTGCAAACTTTTTTCCGAACCACTAAACTGTAAAACTTATGTATGCATGCATGCATGTATGTATGTATGTATGTATGTATGTATGTATGTATGTATGTATGTATGTATGTATGTATGTATGTATGTATGTATGTATGTATGTATGTATGTATGTATGTTCGTGTGTATGTGTAATTTAATGGCACACCAGCACAGTCAATACTTTGTAGTATGGATTTATGAATTGAATGTTTAGTTCCAGAAATGTCAATATAAAAATTATTTAGCAAGTATAAAAATAAATATATAAAATTTTGTTAATTATATTCTACACAAAATATTTGTTGTTTTAAGTGGGGAATTTTTTTTGTTCTTGTATAAATATGACAGATAACATGACTCATACATAATATATTCAATATTTAAATCAAAGGTATTTGATTTAATGATGTAATGTCCCCAATGCATGAAATAATGTTTGTATCAAGGAAGAGTATTTATGAAATGTTCATTTATATTTTCGTTGCTAAAGGGGCATTGCTTAGGAAACGTCGGAACAATGAACGTTTTAACATGTTACATTTCTGCTTTACTTAGGCACAATTCATTCAGAGAGCACGAAAAATATATTGATTGGTATGAGTTTTGTTGCAACCGACTATCTTAAAAGGGCCGTGAAATAGAAACCTCGATAAAGTTATGGCTGAGCAAGTATTTGAAAATGTGTGTGACTTACACGGATATTACATTGATTTAATCAGATCTGTTCTAATTAGTGTACGTTAATGAGATAAATGTTTATGTGATACTCTTAGTGAGACTCTACTGGAACTGTAGAACACATTTATAGATAACTACGTTCAGTCACATATAAAACGGAACCTAGATCGTGGTTTTGTATCTAGGATGAAACATTCCTCAAATTTAATTTCCTATCTAATTATGTCTTACGTTATTATGTCCTCTTTGATATATAAAACACTATCAGTAATCGAATTATTTTATCTTTTATTCCACATTTGTACCAAGTTTATCTTAAAAATGTTGAAGATGAAAAGAGATTTATTTGAACTTACACTTTAATACTTTTCTATAGATGTGGTGCCTACCAGAAGCAAAAGGCAAAGATTTGTGTGACCGTAATCTAAAGATTCATCAAGAGATTCTGAATGACAATATCTTTGAAACGGATATACTGTATGTCGAATATATTAGATGATGACCTCATAATGTTCGGCATACTTTTAGATGTCACTGTATTATTTCTTTTCACAGGAAATTGTATCTGTATTGCATCTAAACACTGTTCCTTGCCTTGGATACAACAAATGGCTACATGACGAGGTCGCAATAATATAAACATTACGTCATTTAAAGCTGCATCGGGAAACATTTATTTTATACCTGAAAATATCTCGTGCACGGATAGATTCTTTGACTGTATGCAAGTTCAGCATTAGAATGTTTTGCAAGTTTGTCTTGGACATTTCTTCGTTATTTTGCATATATCATGGATTCTTTCGAAAGTATGTTTAGTCTCCGATTCATCTGCTTTTTGAGCTTCAAATGTGTGATTGATAAAGCGTCTAAATTGTCGGTGATTG
Source organism: Unio pictorum (assembly GCA_030141615.1). Lineage (NCBI taxonomy): Eukaryota > Metazoa > Mollusca > Bivalvia > Unionida > Unionidae > Unio > Unio pictorum. Next base: position 230,611 of record JARLTB010000179.1, read on the forward strand.
ATATATCGTTAATGATCAATGCCTACAACAGCCACTTAACGCTTCAAAAACATATTGGGAGCATCCGGAGATTACAATGAAAGGCACGAGTTCGTGTCAGGTCAAGAAAATATCCTTGTCCTTACCGTAACGGAAGAAGTGACACTTGACAAATGACGGTGCTTTGTTTGCAGAGCAAGACTCTCCAAAAGCTAAAGAATAATTTCATCAAATATTCATTGAAATCATCAAATAAAAAGACTAGCAATAAAACTCTTTGTATACGATCAAGACAAACAATCTTTCAACTGTTTCGAGAGAGAAAAAAACCATTGTAATCAATGTTCCGATGACTTGTACTTGACTAAAACACCTTGTTTCGACAGGATTAAAGAATACATTGTTTGATAGTGAAATCATATATTTGTCAGCACTATGTCTTCATCTGAAAAATATGGACAAAGGTGGAAATATACGCTACAATACCGGGTCTTTCACACGGAGCAGGGCTTTGATGAAAATGTATGTGGAACATGCTACTACAAGCATTTCCTTCGCCAAAACATTAAGGCACACAAAACTGGTGCTCTTTCACAAAATATAAAAAATAAACTGTTAGAATTTTAATTTTGTTGTTTATGTCATATATGCAGAGCATGTCTAAAAATATACGTCAATAACAGAACTCTTGTACCTATTTAAGTAATTGCAATCTTATTTTATATATTTTATTCATGTTTGTAAATCTTAGGAAGCCGTTAATAATCTGGACCGTTCCATACTTTCTTATCGGTAGCCATAATGCTGGCAAACGCTCGAAATAATTATTCAGCTTAAACCGAAATTGAGCCATAGACCATCGCGTGAATGCCGTGTAAACATGGCGATAGTGTTTTGTCCTATTAGATCACAGTCCGTGAATAATGCCATTGTCTTATTCAGTGCTGTTATACACAGATACTAACCTGATTTGAACACTGATTTCCTTGTAATCCAAATCAAATTAGCAAGCATTTAATTATGATTGTCTGGACGCTTTTGTATGCTGTTTACCAATCTACGCATTCTGTGGAAATCATTGCATTGTGGATGGAGACATTCTTGTCACATTTTGGTATCACTGTACAAAGTGCCACGCGCCACTAGCATTTCCTTCTACACATGTTTAGTATCAACATTCGTGATTAGATTACGTGCCTGGATATCGTCTGCCAGTATTTTCTCAATTGTGTGAATTATTATCAGAATTTGAAATAAAATCCGCGAAATCAAATTGTACTAAGTTATCGTCAGCTACAAAGGAAAACAAATACGTCCAAGCCGGCACAACCTAACTAGGATTTTTTCAACCGTTATTAACGAATCTCTATCCTTAACTATATATATATATATATATATATATATATATATATATATATATATATATATATATATATATATATATATATATATATATATATATATATATATATATATATATATATATATATATAGTTATATATATATATAGTTATATATATATATATATATATATATATATATATATATATATATATATATATATATATATATATATATATATAGTTATATATATCCCAAATTGCTTAATAAACGACACAAATGCAATCTACATTTTGACTTGGACATGTTAAATTCAAATAATAAGCAAACGCATATATATACCTTAAAGTTTCGATAATTTAGTCAAGTATTGGATTTTTATGTTTATTTTAAGAGTTATTTTAATTTTTTAAACTAAATTATAAGTGTACAATTGCAACTTGTGACTCGTTGTAAAATTTGATTCATTTCCAAATCAATTTAATGAAAGACAAGAATAAAATGCAATGGGTTCGAATATTCAAATTGCCTTAATCTGTTCTTGCCGATTTTCAATTAAGTCGAATAAAATTGGCATTGTCTGTCTCTTCCTAAACGAGTAATCTGAACAATTTACAAGGTGTCATCACCCTCGCCATAACAATTCATCCATCGGCTTGTAAATTATAAGAAATGAAAGATAGCCCAAATGGTGTTTAATTCCAGACAGGCAACAATAAATGCTGTTAAGGCCCGTTCATTTAGCATCATCTGTCCAACTCCATGCAGTCTATGACATCTTTTGGAAACATCGATTCCATAATTGAAATATTAAGACAAACTTGAATTTGATACCAGCATGGTTGAGTGCATATTTTGTTCTTTCCGACAACTGTCTAATATAGCTACAAACATCAGTAAAGATGGATTTCAGGTAGGGGCGAAAGGCCAGCCAAGTGGCACTTGACCCAACAGAACAATGTGCAAGGAGAGTATCATCACTGCATCTGAATGCTTTGGACACGTGCACGTATGTCCTCAATTTTATCGATAAAGCGAGTTGATTCAAAAAGAGCAATATTAATACTGTTATTAATTAACAATTATTTTCTGTCAAGCCTGTTGTTTCAAAATGCATCTATTTTATAATAACTTTACAAATTTGAAAATTTCTTTTACTCGTTTGCTATTTATTTGAACATTTATGCTGAGTTACACATTTCTTATATCGTCCGTTTTTTATAGTACTAAATACTGACAATAAATATATTTTATATATAATGTTAAACTTTTTTTCTTATCATATCTAGAATTAAAAAGATGAACTGATGACTGAATATTAAAAGATTTTCTCCGATAGGAATATGTTATTCTATAGATATCGTTGGTTATTCATAATGTAATGAAATTTCTATTTTTTCTACAGCTATATTTATTCGTTATTTGTTTTTATTATCATTTAATCCTCTTCTTCTTGTTCTCATTTTTTCCCATTATTCTGTTCTTCTTCTTAAATCTGGAAAGTATATATTTTTATCGTTGCAACTTTAATAATTCTTTTAGTTAAGTGGTGAAAACTTGAATACGCAGTATCATACAACTGCGGATACAATATATAAATCCTCGATGGTGGACATCAAAGGCCTATATATATATATATATATATATATATATATATATATATATATATATATATATATATATATATATATATATATATGCATATATATATATGCATGCATGCATGCATGCATACATACATACATACATACATACATACATACATACATACATACATACATACATACATACATACATACATACATACATACATACATACATACATACATACATACATACATACATACATACATACATACATACATACATACATGTTGTTAAGATCGAATTTGTTATGACGGTAACGTTTGAGAAAAGAGGAGGAAATTTACTCAAGCAAAATCCTAGACCCAAAATTGTATGTAATTCTTTAATAAATAGAACCAAACTAAATATTAAAATGATGACATGACTGAGCATTCTAGTTATTGGTTAACAAACATGCAAAATATAAGGTTGATACTAATTTGGTTTCAATTAATACGACTGTGGCCAACCTCTAATTCAAAATTGTAGTACAAATGGAAAAAAATAGGTCATATTCAGGTAAATGTCGTCGAAAATTAAATTTTATGTTTGTGTTTAATATTTGGCTCTGCATATCAATATGAAAATAGGCCATGCCAGTTTCCACTAATCTATTTGCTGCTTGTAACTGTTAAATTCCAAGACGGTCCATGCAGGATATACAGTAACGTCATCAGTCACATTTGCAAAATAAGTCTTTTTATTCAAGGAGAGAGAGAGAGAGAGAGAGAGAGAGAGAGAGAGAGAGAGAGAGAGAGAGAGAATTTGTGGTCCTAAATTCCAACATACAGAAAATAATATATTTCCATTTCACCTGCCGCAACTCTGGTTTCACCTATGATATTGGCCAGACGTATCCAAGTTATAACACGATGATCGTCGAATCAAGCTCCATGATAAAAAACGACTTGTTGAAAACAAAGCCAAACATAAGTATAGAACTAAAGTAACTGTATTGTAAATTCATTATCAAAGATAACTGATGGCTATCTCTTAGATAATGCTTGCAAAGGTAACATAGTGAACTGCATTTTTGTGATGTAAACGGCTATGTTGACTGTTATGTCACATCCCTCATCTGAAATCATCATGCATACAATAAGGATCCAAATTGGCCGTTGCCTACATGTGTGATTTAAGATATTTATTTGAACCTTGTTTGGGGTATTATATGCATAATAAGAGTAAAAAGATGACCGCTATCTCGTAACTGAGTTGAAGCATGTGTTTTGATTGTTGTGCCGTTTTTCATGATATATAGTCTTGTTGTCTGTCTTCGTCTAATTTATTGTGTTCATCATTCATTGGCTGTTCAGTTCGTATGTGTTTCTTCATCTCCTTGTTGTGGAAACGAGAAGAATTAAGACTTTTTCTCAGCTGCCTTGCTCCACTGCTACAACCTTCTTTGCTGTTGAACAAATCGCCATCACGTGATCGCCAATCAACCCGTTTAAGCTATGATGGACCATCATTAATTGCTTGATATGACCAATCCTTGGCTCTTCATACTACATTGTGCTCAAGACTAAACGACATTCATCATTACTTAAATGTATATGGAACCGAAAACAGAAACGATGTTTCAACAGGAAGAATTACAGTTTTCTCCTTTTTTTTTTTTGCCCTTTCCGGCTCAACAATATAAATATTCGGCCGTTAATTTAGATAACCTGATTCAAATCCTTATTAAATCGACAACCTTTGTGTCAACTATCCAAGATATGCCATTGAGTATTGCGTTATTCAATGACTAATCAGTAGGACCACCGGAAAAGCGCACATAAATATTTACTTGTATTAACGATCAGAATATCGACGTCTTTTACCTGACAGAAACATAACAACATCAGGCGATGAGCCCAAGTGTACGGATCTAACACCCACCGGTTACTCCATCATATCGTTACCCCGACACTCTCATGGAGGTGGAATTGTCATCATCACAAAGAACTCCATGATCAGACGTCCAAACCACACTCACATTCGAACAAAGGTCAGTCCACTTTTTGCCTCTTTCACCCTCCTCATTGCAGAAAAAACAAGCTGACTGAATCTCTCTTTTTGGAGCAGTTTCCGAATCTCTTGGAGTATGGAAATTCTTGGAGATAGCATAGTTCACTCTGACTGTCCTGGAAACCCATACACATCAAAACGTCTCGATTTCAATAATGTTTACAACCTCAGACAGTCAGTTAACCAACTCACCCATAAACATGGTCACATTTTAGACTGTATTCTTCATAGACACGATGATAATATTCTACTGTCCACCCTGGTATACCACATATCAGTCCCTAACCTTTCAACTTTATTTGCTACTAAGAGAAACTTGCGTGTGATAAAATGAACCAAACTAATGCATGACATCCAAGCAAACCTAAGAACTTATTTACATAACTGCCTGCGTTCATTGCTTGAAAAACATGCCCCAGCCAACAAGTGCAGAGTATCAATTCAAAAGTGTTAGGGACCAGTTATCTACTGCTAAATGAAACCGCCAGAAAGCTAGAGGTTTTGGCTTTCATCCAGACTAACTATTCAAAAGTATGTCTATGAAGCTGCTAGGAAGAACGTCACAAACATAGTCCATGCAGCGAAATCAGCCCACTACGGTATTAAGATTACGGAAAGTTCCAACTGCAAAGAGTTCTTCGAGATTACTAACAAGCTAATATCAAGGAATAAAGGTACAAAACTTCCAGCTTCCTTCTCTTCCGAACCTGTTTGCAAATTTCTTCCACGCCAAAGTACAAACCATTAGAGATAAACTTGACAACATAATTTCAGTTGACTCATAGTCACTATACAGTTGCGATACAGACTTTCAGCGACAACATTTAGCATCATTTGAACCTGTCTCTATGGATTTAGTACGTACAATTGTGATGAAGAGTGCACCAATGTCATACAAACTTGACCCAATTCCAACATCACTGCTGCATGAGTACTTAGATTCAATATTGCTTTCACGATATGATGTTATTAATACCTCTCTCTCATCTGTGGAATAAACATCATTTTTCAAAACTGCCATTGTAAAGCCTCTGCTGAAGAAGAAAATAACTCGAACATAACTATTTAAAGAAAAATACCGCCCAGTTTTTAATTTTTCATTCATATACAAATCGTATTAACATTTGTTGTAACCCAACTTGTATCTCATCTGAATTCAAACAGTCTTTATAGCAATGTACATATGCATATCGCCCTTGCAACAGTACTGAAACTACTCTTTTTAAAGTAGTTAATGACATTCTCTCTGCTTTAGATAGCAGAAAGATTACAGTCCTCACCTTCCTTGATTTGTCTACAGCATTTTACACAATATACCATGACATATTACGTCACCGTCTCCAGCATGTATTTGGCATTCATGATAAACTCTTACTGTGGTTCAAGTCCTACATGGTCAACAGGATACAAATTGTGTCCGCACATGGAATATTCTCCATCCCAGTTGATCTTTTTGTGGTGTTCCAGAGGGATCTGTTCTTGGACCTGTTCTCTTGATTTTATATATTCAGCCGCACTCAAGTCTCATAGATCATCATCCAGTGTCTCACCAATTGTACGCCGATGACACCCAAATATACAAATCTAGCCACCCAATTGAAGTTGATGCTACCATCCAAGGTGTAGAGAGGTGAATTTATGATGTGAAATCATGGATGACATGAAACAAGCTGCAGATGGATGATGATAAAACTGAGGCCATTCTAATCACAACACAAAGACTTTATAATTCACATCCTTTACCTCAAACAATAAATATCAGCAACACCAACAGTCATTACGCAACCTAACTGTTACACTGGACAGTACTCGCACATTGCACCATCACGTCATGAACATATGCCTAGCTACTTACCTTTAGGTGAGAAGCATAAGCTCCATTCCCAAATATATTTCAGTTGATGCCACTAAAATAATTGTGTGTTGATTAGTATTTTGGATCAGTGAAATTCATTTATGTCTGGTTCGTATCAATATATACTCCAAAAACTTCAAAACGTTCATAAACAGAGTTGTTCGAATCATCCTTTGAGTACCACGATCAACGCACACACGCGCGCGCGCGCACACACACACACACACACACACACTCGCGCGCGCGCGATGCCCTGTACCTTACAAAGACTATCCATTCGATCCAGAATAAATCACAAACGTTGTTCTCTGTGATACGTTTCACTGACAGACTCCAGTCCAACATACCTCACCAATGTGTTCACACCAGCAAGATACCTATGCGCCTCTTCTGACAATTGTACACTCATTCCCACTATGAAAACTAAGTCATATGGACAACGTTCTTTTGCAAACTAGGGCCCAGCAACTTGGAATGAATTGCCTTTAACACACGTAATGGAATGTATATTGGACTCCAACATAACTCAATTTAACATAGGAAATGAAATGTATCTTGTACTCCAGAATAACTCACTTTATCATAGGAAATGTAATGTATCTTGTACTCCAGCAGAACTCACTTTATCATAGGAAATGCAATGTATCTTGGATTCCAGCAGAATTCACTTTAGCATAGGTAATACTATATATTTTGGACTCCAGCAGAACACACCTTAACATAGTAAATGCAATGTTTATTGTACTTCAGCAGAACTCGCTTTATCATAGGTAATTCAATGTATCATGCATTTCAGCAGAACTCACTTTAACATAGCCAATGCAATATTTACTTACATATAACTGAGGCACCTTTTAGCAGCTTACCAACATGTTTACATTCATCTAGGTGCATATATACTTAACTGCCTGCACAAATACCCGCCTACATAGCAGTATTTCAATCTAGTTTTACATCTAGCCTCCTTAAATAAAAAAGTTAATCAACCAATATACTCGGCAATGAGCAGCAAAATCAAGTATCATTTGGAGGGAGAAAAAATTAATAACACGGTAATTTGCTGTAATTCTGGGCAAAAGTAGCTCAGCTCTATGCAAATTGTTTAAATGTTCTACAAAATCTATCAGAAACCCAGTCCCTTGTCTGGATGGACCAATCCTTAATAATTAAACAATCTGGTGTAATAGGAATGATATACACATTGAAACAACGTTACATTTGTACTCAGAGTTAGCTGTCAGTAGTTTGAATGGTCTCGTTTCAGAACACGGCAATACAATTTTATTTATAGACATGTTTGTTCACTGGTCAGTTCTTAGTTCTGAATCATGTTGAGAAACAGGCCGAATGATTCTTTTAATCTCGATCTCGTTAACATTTCCACTAACTTATTCTGGATGAAACGTTGATATTAAATTGATGAAGATTATGTAGAATTGTTCGTTTATTTTATAATTACGGCATTTACAACAACGCAAGAAATACTAATCCTAATTAATGTAAAGAAATATATTGCTCCTATATGATATGGACATGAACGACGTACATATAATTCTCACTGCTTGTAAATGAGGCTGAGAAACTATTAAGAGACCGATTAACAAATTAATTGTCGGTCTAAAGGATATAATTATATAATTTCTTATTCAGACTTTCAAGCAGAAAATACAGAATATTTCAATACCCTATTTGCTTGAAAAATAAATCTTTAAACCGAACACCTGTGACCAAGTCGCTCAACAAGAAAAGCATTTGACTTGTATGCAAGTTTGTTTTGTTTTTTGGGGGGTGGGGCGTCGTTTTAAACTAAACGAAATTTAAAATTATGGCTGACGATCAAATAAATAGCCTGCTTGTTCTACATGTCATAACAATTGTTTAAATCTTAATAATGTTTCACAAGGTGAAGCAGATTGGGAATTATTCGCATGTCGGAGTACAAGAGCATTATTATGTACATTATTATGTACAATTAAAACTCTCATGCAATCATGAATCCATTATAAGATTTGCTAGTCCATTTTTATCCCAGAGATATCACAGTCTTCTGAGAATTTTAGCTTGTATTGACCTGTCTAAAGGAATTTAATACGCCTTTTGACATTATTCCTTATATACGTCTCTCTTGCCCTTTTTACATTAAAGGAAAGTCATTAGAATTTTCATTCCTTTTTTGCAAATAATATAAATGAAGTTCGCAATAACTTATGAATATGAAATATTTTAGTTCATGATGTTGAAAAATCTAGATTAGTTATCGTGTGTTCGGTGTACCATATTGCAGAGGGAAAGCGTAGGAATGATATATGAAGGTATTAGAGGTTCTCTCAATGATTCATTGCGTCATCAGAGCAGTTTGTGTTCACTTCCGTTATACAAACTGCAGATAAGAATTTGTTCAGGTAAAATATTTTCATAAAATCAAAAATGTATTATCTATGTAAGCTTGCTTTAATGAAATGTACTTTTTATTACAAATGAGAACGTCTCTATGTGAAACGTTTTGACCCAAATGAAAGTAAAAGGCAATGGTGAATCTCCGGTCCAACCACCTGAGGAAAGATATTTATGGTTTTACCTAGGCTATTATGCAAAATCAAATGTTCTCACCTTAGCTTCAGCATGAGGAATGTCAGACATGCAAGTATGTTGCATTCAGCATGGATGTACAAAATCTTGAGTTTCAACTGCGTAGTACTTGTAACACCGCACATCAACTGACCTGTGACGTCATATGCTGGCTACAATAATACTAAGATAATAAGGTACTTTCAAGTGATTTCTTTCAGAGAAATGCCACAGAATTATAATTTTATGTGAAAATGATAAAATACATGTGGCATCCAGACTATATGTAAAACATAAATGCATCAAAATCTTTCCTATTAAATGCATAATAATTTAATTAAGTAACACGTTGTGGTTTAGAGTGAAGAAAATATTGAAGATGCGCAACTGAGAACGAAAGTAGCAAACTTTCATTTCAGTGTGTTTAGATAATATTGCAAATGGGATATTTTACACATCTACAAATACATTTTTTCTTCTAATTTGTAACATATGAGAATACATCTAACAGATATATTGGCTTTTTATTTGCTTTCATGGTATTTGTATCAGCACATCTGTGGAATTGACTGTTGTATATTTGAACTCATGTAAACATCAAACACTAACATATAAATGCAATCATCTAAAATATTGACAGCGAAAACATAAAGTCAGTAAATGTAGTCCACCATTGGACAAAGTTTAAATTCATCAGGACTAATCAGGCAATGCGAAGGGCTCATAAACTACTTGATGAGTTATCCCCATCACCTTGTAGGTTATAAAACGGTTGGAGTGCTAAACTCAATTTCAGCTTTGAGAAACATTCTCCATATAATACTCAGGCAGTCGGGTGTAAGGGACAATCGGTGTGCTGAATAATTGAGATATTTACCTGGGTAGAATTAATTTGTCAGACTCTGAGACACCTGTGATTGTGTGCGCACTTCGTCGAACCTGAATATTATAAATGTTTAAAAATACTTAACTGGCAGAAAACATATTAAATTCATCCTTCATATATATTATATTATATTATATTATATTATATTATATTATATTATATTATATTATATTATATTGTATTGTATTGTATTGTATTGTATTGTATTGTATTGTATTGTATTGTATTGTATTGTATTATTATATTATATTATATTATATTATATTATATTATATTATATTATATTATATTATATTATATTATATTATATTATATTATATTATATTATATTATATTATATCATATCATATCATATCATATCATATCATATCATATCATATCATATCATATCATATCATATCATATCATATCATATCATATCATATCATATCATATCATATCATATCATATCATATCATATCATATCATATCATATCATATCATATCATATCATATCATATCATATTATATTATATTATATTATATTATATTATATTATTTGTGCTCAAGACTAAACGAACTGGGAATACATTCATCACGTCTTAAATGTAAACGGAAGCGAATTAAGAAACGTTCTTTCAATGCTGGCCGACGTAGAACAGGAAGAAGAATTCCAGTTATCTCCCTTTCGCCCGTAACGATAAACAACTTAAAAATTATGCTGTTAATTTTAATAACCTGGTTCAAATTTCTATTAAATCGTCAACCGTTGTGTCAACTGTACGTATTGCATTATTCAACGCTCGATCAGTAGGATCAGTAGGATCACCGGAAAAGCACACAGAAATTGTTAATTTTATCAACGACTAGAATATCTACGTCTTCTTCCTGACATAAACATGGTTACGATCGTCAGGCGATGAACCTAAGTGTGCGGATTTAACACCCAGTGATTACTCCATCAAGTCGTTCCCCCGTAAAATCTCGTGGAAGTAGAATTGCTGTAATTACAAAGAATTCTATGATCAAATGCCTTAAGTACAACACAACCTTCAATTTCTGCCACACATCGTTTGAACTAGTCCAAACAACGCTCAAACTGGAACAAAGGTCAGTCCATTTTTTCTGTCTCTACCGTCCTCCTCCTAGTAGAAAAAACAAGCTGACTGAATCTCTCTTTTTGGAGCAGTTTCCAAATCTTCTAGAGTATGGAAATTCGATAGGTGGCAACCAAATTATTCTTGGAGATTTCAACTTTCACTTTGACTGTCCTGGTAAATCATACATATAAAAACTCCTAGATTCCATTCATGGTTTCAATCTTAAACAGTCAGTTAACCAACCTACCCATAAACTTGGTCACATGTTAGACTGGTTTATTTATAGACCTGATGATAATATTCTGAAATCCACCCTTGTATCCCACGAACTTGCATCGGATAACCTCTGCATTGTATGCCATCTCGACGTATCAATCCCTAACCCTCCACCTCTATTTGCTACTAAGAGAAACCTCTGTATGAGAAATAGAATCAAATTCATGCATGACATCCAAGAAAACCTAACAACTTTCTTACATCCAGCAGCGGAACAACTTGAAAACTGCCTGCGTTCATTGCTTGAAAAACATGCACCAGCCACCAAATGCAGAGTATCAATAAAAAAGGTGATCTCCATGGTATAGCAGTGTTAGGGACCAGCTTCGCACTGCTAAAAGACATCGCCGAAAAGCAGAGACGCTTTGGCTTTCCACCAGACTCGATATTCATAAACAAATCTACGAAGCCGCTTCGACTAACGTCACAAACATAGTCCATTTAGCCAAATCATCCCACTACAGTACTAGGATCACGGAGAGTTACAGCTGCAAAGAGCTCTTTGAGATAACTAAGAAACTAATGTCAAGGAACAAATGTACACCACTTCTAACAACCTTCTCCCCACTAGACCTACCAGACCAATTTGCAAATTTCTTCGATGACAAAGTACAAACCATTAAAGATTCGGTTGATAGCACAATTTCAACTGATTCGTCAACATACAGTTATGATGCAGAATTTCAGCGACAACCATTAGGAGCATTTTAACCTGTTCCTATTGATTTAGTTCGGACAATCGTGATGAAAAGTGCACCAAAGTCTTGTGAACTTGATCCTATTCCGACATCACTGCTGCTTGAGTGCTTAGACCCAATATTGCCTTCACTAACTGATGTTATTAATATCTCTCTTTCATCAGGGGAATTCCCATCATTTTTAAAAACTGCCATCGTAAAGCCACTGCTGAAGAAACCAACACTGGACCATAACGATTTAAAGAACTACCGCCCAGTTTCTAATCACCCATTCATTATAAATATTTTAGAAAAGATTGTTCTAACTCAACTTGTATCTCATTTGAATTACAACAGTCTTTTAAGCAATGTACAGTCGGCATATCGCCCTTGCCACAGTACGGAAACTACTCTTCTGAAAGTATTTAGTGACATTCTCTCTGCTTTGGATAGTGGAAAGATTACAGTTCTCACTCTCCTGGATTTATCTGCAGCATTTGACACAATAGACCATGATATATTACTTCACCGTCTCCAGCATGTATCTGGCATTCAGAATATAGCCTTACAGTGGTTCAAGTCCTACTTAATCAACAGGACACAAATTATATCTGCAAATGGAATACACTCCAGCCCAGTTGACGTATGTTGTGGTGTTCCACAGGGATCCATATTCAAGTCTACGAGTACTCTCACATTGCACCAACATGTCATGAACATATGCAAGGCTGCTTATCTTGAATTGAGACGAATCAGTTCCATTCGTAAATATCTTTCAGTTGATGCCACTAAAACACTTGTGTGTTCATTAGTACTTTCAAGACTGGACTATTGTAACTCAATTCTGTCTGGTTTGTCACAATATATACTCCAGAAACTTCAAAAAGTTTAAAACACAGCTGCACGGATCATCTTTAGAGTACCTCGATCAGAGCACACCTCACCACTGCTCTGTACCGTACATTGGCTATCAATTCGATACAGAATCAAACACAAAATTTGTTCTCTGTGCTATGTTTCAGTGACAGACTCCAGTCCAGTATACCTATCCAGCCTCACCATGTGTATACACAGCTAGACCCTTACGCTCTTTTTCTGATAATCGTATACTCATTGTTCCCAATGTGAAAACAAAGTCATATGGACAAGGGCCCGGCGAAGAGGAACGAATTGTCCATTGAAATTAGACACAAAGACACAGTGGTCCCTTTTAAGAGTGCTCTTAACACTCACCTGTTTCGACTGCAGGGACAAACTTAGCGACCTAATCATGTTTTGTATCTTATATGTTTTCAGCATGTTTTTATGTTTTCCAATTTCGTTGTTTTTGTCATTTGTTGTTCTGTAGTGTAGTCATATCATTATTGATGGTGTAAAGCGCTTAGAGCTTCGAAAGATTAGGCGCTATACAAAGTCCTCATTATTATTATTATTATTATTATTATTATTATTATTATTATTATTATTATTATTATTATTATTATTATTATGTAGGGTAGGGTTGGGTTGGGTTGGGTTGAGTGGGTTGGGTTGGGTTGGGTTGGGTTGGGTTGGGTCACGTCACGTCGCGTCGCGTCGCGTCGCGTCACGTCACGTCACGTCACGTCACGTCACGTCACGTCACGTCACCTCACCTCACCTCACCTCACCTCACCTCACCTCACCTCACCTCACCTCACCTCACCTCACCTCACCTCACCTCACCTCACCTCACCTCACCTCACCTCACCTCACCTCACATCACATCACATCACATCACATCACATCACATCACATCACATCACATCACATCACATCACATCACATCACATCACATCACATCACATCACATCACATCACATCACATCACATCACATTACATTACATTACATTATATTATATTATATTATATTATATTATAAATAACCTAATAGTTTGCTCGCTAGGGCACTTCACATTTAGATCTCTGATACAGAAGAGTACAAGCGTTCCACGAACAGATCTTCTATTTAATTTGTAACTTTGCAGCAAACATAACGTATTTAAAAGCGTCTACCTTCCGAAACACTTTGCAGTAGATGTTTGAAAAACGTATTATTTCGAGTAGCTGGTCATTCAGTGTGAAATGTTACCTTGTCATTAGGTTTACAAGGAGACATAAGGTTTACTAAGAATGTGTGAATTCCATCATTCAACATAGGATACAAGTTGTAGAGTTCATGTTAAATATGCATTCAGTTTCTACATCGCAAAATAATTTTACACACACACACACACACACACACACACTTTCTCTCTCTCTCTCTCTCTCTCTCTCTCTCTCTCTCACACACACACACACACATACACACACACACTCATACATTCATACATACAAACATACATACATACATACATACACACACACACACACACACACACACACACACACACACACACACACACACACACACACACACACACACACACACATAGAGGAAAACGTCTGAATACATAGGAAATTATCTTTGGTGTAAACATTGATATTTTCCAAGATTATATGTAATGTGTTCTCTGCTGTCTGATTTTTGTAATCTGTTTAAACATTATTTTCAAGATTATAGTTGCTGCGTTTTCTACTGTCTTTCTTTTTATAATTATCTGCGCTTTATGTAATTTTTTGGAGAAAGTGCAACAATGTTTTTGATTTATTTTTAAAATATTAACTTATCAACCATACGCTTCAAAATTATTTATTTGGACACAAATTAGAACATTTTATTAACTGTTATAAGAATTATAGTTTTCGAGTATTTCGGGTTCATTGTTATCAGTTATATCCGTTTTGTTTTAAAATCAGATTAAAATGGCATTCGTCAGGTGAGTCTACTGTTCTGTGTGAAATGAGGTTTGAATCTTTATTTCATTATTGTTTGCTTCTAAAGCTTTGTATTCAGGTCGCAGAGTAAAGATTCAAATGGTCTTTGCATCTCAAATCTGTGGTGAAAACCCACTTAAGTTTTGGATGTGACATAAGTTATGTTAGGTCAGTGGTTAAGTGGTGTCCTTTTCCTGTTGTGCTTGTACTGCAATCTAACTCATATCCTTTTGCTCTCGAAATACTTCAGAAACAAGTGAGGCGGAAAGATGATTTACAAATCTTTAAGTTCACCATTTATGGTATAGCTGCTTGAATGATCTGATTGGCTGATCTCTTCTGTCGATGTCTGAAAACATCCATAAACCACGCCCTATTTCTGTTTAATGGACGTATGCTAATGTGACACTATGGCGTATAATAGCACTCTGCAGGAGGGATGTACGACTCTATGTCAAATGTTTGTTCATGAAATCAAATTTGCCTTCCCGAAAAAGTTATTTTCACGTCTTTGGATACTATTTACGGACTGTGAAAGATTGTAAGTCATTTCTTCTAATCGTATCTTTTTGACTCTTTGCTTATAAATTTAAGTCACCGCTTCAATTGAAGAATAGAAGGTACTAAAAGGATCTATAAATATTTAAATAAGTTTGTGAGACTACAATACAGTGTGTTCTTTTTTAGATCGGTGTTTCCGGAGGCACGTCTACAAAGTGCAATTCAGACTGAAATGAAATATTTTGAAATTAAAATCCAAGAATAATTCAATTCAAGTAGTCAACGTTTGGAGCTTTCATGACCTTTACTTAGTGTACTAAGATTTTTATACACCACAAGGCGGAAAAGAGGATACATTTCAATTGTTCAAATAATTTTTTCTTTGGGACAACAAACTGATTACAAACTAACAACACCATATCAATGGATGAATGTAAACCTCAATAGATATTTCGTACGTTTATGAAAAAAGTGATATATCATTTATATCAGGGCAATACTCTGCGGTTTTACTGGCAAAATGCCTCGTCCTGGAAGAAATACATACAATGACCAAAAGCCTCCATACTCCTACATCGCCTTGACAGCAATGGCCATTCAGTCCTCTCCAGAAAAGATGTTGCCACTCAATGAAATTTACAAATTCATCATGGACAGGTTTCCTTTCTATAGACAGAATACCCAAAGATGGCAAAACTCACTGAGACATAATCTTTCTTTTAATGACTGTTTCATAAAGATTCCCAGACGTCCAGACAGGCCAGGAAAAGGAAGTTATTGGGCAATGCATCCGTTTGCTGGAGACATGTTTGAAAATGGCAGTTTTCTCAGAAGAAGGAAAAGATTTAAACTTCAAAAATCCAACCAGATCCACCAGCTGCAGCAACAGTTGAGATCGGATGAGGCAATGAAAATCGGAATGGCATCATCAGCCTTTATACAAGAACAAGCCAGAATGAGACTCCAACAGCTATCATGTGGTTCCAAATTTCAAAGTTTTCGAAGTTTGACCGGCCATGGAAATAACATTGGATTTAAGCAACCGTTTACCATAGAAAACATTATAGCACCTGACTTCAAAAGTACTGGATCTCTTTCTCAACCTATCACCCCAGCCCCACTGCCAGCCTTTGCTAGCCAATTCGCCGGTCACGTCAGTACTACACACACAGGATCCAGCCTGGTGTTTCCATATTCAAGTCTACGAGACGCCAATAACGAGATTCTGAACTCCATTACATCTCCGTACGGACATTTGAACGGACACTTAAGTGCGCATATTAGTGCTGATATCAGGGACATCCTGAGAATAAGTCATGTTGCCCACAATGGCCCTGCCGTGCCTATACCCATTAAAGCACCTGCATTTTCTGCACTTTCATTTGCCCACTCAGGTGACCTAATGGATAGCATTGGTACAAAGACTACTCCTCTGATTAGTTTAACAAGTGTTTCTCGCAACACGGGACTAAAATCAACGTGTATAGTGGACTGCCAGTCTCCTTCAAGATGCAATTCACGATAATGGGGAAGGAAATTTATGACAACATGTGGTAATTAATTACGGCATTTAATATTAAAACTATTTTGAATTTAAATACAGATATTGTTATGAGACGAGATCACTTATTATCAGTTATTATTTAAGATAAATCAAGTGGCGATTTCTCACTTCAGAGAAAATACGTTCAATCTTCAAATCTAAATCATTTTTATCCTTGACTACTGATTTGAATTTTTATATTCAATCCTCTCATCTAGCAAGATGTGACATGATTTCAATATTTTATCACTGGGGAAAATATCTTTTGTATGACGTTAATTCCACGCATGCTATTTTTAATAACTTTACATCTGTGAAATAATATTGTGACTCTTTTATATTTTATTAGTGCATGGGATGCATAAAATAAGCTGTTTTCATAAGGCTTTCAGGTCTGATTTAATTAATTCAACTTACGTGCAGCGTGTGGTTTTCAACAGTGATTACATTGCAAGTAGCTTCTTTGTGGGAAAATGTTTGCGCTTATTTGTCTGTAAAATAAAAATATGAAGGTGAGATCATTAATTCTTATTTATAGCCCACTTATTCCTTACTTCATTTCCTAATTTCGCCAAACCAGTACAACGTATATTTAATAATATGAAACCAATGACAACTTTAGTACGTTCTTTTGTTGATATACATTACCCTGCATAGTCGGACTATTACGTATGCCTTTTTATCTTGCATTTTTTCTTTTGATAGTGTCACCTAAAAAGTGAAAATAATCACCAAAAGTAAAGATGATGATGATGGTGATAATAATAATAATAATAATAATAATAATAATAATAATAATAATAATAATAATAGTACGGTCATTTACATAGTTGGATCTCACATGTAATTGCCGTATTGTTTTAACATTATGTTTTTAGCCGTATTACCATCTAACTATCTATCTATCTATCTATCTATCTATCTATCTATCTATCTATCTATCTATCTATCTATCTATCTATCTATCTATCTATCTATCTATCCATGATTGCACACTTCAGATTTAATATATAACAGCGACTTAATCTCTTTTTTTTATAGAAATAATGCATTATGAACTAGAGTATATTTGTATTATTTTAAATAAATTGTTAAAACGATGTCACTAAACAAATATATATATAAACAATTTATTTTTTATATTTTATGTGCACCATGTCATATTTGGTACAACGATAAGAATAATAGAAGAACTTTAGTGCTGTTTTGTCGATGTCTTTTCCATTTTACTGTAGTTATTGTTCATGCATCTGCATTTTTAAATCATGATTACCGGTATGTTCTACACGATTTCAAAAAGACAATGTTTTTCTGCATTGGGACAATCATTTTCTCTGTATTTGATATTATTATTTTAAAAGGTGTAAGGTTTGCTTAAGTGTTATCCACTACGTGTGCATGTTTATTTCGCAATAAAAATAATATGTTGAAGGTCATACAGTGTATATTGTCATGACGAGCAAGATCATATATATTTAAGATCAGTAAAGATGTGACGTCGCTTAAAATCTACTTTTGCCTGAGAATTCTAAATTGATGAAAATATAAGTATTGCAAGAAAAAGGAGAATGTTTTTTTTTCTGTCTGATGACATACTTAATACTAATATAATCTATGTCGTTTATCAAGTTTATATCATTCTATATTTGGTTGCAATTTAAACCCATGTATCAAATAATAAAAAAAAAATATTTCATAATTATAATCTCTTTATTAAATGATCATCCCTATTGTGTCATTGATTTAATTCCGGTTTTGAATGAGAATGCATATAACTACACAGCTTATAAAATATTTCTTCAATAAGGAAAAGAATTATAACTCGAATACAATATTTTAAAATGTCAAAATTCATAATTATGATATATTCAGTAAATGCAAAAAGCACAAAAAGTTCACCTTTTTGGACGAAATAACACGAATCATCTACAGAGTATATATTTGAAATGTTCAGCTATTGACATGAATAAATCTCAAATATAAAATTATTAAGGTAGGGTAAGTTCTTTATCTTTATGATACATTCACGAATGACCCTTTTCATATCATAATCGTTGTTTCTAATAATAGCACGTTTGCTATCTTATGACAGTGTTAAGTTATATTTTTAATTTAACTTTCTGTTGACCCTAAGTTATACAATTACAGTTAAGTATTTTTGAAACAGATGCTGTCCTTGTACACTGAGAAAATACTTGTATGCTAAACAAAATTATGTAGGCCAAGAATATTACGTCTCACGCCACCACCACCACCACAACCCCACCTCTCTCTCTCTCTCTCTCTCTCTCTCTCTCTCTCTCTCTCTCTCTCTCTCTCTCTCTCTCTCTCTCTCTCTCTCTGCAATTGCGAATTTCCAATGTTATTGTAAGGTTTCTTTTTGTAGCTTTCTTGAGCAGCATAGCACTCCTTGCTTTTTGCTGAAACTTCTGTTCTCATAAAGTGACAATTTTTATTCTTCTTTCTATTAACTATTTAATTGGTATAGGTTCGGTTATAATTACAATAGAGCAAATGCTTATTATAGCTGCTGAGAGTAATCCCTCATGACAAATGTTTTAAACCTTACTGTTTTCTTTATTTTTGTATATAATCGTGCCGACTATGTTGATATTATAGTGGACGTTTTAATTGTCATAAACGTCGAAAATCATCATCATCATTACTAATATTAGTTGTCGTTATTTACTTTCGCTTTCTCTACTGTTATTGCATATTTGAGGTAAATATATTACCGCTAATGTGGCTTCTACCCTGAAAAGAAGAGAAATTTGCCCAGAATCCTGCTTCTTTTAACGATAAATGAGCAGTTTACAGAGAATTGCGATAATATAACAAACTTGCCGCAAAAAATGAAAATGTTTTGTAATCCAAACATTGACTGGTCTTTCAGAAATGACTATTCAATAACTATGTAAATAAAAAACAAGGAAATTAACAGTCCATGGTCAAACTGTAAAGGCTATATTTTGCTTTTATATTGAGCATAGGGACATTTCTAATCGGTATATCGGTAGTTCGGATTACCACACCTTAAAGCGGGGACTTTTAAACAGGATAGTTGCACCTGTACACAGGTAAGAGACCAGACATAGTGATCAAAAGCATCAATCACATGATTAGTTAATCAAGCGCCCATTCAGCAGTCAATTCATATCCACAACCAGGGAGAAATGGACACGGCTGACTTATTTCTCTAGTCCTGTTTATTTTTAGAAACATATACGATGAATAAAACGTGTATCCAAGCTATCTCTGTACAAAGTGTCAAATGCAAAAATTGAGTTATCAAATTTGAAAGATAAATAACAGGTCTTTACTGAATACATGGAATATACAATTCTGTATTATTAATTACCATCCAACTGCTTCCGACGTCATCCAGCATCGAGGAATTGCCAGGAACAATATCCTCGGACATTTCCAAATGAGGAAATTAAAGAAAAGAAAACAAGACTTATATTATGTGTAATGAGAAAGTTGTTGGATAAAATCTAGAAATATTTCTAAAAAAAATCATTAGTGGCTAAATAGACTTATCTTTAAAAAAAGAAAAGTGAAAGACATTCAAATGAGAATATATCTAATTCCATGAGCTCAGATACTTTGATAATAGGATAAACTTGCACCTATTTTAGTATATTTTAATCGTTTTATACGAATAAATTATGGTTTATCTATCTATCTATCTATCTATCTATCTATCTATCTGTCTGTCTGTCTGTCTGTCTGTCTGTCTGTCTGTCTGTCTGTCTGTCTGTCTGTCTGTCTATCTATCTATCTATCTATCTATCTATCTATCTATCTATCTATCTATCTATCTATCCGTCCGTCCGTCCACCAACATATCTATCTAACTATCTCTCTCTCTCAGTTGATATGCCTATATATATATATATATATATATATATATATATATATATATAATTTCTGGTGCAAATATAATGATCTAATTACCGTTGCCGTTTATCGCTAAAGATAGCATTTGTTTTTAAATTTGGTAAGTGTAGTAAAATTACATATAAATGTAGATAGTTCATAACTCCTTTTCAGAATTAATCAACAATAAGATCAGATCAAATAGTAATATCAAGAAAAGTTTTGATCCTTTTAGTTTTATTATCCGAAGTACAAAGAAAACGTTGGGGAAACATTACATCAAATTTATTTCAAAATTCAATTTTGCTACCAGTTTATTTAAACTCTGTTTTCTCCTTCTTTATATTTAATCTTTCTATATATTGTGCGAGCTTGTAAATACATTTTAACTAAAGTTGTAATTACTACTTAAATTTTCATCCAGAATAAGTAGTCGAAATTCAAAATAATTTTTTACAGATAAAAATTCGGTTTTGATGTCAAGCATTTACTACAAAAGTATTTCAAAACTATACTATAATACTTGGATATTTCTTGTAATTCGTATCTTACTTGATCGAAATAACAACATTTAAATATGAAGATTTTAGCAAATAGTCATGGCTAAAGCCATGAAAATAGTGTTAATTGGTTTAAATGTTATATGTGCTATATTAATCATAATAGTGAGTAATTCTGAAACCAATGCATCTTTTATAATTGCTTTGACTCTTTACTTAAGAGTTGTGGGTATTTTTCTTGGTGGGTAACTTGCATCTTGACCTAAAGCAAAATTTAAATGGAATTCACTATTTGACATTTACAGCATAGTAAATCGTTATTCCCGATATTAAATTCATAAAATTTTCAATATTAACAAGATTACTCTCAAAGTCACGTGGCTTGATTTAGTATTTTGATCCAGTAACTATGGGATCACGTGCTGCATGACAGTATCATCAATTACATCTTCATCTTGCACAATAGCAGCATGAAATCTCGTTAAGTTCTCGTCTGATAATAGAAGAAGAGCTTTGAATTGGCGCTCAATATAAGGCGATATTTGAGGGAAATGATTTAATGTAGGACGGCACTGACTGTTAACACGTTATTATTTCCAGGATTATTTTGATCCGTTCATTAACGACGCCCGATGATGCTCATGGTCGATCGAGTCTGTCATTTGTGTTTGTTAGCCATTGGGTGCACACAAGATCTAAATTCGCTTTATTCATGCTCAGAGGAGACCTAATGATATCAAAACATTTACACATTCTGCACTTGGTACAAATAGGATCAGAACAAATATGGTGGTAATAAATGAAAACATTTTCTTTGAAAGGATAGACATTGCCAATAGCACTAGCAATTATCTGGGTATCATATTGTCACCATGTTTTCGAATAGATATGGCCTACAGGTCACGCTTCAAGTAATTTAAAAAAAATTTAATCTCTTTTAGGATTTCAAGAATAAAAAGATTTTTATTTTGTTTATGCACTCGTTAAGCTATCATCACATGCATTATTCAATCTTTAGTAGAACATCCACGGTTTTCCATTGTCAGAGTAACGTTCTTAATCTAAAAAGAAAATGTTCATTGCATAATCAAAATATAAACTGTTTGCATAAATAACGATTCAATATTTGTTTAATAAATCAACTTAAATTTGATTTGATTTACAATTTAAGTATGACTGGTTCAAAGTTACAAAACTTGTTTTCTAAAAGTGTTCTAATGTTAATGTATCTTTATGAGTGTATTTCTTCATTTTTTGCTACTAAACAATAATAATTTTAAAAAATAGCAAAATCTCTTGAGAACAGTTTACGGCAATAAATTCTTCGCATTACATATTGGGTTACATGTGCCAATCAAACCTAGGAATGCATTTTAGGAAAGACAAGATTTGAATGCACATCTTACGTGTCGAACTAATTTGTACAAATAAATCAGCTTAAAAAGCAATATATATATATATATATATATATATATATATATATATATATATATATATATATATATATATATATATATATATATATATATATATATATATATATATATATATATGCTCATAAATAGAAGTGTTTGCATATGTACGATGTTAAAATGTAATTCCTTATTTATCAATTAATATATTCATGAAATATATATATATATATATATATATATATATATATATATATATATATATATATATATATATATATAGGCCTCTGCTGAATTTCTGTTTTTTTGGCTGTGCATGTCTATATTATTCTTTTCAGGACTTGTGTTTTTACGTGATGAAATATTGTATCGTTATTCTATATTCAACAATCCTGAATATTTTCAGAAGAGTGTAGACTTGTTTATTCCATAAAAAATTATGAAGAATCTCAAATTAATTAATAAACAAGCCTCTTTGTAGGTTTTGTAACAATATTACATAGCGTCGGGGTGCCCAGCCGTAACGTCTGTAAGATACCAGATTTTTTTTGTGATGTGAAAACAAGGCTGTTTGTTGAAAGACAGACACGTGCAAGGTGTAGACAATAAGTGGTTTAATTTCTTCCAATACTGCTGCCTTTGTACTGTAGTGAAATATCAATCGATGAGAAAGATTTTAAAAAAGAAACGATTGTCGAAAACTTGAAAGAGCTGATATCATGAATTTACTCTAGAAATAATACCCACCCTCCAGCAGCAATTTATATCTTCGCATGATACAATATAGATGTCTAATGTAATCTTTCAAATTCATATATACATTTTCCGTATGCGTTACTTACAAACAAAGTAATATCAATTATGCCAAGATTATTTCCTATTCTCTGAATAGCATCAAGTACACGTCAAGGCTACAGGGAGCATATGACACATTTCAAGCTTACAGGAAGCGTTTCGGGAAACTTTTGCAATAACTTGTTTATTAGTAGAGATGATAGGATATCCATTGTCTTTAGGATAGTCGCAAAATATTTTCAACAATTTTCAAAATAATAAATATGTATTTTGTTTCTTCCTTTTATCAGCCCGTGGTTTATTTTGCAAAAATGTCAATGAGTAATAAAATAAACTTTCATTGAAGACCTCACTTTGTAGCTACAAAATTACATACAGGACAAATATCATATTATCATATCTTAATCATAAATCCCTTTATTTTTTGTATTCATTGCATTTATCATCATATCTATGATTGTAATTAACGTGTAAAGACGAAAAGTAACAACGAATATTGCGATCTTCAATGCCAATATATACTATTATCCTATATTCGAATACAATATATATTGCGAGCATTAAAGCCAGTAGATATCAGCATGCTATATTCGAATATATGATATAGTTCGACCAATAATGCCAATATATATTATTATCCTATATTCGAATACATTATATACTGCGATAATAAATGCCAGTTGATATCAGCATGCTATATTTGAATACATCATATATTGCGATCAATAATGCCAATATATATTATTATCATATATTCGAATACATTATATATTGCGATCATTAATGCCAATATATATTATTATCCTATATTCGAATGCATTATATATTGCGATCAATAATGCCAATATATATTATTATCATATATTCGAATGCATTATATATTGCGATCATTAATGCATGTAGTTCAATACATGATTATTGCGATCATTAATGCCAATATATATTATTATCATATATTCGAATACATTATATATTGCGATCATTAATGCCAATATATATTATTATCCTATATTCGAATGCATTATATATTGCGATCAATAATGCCAATATATATTATTATCATATATTCGAATGCATTATATATTGCGATCATTAATGCATGTAGTTCAATACATGATTATTGCGATCATTAATGCATGTAGTTCATTCAATACATGATTATTGCGATCATTAATGCATGTAGTTCAATACATGATTATTGCGATCATTAATGCCAATATATATTATTATCATATATTCGAATGCATTATATATTGCGATCATTAATGCATGTAGTTCAATACATGATTATTGCGATCATTAATGCCAGTAGATATTATCATACTATGTTTCAATACATACTATGTAGATCTATCAATAAGTTATTTTAGCATTCTTTTACAGATATTTATCATAGTAGATCACTTGCCTTGAATTGAAACATGGCAGGTACATTCTTAACACCATAATCATAGCACTCCATAAGCTATTTCATCCAATTCAATTTCAAGCATATTACAAAACTTTGGATTTGATTTGGAAGTCTTAAAGGACGGCAATCAATGGTTGGTTTCTCACAATTAATATGTTCATTTCAATAGAACCGTGGGATGTACAAGTTTAATCGCTTGCGGTCATAGTTTTAAAATTGTTTATTTATTTATTTATTTATTTATTTATTTATTTATTTATTTATTTATTTATTTATTTTATTTCTTGTTTATATCGTTAGTTTCAACATATTATTCATCGGCTTAAACTAAAAGACCTCATTAGTGCCCGAGCATTTTGCTTGTTAGCATGAACTTTATTCTACTAAAAAGCACTGTTATCTTATACAGGTAAAAACTTTTGTTAAAAAAAATCATACAAATCAATATTGTTCACTTCGTAGTCGATACTGTATCATCTAAAATAAACATTAAAACTCACTAAGCTTTTAATACATATTAATACCTTACTAAGTTATGCGTAGGCTTTGATACATTGTGATTTGATACAGGTTAGATATATACTTTGATACACTGTGATGTGGTACGGGTTAGATATTGACATTGGTACAATGTGATGTGGTGTTTGATAGTTTTCTACAATTTGGATATATACTTTGATACACTTTGATGTGGTACAGATTAGATATATACTTTGATACAATTTCGATGTGGTACAGGTTAGATATATACTTTGATACACTTTGATGTGGTACAGGTTAGATATATACTTTGATATACTTTTATGTGGTACAGATTAGATATAGGATTTGATAAACTGTGATGTGGTAGAGATTAGATATTGGCTTTGATACACTGTGATGTGGTAAATGTTAGATATAGACTTTGATACATTTTGATATAGTACAGAGTAGATTTAGACTTTGATAAACTGCGATGTGGTACAGGTTAGATATAGACTTTGATACACTGTGATGTGGTACAGGTTAGATATATACTTTGATACACTGCGATGTGGTACTGGTTAGATATAGACTTTGATACACTGTGATGTGGTACAGGTTAGATATAGACTTTGATACACTGCGATGTTGTACAGGTTAGATATAGACTTTGATACACTGTGATGTGGTACAGGTTAGATATAGACTTTGATACACTGCGATGTGGTACAGGTTAGACATAGACTTTGATACACTGCGATGTGGTACAGGTTAGACATAGACTTTGATACACTGCGATGTGGTACAGGTTAGATATAGACTTTGATACACTGTGATGTGGTACAGGTTAGATATAGACTTTGATACACTGCGATGTGGTACAGGTTAGATATAGACTTTGATACACTGTGATATGGTACAGGTTAGACATAGACTTTGATACACTGCGATGTGGTACAGGTTAGATATAGACTTTGATACACTGTGATGTGGTACAGGTTAGATATATGCTTTGATGCACTGTGTTTCGGTACAGGTTAGATATAGACTTTGATACACTGCGATGTGGTACAGGTTAGATATAGAC
Organism: Unio pictorum; assembly: GCA_030141615.1. Classification (NCBI taxonomy): domain Eukaryota; kingdom Metazoa; phylum Mollusca; class Bivalvia; order Unionida; family Unionidae; genus Unio; species Unio pictorum. The sequence goes on from JARLTB010000179.1 coordinate 257,337, forward strand.
TTTGATACACTGTGATGTGGTACAGGTTAGATATATACTTTGATATACTGCGATGTGGTACAGGTTAGATATAGACTTTGATACACTGTGATGTGGTACAGGTTAGATATAGACTTTGATACACTGCGATGTTGTACAGGTTAGATATAGACTTTGATACACTGTGATGTGGTACAGGTTAAATATAGACTTTGATACACTGCGATGTGGTACAGGTTAGACATAGACTTTGATACACTGCGATGTGGTACAGGTTAGACATAGACTTTGATACACTGCGATGTGGTACAGGTTAGATATAGACTTTGATACACTGTGATGTGGTACAGGTTAGATATAGACTTTGATACACTGTGATGTGGTGCAGGTTAGATATAGACTTTGATACACTGTGATGTGGTACAGGTTAGACATAGACTTTGATACACTGCGATGTGGTACAGGTTAGATATAGACTTTGATACACTGTGATGTGGTACAGGTTAGATATATGCTTTGATGCACTGCGATGTGGTACAGGTTAGATATAGACTTTGATACACTGTGATGTGGTACAGGTTTGATATAGACTTTGATACAATGTGATATGTTGTTTAATAGTTTTCTACAAAGGTGTCCATAAAATAAAGCAATTTCCGTTTAATTTATATCATTCCAATTTTGTGACGCCTTTAAACCATACTTTAATTTTGAGAGGGTCGAATTCACCTACCTTCTTGAAATTGAAATTTACTAAATATATTTAGTTAAGCTTTTTGATATGACGGCATGTAAATAAAAGATGATAAAAGTAGTTATTCTACATCTTGCCACAAAGCGGTAGCAATGGCTGAAAATAAAAGTCCAAGAAAGAAGGAATTAGATGTAGAAGAAAAAAAGCAAAGTGACACACAAATGCACACAAGCAAACCCATCTTGAAAGGGGAAAGCGAGTTTTATTATGTTTCACTTTCTTAGAGTGGACAGCTTGCCAATCAGCGGTATTGCGGGAATATATGAAAGTATTTGTTATGAAGAAATAGTGCCACATTTGTAACGTTAACATCCAAAATTATTTCGAATAATGAAACTAGCGGCATAAATCGATTCGGGACACCTTCTTACCTCGTATAAATCGATTCAGGACACCTTCTTATCTCGTATAAATGCGAGATAAATTCGAAGGGAGGGGGGGAATACCTCGAGAAAAAAATACTAATAGCTTGTGATTGCAGGTCTGTGCCACAAAAACCACATATCCATTAAAGAAGTCGATATACTTGAGAAGCGTTTGTACGGAAAATCGAATCGAAAAGGACCCCTTTGAAGTCCGATTCATGTTGATTTGTGGAGTCATCGAAGTAAGCTTAAGTCTGTCTTGCAAGTTGATTACTGGTTTTATATTCATTTGCTGGCGCTTTACATCAAAATCTAGTCGGTAAATACGTTTCCAACAGGTATGAGCAATCAGGCAAAATTTATATAAATGTTTACGATGTCTAATAGCATCTAAAATCAATATTAAGGTATCTAGTTGTAGAAACACATGACGTTACTGTAGGTCTTTCATTAGATTAGGTCTGGTTCTGATTGGAGGAAAAGGGCACACAATTGGAATCCATCTAATATTTACATCGTCGTAAACACCATTGTGCAATATGGACGGGGTTATGAATACAGTGGAGGCGATCATGCTATATCAGAGAGAGAGAGAGAGATAGAGAGAGAGAGAGAGAGAGAGAGAGAGAGAGAGAGAGAGAGAGAGAGAGAGAGAGAGAGAGAGAGAGAGAGAGAGAGAGAGAGAGAGAGATTTTCAAGTTTTGTATATAGAAGAGCAAGGTGATCGGAACGCATATTTTTACAATTTATCAAGGGTCCTCTATCTCACAGGTATTAGCTACTGGCATTATTTATTATATGGACATAATGCAGCACATAAGATGGAATACCTGACATATACATATTAATTGACTAGCTCTTCGATAAGTAGCTTAGATACGATAGGAATGCCTACAAGATTTCAATATTGCAGGAAGGGACAGACAGACAGACAGAGGATGCTAGATGATGTTTTTTGTACATTGTAGAAGCAATACATATATCAAGGGCTCTACCATTGAATTATATCATGTATGATATGCGGCGGGGGGCGGAAACCTAAGAGTTTCCTTTGAGCCGGAATACTTGTTTTCCTTTACTTGAAGATGATAAATAATACACTGGATATAAATAGTACTCTTTTTTTTTCTTCTAAAATTAAGAGTAAGAATATTTGTAAAGCTATCTTGAAACTATTTTATTTTCATTGAAACATCATCCCAGCGAAAACTAAACTGGCGGTCAGAACAGTGAATCTGTACGGTACCCCTTTCACACAAAAAATAACAACACGTCAAAGGCAATTAGCACAAAGCAGATTGAACTTTAAAAAAAGCACACCAATGGTTCCGATTAAGTTATTCATACATATTCCAGTCCTTTGTTGACTAATTCTGCTGGATTTGTTTGGCTCCAGTGAGAATGAATACGGTATCAAAATAATGACGTCAAATTAAATGTAAAGTAGAAGTGACCATTCATACAAAATTAAATCTCAACAGGATTATCTCCTCATGAACATTAAAACTGTATTCACTATCAGTAACGCTGTCTTTTGTTTTTATTTTCATCCTAATTAAAACCCGTTTCAAGTCAAATTGAAGAAGAATGTCAAGCCAAACTACACGACATTGACAGCACACTGAGAAAAGAAAACACTAAAAAAGTTTTAAAAAATTATATGTAGCATCTTAAATTCGAATTTAAAGGTTGTTTTTTTATTTATCCTCTATACACAACTGTATGTTATAGTATTTACTTATTGCACATTCATAACAACTTTTGCTGTGGTTTTTGCTACAAATTATATAGTACAAAAACCTGTTGTTAAAGAGAGATACGCCGCCTGAGGGACTGGAAACCAATCAAATCTCCATTTGGTTCACATCTCAGAGAACACTGCAGCCAAATAACATACAGAAAGTTGAAACATATTCTTACGAAATTCCTTTCTTGTTTCATTATTTAACAAATCTAATTGAGAAAAATAATATAAGGCAAGTCAAATATTCGACGAAGAGAAATAATTAATTAGTAAATAATAACGAAGTTTGTCTTAAATAATGCGCTGAACCAGACCGATGATCATACGCCATTGCACATGAAAAGCTCTCACTTTTGGATATGCACAGTTGAAAAACATGTGGTGTTGCTGTTGTTGTCTTTAACGCCACTTTTTAGCACATAAAGAGCTATAAAAGGCGGCTTGTATATTTTCGTGTAGGAAGAACTTGGGGAAAACCATCAGCTAATGGGCTACTGGTCAGCTTTCTCAAATATCCACGCTGGTCCAGCTGAGACATGAACACGCGCAGACGGAGGTGTGATTTGTAAGTGACCTGTAAAGGCGAGCGCCTTAGACCACGCGATCACCTGCACCCACTTCTTTAATTTACGAATTTGTCTTGTTTAAAAAGACTTTGAAGTTGACATTTTAAATGCCCTGATGTTTCCAGCTGATAATTTATATTTGTCATTATTTATATCTCGCATCTATTGATTCCTTAAGAAACAATACTTGACTTAGAAGAATGACAAAATATGTCGATCAGCTCTAACGAACATATGAGATTATGTATAAATTAATTTATTCATGGTACTGGTATAGTTGGCAAGTTAGAGGTGGCAAAGAGAAATGTAGAAGTGTGTAATTGAGTGGACATTACCATTAGTAAAACTCATCAGCAATGTCTTTTGAAACGTATGCTCCCCATTTTCACTCATATCTCCATATTTGTTAACCTTCCAGTTGCAATTGGGAACCTATAGTTTTTTGTACGTAACTTTATCAAATATATTCTTTTTTTCTTCCTGCAAACGTATTAAAAATGGTTCAATATTAAACTATTTTCAACATAAATTTAATACGTTTTACTTCTAGATGCATTGAAAACACTAGAATACAAAGTTTTGATATCTTAATATTTAGACTCGCTGTAACTGTTTTTTTTTTTCATCACTAAGCGCTTTCGACCTTACAGTATTTTGAAACATGTAATGGCGAAGTAACTCGGCAACTGTAATATTATAAACAATTATCATAGATGTACTTATCCTTTTAAAAGTATTGGTTTCTTTTTTATTACCACTAAACTGTGATAGTCGTGTAACCAGAACACTGGCATAGTTTCCATGTCTAACCCGCCCACACCCATGCTACCAATTTCTCCAAGAATATTTTACTTACAATAATCTTTTATTTGCTGTATCTTCTCTGAAGATACCTGTCACTGTGTGGTTTGTCTTAAAGTATAATCAGTTCAGTATCCACAACAGTATGATAAAATTGCTTCAGGCATATTGGCAAATGTCGTATACAGAAATTATACTCATTTTATTAAACATCCTACTCCCGATAAGTACATTCAAAATGCCACATCCGTAACAGTAATAACTTTTTGATCTTGTAAATTCTGGACCATTAACCTTAAAGTCTTTCGAAAGCATTGTCCTAATGATCACAGTACAATGTGACTCAAAAAAGAAAGCTACACAAATTCGTAATTGATGCCAATAAAGCGGTTTAAACTGATAGTACTTGATGTTTGAAAATGAGATACTGCTATTGGGATCCTTTGACTTTCTTCGTAAAATTCTATAATGAGATTATCCAACAATTACCTTATAAAATGTATTTACGATTTTTAGTTTTTTTTAAAATTATTAGTTTCTAGTTTAAAAAGTTCAATATATAAACTTTCATATTAATTTATTATAATTTTCAAGTTTCATTTTGAAACAATTATAAAAATGATGGAGTTTAAAACCAGTGAAGTACATTTTAGAGGGTTATGAGGAACGAGAAAAATTTAGTAGCCTATATTAATTATTTTTCAATGTTTAAAATCTCTGTGTTGCCTATTTAATTTTCGTTAATGAATTGTTAGTGAACGATGCAGTTACTGAATATGTCATTCGGCACATTTTTCGGTACACAAACTTCTTAATTATCCGAACCAATTAGTATACACAATTAAATGTCATTCCGGATTTTAAATGTTACTTGACAAATTTGCTTTCAACTTATCTTTCTTGCATTCGCCATTTGGCACTAATTTGACTTGTTTAATTTAAAGGTGTAGAAATAAAAAAATAAAAACATCATATTTATTACGAAGAAACCAAACTGCTCATTTTTATCAATTTCCCTAATAGTCAGTGTGCATGTTGTGTCAGAAATGCCTGTAATTCCTAAGAGTAAGGTTTCTACGTGAATCAGTCCTTCGCACCTTTCACAAATTAACTTTTGCCTTCCCTTAACACGTCGACGTGCCTTCTGTTCATGATGTGTACCACGTCACTTGTAATTTGCATAGTTTGATTAAAATTTGTCTCTTAAGAAATTTAAATATTTTCATTGACAACAAGGTCTTGTTTCTAAAATAATTAGCTTTTCTTATAGGTCTTAACATAAAAAGCTATGCGTTTTATGCAAAGAAAACGGAACTGATTCACCCCAGAAAAATCCTCAAAATATATGCAAAGAAAACGGAGCTGATTCACCCCAGAAAAATCCTCAAAATATATGTCAGTATAAACACCAGTTATTCACAAACTATTTATGAGATTTGTCAAAAATTATCATTTTACATCTAACTCGAAACATAACTTTTCCTTACGCTAATCTGAAACCTATTATCGGATATTCATTTGATAACAGATTTATATACCTGGCTGACTCACAAAACAAAACAACAGGGTATAATAAACATAAATTCTGTAACTTAATTTGGTCTCATTTGAAAGCCAAAGGACATATAATCACGCTCCACCATTCGGGTTTCGCGATATCCAATGTCATTCTGTTATCAAACTCATTGGGATACAAGCACCCAGATGACATTGCTGAACCATGTCCTTACGTTATCAAAATCGACGCGATAGAAGCACACTAATCAAGTTACTGTGCTGATAACTTCCATGTATCATCTGTGTTTGGATTCCGTCGACTTATTACACACGAGAAAGACACACCATTGATGATTATTCAACACAATAGTAAGACGCGCTATCAAAAAATATTTATGACAACGAAATAGCCGTGCTTATTCAACCGCTGTTTATATTAGTTATAACCGAGCAAATCTATTACAATCACAACACCATATTTCAAAACTGAGTTGATATAGCATGCTGCCGCCCATGTTTTGAATGAATTCAGAGGTTTCATTTAGGTTGAGAAACAAATAGCAAACTATCTGAATTTGGTAAATAACATATTCATTAATAAATGGGGTCATCTTAAAGATGCTAGCCATGTTGTAAGTAAAGTCCAATGCTCAATTGTGTTTGCTACTCATGGTTCAAAATAAAACTAGTATATTTATCATGTATTATATGATAGGATAAGCTCGAATTCTACATTTTTTGCTGTTGTTGAAGAATGAAGTGGTAGTGTGAATGTTTAAGTCATGTTCGGCCGTTTTAATTAGGTACAAGTTCTCGCCACATTTTTTGAGAGATGATAACTTCAAAGTCAGTTCCACGGAACATGTCTTGAATTCGACAGATGAAATTTGGACTAACATGAATACTTTTTCTGGAACCTTTAACTCTAAAAGGTTTATTCATTTTTAGTTTTTGAAAGATAGAGGTTCCAGAAAAAGATATAAAGAGTTGGAATATCGAATCCCTGTAAAATATTTTTTTATATTGGAAAAAATAGTTTTGTAAACATATTTAAAATAGAAGAAGAAGAAGAAGAAGAAGAAGAAGAAGAAGAAGAAGAAGAAGAAGAAGAAGAAGAAGAAGAAGAAGAAGATGATGATGATGATGATGATGATGATGATGATGATGATGATGATGAAGAACAAGAGAATGAAGAGGAAGAAGAAACATAAATTGAGAAAGATAATAATTAATGGACAAAACAATAGTAAAAGTGGAAATAAGAGCCAAAGATACCCAGGTACTATAAATATGGACCATTCGATCCCAAAGCAATCAATTGAAGACTATTCATATATGCAAGTAAGGCAATGCTATGTACGTGATCTAAGTATTAAAAGAAACAAATAAATTGGCTGGATTGAATAACATGATTCTTGCCAAATTATGACCCTGATTTTCTTTTTTTAAAAAAGAAGGTATTCTTTTTTTTTACCTTATAATGATTTATTTCTAAACTAAATATGAAGGCAAACTAATGTTTCCTTGCTTATTTTTTAGCTTTGATTATTCATTTTTAAAATACAAGTTCTAAGCGTACATTATAAAATAACAACTATGAATGTGGTAATCCACTATTTACTGGGAGCTTCTGTAGATTAGTTGCTAGACCGCCGGACGTGTAATCCAAGTGTCTCCGACTTAAAACCCACCAAGGCCACTATGGGTCAGCTGCCACATGGTGTCTTTGAGAAAGTTACTGAGAGAGAGAGAGAGAGAGAGAGAGAGAGAGAGAGAGAGAGAGAGAGAGAGAGAGAGAGAGAGAGAGAGAGAGAGAGAGAGAGATGATAATATACTGGTTAGGGTGATACTCTTTTAGGCAGGAATCCTTGGTTCGATTCACATACTAGGCCGATCGGCTGCCACTTTACTCCTATCCCCCAATAAAATTTCAATAGAATGACCCGCAAAACAATTTAAAAGCAGGTTTCGCCTAATGAAACCGGAAGCGTTTAGTGTGATGTACAGTAATACAATTTGCCAGGGAACAAGCCTTCAAATTTGTGCCGGAAGCATAGTATTCCGTGTAACGATTGTTTTGAGAGTGAATATAAGTACGACATTCAAAATCATATATTACTATAATATATTTTATTTCTTAAATATAAATTATAACCCACGCTCAGTCTAATTATAATTCATGACTTTTGGGCATATTTTCTTGAATTAATTAATTATTATTTAAATAAGCCCATCCAACTACTTTCCTAGGCCGGATCGATGTTCTTCCATTGTAGTTATATAATATAATCAAGAGCAGACGTGGTTGATAACTATATCTGATTCATTCTAATTTCATAACAAATTCATATAGCAATGAAGGACATCAATATTTGATAGTTGCTATTGTTATGTCATGTACAGGTGGAATAAAAAGCGCATACATACATACATACATACATACATACATACATACATACATACATACATACATACATACATACCTACCTACCTACCTACCTACCTACCTACCTACCTACCTACCTACCTACCTACCTACCTACATACATACATACATACATACATACATACATACATACATACATACATACATACATACATACATACATACATACATACATACATACATACATACATACATACATACATACATATTTATAATTACGACTCTATGGTCTTCAACTAAGGTAGTAGAAAAGAGGGAAAATCAACAAGTTTTATAAAATTCATCAAATAATTTATTTTTCCAGAACCGAAAATGAAGAATTTGAAAACAACTTACAGTAATATGATTTAAATCCGCAATAATCCAAAAAAATATCATCAATCCAAATTAATAACGTTCTAATTTTATTCCAGTGGTCTTGAATTTAGATCCATCGCTGAAGGTGTTTGTGTGCCTGTAATGGCATATGGCGTGGTTATGTGACAACAGTCTTTTGATGAATTACAATACATCACCAAAAATTATTATACAAAGTAGTTGTTATATGCAATCGTGCGTAGCAGACACACTCGAATGGCGACCTTGTAATTAATTATCATACAGTCTCCCGAGTTCCACAAAAGAAATCAAGGTATATAATGATGTCTGTCTAATTCTGATGGAATATGGATTGGCACGTGCAGGCAAGGCGATGGGTGCCATTTACCTGCGGAAGTGGGTTCGAATCTTCATACAGTACGAATTAAAAAATCTCTAACCCGTATTATTATTTGTATTAATATTAATTCTACCTAGTGGAATCCAAGGATAGCACTTTCGGATCTGTTTGGTGTATATTTGTAATTCTTTATAATTAATATCTTATACTTTGATTTCAGATTAAAGATTCTCTAACCTGCATGATAGTATTACACACACACACACACACACACACACACACACACACACACATATTATATTATATATATATATATATATATATATATATATATATATATATATATATATATATATATATATATATATATATATATATATATATATATATATATATATAATGAGGACAAACACAATCTAGTATTGATTGTTCTATAATTTGATATTCAGTCATTAAAAGGCAGTACTTGTGTGTAGCAATATATTTCTCATGCTATATAATTTGGCTAAACGTCTTTGATGACAGCCGTTAAAGGATCTTTCCTTTGATCTCATGGCTAGGATGGCAGAAATCTCAGATAAGCTTCTTCTCGATTATTGACGAAGTTATCGTGTTGTTTCTTAAAACATGTTACATTACAAATCGATTGCAAATTACTGACAATATTTGTGTTTAAGACACTGAATCTGAAAGCATGGCAATCTGCAGAATGTCAATAAAAGACAGGAAACAAGCAAAAGACGGGGCTCGGTGTCAAATTGGAGCTTCGCTGCCATTCTTGATAAGTGAATGATTTATGGGAAACTGCTTGATGGATTGGATAGAAACATACTCAGTTTTTCGACCCGTTCAACATGCTTGAGATTATGTCGTAGAAACAGGAGAAAATATTATTCGAAAATTCTTTGTTTGCCCTTCTTTTCTGGTAACTAAACATTCTTTTCTGATAACTAATGACTGTTTGCACTTCATTTCTGGTAACTAAACAATACTTTTGTCTGTATATATTATTAGTGTTGGTCAAAGGTTGCTTTCGACGATTTTCAATAATGACGTTCATTCTAATGATGAATCACTATGTGGTAAATTCAATAGCAGCTGCCATCGCCATGTTCTTCCCATTTCGACATAATTAATCGTCTTTGTGGAGAGCATTTTACTTACATTTTGACTGATCGACTACCTCCGGTAAAGCTGTACAATGTATTGCATTTGTTAAGGGTCATATAAGGAATGGTTCATCCAAAGCAAGGCATGTTTCACGAGGGCGAAACTCTCGTGACATATAACTTGCTGCAAGTGAAGAAATCTTTATATCGGGTATATAGAAAGCAACACGTTGCTTATTATACTTAAAACGACAAGAAGACTAAATCGAGGGAGGGAGAAGGGGTCTACTTTTCCATAACAGGTAATATTTTATGCGCCAATCATTGATATTGACAATTTTATGAAGCATACTAATACGGAGTTATGTTTGATAGTATGTAAATTCACACACCAAAACTAGATTGCTCAACAGACAATAATATAAATATGTATTAAATTATGTCGGGGCGGATCTGGAAGATAGGGATAGGGGATGCGGTGTCATGCATTCCAAGACAACCTAAACACCATTCTGTGTCATAGCCTCTAAACACTCTGCTGTTTGGCGATATACTATCGAAATTTGGATATTATCCCTACTCCGACCAACTCTGAGGTCACGTCTGCATGTTAAGAGCAAGAAAGTCGTTTAAAACACGTGGCCCCATTATTTATTTAAATTTTCATGACTTACTGAAGTTAATCTAATGCATCTCTTGAAAGTAATTTTAAACTAATCAGAAATCTTTCAGAAACGTATGTTGATATGTGCGTTTACAAAGTGTAAAATTGCCGATGATTGGAGCACTTCTGTTGTCAAATCTTCATTTTCGTTGGTGTATAGTTTTGCATGTTGTAAAGCTCTTCAGTTTCGGAGGTAAGTAAATTTAGATTGTAGTTCGCAATTCTAATAACGCCATAACAAAATAATCGGTGTTTACAAAAACACACACAAAAATCACCGGAACTTCTGATGCTTACCGGAACACTTCATACAGTAAGTTTTCTTTACAGTTAGTTGGTTAAAGTATGTCCTGTAAACGTTTAAAATGCAGGGGTTTTCGTGGGTAGGTAGGTAGGTAGGTAGGTGGGTGGGTGGATGGATGGATGGATGGATGGATGGATGGATGGATGGATAGATAGATAGATAGATAGATAGATAGATAGATAGATAGATAGATAGATAGATAGATAGATAGATAGATAGATAGATAGATAAATAGATAGATAGATAGATAGATAGATAGATAGATAGATAGATAGATAGATAGATAGATAGATAGATAGGGATGATGTGGTTGAATGTTACTCAATAATCCTTAAAAATGTTTAGCACAGAAAAGAAAGAATGAAATAGTAAACAGTATTTAAACGAAAAAATGGATAAAACTTCACAAGCCTGTGAGCAATGTTACACAGTCAGTGGAATGTCAAAGTTAATTTCATAACCTAAATGGTAATCCCATATTATTTTTCTCTTTTTCTTCTATCCCATTTGACCAGTAATGTTGTGCTTGATGTCAATCTCTCTTAAATTAGCTATACTACAATTTGTGCTAAATAAGCTGTACAACTGTTTTATTTGTCTTTGTAGCCGCATGTCCAAAAATGTCTTACCATCCGAACACATACATTTCTTACCATTGTTCTCTTTCATACATTTTTGAACAGTTCAAAGAATGCATCACATAAATTACATTTTGTGTCTCACATGAAATATTTGTTAAATTTTATAATTTCTACGAACTTACAAGACTTTTACTATATCGGAATCAATCGGAATCAATAAACTTTATAACAGGCTTGAGTTTGGAATATTTAAAATACTGAAATTGACACCATACGCTTTGGTGAGGAATTTAAAGCACATCTTTCAAACAACCATAGATCCAGAAAATGTCGATGTTCATATGGTTTTCTATGCACCGAAACTGTCATCCAGGATATTTTTTATACTGATAAGTATAGATTTGATAGTGAGCACACATAAATTTAAAGTTATTGAATTTTAATTTCATAGTGTTTATATAGGTTTACAGTGGGAACTGAATTAGCACAGGTAGTCCTTTATGTACTTGGTAGTTTTGGATCAAACTAAAATGTCCCTTATATTTCCATTTTTAAATAAGCTGCAACCAATGTTCGGTACACTTTTATTGCTAATCACTAAACGGTATTCAAGCAAACTTGGTGCATTAGCTGAACGTAAATTAAAATTAAGAGCTGGTTGAATTATGTTTTGTTTTTTGCTCTGAATATTTTTTCTCAATACCTCAGATTTCATTTTCTGTGTTTTGAAACCTTTTTCATCATTTTCCTGAGGAGAAAAAAACAACAACAAGCAAGTGTCATGTAAATGTTCTTTATTGCGAATCCGCATTAACTTTTGTATTTGGGTATTTAGCAATACACCAGATTTGGTGCCGTGGATAAAACCTCTTTTCATAGAGAAATTGATCAATGACAATTTCCTTTGATATACCCCAGTATTCATATTAACCCCCTTGGAAAAGTCAACTCCCTTGAATATTGTTTCATCTAAGAAATCTACAGTTGTCTTGGTAGTTTGAGTTTAAATTTTATTTATGTAGGTGTTTTATCTAACCAGGTAACACACTGATCTAGTTCTTCTTCCAAATGTGTCCAAAAGAAACAAATATATTCAATTAACCTGACTTAGAAAAGTGACATTTGAAGAGCCTTAACTAATATTACTTTCTCTCATTCAGCTACATAAATGTTCGAATAAGCTTAATCACACTCGTTCCATAGTTGTACGTTTTCTTCAGACATGCATTTAAATATAAAAGTCTTTTTTTTCGAGACAATTGTTTTTACATTTAAAATTTCTTCATACTGTCGAATGTGATTACTAAGCATAACCTTTGTACGAGTGGCCAAAACATGATCATCCTGGATGTCAGAATAAATTTGTCAATATCTGCTGTAACTAGAATACACTTTTTAAAAGGCTTAAGTTTGCTCTCTTTTGTGTCTTTAACTCATAAAAATTATGTCTAAGCCAAAGGATTTTTAAAATATTTTCTTCGGTGATACGCCCAGTCTCTCTTCAGCAATTCGAAACAAATGGATTGCCTGGTGAAACTTCTCTTGACATCGCCCAGTTTGTCACAGGTTTGTGAATTTGTGAAGACGATAAATTTACCTGGCCTTGAATTATTCTGAATCAAGAAAATTCCTTTCATGTAACGTTTCAAGTTCAGGTTAGACTCATAATGACGTATCATGATAAATTGGTTTTTGAAAGAGGCTGATATTATTCCAGATCATTTAATTGTAGCATGGCTTCCGAAATGTACTGATTTCGATCTGTGACAATGGCGGCATTATCGCTGTCTTTATTACCAAATATATGGTTTGGAATTATCTTTGCAACGTCTTAATTTACAAATTAATGAGTTTTGAAATCAGAAGAAGAAACAAAACACAACCCCACCAGGTATGCTTTTGCTTCTAATATTAGAAATGCAGCTTCGTACATCTTTAGATACATAAATAAGTCGCTGACTATGTTAGTTTTTAATATTCACAAAGTTGATTATTTCTTTAGCGAGTTACCAAATAGATCATATGAAATTTTTACCAAGAAACGATTTTTTATTTTCTCTTCAGTTATTGTCGTGTCCGGTTTCGTATAACATTTAGACCATTTGAAAGTAAACCGTGCTCGGAGAAGTCAGGATGTAATTTTTTCAACAACTAAGAAGACAATACCCTAAGTAAAATACTCTGACGAACAGACAGAACGTTTAAATAGATCAATATATAAATATGGTGTTTTCATGGAAATTCAGTAGTAAGGTGATTTAATGTAATCCTGTACATGAAACGGTTTTTAAAATCTGTATTGTTGGTAAACTGACTGACAACCAAATGACATTCAGACATTGCCTGATCAAATTATTATCTGTAATTGAAACTTCCACGTCAACTAGACCCACACTGGTTTGAAAACAAGACGTGTTGTTGCATTACATACCAGTTAAAATATTGACATAAAACTCAGAATGGTCCTAATATTTTATTAGAGATAAAACGTGATAACGTAAATAGAGTACAGATGTGATCTATTTATTAGTTTAATCTCCATAAGTAATATGACACCTTTCAAAAACTTAAAATCAACAGAATAAAGTCATTTCTACACCATGCTGAGTAGATCCATTTTCTTGAAATCCCATCCTTTCACTGGTTTATATACACATACAGGTTTGTCAAAGGTTTGTCAAATATAGTGTTTACAATGTTTGTGTGATAGTATCAATGTGACAAAAGGCGTAAAATAAACACCCGGTATTTTAATATCCATCCAAATCTAACACAGTGGGAATTTATTAAATATTTATGAAAACTACCCTTGTAAAATCCAAAAGGGTCAGGAGTCGATACGCTTCTGTTATAACTCATTACTCGTTCGACAATGGACGTGCATATCCCACCTGAGTTTTAAATACTGCAAACAGATTAGCACCACGTGCCCATCCCATGTGGTAAGGCATATTTGTTTAGATTTATTATATTTCGATTCACGTGTCACATTTGAAAATTTGATTTTTATAATCTGATGATGAGTAGTTGGATTAGACTGACTGCTTTTAAGATATGCTTGATTATCGGCGTTATTTCGCCACCTGCAATATAAGTATGTTTCCATATTCAATAGATATATCAATGTTGACAAACATTTTAGAAGGAAGAAAAATGTTCGGACGCGCTTGAAGTAGAATAGTAAATGGGCATCTAGGGATGTTTTATATATATATATATATATATATATATATATATATATATATATATATATATATATATATATATATATATATATATATATATCTTAATTCTGTCTATATATGTATCCATATTAAACTACGATGTCAAATGTAAACATGTCATACCAGGAACAATGCAATAAATATCACGTTTTTATTTAGTAATCTGAAATAAAGGACTCCTCAAGTGCTTGATTATACAGAAATTTTTCAACCTATTTTTTGTCTTCCAATAAGAAGTGTTTGAATCTAGTAGCAGTGATTATAATCGCGAATATTCTTGTAGAAAATAAAGACGTCCGCCATATTTTACATATTGATTCCAGAAGATGAAATAGAAGATAACATGAATTATATATTACTAGATGAAAAACATTTTTGCAATGTTTAATTAAATAAAGATGAGCATCATTTTGTTTCGTATTTGTTGCTAAGAAAGAAGAATATGGACTAATATTTTTGGAAAGTTCAGAGTATGTTGAAAGTTATTAAATATTAAATTCTACGTTTGAAATTTAGGAACGTATATTCATTGGGCAATAACTAAATCTATTTCTATTAGGAATTTGTTTTTAAAAAATGACACTGCATTGTACTTATTTATTATTTCTTACGTTTGTTGTTTCTTACATCTTCGCTTTATTGTTTAATCCATCTATTCTATCTCAGTCCATGCATAATATTTCACTACTAAGAAAAAGCGTTTTGAATAATGTTTATTTACAGGTGACGTTTTTGCTTTTTCCCGACAAATCTAGCATTTATGTAACCTCGTGTGTTTGAGAAAACATATTCGGATATTGTGGTGTACTATATCTCTTGTATTTATTCATTGTTTGTACCTGTGGTAGGTATTGTATGTAACGTAACCTGCTTCCACCAATATATATTTGTTGTTGATTCTTAAACATACTATAATGTTCAAATAATCGATTAATAATAATTAAATATAAAAATATCCAAAGATATATATATATATATATATATATATATATATATATATATATATATATATATATATATATATATATATATATATATATATATATATATATATATATATCTCACACACACACACACACACACTGAGAGAGAGAGAGAGAGAGAGAGAGAGAGAGAGAGAGAGAGAGAGAGAGAGAGAGAGAGAGTTGATAGCTTGTACTGTAAAGCAGAATAATGACTTAGATCAAATGAAAATATATTTTTAAAACATTAATTACCTCTTGTTGGTTCGTCAGATCGCTTAGTTTATATTCCATATTAATTACCATGAGCCTGAAGTTTAAGGATTTAGCTTTCATGTGAATGGCGTAACTAACTGGTTGTAGTGTTCTACTTTTATTATTAAAATCATCTTTCATATTTAAATCATAAGTGTGAATAATATTGATTTAATCACTCTGAAGAAAAGTAGAAACTAAAAAAGAAAACAATCAACTTATCAATATGACAAGGTAATTGTAAATAGCCACAAAAGGCATAGAACTACATTTTGTAGCAGACACTCGGGGATGTGAGGAGTTTATTCACTGGGCCAATACACAGCTGCCTGTAGTAAATCTGAACTCCGTTCAAATGGGCAAATATATGTATTTGTATGTGATGTAAATAAAATATATTTACAGTATGTACCCTGCATCAATGATATAACAATCGTATAAATATTTCATTAAAAGGAAACTCCGGCAAGCTTCGTTTTCTTTTAATGAGAAGTTTATACATCTCGTGGTATATCATTGATATATATATATATATATATATATATATATATATATATATATATATATATATATATATATATATATATATATATATATATATATACACACACACATGCACACATGTATTACAAGTGCTGATAGCTGATAAGTAATGAATATGCTTTTGTGCCGAAATTTTAATTTCCATTTTAATATGAATTATCTCTATGCTACAATGTGTGAAAAATTGATGTAAAAATTATGCTTGTTTGATGTCTTAAATCTGGTCTTGTTGTTCTAAATATTTTATGAATATTTGCTGTGATTTAAAATCCAAAGGTTTAATATTTACGTGGTGATTTAATGAAAATATTTATTTATAAGGCATTTTTTCTTATAATCCTGTATATTGGTTGTCCACTATTGTCCTATGCCTCATCTGTCAATTGTCAGATAAAAAATGACAGTTCCACAGCAAATCGTTTAACCCACAAAATTAGGAGACCACGCTACTTGAGAGGTTTATTAATTAAGGTGTTTAAAGTTTTATTTTTATTTTCACTTCTTGGCATCAGATGAATAGCACCTGCCATAAAGTGTTTAAATTTCGAATCCCCTCCATTGACCTTCGTATTAGATGATCCCAGTCGACAATGATAAACACGATTATTAACGATTAATGGTCGTCTGACTCGTTTTTGCATGCATGACTGTTCGTATCCAGAACAACGCAAATCTTTTACACAAATCTTTAAAAATAGACACATTGGTATCTGCTTTCAGCACGTCTTTATTGACTTCTCATCTTGTATTTGTTTGTAAATCTTGCACAGTTTTATTGTGCGTGACAGACAGTCTGGCGCGGGGGTAAATATTTTTCTTTTTGACCAGTACTACATTACTTTTAACAAAAGATCTCGTCTCTTGGTGGCTGTAGTCCGGAGCCTATTTCGAGTGTCTCCTCTGTCATATGCAATGAAAACTCTTTTCTAACTCATTTGGTAGGGTCAAGTTTGATCAAGACTACTGTCTCAAATTAAGTTCTTCCGAACAGGTCCGTTTTATGTTCAAGGGTGTTATGAAACAGAACCATTGCCAAATTGAGGTTTAAGTAGACCATCACTTCAGCATGACTGATGAATAGTGTTTTCAATCGATTGGTTTTATTTCAGTGAGAAAATATAGCTTTTTGTCGGCAGACATTTCCAAGGGGCAAAAGCAAATTTATAAAACTCGTGGCAGACTAAATGACTCAAGTTATATCCTGATTTTCATAATGTTGCATAAGTGTGCGTAAAGTCTTTAAATGCTGCGACTGCTGTAGGACATGTACGTTTTTTAGTGCAACACAGTTTGTTTTCTATGAAAAGTTACGTGATGAAAAAGATATGCTGTGTAGATCGGACAAGAAAATGCCCGTTACTGAGACTAAGAAAAATAAATAAGATGCAGTATTAAAAATATCAAGGCATATGAAAACCTTAACCAGTTTTAGATGTTGTGTTCCTATACTCCGGAACACTAGCGTCATTCAATTTAATATTTTAACAACTGGATATAATATATATATATATATATATATATATATATATATATATATATATATATATATATATATATATATATATATATATATAAGAAAAATTAACACCATAGACAAATCATTTTCAACACATTACATTTAGATACGCAAAGACTATCCTACTTACGAAAGACATAACCGACTAAACCAATATAGATACAGGACACCCTTGGTAGGACAATGGGACTGAGCTGTTCCAAATTGTTTACAATGATACATGACCTCTGATACTGGATCTTAAGACAATGAAGACAGGCAAGAAACTTCCAGGAATAAACAATGCATAATCCTACTGGGTTTTTGTGTTGTTGCTGTTGTTGTTGCTTACTGTATTAATTAATTGGTAGAACCTTTAATGTGTGACTTCTTTTGTTCGGAAATGGAAAATGGTGTCGATCAAATCATAACATCTCGGTTTATAAGAATAAAGAAGTACCAGAAACCTGTGAAGAAATTGACACTAGGGTTTCAATAGCTTGATAATTGGTCGGCAAAAATATACGAATGAAGTATTTCTATTTCAAATACACAGAGAATGAAATATTAATAGGTGACAATTCGATGGCACCCTGTAAGGTTTCGCACGGCCAATGTTGATGCGGTCACTCTTGCAATGGTCAACGATATCCACACCTGTATCGAAAGCAGGTTTTTCTCAGCTCAACAAACAGAACCTACCAGCAGGAGAGACGATTAAATACGGTTTCGGATTTCAGATATCTTAAGACGACCAGGTTGAATCCAGATTTTAGAGCTCTTCTTCAGTCTAGTGGCCTACCATCCTTCAAGGGTCTTGGGTTACACGAAGACAAGGTCTAGGGGAAAGGGCTCGGGAGTCCTACGGCTTAGTGTCACCGCTACAGATTGACGTGCCGTCCGGCAAAAGGAATTCAAACAAAAGAATAACTTCTGTGGATATCTAAAACGGATTTACATGAAGACAATTAATTTACTTGATTGCATTTCAATTATTGCCAGAATCAATAATCGTAAATAAAACATCATTTAAAATCCAAAGAATGCCTTTATAGTGGTTCAATGGAAAATATTTTAAGAGAGCAGCGTCTTCAAACAAAAACTGCTATGACAAGTTTATTGGAATTCTCGCTCCTTTATCAAAATGCAAATTCTTTCCTTTTTAGTCAGACATACAAACAATTATTTGCTCTGTAAAGCTGTCAATACAGTGTAACTGGTGAACGTTTACACATTTGAATATTAGTTTTGATAAAATCAAAAGTAACATTTTTTTGCAATTTTAAAAGTCTTTTTAGTTTGCATGTTTCTTTTTCTTAGTTATTTATGTATGTCCTCTTCTTCTTCTTCTTCTTCTTCTTCTTCTTCTTCTTCTTCTTCTTCTTCTTCTTCTTCTTCTTCTTCTTCTTCTTCTTCTTCTTATGACCTGTCGCATTCAGACTGTAAATTAAAGGAGCAGATGTAACTATGGTAAAAATGTTATGTCATATGGCACTAATCATGGCATTTTACATTTTTGGGACAGTATTTGTATATCTTTGGATACACTGTGGTAATATTTTGGGACAGTATTTGTATATCTTTGGATACACTGTGGTAATATTTTGGGACAGTATTTGTATATCTTTGGATACACTGTGGTAATATTTTGGGACAGTATTTGTATATCTTTGGATACACTGTGGTAATATTTTGGGACAGTATTTGTATATCTTTGGATACACTGTGGTAATATTTTGGGACAGTATTTGTATATCTTTGGATACACTATGGTAATATTTTGAGACAGTATTTGCTTATCTTTGGATACACTGTGGTAATATTTTGGGACAGTATTTGTATATCTTTGGATACACTGTGGTAATAGTATCATGTGTATGACTACAACAGTTTTGTTATTCTGAAACTAAAAGAAATTGTTTAAATATTTTATTATTTGTGAACCTGTTGGTCTCTGGACAGCAACTTTATGAATACAAGAAAAGTCCTCAATGTAAAAATTGTAGGAGAAGATACTAATAAGGACAGACACAAAAAATGGGATGACAAGTATACGGATATACTGCTTGTTTGATTTATTTTATGTTTGTAGTTTTTTTGGTTTATTTATTGATTGTTTATTGTGAACCTCGTTTGCCAACTTCTAACCAAATACTATAATAATTTCATATTGCTTAAGGTTGTCATTGAATAGAATATACACGACAACGGACTCTATTCAGCAAACTAACTTAATTAAACCACATATTTTTTATGTAACATTACAGTTTGACAATAAAATGAACATTAAGTACATCAAGATTTAAAATTGTCATTGTTCAACTTGTTTTACTCATTTGTATAATAATGTGTTTCATCATATATGCAATATTAATTTCTATTATTATTGTTTACGAATAACAACATAAAATTTCTATTTTTATTAATGTGTTTAAATGTTGTTTCAAAATGAAAGCACTTCCTACTCCACTAGTATAATAGCATGCATTATTACAAGAATTGAATCTGTCAGCATACTGGAAAATGCATACAAATATTAGCGGTTTTCCATGTCTGTATCAAAACACCTTCAATTATGTAACGAAAACAGATCAAAGGTTCTGTGAATGAGCTCGTTGGGTACCTTTGTTTCCATGGGAATATACAAAGCAATGATTCATTCTTATTGTCCCTAAACAAAATGTACCTGGCATTGCTTCCTACCAACATTAATCATAATCTACTTAGTTTGCCCAGTCTTTGGAGACACGGACACCGGAATGCCTTGGAGGAGTTTCCCAAGCATTACTTCACCATATTTCACACGTACCAAATGACGTCCTTGAGAATGTGTCATTATTTTTCGATGGTGTCATCATCTCGGTCAAGTGAGGAAATCGCAGCACTTCAGTGAAGTAATTTATCTTGTGAAATGGTAATGTCTTGTACCTAAATTTGTTTTCACGTGATTGTAACAGACTCTCTCTCTCTCTCTCTCTCTCTCTCTCTCTCTCTCTCTCTCTCTCTCTCTCTCTCTCTCTCTCTCTCTCTCTCTCTCTCTCCATTGGTTAGGCGTCCATCATATTGGAATTTTCAAATCAACTGACGGATTGGTCTAATATTTTAATCACATGTTTAATGGTTTACGTTTTTATAAATGTAACATCTTGCTGAAAGTTTTCAGCTTAAGTTAAAGCAATTAAGGTATTCTCGCTAACACTCTTAAAATTCCCTAAAGTGCTTCTTTCAAGCTTCTGTACTCAAGAAGCTATGTACTTATTTGCATTCTGTTTTCGTTGTGTTGTTTTAAGCGGATTCGAATATGCATTCTTTTCTTGTGTTATTTTAATCTGTTTGCATATTTGTATTATTTTCCCGCTGTATTATTTAATCCATGTACATATTTGCATTTTTTGTTCCTGTTGTTCTTTTAAGATTTGTGCATATTTGCACTGTTTAACTATTGTGTTATTTTAAGATGTGTGCATATTTGCATTATTTTGCTGATGTGTTTTTTGTGTGAAGGGTGCTGTCTCCCATTTGATCTTCTCAGACCATTTTGGGAGGCCCTCCTGCCCTTATATTAGGTGTTTGCAATATGATGACCTTTTTATTATTTAAAGATTGTAGAAAAAGTACTTTTTAAAAATTATATATATTCGTCATTTTGAAGAAAAAAGTCTTGTCTCATGTAGTAGGGTTCTTCCTCTTTTCTTTCCCGTTCCCGTTTTTTTCTCTTTCCTCCGTATCCTGTCTTTTTCTCTCAATTCTGTTGTTTCCATTTCTCTTGTTGGTAGTACTGTCTTGGATCTTATTTATGTCTGTTGTTTGTCATGGATTACTGTTTCCTTTCCTGTTATTATTTGCTGTTTCTGTGGGACTTTGCTTTGCTGTATATCTGTTCTTTTCTCTATATGTTGTTTCAGATGGGCCCAGGGTCCTTGAGTGGCCGAATGATCTAAAGTGCTCTCCGTTATAGATCACTCTTATCTCTCCGTTATAGATCACTCTTATCTCACCTCTGTCTGCGTGGGTTCGAGTCTAAGATTCGGTTAATGTAGTTATATGAGAAATAGCTTGCCAGTTGATTCTCGTGGGTCGGTGGTTCTTTCCGGGGAGTTTCCCGGGTTCTTCCTCAACCAATAATACTGGCCGTCATGTATAGCCTATCGTGTGCTGAGAAATGGCGTTAAACACTACAACAACAACATCAGATGGGCCCCTGTTTCGTTCGCTATTTTTAGTTGCTCTTTCTGTTGAGTTATTCTTTGTTGAGCCTGCTTTTGTTGGTTGATCATCCGTATATTTGGAGTGATACTCGTCCGTTTCTGGGGTATGGTTTGGTCTTCTTTTGTAGTTGTTCTTGTTTCTCTAGTATTCCCTGGTCTTGTTGTTGTTGTTGCTGCTGTTGTATTTTAAGCTGTGTACATATTTGTTTCTTTCTCCATTGTGTTATTGTTAAGTTGTGCGCATATTTGGATTATTTTGCTGTTGTGTTATTTTAAGTTGTGCGCATATTTGCATTATTTTGCTGTTGTGTTATTTTAAGATTCATCATAGTTATATTTTGTTGAGAGTGATAAGTTCTTTAATTATTGTTTACCTAATCTCACTGTAGGGACAATTGAATATTTCGGGAAATCGTGAAAATTATAAACCTATCTAATCAAAAAAATTAATAATGCATGTAATAATGTAACTCTTCTTTTTAAAGTACAGTATAACGTACAGAATGCCAAGTAAACAGCATAAATGACAAATTAGTAAATACAGAAAACTGTTGAATTCAACAAATGCTAATTTAAAAGTTATGAGACCTAAATCATGTATTGTTTAAAAAGGGTTAAAGATATGCCCACAGCAATATTTCATGTCTACGTCCTTTTCTTTTTTTATTCTAGATTTATTTTAAAGAATACAGTTTAAATTATTATTATGTCGCAAATCTTGAAATCCCTAAACCGTTTTAATATGGACATTGCTTTTAAAAATATTATTTGAAATGAGTTTTTTTACCAGGAAATGTCAAAAAAGTTTGAGACGTTTTAAATTTGCACATATCCAATACACTTTCAGCCATGATGGTAGCGTCATAGTTTTATGACTATATCAAAGGCAAGTATTTATAAAAATAATCTATTGGCAGAAGGTGAGCATTAATACATGGCGGGAACACCGGGCGTCGTAGCGAAGGCAATACGTTTATGAAATAGCATTTTTGTCAAAATGTTAGGCTTGACATATCGATAGGCGATGAATGTGGTAGGTCATGGGAATATAAGTCTGAAAATATGTTTTGGACATTTTTCAGATTTCAATGCTAATTAATGTCTTTCCAAAACATATTGTATACGTGAAATAAATAATTAACATTTTGTTGTTTAATTGCAATAGGGAATTTTCTACTACTAATTCCGATATAGTTTCTTTCTTTCGTTAACTTCCAGCCAATAACTAAGCCAAACAGGTAAATTTAGTTTCAATACTATAATAAAAACACATCTACTATTTCGCCCATGAAACTTCTCGTGACTTCAGATTAAATAGAACACACTTGGAAATCATACGAAATCTATGCATACAAGTTAATTCTATTGAATTAAGATTTAAAAGATTGATGACGACATCCGTTTAAAAGTCTATGACGGATTCCGGTGCAAGAAACTTGGCTAAATTTAGATACAGAAGCAATTCTTACTTCCAGTATCAACAATCTTTTTTTAGGGAATTTATCGAGTTATTGGCAGGGATGAACAATGAAATAAAAATGTGTACTTTAATTCACAAGTATAACATTAAATACAAAACACAATTGAAAGTTTGTCCCCTTATTTCTCTCGTTTCCTATACATTACATCAGTAACAACATTAGCGTTATTTTTAACTGCAGCAGGTAAAATAGTTCAAAAGATAAGGCATTAAATATAATTTATTTTATTTTCAAAAAGTTCGTCTGGATTGTTATTTCTTTATTTAATATAAGCGTACGTTTGATTTTGGTTTTGTGCGGGTTAAGGTGGGTTAAGGCCATTATGGGTCAAGGCCATTGTGCAGCACATGGTATGCTACAACTGGAGGTTAGTATTTGGTATGGAAAATACCGGGATGAACCATCGACCCACGTGAAGCTTCTGACAACCTTTCTAACATACCCACACTGGTTGAGCCGAGACTCAAACTCACGTGACAGGTGAAATGTGTGAGTTATCTGCCAAAGCAAGCGTCTTAGAGCACTTGGCCAACACACACACACACACACACACACACACACACACACACAGAGCAAAACAAATAAACAATTAAAAACTTTAAAAACCTGGTATTTATTTATTTCGAAGGATGGATGGATGAGTGGATGGATGGAATATATATATATATATATATATATATATATATATATATATATATATATATATATATATATATAAATAAGTGTGTGTGTGGAGAGAGAGAGAGAGAGAGAGAGAGAGAGAGAGAGAGAGAGAGAGAGAGAGAGAGAGAGAGAGAGAGAGAGAGGTGGAGTGGAGGAGGTTTACAGACAGGAAAGCGCAGAGAATAGAGAGAGATTGAAGGGTGTATGAATAAAAAGAGATGGAACAGGATCGTAGAGAGAGATTGGATATAATATATATATATATATATATATATATATATATATATATATATATATATATATATATATATATATATATATATATATATATATATATATATATATATATATATATATATATATATATGCTAGTTAGAGATGCATTAGTCACATATCAAAGATTTTCTCTCCCACTCTCAGTCACCAAAAAAAAGTTAAAAATATGAAAGGTTCATTACTACTTAAGGTAAAAAAAAATGAAAGGTTCATCACTACTTTAGGTTTAAAAAATGAAAGGTTCATCACTACTTTAGGTTAAAAAAATGAAAGGTTCATCACTACTTTAGGTAATATACCTATTGTGTGTTCTTATTTATGGTATTTCCCTCATTAAGTTTTATTTTATTAATTTTGTTTTTTTGTGGGGTTTTGTTTTTGAAGTAAAAATTTGTTTTCTTTCCAGCAGCTGATTTCCTTAGTAAGGAAAGGTGTAACTGTCAACCGTATCTTATAATATTTTCATACTTAAAACTGTGAAAAGATTTCTTTTTTTTTAAGGAATACATGAGGAAATAACAACTTTAATTATTATTCGAGCAAATTCCATTAAACTCCCAGAAATCTATGGCCCACAAGCTGTTGTTTTCTTCCAACTTGTATTACAAAATAATAATTGTAATTTGTCAAAAGATTTCAAAGCAAATGCTTTTAATTGATCGACTTAATGGTGTATTCTAGTATTGAAATGTAAAGTTTAAAACTTCATAGCACCGTGACGAATTTTCAATGAGAAAGTTACAGACCAGTGATTTATCAAGAGTTATTAAAATAAATGTTTTCTCCATTTGGGTGACCATGCAAAATAATAGGACCGAAGAACAATAAAATACTTGCAAATGGCCCTGCTGGATTTTATAGTGAAGTACAGGGAGACAGCAAGCCGCACATTGTTTAAAAACTGTTGTAATACTCAGTATTCATTGACCAAGTTCATTCATTTGATATTTTTGACCTGTATAAGAACCTGTGTGCACATAAACAAGGCATTCGTTTTTAATACATTTTAGCTCGTTTTACCAAAAGTAAATCTGTGACAGCCTTAAAATAGATCAATGCATTCTCAATAGATTCAATTCAAACTGAATAAAATTTGAGATGGGACGCTGTAGAAAGACCAATAATCAATGCACAAAATGTTCCGTTTAAACAGCTATATCTTGATTAAAATTGTTTGATACAAAGGAAGGTAAGACCATTTGGGGTTTTTTCTTTTAAAAGTACCATTTTGCTAGTGTTTAGTCATATTGTTTACATTTTGGTTTAAAAAACGCTTTTAAAAGGTAATTCTCATGTAAATTTTGTTTACTTTTACCTTGTGTTTCAAAATTTATTATATTGTTTAAAGTTTGGTAATAGATTAAAAACTACAACGATGAAAACATGATCATTTTAATCAAAATGTTTAGCTTTTTACTTATTTGTATCCATTAATATTAAAAAGTACCATATTTGTGTTCCCTCCCCACCCCCGACAAACAAGAAACAATCGTTTTTAATGAAAATAATTGGAGTAATTTCTCTGCAATATTTAAACCCAAATATTAAGAATTTGAATTAAAAAAGTAACATGTAAAACTTATTATGCAAAAACATATTCTTTATTATTATTATTAAATAAATAATCCATCAAATATATCATAATTTATTATATATCATTTGCTCTATAATCCAACAAATATTAAATCACAAACCCATACTCATCTTTTAACAAAAATGTTATCAGTCAAACGTGTTCAGAATAATTGGCAAAACATCTATTTTGAACAAGAAGACAGCTTACACAATTCTCTATGAGGGTAGACTTTAAAAGATGTGGTACATTTTTAAAAGGCTGTGTTGGGGCAAAAGGATGATTTGACAGCCCCTCCCCCTCCCGTATCAATCTTGGTGATAACATATGTATTTCTTATTTTACAAATACAACAAATATAAAATTAAAGTCTAACGTATGCTGAAATGTATATGACAAGTTCAGGTTAGCTTTATTTCGTTCTATTTAATTGTTCTTTAATTAACGCACGTTGGATAATACATAAATCAATTTAGAAAACAGATAGTTGGCGAATTCCGCACTTTTGTGTAAATTGTGTGCAGTAGTCAGAGCCCATCCGTCACACCTGAGCGATGAAGACATCCTATTGAGTTCCTTTTAATTATCTTCCTTATAACGTCTTTCCCAGTCCTAATACATTGTTTATTGGCAAGAAAACGGCTCAGGCATTTCTGCCGTAGGGTAAAGGATCCAAATAAAGTGTATCATGTTTTACGAGAGCATTAAAGGGTAACACTATACTACTATTGGCAAACATGATCGTGTAATACCAGGCTACTTGAATAGAGAAATTAAACATTGATTACATCGGGTGAATAGAGAACTAACCGTAATTAAAGGTTTGTATCAATACGCAGTAACCCCATATATTGACTATGACAACTGTAATTGATTGCCACCAGTTGTGTTACGTAGTTCGGTGCATCACCGGAAATTCTTACGCGTTAACGAGGTCTCAATGGCCAGGTTTTTGAACATTATTTTAAGTATTACAAACAAATATATTCCCATAAAAAGCTTCCATTTTCAATTTATTCTTTAATATATATATATATATATATATATATATATATATATATATATATATATATATATATATATAACCAATAATACAAAGAAACACCTGACAGCTTGATTGACCATAGTTGCAGTTCCAAAACCATTCTTACAAGCTAAAATATCACTTTATTGTCCTCCATGCCATAGCAACTAGAACAATCTCATCGAATCATCACATTTTTTACGTTTCGAAAGCAAAAGTAGTCATGTATTGGACCTGGAAACGGTTAGTAGCTTAACCATGGATGAGAGACAATTTCCCTTCACGCATATTAGCAGTGGGATTCAAACCCAAAGCTTTGACTCAAAAAAGAGAATGGACACGTTTGGCGCCAGGTGACCGCTCTTGGGTGAGAACTTATTGGGGTCGGCTTTAGAACAACGTAATACATTAGTGCATATTAAGTAACGAAAGCTGCTGCAAGCAATGATAACCACGACAAAACATGAACAACACGAATAATAACAGCAACTATAACAATAAACTATATAGATCATGTCGTTCATGCTGCTCATGATGACGATGATGATAATGATTATGAAGAGAACACTATTGACTTAGACGTTGATAATGATAATTGTATCTATAGATATCGATCTGTCTATCAATTTGCCATATTGTACACGTGTCTGTCTTAATGTGACAATATAACAATTGCATGTGTGTCTGTATGACCATTTAGGTCTCCTTAAGTCCTTCACTTAATGTATGCTTCCTTCCCTTGTCCTTTACCAATAGACGTGTCCAACATTTTTAGCTTGATCAGGTGTGGCAATCGATATAATTGCTACAAACCAGCGAGCACAGCAGATGCGTAGACTGAGAGATGAACAGTAAGAAAAGCAGACAACACATATATTTAAATGTACACTACTTCCAGCTACCTTCTATACAGTAGACTTTCGGACCTATTTGCCTAATTTCTTCCGTGACAAAATATAAACCATTAGAAATATGCTTCACAACACAATTTCAATTGACTCGTTGTCACAATACAATTGCGATACAGAATTTCAGCTACAACAATTAGGAGCATTTGAACCAATCTCTATGGACTTGGCATGGAAAATCGTGATGAAGAGTGCACCAAAGTAATGTGAACTTGATCCAGTTACAAATTACAACATCACTGCTGCGTGAGTGCTTAGACCCAATATTGCCTTCAATAACTGATGTTATTAATATCTCTCTCTTATCTGGAGAATTCCCATCATTTTTCAAAACTGCCATCGTAAAGCCTCTGCTGAGGAAAGGTTGGCCATAACGATTTAAAGAACTACCGCCCAGTTTCTACTCTCCCGTTCATATAAACAATCTTAGAAAAAGTTGTTCTAACCCAACTTGTATCTCATTTGAATTCAATGACAGTCTTTTTAGCAATGTACAGTCTGCATATCGCTTTTGCAACAGTACTGAAACTACTCTTCTGAAAGTAGTTAATAATATTCTCTCTGCTTTGGATAGTGGAAAGATTAAAGAGAGCACCCTCTTTGATTTGTCTGCAGCATTTGACACAATAGACCATGATTTATTACTTCACTATCTCCAGCATGTATTTGGCATTCAAAATACAGCCTTATTGTGGTTCAAGTCCTACTTAGCCATGAGGACACACAGTGTGTCTGCAAACGGAATAAACTCCATGCCAGTTGATTTATGTTGTGGTGTACCACAGGGGTATGTTCTTGGACCTGTAGACTATACTCTATACACTCAGCCGCTCTCAAGGGTCATAGATCATCACCCAGTGTCCGACCAAATGTACGCTGATGACACCCAAGTATACAAGTCTAGCCACCCAACTGAAGTTGAAGCTACGATCCAAGGAGTTGAGAGGTACATTTCTGATGTAAAATTATGGATGACATGTAACGAGCTGCAGATGAATGGTGATAAAACTGAGGTCATTCTGATAACAAAACAAAGACTTTCTCATTCACGTCCTTTGCCTAAAACAATAAATATCAGCAACATTAACATTAAATTTACACAGACAGTATGAAACCTAGGTGTTACTCTGGATAGTACTCTCACATTGCACCAACATGTCATGAACATATGCAAATCTGCATATCTTGAGCTGAGACACATCAGTTCCATTCGCAAATATCTTTCTGTTGATGCCACTAAAACACTTGTGTTCATTGGTACTTTCAAGAATAATATTGTAACTCAATTATGTCTGGTTCGTCTCAATATATACTCCAGAAACTTCACAAAGTTCAAAACACAGCTGTTCGGATCATCTTTATAGTACCTCGATCAGAGCACACCTCCCCCACTGCTCTCTACCCTACATTGGCTATCCATACGATCCAGAATGAAACACAAAATGTGTTCTCTGTGCTACTCTTCACTCACGGACTCCAGTCCGACATACCTATCCGGTCTCACCCATGTGTATACACCAGCAAGATACTTACACTCCTCTTCATACAATCGTATACTGATTGTTCCCACTATGAAAACGAAGTCATATGGACAACGTTCTCGTTCTTTTGTATACCAGAGCCCCGCAATGTGGAACGAATTGCCCATTGAAATTAGACACAAAGCCACAGTTATCCCTTTCAAGAGTGTGCTTAAAACCCACCATTGTCGACTGCAGGAACAAACTTTAAGACCTAACAATGTTTCGTACCGTACCATAAAAATGTCAGCATTTTTGTATGTTTTCCAATTTCGTGGTTTTTGTTTTTTGTTTTTGTTTTTCTGTAGTCATAACATTATAGATCTTGTAAACCGCTTAGAGGTTCTAAAGATTAGGCGCTATACAAAGTTCTCTTTATTATTATTATTCTCAGACAGACAGACAGACAGACAGGCAGATATGTAAATGGATAGCTGCATAGATCGTTCGATAAATACATAATATTTGGAGAGCCAGACAGAAACACAACTTTGATACCAATCTATATTGAAATATGAAAATATGATATAGTAAATTCCATGAAAGATTAGACCGTATCAATGAATCTATTATAAATATAAATTTCAATCATTTAGATTGGCAAGCAATGAAATTGAATATGTTTTGGTCTCGATCTGACGTAAATTTGTATGGTTGTTGCCGGCGCCTGATATTGCTTTACTATCGATTTGTTCATGCCATTATGTGCGACTGAAGTTTCTCTATATAGACTCCATGTTAACAATTCCATTACAAAGAAAAATATTTGTTGTCGACCAAAAGAAAGACGAATTAATACCCTTGATTGAATTTGAATAATTGATACTAATCCCAAAATCAAAACGTAGACTTTCTAATTGAGCTTTATTACAAACTATAGCGCGAGTCAGTCTCATAAAAACCAATTTGTAAGATGTGATATAAACCATAACACGTTACACGTCGATATGAAATTATAGACCGTTGCTGAACTTCTAAGCCAATGTGCATCTATTAGATTATACCAATTTTTATGTTGTCGTTTGACTCGAAGCACGTCAAACAAATCAAAACTAAATTAAAAGAGTGGAAATTAAACGGCTTTTATATGTTTCCTAACAAGGTCTGATCGCGAAACACATCTTGTAATCCTCTGTTTCGCAGTATGAAAACATCAGGCCATATTGCAAGTTAATTAAATCAACTTTATCAGTGTGTTTGCACACGTTACTTCTCTTTGGAGGCAATAAGAATCTCATGGATGTGAAATAAAGTAATCGTGTGCAATTTCTAAGCAATAATGTATCATCAGATCAGAGAAGATGTGTGAAGGCGGTGGTTTAGGAGTAAAATCCCGTTTATTTAATCCCCTTTTTCTGAGAATCAAAGATAACACTTATCCGATGGTTAAAGGCGGAGTAGCTGGATAAAAACTATAAAGAAGAGAAACTTGATGTATTGGTAGTTGTGAATATTGAATTGGCTTATTCGGTCTTAATGTAGGTGTAAGAAAAACTTGATGGATTAATAGTTGTGAGCATTCAGTCTTAGTCAAGGGGTAATAAACATATCTCACCTTAAGAACATAACATTCTATTTTGGAGACATCTAAACAAAATAAGTTTTACAGTGAAGAAAAAGCAGAAGCAATACCAACTTTGCAACAACTACCAATTAAAAAAGACCATGATAGAGTGGTTTTACAGAATTGTTTAATTCTTTTTTTTAGCTGTATATTCTATTGTCCTAAAATGTAATAACCTTATGTAAGTACTGAATATGAAAATGGATACTAGTATTTGGCTGTTAATTTTGTTGCTTGACCCCTTTGCAATATAATTCATGCAATAAAACATATTGAAAATCAAACTAAAATGTGCTAAGATTCTCTTGAGCCCATTTACCGGTAAATCAAAACTGGATGTAGTACATCCTGTTTAAAAATATCTGCAGTTTTCATTTATTTTGCTTAGATTCAGAAATTTTAAATATTAAAGATTAAAGAGAGTTAATTGATTTCTAAACTAATTATTCCATCAATGTCTACACCAAACATATATGATTTGATTGTGATGTGTCAATACTACCGTTAAACGCAGTGCAAGCATAACAAAAATCGTTGTAGGAGATATGCTCATTCAAGGAAGGGGTTTGACTGCGTTGTGTCATTGTTGCCATTAAAGATAGTGCAGTCAATCGTTTTGTCTTGATCACAGTTAAGGTATATCTACATAAATGTTACCGAGATCTATCCTTTCCCAGCCAAGCCCGGTCAATTGATATAACAAAAATAATACTCGTAATATATACGTTCTGGGTAGAACTTCTTTTATCGTTTCTTTTGCAAAGAATTTTCATTGTTACTGGGAATTGGTAATAATGATTTAATAATGCTTGGTACATCTTCATGCTGGGATAAAATAAATGAGCAATACTTTTGAATCTAAATCCAGGCTAGGGTCTTATTCAGTTTATGTACACATTTGAAAGCTCTTTACACTGTATATGCATTGCAGGCATATTGCCAGGAACTGAAATCAGATGAAGTGGCGAAAAGTGTTAATAGCTGTAAGGGAAAATATAACAAACAATCCATACATGGTGGTCATTACTGTATAATCATCATCATCATAAACAATTTTAAATCCATGAATAATATTGTTAAATTTGTACCCAACGTAATTTATTATTCAGTGTTTGTTACGGCATGAACGAGAAGATAGCAAATTGAATTAACGAATGAAACTGCGAACTGAAGATCCATATAACTCAGGATTCCGGATGGAATAACTACATTGCTGATGGTTGCTTAAGGTGACTTTCTATAAAGCATTCAGATGTAAAAACCGAATTCATTAGGTATACAAAGGCATGTTAAAGTCATTGCTATAATGGGAATCAGACCGCCTTTAACATAATGAAACAACTCATGGCCACACTATGAATGAAAGGTTAATACTGACATACCGACAACACAGAGAATGAAAGGTTAATACTGACATACCGACAACACAGAGAATGAAAGGTTAATACTGACATACCGACAACACAGAGAATGAAAGGTTAATACTGACATACCGACAACACAGAGAATGAAAGGTTAATACTGACATACCGACAACACAGAGAATGAAAGGTTAATACTGACATACCGACAACACAGAGAATGAATGACTTGCCGCTAAGATAATTCAATCAATCAGCAGTTCTCCATTTACAGATATCATTATTGTTAATATAAAAGAATATGTGGTTGAGTCTTGTCTTCTCTCGGACGTAGAAGTTTGTCAGCAAAAAATTATATGCCAGATCTAACTGCCGGGTTGATTATGATGTGTCAAATACCGTTGTGGTAGGTTCTTAGTAACCTACGTAAGACGCAAGGAACGACGATCAGATATTGTCTTAGATGAATAGTTTTGTAAATAACATTTGTGAACAAGACCTTTCAATAAAATATATTTAAATCGAAAAGAACTTTCGTCCCATTTATCCCAAACTTAAAATGGACGCAAATAAAACACAGCAATTTTGTTTGTACTTATTCAGCCATATTGATATTACCCTGGCCTTAGCGTTATCTCTAGAGGTGACTAAAATCTCCCTAACGTTGTCCATATATTGATATGTAACACAAACTAATGAAATTCCGACGCCCACTTCAACCACAGTTTACTTATACAAAACGTTTAACATATCTTTGCTTTCTTTTTCAGATGATGTAACAGAAGTACAGTTAAATTTCTTTTACGCAGCCATCACTTATGAATAAAAAAATCTTAAGGCTATATTTATTTAATAGATATATTTAAATTTTAATGGATGAGGATTGTTTAATATAAATGACTTTTCGAGTCAGGTTTCTCTAATTTCTTAACTTCAGAAAATACCTTTAACCAGCATTACATTTCAATACGTATATTAATCTAATTAACACTTCAGAAAAATTGAAACGACTCCTAAATGACACCAAAAAAACCTGATTTTCGATGGCCCACTGAACCCTCTCGGAAGCAAGAATGACAGTTCTCATCTATGTTTTCCACTGCGACTTTCACGTTTTGCTCATATGGTCGTCACGTTGAAAGATCTAAAGTGTGATGTGAATTTGTTTCATTTCGCAGGCCCACGGTATATTGATATGTTCTTGTTAAAAAGCAAAGTCCGATAAATGAACCTAAAATCTGCACTGATGCTGAATGACGTTTTAGACCATCGTCACCTCTATTCTTTAAAATATGAAATTGCGTGCAGACGTGCTCGTCCAAATATATAAGGTGTACATTTTAGACACTTACTGGTATATCTCGCAGCTCTTGATTTACGGTAAACTGAAGGGTCCTTTCTGGCAATATATAAAGAGCATTTCCAGATCAATTCCTATGTTTGAAATGGAAATGCACGTGGAATAACACAACACTCATGTTTATGTTGGACGACAACTTGGAATAAATATTTGAGAATTGCACTCGTCAACAAATAAATCCAATATTATTGCGGATTTTTCTAGAGAAGGTGTATAGTGAGGTTTCGATGTATTTTAAAGTCAAAAATAATCTTTAGATGTCTTCATTGGTATAGAGGAAAAATGTATGCATCGCACACTTTAAATTTATAACATTAGACGCATGAAAATAGATATATTTGTTACTACTGGGGAGGGTGCTAATTTAAGGCGATCGTTTGTCCTTTCCGTAGAATGTTGCCTGTTACACGATGTCAACATCCTCAGCGTGTGTAAAATTGTTGCACGATGTCTGCTTACTACTTTTTGGAATGAAGATCTATAAGAAATATTTTTAAGAAATATTTATTTGTTTTTTGTCACTTTTTTTATTTTCTAATTCTGAAACTAGACTAGTTACATTTTATCATATGAACCCAAAAGGATAGTATGAAATATTTATGAACGGCGTATGGAAACTGTTAGTATTGGCAAATGAAACCACACTTTACAGTTACGATGTCCATTTCGAGTTGTTGCATGATTCATACATGTAATTGTTAACAATATCGGATAAATTTTATATATATATATATATATATATATATATATATATATATATATATATATATATATATATATATATATATATATAAATCAATCAAAATCAATCAATCCTCACTGCGCCGTCTGGTGCTTGAGGCAACAGCAAGGGAGCACCATTTCCGTCTGTCGGCAGCTATTGCAGGGGAGGTCTGATAGGTAAGGCCTCTGGTCTTAAGGTCTCTCTCCACTGTTCGTCGCCAGGTCTCTTTGGGTCTGCCACGGTTCCTTTTCCCCTGTGGGATCCATCTCAGTGCCACCCTTGGTAGTGAGTCAGGAGGCATTCTGCAGACATGGCCGAGCCATCTCCATCGCCGAGTTGAAATGATCTCAGAGATGGTGCTTGCACCCGCTCTGTGCCGAAGTTCCTCATTTGAGATCGTGTTTGGCCAGAAGATCCTCATGATGCGTCGCAGGCATTTGGTTTGAAACACTTCGAGCTTGTGTTCTATGTTCGCAGTGGACTTCCAACACTCTGAGCCGTACAAAAAGACGCTCAACACGTTGCTCTTGAAGATACGGATCTTTGTGTGGACACTGAGGTTTCTTGTCCTCCATATGGGCTTCAGCATTGCGAAGGTCTGGTTGGCCTTGCCGATTCTTGTGACGACTTCCCTTGTGCTATTTCCATCCGTGGCGACCTTACTACCCAGGTAAGTGAAATCGTCTAGTTCTTGCAGAGGCTGGTCATTGATGGTGATTGGGTTGCCCACTCTAGTATTCTTCCTCAAGACTTTTGTCTTCCCTATGTTGACCCGAAGACCTATGGTATTTGCTGTCTGTACCAACTGTTGTGTCTTCTGTTGAATATCCTGGTGTCTGCTTGCCAGCAACCCGATGTCGTCGGCATAGTCCAGGTCATCCAGCATTGAGGTCAACGTCCATTGTATTCCATGCCTCTTGCCCTCTGTGGTGCGGCGCATGATCCAGTCAATGGCCAATGAGAAGAGAATTGGAGAGAGAATGCATCCTTGCTTCACTCCGGTTTCCACCTTGAATGGTTCAGTGAGTTGGTTGTTGTGGATTACTCTGCACTCAGAGTTTTCGTACAGGGACCTGATGACATTGACAATTTTCTTGGGGATGCCATAATGTCGTAGGATCCTCCACATAGAGTCCCGGTGCAGGCTGTCGAAGGCCTTCTCAAAGTCCACAAAGACCACATAAAGTGATCCATTCCATTCATGAGACTGCTCAAGTATCTGCCTCAGTGTGAAGATGTGGTCGATGCAAGATTTGCCTTTCCTGAAGCCTGCTTGTTCCTGGCGTAGGATGCCGTCCACAGCTGTTGTGATGCGTTGAAGAATGATGCGGCTAAAGATCTTACTGGAGAGGGATAGCAATGTGATTCCTCGCCAGTTGTTGCAGTTTCCCAGATCTCCTTTCTTGGGAAGTTTAACTATGATTCCGGTTTTCCAGTCATTTGAAACAAAGCCGCTGACCGAATCAAGTTAGTTTATCAACTGTTAAAAATATAGTTGACGAAATATCAATGTCCTCGAAACAAATTAATCAATACATCAGTTGGAACCATTATTATTCATGCAGATTGACAATAATCAGAACAAAAAGATCGGGTCTAAATATAGACATTTTTTTCTAACAAGATGTGGATTCAAAGAATCGTACTCGGAGATGCATATTATTTTTTTACATGTAAATAATTTGAGATATACTTATCGATCTAAATATCTTCCAAGCATTCATCAACTCCTGAACTGATTTAACTTTGTTATAAAATCGTTTTTTCCTCTTTATTCGAATGAAATCACAGGTTTAATGTTCCTTGGCAATAGAGTAGAGATTTTTATAGAGTATGGTGTTATGTGTTTAGGCTCGATTAAACAGTAACACAGAAAAAACTTTGTAAAATTCAACAGATAATTTATTTCCGGGAATAAGATTTTAAAAAATGGAAAAAAAGAACTGACAGTTTAAAAATAAAATCGAAGATTAATCCAAGAATTATCCACGATATCAATTACAAAATTCCTAGTAATGAAATTTTCTAATGAATTCAACGTTAATATCTGACGGAAAATCCATGATGGTATTCTGAAGTCTGTACTGTGCATATCTACAGCTTCTTGTAGAAAGACAATATTTAACACTCCGGTGTTGGAAATGTGAATACAATTTTGATAAATTGTCTTTGTCCAAGAATTCTGTACGAGCACATCAAATATTTCAACATAACATCCAAATAAACTGAAGATAATTTAACAGAACTCGAAACTAGCTACAAATGAAGAAGTTGACATCAAGTGTAAAAATTCCCAAACTGAAATTTCTCGCTCTAAACATCCCTATTAAATCGAACTTCTGCGCAATTATGGAAAAACCTAGAGGGTCAAGTGATCATGTTTATATCACGTACGTCTTGCAAGACCCTGACAAAAACCACTCATTTGATTCTAAGAATAATAATTTAGAAAAAGTTGTTTACGTCACCGAAAGCTATTTACAAGTCTCTTTTCACGTATCCAATACGGCCTCGATCTATCTACTATTAATTCTCAATTTAAAAATAAATTGAAAAGAACTTGTTTGTGTGGTCGTTACTAACCTTGAATCAAGGTCAAAATCTAGCTCAACTTTAAATAGAAAATTTCAACTATTATTAGCTATTCACGTTACTTTTGTCTTAAAAATGAAGAAAAAGAACTATGAACTCTATACTGGTAAACTTTACAGTAGCGAGAAATAGAATTAATAAATGAAAACTAAGAAACAAACAATTTATTAAAAAAAAAATATGACTTAAATTTGATATACGTAACACCCACCAACCCCCAACCCCCATCGCCAAAAAAAATAATAATGCTTTACATGAAAAAGCTATATTTTTTTATTTTAAAACAGATTACTTATACCTGCTTTAAGAAAAACATAAGAAGTACACATATGAATTATGAATATGAAATAATACATTTCTACACAAGGGAAAGTGCATATATTATTAAATTAAATTTTCCCTTGGTGTGCCTAATTCCACCTTATTAGTCTTTAATTTTTATTTCTCATCTTGCCGATGAAAGTAAGAGGGTTGTGGTCATTAAAAACAGTAATAGAAGGAGCTGAACGAAGGTAAATTTCAAACTGTTGTAATGCCAATATCAAATGCAAACATTCCTTGTCGATTGTTGAATACATTCTTGTATGCTTATTTAATTGTTTTAGAAAAAAAATAGCACACTGGATGATCAACATCATTTTCGTCTTCTTGAAGCAAAACTGCTCCAACCCCATGTTCAATTGTATGAAAAAGATTATTTAATGATTGGTTCAGATTTGTAGCTGTAAGAACGGGTACGCTTTTAAGTATGGCTTTTAACATATTAAAAGCCTCATGACATTTATCAGTAAAAGAAACTTGTTTTTCTTGCTCAATAAATTGTCGAGGGTTCAGCAATTGTAGAAAAATTGGAACAAAATTTCCGATAGTACCCAGCCATACTTAAAAATCGCATGTTTCTTTTTCTTAACAGGCACTAGAAATTTAGAAATTACCTCGACCTTATCATATATGGATTTAACTTGTCTTTGTCCCACGATATGTCCTAGAAAAATTAAACTAGCACGGCAGAACTCACTTTTGGATAAATTAATTGTTAAATTTGCATCAGTGTGTCTGTCAAAGAATTTCTAAAATGTTCATTCCATGTGTCGTTGTTGATGTTTTTTCACAGGTTGACATCTACAAGGTCGTGAAAAAATGTGTTTGCCCTTGTAGAATCATTTTGAAAAAGTGCTCATATTCAATTAGTAAACATATTTTTTAGTTCATTTCGTTCTTACAAATGTGAACATTTCTGGTCCCGGTCCTTTATACATGTAATTCCATAATTCCGAAGATTTGTTACTCCAATATCAGTAGAATCTGATAATATTCCTCCACTTGAATCTTCAATGAGTGGGGCAGGTACACCAACTAAGTTAACTGCATGTTTAACCTGGCAATCTCTTTCAATATATTCCTTTGGTATATTTATGTGACAAAATGGTGTTGTTTTTTTTTCGCCTCCCCGGAGTATTTATGATGTAAATTAAATCATAAACTTTCCTGTCAATTATGTAGGGACCACAATAATTGGCCTGAAGAGGATTTTATGGGACGAGCAAGAGAGCCAGAACTAAATCACCAGACTGAAAACACCATTATTTTGAGTTTTTATCATATCTTAATTTTTTCGATTGAATAGAATGCAGATTTGCTTTTGCGACCTCACAAGCCTTTGACAACTTATAGTTATAACTGGAAACATAGTCAAGAAGATTGATTTCATTATCTTCATTAGAAACAGTTTCTTTTTCAAGAACTAGATTGATTTCATTATCTTCATTAGAAACAGTTTCTTTTTCAAGAACTTTATTGGTTCACGCACAATGCGTCTAAACACCAGTTTAAAAACCTGAAACCTAGAGATTCCCTAACATAAAACAATAATAAATGAATGCCTTCATCCCAATCCTTACCCATATGAAAGTATTATGATTGAATAATATTTTTAAAAGTTCTGATGAAATCTTCCTAATGCACCTTGGCTTATAGGGTGATAGGCAGAATATTTGAATTATTAGATTTGTACAGATCTTGATAAAAAAATTCAATACATAGCGTTTAAGTCTTGATCAGATTAGACAGGTTTGGAATGACCAAACTGAGTAAAAAACTTTATCAAAGCTTTTAAGATTGTCTCAGATTTTATATTCCTCAAAGATGAGCCTTTGGTGGTATCTTTTGATTGTGTTTCCTTCCATTTGGCAAGTATGCCAAGATCTACAGCATTTGGCAACATCTCTTTTGATTTTTGGCCAATAAAAGTGAGTCAAGATCTTTTCTCATAAGAATTCATTTTCTAATGAAATAACAGACAGGTATTTCAGTGGCTTCAGTTTCAGCAATGACCGTTTGAAACAAGCTGGAGATCTCATGATCTTTTTCCTGTTTGACGACAAGTGATTGTCGTTTTCACCATGATTAGAATAAAGAGAATGAGTAGTTACTCATCACTGTAAAATATACATTCTGAATGATCCAAAGAAGGAATAAAAGTGACCTCATCAAAAGCCAAACTAATACAGTTGTAAGCTAAACGAATACATTTCTTATCAACCTCATTCTCAGGAACATTCTTTGCCATAGCTCTTGCTACTGCACAAGATGGGAATAAATCATGGAATTCTTTTTCGATGGATCGTTTTTTGGATCCAAAGAAGGCTTGTCAGTTACAAATGGATTAACGACAACCTTTTCGATCATGTTTTCGTCAGGATCAGTCTTAATGTCACTATGGACACAGTGTTTGAATCCTTCAAATCATAGCAGTTGTTTGAGACTTTCATAATACTTTTCAACTTTCTTGACTAAGGACCATCTATCAAATAAATGCTCTTGATCACTAGTAAATTCAACATGAGTATGTCCAGCTTCTTTTCTATTAATTCTGAGTTTTGAAGATAAGATTCATGGACTAACTCATAACCCATTAATATGCTTTCGTTTTCCGCATTATAGTCACCATTTTGGAGAAATGACTTGCAAATATCACTAGCCTTACTAGTGAGTACACATTGTAATATTTGAGTCCAGTGCTCTATTGGCCATTTCAAATTTTCAAAAACTTTTTCAAAACGAGTAAAATATTTGTCTGCCTGTCATTTTCTGAAAGAGGGCAGGTGTTGTTCACTTGCCAGGTCCATTACGTTCATTCAACATTAATATTTTTTCTCTTCCTTCTCTCTAACCGATTGCAAACGCATTTGCTCTTTTTGTAACTGTATTTGTTATTTTTGTAATTTCGTTTATCTTCCACTTTCTTTTTCTTATGCATGCATTTGATTTTCGTTCTCACTTTAATATTTCTCTCTCCTCTTTTTGAAATTGTAACTGCATTTATTTTTCGCAAAATTACGTTTGTCTTTCATTTTCTTTTTCTAATGCCTGTAACTGCTTTTGTTTGTCTTGTAATTGCATTTGTTTTCTTTCTCTTTTTCTTCCGCTTGTTATTGTTTCTTTCTTTCATCTTTATCTAATTGCATTTGTGTTTTTTTCCTCTTTCCGGAAGCTCGAGCTTCCTCAACTCCAATTCCATACTGAATTTTAATTTTAATTCTTTTACCTTTGGATCAGATTCTGATACAGAATTACTGATCTAAATCAAAGCACTTTTATCGAAAACATTCTTTTCTAGCTAATATAAAACCAAAATATTACTTATTTCTTGTTTTGTCAAGGAAGCTTTCGCTTCCGAAAGATCGTATTTTCTGGCAAGGTGAATTATTCACTTTTTCAGATTTTCACTTTTCATGACATTTTAGAAAACGTTTGACCCTTAATGTCTTCAGTGATAGATGGCAATATATATCTGGTCACGGAATATATATGGAATGGTTATGAGCTGGTACCAGAGGCTTAAAGACAAACGTTTAGGAACAAAGAAAAAAGAAGAAACTAGACAAACTAATAATGAATATGCAATAAAAATGAGCAATTACTTAATATGTGATGCTCAGCCAAGAAAATTGGTCAAGATTACGAAATCTTATACAACTCATATTGCTTGAAGAGTTCAAGAATTACGTCCATAGTGACGTTAAGGTGTACCTTGGTGAGCATAAGGTCAAACCTTTAGAACATGCTGCTCGTACTGCTGACGAATATTCTTTAGCTCATAAAGTTTTTGTCAGTAAAACAGATAACTAATATGAGCACTTTCAATTTTCAAACTGAAACAACATTTAGAAATCAAATTTTTGATAAGATTGATCAGAAATCCTTATCTCTTACTACGTGTGCCTATTGCAAGAAGAAATGGTACTTTATGTGTGTTTGCATCGATTTAAACATTAAGCATCCTTGATTATTTTAATTTGCAGTTTTTAATATTCGTACATTTACCTTTGTCAGATCTAAAAGCATATTGTTAACTTCCAAGGTCACAAGTTTTCCTGTATCGATAAACCACTGAATTCATATTTTAATTAAAGTACTGATATCAGTACTTATATTATATATAAGTATATAAATATAATATATTTTCTTTGTAATCACTTGTAAAGTAATATTTAATATGGTTTTCATGTCTTAGTAATAGTTATCCGTAACAACTCATTTAAATTTAGCATTGCAAATGTACATTATGCTTAATTTCATTTTCTTATTTTGTAAACTAATACAATCATAGAACATATGATTGCCTTTCTTGCAACTGATATGTTTTTTCTCTGTGTTGTTATATCTTCATTTCATATGTTCTCTTTGTTAAACTTTCCATATGGTTTCTGATGCCATACCTGTTCATTGGTTACTTTGTGTGTGTGTGTGTGTGTGTGTGTGTGTGTGTGTGTGTGTCAAAGATGTATTCATTTAAATATAAGATTGTAACTATGATCTTTGATCTAATAAATATATTATATGGATTTTGTAAAGTCGTATTCATACTTCGATTTAACATCACGATTGTTAATAACATATCACCCTGCTCAATAATTAGGACATGGTGGAAATTGTCGACCCAATTTTACTTCTATCAATGTTTTCTGTAATGGATACAAAATCAAACTAATACGGAATTAGTTTTATTTCTGGTGCTAACGGATAATACATAAAATAGTCGTACAAATGTGTTGACATTTTTTAATCTACTTTGAGAAATTATACAAACACTTACATCTTCCTTCTAAGACATTAAATATCTTCATTTAATTTGTTGTGAGTTGCCATTTTTAAGTTTATGACAGGCGTTTGTTGG
Organism: Unio pictorum; assembly: GCA_030141615.1. Taxonomy (NCBI): domain Eukaryota; kingdom Metazoa; phylum Mollusca; class Bivalvia; order Unionida; family Unionidae; genus Unio; species Unio pictorum. The sequence goes on from JARLTB010000179.1 coordinate 299,717, forward strand.
CACGTGTCAGCCATATATATTTTACCTATGTACATATATGAATGACCTTACCTTGATATTGCTTTCTCAAAATTATCATGCCTAATCCTGCTGTCTTTACAATAGTCATTATATATATATATATATATATATATATATATATATATATATATATATATATATATATATATATATATATATATATATATTGGTATTATGCTTACTCCTCCTCAATATATATTTTCAATAATGAAGTAGATATCATGTATACATTTATAATTCTGCTAGTTTATTATCAATCATACCTACATTTATATGGTATCTAAAAATGTCACATACATGTAGCATTATTTTATCTTTCTTTACACAGCAGCAATGTAAATCACCAATGGAATTTAATTTTAAATGTTTAACGACATTATTAGCATACTGATAATCCTCTTTGCTACTTTATGATTGGACAACACGATTTTATTGGTGCCACATTAGCTTTACTATACTTTTGAGATGGCTTTATGTATTCTCAGATACTACGAGAATTTGCTCGTTTCGATCAGGGACGTAGATACCATATATCATGAATATGCAAAGCACAGGGGCCCATGAATACGAGGAGCCTAGGGCCCTTCGAAACAAATAAGGTTTTACACTAGAAAAAAAGCTAAGAATACCACCCATCAAATGCCGTAATTGATAATACATATTTATCGGTATACACATATGACATTGGTAGTCGATATTAATAAAACTAGCGGCAGGGACATCCGTCAGCTTTGCATAGGGTCCAAAATATCTTACCTACGCCGCATCTTCAAACACACGCATTCCTTCAAAATGTTACATAGTTTAGGGTTTTAGCAAGATATTATTGTGTTTGGTTTATAAATCGATACCAAAATATGAATCTGGTGGTTGTTATTCAGGCGTTCAGATTGCAAATTAAAAAGTATAAATTTCTGACTAAACAAAATGGACTCCCGTATCATTAATTAATATTATTGATATTATTTTGTCTGAATCATTGCAGTCTTAATAACCGGTTCAGAAACGTATCTACATAATTTGCAAACAAGTGATGGTATTTATTAAGAATATTTGTAATAAAAACACAATATTTAACACTCCGGTGTTGACAATCCGATTCAAAGTTTGATAAACTGCCTTTGTCCAGGAATTACGTTTGAATACATCAAATATTTTAGAGATACGAAGTAATCCTATAAAATCCAAATGATCTGAAACAAATTTAACAGAACTCGATACTAGGTACAGTATACACTTTTCAGTGTAAAGGAAAAGTCCAAAACTGAGAAAATGTTTCTAAAACAAAGGTTATATCGTATTCTAAAACGAAGTTTCAAAATATCCCTAAGTTACAAAATCGAGGGGTCACATGGTCGTGTTTATATCACGTACGCGTAACATGGCTCTGACGCAACCAATCAATATACTCTAAAAGTTAAACAAAAAGTTGTTTATTTCTTAAAACACGTAGTCCCATCATGACCTTGACAACCACGAATCATTTTAAAATAAAAATAGAACTTGTTTCGTAGCTGCTACTAATTTTGAATCAAGGTCATGGTCTACGTCAACATTAGTTGTTTATGAGAGAAAAATTCTAGTCAACTAATTTTCTGGAAAAATATCATCTCCAGTGAATAAATTTACATTACAAAAGCATGTGATGAAAAAAAGTAAACTGACAAACAAACGATTACATTAATATATATATATATATATATATATATATATATATATATATATATATATATATATATATATATATATATATATATATATACGTAAGATATATGTTAAGATTATTTTTGCTTAGAGAAAAACATGTTTACAGATGTTGAATTCAATGTCTAGTTTATTTTAGAAATAAAAATTGTTCTTGAAGCAAGCTGTTTCCGAATTTTATGGAAAATGAGCCTCATACTGGTTCTCTTACTGTGTCTAGGATTTTTATTTAAATGTTCTTTATTTCAGAATACTCGTTCCATAGCTTAACATCAGTGTAATCAATTTTAGTTATGTTCAGCTGAAATTGTTTAATTTTTATATTTCAAATATTCATTGGAATTATAAAACGATCTTTGATTTAGGTCTACTTAACTAGTTTGAGAATATTGTGAATTAATTTAAGTACATTTCGATTATATCATTGTGATACATCAATACAGCTGGCACATTATTATACTCGAATTTTCTGGCACATAAGAACATTCAAAATTGAAATTCGGTCGGAATCTCACTGGAATTCATTCTAAATACTATCCTTTTGGACTTGGTGATGAAACTTTCAGGACTATTTGTGATTTAATTCATGTCGGCATGTTTATATAAAATGTCAGTAGCATAGACAAACACGTGTATGTTAATTTATATTTTTTGTCGTGACCTTAACCTATAAATTGATTCATTATTGATTATCGGAAAGTCATAATTTTGACTTTTGCTCCTATACTTACTGATATATTATCAAATTCCATCTGATCATGGCTGAATCATTGTCACATGACGTCCTAATTTAAGCTCTGAAATTTGACCCTTATCCCTACATTGACTCATGTTCCATCTAATGTAATACCATAATCACTTATATTATTAATATTTTACCAAGGAAAATTGCTAGCCTATAATTAGATTCAAACACTTAATTACAGCATAATGAGATGCAAAATTCATTACTTTTCGCTTCTGCTAAAAAGACTTAATTATTAAAGTAAAAAGCAAGTATTAAAAATTAAACTTGATTTAGTTGATTTACACCTAATACATAAATTTCATTTATTTTATAATTATTATAAGATATAACCTAACATTCAGATAATTTTATCACCTTAGATACAAATCTTACAAACTTTTGTTAAGCAAATTCTATTTTACCTGCGTATATTTATTTCGCTATCACACGTATTTCAATATATATGTTTACCTGTGATTCTTTTTACAATTTCCGTGTTTCCCTATCTTGATATTTGTTTCTATTCATACTTCCTTGGTTGGTATACATGACCTATATTGATCGGCTTTGCTAAATTTACGGTATTTATTGTTACATGCTCGCTTAAAACGTATGAGTTTTAATATATAAAAAATGACTGGTAGATATTAATCTGTTTTCTTAGTTTGATTAGTTAATCTAATGAGTATTTAAATTAATGCGCTACTGACGTTTGCAAAATATATATGGTGTTGACCTTTTAACATTGGAATAAGGTGAGACTGAAATAATCAATTAAGTCAATACAATTCATGTCAATACAATAATCACACAAGTCTGTGTAGTATGCAAAGAATCTTATTTCAGAAACTAGCAAAAACATTATATCTATGCTTAGAAAACATTAGATATATACTGTATTAGATGCTTTTTTGTTCTTTTCTATAAGCGGAACATATAAACAGGGGAGATAATCTAATAAGCAAATGTTAGAAAGTCGTGATTTTATCACCTTTTGGAATGACTGGTCGCCAATTACAAGAACCTGCAGGGATAAGTCAAGTTACAAAATACAACGGTCATTTTTGTCATCAACAGAGAAATAAATCAGCAGCTATTACTGAATTACTCCACACGCACGCCAATCGATACGCTGTCTTTTACTGTTGTACCGGAAGAGATTGATTGCCTTAATGGAAGTTACTGGTATTTCCGGTTTGGGCACTTCCGCTTGTCACCGATCCGTTCGTTCTCCGTGACTGCAAATTTTATGACGCACTTTAGACAACAGAAGCTGAATCAATCCTGTTTCTACTCCTGTTTTCTTTCCTCCCGCTAATATTTGCATTAGTTCCAAAGGTCTATTTGGATGATTAATCCGGATGCCATTAGGAGAATGTACGTTGTAGGCTTGAATGCAAATATTGATTGAAGACGACATTAAATGGTTTGTGAAAGAAATATGCACGATTGATGCGGGAATTCGACTGGTTTATTTCAAAATTATTCTGCCATGAATAACGACACAGGAAATTATATTGAGGTTTTTTTCACCCTCTGTTTGATGGGCACCAGTGTATTCGGAGACAAATATTGCTTAGTGTCAATTGTTTGGGTTCACCCCATGTATTCCGGGGTGTAATTGGTCAGTCACGTTATCTTCCTATTAAAGATTCAACATATATTGTGAAAAGTCTAATCGGCTTTTCCTAGGCATTATTAATTCAAGTTTATATTTCTTTGTTATGTTTAATTGATTAGATGTTTGTGCGTGTATACCTAAACAATGTTTTAAAATGTACATGAAAACCAGATGTATTCACCTTGTTGATTGAATCAGTTTTAATATTATTAACACAAATTTAAACTGACAAAAATTCGGATAAATTCAAAATACCTTTCACAACTTTTACAGGATCTCAACCTGACCTTTCATATTGTAACTCTTCACTGTTAATCTGTAGGTGAAAAAATCTATATTTAATTCAACCAATCAACGTATTGACTTTCTGGTGCTCATAAAAGGCATGTAGTAACAAAATGTTTGAAATCTGAGCCTGCACGGAAAAGAAAGCAGTATTTATATTACAAGCACAAATAGGTTCGCTGTAGGAATTTCCCACAAATCATAATAAATCCAATTGGTTGGGTCACTACTTCCTTCCGCCTCTGGCAAGCGATCTAAAATATGGAGAAGTTTATGTCTCGTATAACTTTGCGTGGCAACAAAATTCCATTTCATTACAGAGAACGAATGTTTTAAAAACCATAGTTTTAAAGGATATTATCAACTAAGGAAGGCAAATAGTACATGTAAACTATATTTACAAGTTTCTATCTCTTGCACCCTTCTATTTACGAGACTACTCGTCATTAATTTGGTTCATTATCTTCGTGTGTTTTGAGAGGACGCTCTCGGCTAGATATAATACAAAAGAAAATCGTTTATCACTTGATTTATCAGTTAGTTCGACAGTTAAGGAATAGAAGGTGTTAAATTAATAGTGTGTGTGTGTGGATGCATGCATGTATGTATGTGTGAATGAATGAATGAATGAATGAATGAATGAATGAATGAATGAATGAATGAATGAATGAATGAATGAATGAATGAATGAATGAATGAATGAATGAATGAATGAATGAATGAATGTGTGCTAGAGGTTCAAATGACAGTTGATATTTTACCCTGCTTTACAAAGTTTCTTGTTTCTTATGAGATTTCAGTAGAATTTACTTTTCGTACCTAAGCTCATATACGCAGAAATGTCATCACAAAGAATATTCATATCCAAATGTTAATGTCGTTTGAAATGTATTATTACTGGATCGACTGTGAAGAACAATATGAGTCCTTACACATAAATGCTTCAGTTTGGAAACATTTCTTTTCATATGCTATCACTCTACATTCGGCTTTGGAAGATATATAATGGATATATATATATATATATACACTGTAATAAAATTTAACAAAAAAAGGGTAAAAACAACAAGCTTTTATAAATTTAGCAAATAATTTATTTCCATGGAAAACGATTGTAAAAATGGAAAAAAAACCTGAAGTTTCAATAAAATCTAAAAAAATAATCCACGAATTAAATTACAAAAGTCCTAGTAATGAAATGTTCTAATAGATTAAAGTTCGAGTCTTGTTGGAAAATCCAAGATGGATGACGATGATGTATGATGAAGTCTGTTTTGTGCTTTATCTGTAGTTTTTTTTTTTTTACAACACTCCGGTGTTGGAAATCCGAATAATATTTTAATAAACTGTCTTTGTCCAAGAATTACGTATGAGCACATCAAATATTTCCAGAGATACGAATTAATCCATGAAAATCCAACTGAACTGAAGGAAATTTGACATGGATTCAAAAACTTGGCTAGAACAAAAGAAAATTACATAACGTCATAACTTAACTATATTTTACTAAAACAAAAGCTATATCATATTTTAACGACCAAAATCCCAAAATTGCGATACGACGAAGGGGAAGGAGTCAAGTGATCGTTTATATCACGAATTTCTAGTATGACCCTGACGAGAACCAATCGTTCTTACTTTAAGAATAAAAGGTTATTTACTTCATCACTAGTCCCATCTTGACCTTGACAACAACCAATCATTTTATATAAAAATGAAACTTGTTTTCGTATTGCCACTAACCTCGAATCAAGATCAGTATCTAGGTTAACAGTACTTGCTTACCAAAACTAATTCAGTCAACTGATTATTTGAATAAAAACATCATCTATAGTAAATAAATTTACATTACAACATCATGAAATGAAAAATGAAAATGAATTTAAAACTGACTAATAATATTAAATTCAAACAAATATATATATCAAATCAGATATATATATATATATATATATATATATATATATATATATATATATATATATATATATATATATATATATACTGGACAACCTATTATGACATCATGTAATTTTTAATTTGTATTTGTTCATTTGCAAAATTGGTTGACTATTTATTTATATTGCAGTCTGAATGTTTTCTAAAACCAAAGGTAGAAAATGGAGGACACGTCACAGCTTTCATCCAAATTATTTTGGGTGAGCATTTCAAGCCAGAGTTTACTACCAAAACAAAATATTTCTAGGGAAATTTTCTACCTAAACTTCAAAACATGTCCACATGGCTGACATTGGGGTCTGAATTGATGTTAATTATTGAAGGAAACACAAATGATCAGATAACTTAGGCAATAATACAAATTCTAATTATAGAAAAAGAAGCCTTTATTTAAAAAAGATGCATCAGGAATCTTGCACTTTCCTACATGCACTTGGAATGAAAGTCAGGATTTTGTTCTACAAGGAACATACAAATGAGGATTGGAATTTACGCTAACCCCATTAAGATCTCGGGTGGATATGAAATGTACAAACTGTGCCATACCTCTATTTAAATCTGACAATTTGTAAATGAAACGTAACGATAGCCACGGTTTTGTTATAAACATTTGCTTGACTTCATTATAGTTCTCGAAAACAGTCTGATCAATCAAACGGTGGTATTTGTCAATTTCGAGAAAAATTTCTAAGTCTGGAGTGACATTTTTGTTATCCAAAATTTCAGTATATGATCACAACACAAAGATTTTCTCATTCACATTCTTTACCTCAGACAATAAATATCAGCAACACGAACATTAAATTCTCACAGTCAGTACGGAACCTAGGTTTTACTCTAGAGTAGTACTCTCACATTGCATCAATATGTCATGAACATATGCAAGGCTGCATATCTTGAATTGAGACGCATCAGTTCCATTCGTAAATATCTTTCAGTTGATGATACTAACACACTTGTGTGTTCATTAGTACTTTCAAGACTGGACTATTGTAACTCAATTCTGTCTGGTTCGTCACAATATTTACTCCAGAAACTTCAAAAAGTTAAAAACAAAGCTGCACGGATCATCTTTAGAGTACCTCGATCAGAGCACACCTCACCACTGCTCTGTACCCTACACTGGCTATCAATTCGAAAACAAAGTCATATGGATGTTCTTTTGCATACCAGGGCCCGGCGACGTGGAACGAATTGCCCATTGAAATAAGACACAAAGACGCAGTGGTCCCTTTTAAGAGTGCTCTTAAAACTCACCTTTTTCGACTGCAGGGACAAACTTAGAGACCTAATAATGTTTTGTATCTTATATGTTTTCAGCATGTTTTTTATGTTTTCCAATTTCATTGTTTTTGACATTTGTTTTTTTTTTGTAGTGGTGTTATATCATTATAGATGGTGTAAAGCGCTAAGAGCTTCTAAAGATTAGGCGCTATACAAAGTCCTCATCGTCATTTTTATTATTATTATTATTATTATTATTATTATTATTATTATTATTATTATTATTATTATTACGGAAGGGCTGGGAATACAAAATGGTGTGAGTATCAGATACTGAAATATTGAAAATACTGAATTAGGTAAAGACTAATTAAGCTGTCGCATTCGCTGACAGAATGCCCTTTCATTGGATAAAAGTTCGACATAGCCATAATGCTAGTGTCCGTGTACTTTGATTGAAGAGCAAACGACTGGTATCAATATTTAATGAATAAACCGCCAGTATTAATTTTTTTCTACAATCCCAATCCGAGCAATTATCCGATAGCATTACATTCAGAACCGTGGATTCTTAAATATAAGAATTCTCTTGGGCACTCATTTATAAACATTAGTCGTGAACTTTGCTTCAAAATATCGTCTGTACGAACCTTGTCAATTTAAGAACAAAACGAACTTGCTCTTACAAAAACTCTTGTGGGACACCATTAGGGCTGAGTACCATATGCATGCATTGGTAAGCTGGTCACGTTATTCATTACATCGTGCAAATGAGAAGTTTATTTTTTAATTCACTTTACATCATTATCAGGGCTACTAGGGGATTATTTAATGCAGCGCAGGAATTATAAATGACACAAAATATCGCTTTTCGATCGACGAAAATAGTGCCGCCAATACAAAAGACACGTGTTTCAAGTGGTCCAGTACTTGCTCAAATACAAATTAGGGATTTGTTTTCTCGCTAAGCAAAGCGGAGCTAATCCGAAGTATTGTTCGAGAAGATAGTTTGTTTATCTCAAGGGAATTAGCGAAAGAAATGAGCTCCTTCTTGTATCAGATTAGGTTTGTAGGGGATTTCTATTATGTTTTATGCTTAGACAAGTGGGTATCAGACTTGCATACAAAACTATTTTTCTTTTAAAACCTTATATCATACATATTTGCAGATGTTTAATATCCTAGCCTACATGTCGAAAGAGATATGCATTAGGATTTGATCTTATATCATACATATTTAGGATTTGGAATATTTATCTAAACAGTTATTTTTCAAAAGTTATTTATTGTCGAATTTTGAACATTTATCCATGAGGTTTAAACGAGCATTACATTGTTTTAATAATTTTAGTAGTTCTAGGTGAGATAACATGAACACAGTCCAGTTCACATTTTTTTTTAATATTCATCTTTTTAAAGAAATCAATTATTGTAATAACTTGTTCAATAATTTGCCACATCCCTCCTATCACCTACGGCACGGTAAAATGTTTTACTGAGTTTACTTGCCATGTCTGGATAAGGTACTACAGTGTGTGAAGCACAAATTGTTGTTTAGTATGTGCTGTGGGTCTATTTCTTAACACGATACTTGTTCAGCCTCCGCAAAACCTCGCAACCTGTACCACAGAAAGAGCTCATAATAAGTTATTATCCAAACGTGTTTTCATGAAACCAGCAACACTCGGTGTGGCTTTGTTATTCTGCCTGTATACAATTTCAGTAAGTCGAATAATATATTTCAAAATCTAACGACTTTTCGAAAATCGCTAAATTTGGAGCAGATGTAATAATCAATACCTGTTGATCCACACCTTTGGGGAGGAGCTTTGGGCGTGGGATAGGTGGGGTCTAACGGGGGACTAACGTATGCAGAAAATTGCAAGTATTTGCAACTTTATGGATTAGTTTTGTTTTAAAACATTCTTGTTTTAAAATAATCCAGTTGTAGCTAAAATTAAAAATAGTCAAAGAATTATCTGCAATTACTCAAAAACTGATGTTTCAAAACAATTACTAGAAATCACATTTTAAAGCATTTTTTAAAATCTGTCTGTTAATTTCTGAATATTAATTTTTTTGCGAAACAAATACCCACCCTATTTTCCAATTTTTGTGATTTATAATTTCGTTCTACCCGCACGACTTCAATCATTTTATCTGAGCATGAATGATTATATTATTTTTTTTTAAAAATAAGACAAAAAAGCCAGCGAGTACATTCATTCTGCCCCGTAACAATTTGACATGTCTTTATATACCCCAATATTATTTTTGTTTTCAGATCCATTATGCACTGAATACGTATTCTTTAAGTTCAGAAAACAACTACAGACTATAAAATTCCAAGTAAGAGGTTCTATTCTCTTTTTTTAATTTCAGTAACAGTGACATTCAATTAAAATTACTATGACCCTCGCCCCCACCCCCAATAAAAAATAAAAGCAATGCTCATATTCCAACGATTTCCATATTGAAGCAAATCTACAATCAAGCCAGTGCAGTAAAGCGAATAAAAGGAGAAGGGCTAGACGTCCCTTAATTTTATTATTTGCAAATATTGTAAATGATGAAAATTAACAGTAAATCTAATAAATATGTAGTTAGAATTACAAACTCGGCTTTGATATAAGCAAATTTCTCCTTGAATTAATTACTAGTTACACCTTTAAGGTCGTATTGATGTTTTTGCACAGGTTAAAAGTTAAGTTTGAAATTTTTCTTTATTTGTGTTTATCACAAAATGCTCTTACCTTTGTCCGAACAATTTGGAAATGTATCCCTCCAACTTTGTTACTGTCAACCCAGTGCTTAAAAAAAAAAACTGTCCAAGCATACTTTTCATCAGTTCTTTTGTTTGTTTCTTCCTAGCGAAATAATTTTATCAATGGGCTCTTTCTTCCATATTCCACCATACAAGTTTTATAGTTATATTTCGTTTTCTATGTTGCGTAAAGATTAGGTGTAAGCTCTTAAAAGCCGAAAACGTTACGTGTTATTCAAGTCACAAAAATGACCACACAAACAAAATTAGTCACAATCAGTGTTATACGTAGTTTTTACAAGACATGGTTGAAAAAAGATACTGCACCCCTTTAACATCAAGTATATATATATATATATATATATATATATATATATATATATATATATATATATATATATATATATATATATATATATATATAAATATATATATATATATATATATATATATATATATATATATATATATATATATACATATATGTATATACATATATATGTATATATATATACATATATGTATATATATATGTATATATATATATATATATATATATATATATATATATATATATATATATAGAGAGAGAGAGAGAGAGAGAGAGAGAGAGAGAGAGAGAGAGAGAGAGAGAGAGAGAGAATCTTCAAGGGTAACGATATAATATTGAATTTATGAAACGAGTTTCATGATGTCATATTAAATCATAACCATTTGAGATTCTTTTTATCAGTTTTTTTCTTTCCAGTGGAAATTATTTAGACAGAAAGAAGAAAGAATAATTTCGTTCATTCAGACAGACGGTGCATCTTTCATTTGTTGTGCATAACATATAGTCCCAAACAAAGTTGAACTTGTAAAAGTAGATTGGTCTTTATACCAACTATAGATCAAAGAAAACGCTTCCATCCAAATAAACAGAACATTTTTTAACGGCAAAATCATTTTTCATAAAGAAAGATCTATGCAATGCCAAATTGTTACATACGGTACATCGAAAGCCTAGAGTACATGTTTACCCTAGAATGTCCCTTTCAGAACAAAACATTACATTTTCATGTGAAATAGGATTACTGGATGCAGAAATTCCTATATTTACTGCAATGTATTTGTGACTGGATATTTGCAGTGTTTGACTGTAACAACAGACTGCACAAAAGACATACACAAACTTCTTTTTTAGTCGGATTTGCATCCCATATACACTGCGTAAAGATCGGCTGTGATTGGATAAAGTTATGTCAGCTAAGAGACCCATTTATGTCCAAATTATCATTTAAATCACGCTTGTATATACGGTAGATTCTATGTCTATGTTACTGATATACCGCCCCTCCCCCAAGCCGCCATCAAATAAGCAATATCCTTAATTTTACGTCTTATTTGTTGTTATTGCTTTACAATTTTACACCATTTTTCTCAGTATGATATTGTTATACATGACATAACAAACCCCTGCGGGTGTAACAAATCCATATTCGGACAGCAGAAATAATATATTCCTCAATTTCCTTTCGCGAGTCAAGTTCAAAAATGGCCGCCAATAATGTTCATTCAAAGCAAAACAGTCCAAAAGGCATAGTTGAAAATGTTTTCCAACAATCCCAGTCGATCATTAAAGAGAATAATACACAATAATTCCATGGGCCCATTTGGACCAATCAGAGTCACACAGAGTGATATAAATTAATATGCGATAATATAAAAAAATATGAAATTGACATACTATAGGACAACTATACCTACTATGCAATATATATATATATATATATATATATATATATATATATATATATATATATATATATATATATATATATATATATATATATATATATATATATGTGTGTGTGTGTGTGTGTGTGTGTGTGTGTGTGTGTGTGTGTTAAAACACTTTCCGCTTGGAAATACTGGAGCAACCGTCACACACGTTTCTGTTATTTAAATCACGTTTTAATAGTGAAGAAATCAAAATAATACAGATCATCTTACAACATATATGAACGATTGCTTATCTATCTCGTGCGTTTGTTTTAATTTGTGTATCGATTGCTGGAATAAATTGTTTCTCTACACTGGAATTTACGTTATTTAATATTAGGTCGAAGCTGTTTGTTTCCAGGTTGATATTGTATGCTACAAGGTATAATCTTTCATAACACTGTTACCAGGTAGCGGAAAGATTCTATAACTGCACTCTTGTTAATCTTTTTGTACCTGACTCGTATTGTTTTAATTTACCCATTATATTTTCGTCCAAATCATACCATTTGAATTTGATAGTAGTACTAAGCCTGAATTGGTATAGAAGTTTTGTCTTGAAGCCAATTTAATAGTAGTACAATGCCTGAACTGGTCTAGAAGTTTTGTCTTGAAGTGAATTTAATAGTAATACTAAGGTTGAATTGGTCTAGAAGTTTTGTCTTCCAGTGAATTTGACAGTTGTACCAAGCTTGAATTGGTCTAGAAGTTTTGTCTTGAAGTGAATTTAATAGTATTAATAAGGTTGAATTGGTCTGGAAGTTTTGTCTTGAAGTGAATGTACATGTAATGGTAGTACCAAGCCTGAATTGGTCTAGAAGTGTTGTCATGTATTGATTTGAATTCTTATTGAGTAGACTGATGGCTATGGTGCCAGTGATGCAAATCATTACAACATTTATGGCATGTTGCCTTCGTTATGGCGTCATTGGCTTTTGTCAAATGATTCTAATTGAATTGTTTCTCTTACAAACACTGTAGAGATCCGTGATATAATGTATACACAGGTTTACTGCGATATTTTCCCGGTAGTACGTATCACGATACTTTTTAACTATACCGGTACTTCAGTAGTTTCCATAAGTAGTAATGTACGAAAATTTATGATAAATCTTGGGAATAATTTTTAAATATTTTTGCAAAACAGTTGTATTTTATCACAAATTAGTTTTGAATATTTCAAAATATATTTATGATCTTTTGAACATGTTTGACAAATATAACACTGTGACCTAAAATGTTTTTATTCGAAAGATATTCGGTCAGATCTAGCTTTTTGGTGGAAAAAAGATTAAAAATCATTGCTTGTTATTTATTAGCGTATGTTAATATTTTCAGTACATGTATATGACTGAAAGTCATTCTAAGATTTTAGTAGAGAATTTGTTTGACTGTTATGTAATTTTTCAAGTTTACTTAATCTTTTATAGCTTGATGAGTACGAGTGTTTTACGATTATTGGCACTATTCGATCTATACCTGGCCCAATTGTTGACATCCCATTTGAAGTTTTAGCCCCTATTATATAAATAGTGTAGATAGTACATTGTAGCTTTAAGTGTAAACACTTTCCATTTATTTCAGCAATTTCAGAAATTTCTACATAATGTCTTTTACAGGGAGTCGGCTATAGTGTAGGCTTAATCATCCCAGTTAAGATACAGTGTTTAGATTACAACATGTACAACGATCAGCATACAATTAGCAAATCCATCCAATATAGCGTACTGACGTTTGTTGTTGTTTTTTTTTTTTTTTTTTTTTTTGGGGGGGGGGGGTTACAATGTTCTTCTGAGCTGTAAATATCTCTCGGTAATTAGTTTTTGTTCAAAAATATAATAGATGTAAAATGAGGTCATGTTTATTGTAAAATATAGCAAGATATTTTTCCACTGATTAAAAGACGGATTCCTTTTTTTTTAAAAAAATACAAGGCTCAGGCCCCTGCACAGAACATTAAACTGTTAGTCTCTAAAAAAAATGCGATATACCGTGGTACGTACCGAGGTACAAAAATAATTGCGATATACCGTGGTACGTACCGAGGTACAAAAATAATTGCGATACACCGTGGTACTTAGCGATGTACAAAAATAATTGCAATATACCGAGGTACAAAAATAATTGCGATATACCGTGGAACGTACCGAGGTACAAAACTAATTGCGATATACCGTGGAACGTACCGAGGTACCAAACTGTTTGCGATATACAGCGGTACGTACCGAGGTACACAACTAATTGCGATTTACCGAGGTACATACCAAGGTACAAAACTAATTGTGATATACCGTGGTACGTATCGAGGTACAAAATATTTCGTGGTATCCAGCTGTATCCATATGAATTTTTCATTTCATGCCATTTAAGTTTATTTATGTCAAAATTACACACACACACACACACACACACACACACACACACACACACACCTTTCTAGCTTTAACGAAAGCATTATGTTTCCTGAAAGTGTTTAGATTACATAATGTCACTTCAAACTAATATCAATATTGGCAACTGGAAAGCTGGTATTCAGCCCTTCTTGGTGATGAAACAACACTTTAATTTTAATATACACGGTAGAGTTGTGCATGAAATTTAAACTAACTCTGCAACACAACCCTGGTATTTCACGGAAAAGGCAGTCGATGCGCCGTGGTATTGTCTGTCTTTCTGGATAAGTGATTCAGTTATCTGTTCTGACTTGGCATCTCAAGTAGCAATAAATGCTAAGGGGCATTTTGACAGATTATATAGCTGTCGATTCATTGACTCTATTACATTATTCATTATTTTGCAAAACAATATGATAACTAATTGAAACATGAAATCCTTAAATTACAAGGGGGAAATGCATAGTAGCTTTAGATTGAATGGATCCAAATTTATAAAATAGAACTTGAAGTATTACAAATTAAGCACAAGATAAAATAAAGTTTAATACAAGACTGAACAGGTCATTGCTGTGACGCGGAGTGTTAGAGTAACGTTTGTTTGAGTTGTCGAGGTTTTTACTATATTTTACCCCTTCACGAAATTGACTTTTTTCTCCATCATTTTTTATCTCCAGCTTTTATGATTGATCTTTTTTAGGAGCAGTGTGTGATGCCACATCATCTTTAGGATACATTGTCGAATTGTCTCTCCGTTGACATTTCTCCAACAGAATATGCAATGGACAGCACATTTAAACACGGCTGAGTTTTTAGAACTTTCGGTGAAACAAAAGAATCTTGATGGAACCGCAGTAACAAAATCGACTACTAGACCGGTGATACTAATAATTTTGAAGAGTGAGTAAAATTATCAGGGAATAATAACTGAAAAATTTGAAGCCTCCATCCGTAACATTTATCTTATTTTGATGACAACTTCCATCCATAATTAACATCTGTTTCGATATTTTAGCATGTAACTTTCAAAATGTGTATACTGAGCTAACAATACATATATGAGAGAGAGAGAGAGAGAGAGAGAGAGAGAGAGAGAGAGAGAGAGAGAGCATCACTAATACATCCGGAGTTATGTCTCTTTATGGGTATTTATTATAAGTACTTTTGTGGAAATGCCCAACATTGTCATCGAAGGAAGAGAATTAATACAATTATCCTAACCGCTTCTAATCAAAGTGCTCTCCCCTTTCATAAACTTTACACTCGAACCTGGTAATAATGAGTCTGTATTCTAAAACAATCTTCTTTTTTTATCAGAATAAAGACAGAAAATGCATTTGTGACAAATCTTGTCAAGCCAACACACCTTGAGAGAAACTTCATTGATTATGACTTATTATGCTCTAGACGCTTGTAGTTTGGATCACCTGGCGCAGGGCATCTGACATTCCGTATACACTACTGGGAAATCTTTGATGAAAATATAAATGTTTACTATCGATGCAAGCATTATTATTTGGAAACATTATTTGGTTCCATAATTTTCTGATTGGATGACATGCTAGTCTTGGATTACCATTGCAACATTTGTCTTTGCCATATCATTGCTAGTCTGGATTACCATTGCAACATTTGTCTTTGCCATATCATTGCTAGTCTGGATTACCATTGCAACATTTGTCTTTGCCATATCATTGCTAGTCTGGATTACCATTGCAACATTCGTCTTTGCCATATCATTGCTAGTCTTGGATTACCATTGCAACATTCATCTTTGCCATATCATACAATGTTTAAAAGGGAAGCACATTATGGGATGATTACTGGCAGGAAGGCCTAAAATTACGTATTTTTTGTACGGTTAAACTTATAATAATCCGAAGATCTCGTACACTTCACGAGATCAGTCTACAATGATTCGACAAAAACAGAGATACAATAAACAGCAAACATAATTAGATTTTAAGATGCAATTGGCGACTCAGTGTATGAATTAGATTTTTATTACCATCAAAATGACAAAATTTCAAATAAATAAATTATTTATATGTCTGAAAGGACTAAAGACGTGCTGTATATGGCTGATAATCAAAGTACCAATAGATCATGTTACGTTGGATTGCTGACAACAGCTAAATACAATTTTGTCAAGTGGAAAATATTGTCTGAATGTTCTCACTAATTTGGGAAGAAATTAAGTCTAACAAAAGAAAATAGAACATGTTTCGTAAATATTAATTTGTCCTATTCCATTTTCTTTAAACCTTCAGTCGCAAAGACTTATTACAAACTTGATTAAAATCAGTTGATTTGGAGGAATTTCTGAAACATCTTGGTGAAGTAATGCATGTTTCAAAGTGTACAGATTTTAAAGACTCGAATTTCATATATAGTCGTCAGTATTTGAAGCCGATTTTCTGAAATAAATGGAGCAACAAATAAAATATATCTAAACTGGGATGATTAAGCGTACACTATAGCCGACTCAATTTTAAAGACGACAATTAAACAAAGATGCACCAAATAACAGAGAAATAAATGAAATGGGAAATGGAGTAAAGATTACTGATATTAATATTGGCTAGCTTCTCAATTCATTCTAATCGCCTCAATAACTCGTCCTCTTTTTGCAAATTTCGCCACTGATTCAAATCTCATTACTCGACCCAATTTTTGAGGTTTCTCGATTCCAAGTACAGCATTATCACATCTTTTTTTATTAGTTAATCACTCGATTCAAACCAAATTATTACACTTTTTGATTCGTACATGTTCATTGATTCAAACAAAGTTATTACTCCCACTCATTTTTAGTTTCTCCATTCATTCGAATTATATAACCACCACCCAACCACCGCCTATTATTGCGTGTGATGTATGATTTGGATTTTAAATAGCTTTATCAATTTTTCAGTCATATCGCTATGGTGTTTGCAGTGTGACTGCCGCTGACATATAGCACGATGTACCAGTCAGTCACATTATCTTGACACCAGGACAACCAGTCCTAACACTAACCTCTTAATGCTAAGCGCCAAGCGAGGCAGCTGTTAGTACCATTTCTGTAAGTCTTTGGTATGACTTGGCCGAGGATCGAACCCATGACCCCTCGCATCTGAGGCGGATGCTCTAATCACTTAGGCCACCGGAGCGGTCCACCCGACAAGTGAGAAATCTCTCAAAATATTGGCAGAAATTGTACAAAAAGCATACAATTTTCAGTAGATCGATAAGTCAGCATTAAAAATGTAAAACGTTGGATGGGTCCATAGGAACAGAAAAAAGGTATGGATTGTCGGTGGCTATTGCACTGCGTGTGTCTCAGGACACAGCGAAACTAAAACCTGGCGACATCTGGTGGTATCAAGGGGAGGTAATTGGCAAGAGATACTGCCCATATACTATCTAAAAATAGACAATAAAACCATTATCGTCTTTTAGTGGGGTGGGACTTATGAAGTAGCAGGTTAATATCCCTAACTAAATATAACTGGGGATGTATTCGAAGCTGAAATTTACGTCATGTGAAAATCGGGATTATTTAAGTTCAAATTCCATCTAAGCAGCAGAGAGGGTGAATCCTACAACGTTTTTAGACAAAATTTGATTGAAATCTTAAAACGAGCCGTCCTATAATCTCATTTTAACCAAAAAAAGGGCGAACCCTACAACGTTTTCAGACAAAATTCGATTGAAATCTTAATGAGCCTTCCCTACGAAATCTCATTTTAACTAAAAAAATGAAAACGAAGATTTTTACGATTTTTTAATTAATTTTGGTCGCAACTTGTTGTCATCCACCCTCTCTGCTGCTATGGGTTAATAATTATTTTACGATTTCAACCGAATATTTGATCCAGTCCGATACGATATCGTGTCCGAGGATCATGCAAATTTATTGTTGCGAATCCGTGCGGAGTCGACTGAGCATGACTAAAGAAATCTCGAAATTGATTGAAGTCCATATCAGAACACCATGTCTGCCATATATTTCTAAGAGTATGAGTATCAACGCCGTTGAATACAGAAAGAATATTGCAATTATCTCTGATGACTTTTGGAACCTGAGTGTAGCGTTGAGTGACATATATCACGTCAGTGTTTTTGTGACGCCCCCGGGAAAAGATCCTAGCAGGATTTTTTTGTTTATCCAACATTATATCGTCGTATACGACTAAAGTGTTAATATCTCCATCAATATCATCAATACTCGGTGCTTCATCGATATCGGTTATAAACTCAATAATACCCTCGCCGGATTTTTCTACTGCGCTGTCGTTAAAATCTTTTAGCACTTCATAACATCGTTGATCATCTACGCTAGGGGCAATTAAATACAACTTATCCCACTTCATCCATCTCATTATTAAATTGAGTAACAATTGCGTTTTACCGGATCCAGATGGCCCGATTATAATCATCCGGATAGAGTTTGGTAGCGCTGCATGATGCTTAACCGGTTCTCTTCTTTTAGTCGCTGAAAAATCAATTATATCCATATTTCTATACATAAATTATGGATCTATATTGTGTGAAGTGCAAAACGCGTACTGGCACAGATGATGTGACGACAGTTACAACTAAAAATAACCGATCAGCGCTTTCTGGTAAATGCATGCAATGTGGTACAAAGAAATTTAGATTTGTGTCTATGAAATCTGATTTTAAAAAAAACGAGGAGGTGATATCGCAGCCAAATTGGCAAAGCTCCCTGGAACCCCATGGGCAAAGTACCCCGGAGAAAAGCACCTTCCGGGATATAGCTACTGTGGACCGGGAACCAGACTTGATATCAGACTCAATAATCAAAATCAACCCAACCCCGGTGAAGAACCAATAAACGCCATGGATAAAGCCTGTCACCTTCATGATGTTGCTTATAAAAGCAGCAATCTGCAACACAGGCATCTCGCAGATGTGAAATTAATTCATGCGTTAAATGCTATTCCTGATAAATCCTTCAAAGAAAAATTGGCTTCATTTTTAATAAAATCGGCTATGAAAAGTAAATTGATGTTAGGTGCCGGTAATTAATAATATGGAATCAATTTATTATTCCCCAAGAGGATACTGGAGGGGTAAATCAGCAGTCCATAAACTCGCTAGCGCTGCAAAAGTGAAAAAAAACACTGCGGCTAATTGGTTATCCAAACAGGCACTATGGCAAATTTATCTACCACCGCCTAAACAAATTCAATTCTCGCATTTTGATGTGACCGCTCCTAATGAAGTTCATCAGGCTGATATATTATTTCTGCCACATGATCGTGGTTACAAATACGCGCTAACCGTAGTTGATATTGCAAGTCGATACAAAGAAGCAGAACCGTTAAAAACAAAATCAGCCACTGAAGTTGCTTCTGCATTTGAGAGGATTTATCGACGAGGCCCACTACGCTGGCCAAATCTATTGCAGGTTGATCCTGGCAAGGAATTTCAGGGTGAAGTGTTATCTACAATGAAACATCATAATGTCACCATACGACGAGGGCATACTGCGCTACATCGCGATCAGGCCATTGTAGAACGATTTAATCGGACGATTGCTGAGCGGTTATTTGGATATCAATACGCAAAAGAATTCATTCAAGAAAAGCGATCCCGTGAATGGGTCAAAAGATTACCAGCTGTGATTACTGCACTGAATAACGAGATTACTAGAACAATCAACATGAAACCTATCAACGCGATTAAAAAGAAGTCAATACCCGTACAACCACAAAAAGATTTCAAAGAACCAATTCTTGGTAGTAATGTCATTGTGAGGTACTTATACGAACCAGGAGAGCTTGAAGGGGGTAGAAAAAGGGCTACTGATCCTATTTGGAGCGTCACTACGCATAATATATCTAGTATAACACGATCTACGGGTAGACCAGCAATCTATAAACTGGATTCAACTGCCCCTCAGCGGGGTTTTACTCGACAACAATTACAAGTGATTCCCGAGGATACTCAATTGCCACCGCATGGTCTTAACTAGCACCGTTGCGTCTATTGCACTCAAGACAAGTCAACATCACATTATTTCTGACATGACCGAGACTGTTATTTTTTCTGTCTACGGTGAATTGGCGAGGATCCTTATCCGAATACTGCCAACGCATTATACAATTGCAACTCGCGCAGTGATTATTCTGTTGTTGTTTCAGCGTAATTATTAATTTAGCATCAATATCGAATTCTCGTTGTTTTTTTTTTGTCCTGTTGTTTGTAACCGGAGAGTTTTTTATTAATGATGCTAACATCAATATCACTTATTGTTGTGTCATTATCATCGAAAACAACTCTTCGAAGTTGATTTATTTTTCGTACTCTGGATACTGCGAGATAGACTAAATTCGACCATTCGATGTGATTATCCACCATCCAAACAATTGTATCCGATATAGTCAATCCCTGTGAAGAGTGTATTGTTGCTGCGTATCCTAGCGTCCACGGGGATTTATTAGCACGCAATGCATCTTCAACGACATTGATATCAACCAGCACAATATCATTTAATACGAGAATTTGTTTTTCACTCTGTCCTGGAATATCAACTTCAATATTCTGTTTTCGTGTATCCGATGGCCTATAACAAAGGGGTACTG
The DNA here is from genome assembly GCA_030141615.1 of Unio pictorum. Taxonomy (NCBI): domain Eukaryota; kingdom Metazoa; phylum Mollusca; class Bivalvia; order Unionida; family Unionidae; genus Unio; species Unio pictorum. Next base: position 320,769 of record JARLTB010000179.1, read on the forward strand.
GAAGCGTTGCAAATTTTTCTTTATGCAATTCAAATAACTTCATCTGAAGTGTGTCCCTGACTATTTTTCTACTTGCAATTATCAAATCATTTGGTCTCCATGTTTCCCAGAAATCATTCATTGGAGTTTCTGAAATCACTTCACGCGCTATTTCGCATTGGATTCTATCCGGTTGTAATCTAATTAGCGATTTGAATTCTCGTAATCGTTCATCAATTGATCTATAATCAGTGGTGATTTCTTCATAGTAGTCTACAAAACCCCTTAGCCATTCATGTGGAGATGCACCGACAAATGGTGGTGGTTGGCCGTGATCACCGCACATGACGACTTTTGTGTTTTTCTTTAACAACCACTCAAGAAATGTTTGTAATACATCTAATGACACTGTGCATATTTCATCCCAAATTATGATTTCAGGAATGAATTTATCACCCATACGCTCAGGAGTCCATTTGTCACCCTTCCATCGAAAGAAACTATGGTAAGTACAGGCATTTACCCCTCGCTGTATCATCTCTCTGGCGAGTCTGTGAGTCGGTGTTAGCACAATCATGGTTGACCGACGAAATAATTCAATTGCACGAGTTGTCTTTCCTGACCCACCACAACCGTTTAAATAAACTGTTTTATATCTACAGATTGGATCAGATACCGGTGGTGCATTAGAAAATTCTGATTGATTTTCAATACGGTTACAACAAAGATATTTATCATCCATGGCAACGTCTGCGGATTTACAATACTCATGTAGCATCTCCTTTTTAAATCGCCAACGCCCCCAATTTTCTTCGGGATCTGTGAATTTAGCTACAGCTGATTTGTATTTATTGTGTATATACATCGAATCAGTGGCCACTCTAACCGCGGTATTAGGAAATCTATTTATCATCGAAAATAGATTAATAGAAGCATAGGCTAGCATTGAACTTCTCAAATGTGTGTACTGGGAATTATGTCCATCACAGTAGGTAACAACCGTACCTAATTTCTCACCATTGGATAGAAAAGCATCCTTACGGGATACAAGTTTTCCCTGTTTCATTAAATCCGCTACAATAAAATCGTATTCAGCGACATCTATGATCAACCGCGAAGAATATTTTGCGTTGTCGTACCGTCCACCTTGAGTGAATTTACCGATTATTCTTCGTCCAAAATCTTTTGCTTGTTCTTTTTTAATTTCAAATAACTTCATAGACAAATTCATGATTTGTTCTTCATTGAAATCAGGGAATTGTTTTCGCTGTTCGCTGATTATACGATCTAGATCGGGTTGTGGTAGCCAAACTTCTTTCTGAGCTCGATAGCATATAATAGCCTCGGAAACAATCAACGATATTAGCATACCACAATCAATCATATATCTCAATAGCACTATTGGCATCCAGGCCTTTTCAGATAGGTGTCTACCGAGCCAAACATAACTACACGGATGTAACCCTGTAGCTAATTCAAATGATATCACACGAGCGAATCCGGTTAAATCAAAATCAGGTAATGGTCCATTAATCGCAACACGAGTCATTTCATGCGTGGGGTGTCCAAATCGTTTGAAGTACTCAGCGCATTCCCCATATCCGAGAAAACTTCCGGGGTAACACGCGGATATATCAATTGAAATCATACCATCACGTGAGTATTTCGTATTCCACAGTCCTCCATGGGAATATTCGACGCAACTCAATTTAACATCCTCAAGAAAATCACTTCGTGTTGGACGCCATGAGTTTTTTTCTCTTGCGAAGTGAGCTACCACTGATGGAATAGTAAAACTATCCGTGAGTAGTTTTTCATGGAAACTCTCCGGTGAAAAATCACTAGCGATTTTTCTCATTCTGTTATCTAATTCTTCAACGCGATATAATTCACCATTTGGTTTTACAAATTGATCGAATCCTATTTCGGGATCTTCATCACTTCTAAGTAACCACACTGACACAGGATCATCCTTACACAACGCATTAATAGCATCGAATAATCTCTCTTCATAGAAAACATCCCCGGAAAATTCCGGGGGGATATATTTCACGGTTCGTTCTCGTGGAAATACTGTTACCGCAGGTGTCCACGCGTGTTTGTTATGATCAATAATCTGTATTGGTGCTCCATTTTTGTTATATTTCGGTTCGTATAAAACCTCTCCGGTTATCGTCATAACTGTTATTGGAAATCTTAATGATGTTTCTAATTTAGCTATATCAGAAATCTTTGCACCATGCTGTTTCACTGTCAGTTCCCACTCGGTTATTTTCCTACGTCGCAGATCAGTTAGTTTATTTCCTCGGGATGCATTTGTGAAGTGCTCCATTACCCGTGTTGCTACACAATTAAGCCCTGACGAATATTTCATAGGAGCTAGTTTTGCGATATCGGGTTTATCATTTAACGGATATAGCCCATAAACCATTGCTGTTACGGGATAAGATCTTTCGTAGTATGGTTTGTCAATGCCGGTTAGAATCCCTGGTTTGGAATCTCTACTCACAATGACAGCTTTTTTATTCTTGAGAATTGGTTCAAATTTATCCCTAATAATCCATTTTCCATCGACTTCAATAATGAATTTGATTCGGAAAAAATACCGTTTTTCCCCAACACGTGAAATTATCACTGCTGCTTTTTCATCAGTCATGGTAGCATCAACAACACCATCAATTCGAAATGTTGACCAACAATAGGATGCTCCATCACGCTTGAATTCATTAAAACAGTCTCTGATTTTACTAATCATGGCTTTATCAAGAATTGTATTCTTTGGTGTATTAGAAGCTATATCGAGATTGAATTGAGCATCTTTCCAGGGGTAATCTCTCTTGGACGTTTTTTTTGGTTTATCGAGATTAAATTTGTTACGTCTTTTTGGTTTATCGAGATTAAATTTAGGATTGATTTTCAATAATCTCTTAAACTCTTTCATGTTTCCGTCTCTTGGACGTTTGTTACGTCTTTTTGGTTTATCGAGATTAAATTTAGGATTGATTTTCAATAATCTCTTAAACTCTTTCATGTTTCCGTCTCTTGGACGTTTGTTACGTCTTTTTGGTTTATCGAGATTAAATTTAGGATTGATTTTCAATAATCTCTTAAACTCTTTCATGTTTCCGTCTCTTGGACGTTTGTTACGTCTTTTTGGTTTATCGAGATTAAATTTAGGATTGATTTTCAATAATCTCTTAAACTCTTTTTCAGCATTGAATTCAGCATTTTTCGAAGGCGTTTTCCTTAATTCCTTCATTCTATAATTAAAACAAGCATTTAAATGAAAGATTTTTATATAATGAATCACTGCAAGTGGCTTATGATTGGATCAGTAATCCCGTGTAACAAATCATGCAGAAATGAGTTTTGTGGGTATCATATGCAAAGCTATCGTCGTGGAAGCCTTGGTCCGTTACCTTGTATTCTATGTGGAGTTGGGGTTAGGGGGAAATCTCAGTTATGTCTGAGTTGTGGTGGTAAACGATATAGGGAATTGAAGCGTTATTATGATAAAAGAATAAAAAATGGACAATCAATCAGAAATTATGACCCTGACGCTGACAAAGTCAGTATTCTTGACGCTGAATACTGATAAGGGTATTGGTGCTGTTGGAGATCTTGCCGGAAAAGCGTTTTCAACTGCGAAGAATAAATTAACATCATTAGTGAAATCACGGATGAAATCCAAAGGATTTTCAAAACCGTTACCGTCTACAGCGGAAATGCCTGCAAGTGTTAGTAGAATTATAAATAACGCAGTAGATGAAAAATTAGCGTCGATGGTGACTCCCTTGATAAATCAAGGGGACCAAAATAACATGATAGCAAACATGATAGCGGGAAGTGGTTTTAAAAAAACACGACGATGAAATGGGAAATCGCGATTTAGACTCTGATAAATAGAATAAAATGTTCAAAAGGTCACCTGATCCAGCATTTGATATGGATGCCCCAGTGCGTAAAGATGATTCTGTACGCGATTTTCAATTTTATTCTTATCACGCAGTACAACCAGATCTCCGATCGCGAATTGAACTTCAAGTTCATGATACCAGTAAATACTTCCTACCGTGTGAGGCATTTATTGAAATCGAAGGAGAACTTGTAACAAATGTTGCAGCTGATACCCCATATGACAATAACGCAAATGTCCGAGTTGGTTTTGTTAATAACGGTATTATGGCGTTATTTGAAAGCGCTAGATATCTCATTGATGGAAAAGAAATTGAATCCATTGACCGTGAAGTTGATGTGGCCACAACAATCATAGGGTTAGCGAGATATTCTGATGATTATTCAAGATCAGCGGGTCCATCTATGATGTTTGCAAAGGATACCTCTGATAACGCTGATCACATTCAATTCATTAAAGTGTTAACAGCAAGAGATAATGCAGAAGCCGATCAACAGGAAGCAGCTAATCCAGAACGTCGAACTAGACCCGGAGCTGCGTTTGATATTCTCGGAGGCGTTAATGGTAATCTCAATTTAGGATTTGCAACACGTGTAGCAACGTTGCATGGGCAGCGTCGACGATTTTCATGTGCGATTCCACTGCATCATATATTTGGATTCTGTAGAAACGTCCGAAAAGTTATTTATGGAGCTAAACACACAGTAGCGCTTGTACGAAAGGGTACTGATGATGATGCAATCTGGCGTAATGCTGGGGTTGCTCCCGGTAAAGTCATTTTAACAAAACTATCATTGTGGATGCCAGTGTTAACTCCATCAATCACCGAAGAACAACGACTACTATCATTTATGGACCAAGGAGGAAAGTCGTTGTTAAGTTGGTTATCAGTGACCACGGATATTAAACAAGACAGTGTTGATGGTACATTCACATGGCACCTGGCATCAAAACAAGGGGTTTCAGCACCACGTCATATATTTGTAGCGTTACAGAATAATGCGCGAGTTGGTAATCAAGAACGAAGTCATATGATATTTGATCAGTTAGGTGTTAATGAAGTCTCGCTGAGAATAAACGGACAGCAGGAACCATCCGAGGATATACAACTTGATTACGGTCAGAATCATATTGCACGTGTCTATCATAACCTATTGTCGTTTATGGCACGTGATCTAAATGTGGATACTGGTTTGCAAATATCACAATTAGATTTTAAAAGCCTCTATCCGATTTATTACTTTTCGCTGGAACATCTTGATTTAACAAGACAATCTGTCGTTGATATACACTTTAGAGCCCGTGTAACCCGTCCGACTGGTCCACCAGTTGGTGGGGTACCTCCTATCCTTATCCCGAATTATAGAGCGGTTGCTGTCATTCTCAGCGACAAATCAATGCTACTTGAAGGTGTTGGTGGAAGAATGAGAGTGGTAGATGCCCCAGTAGAAAATCTTTGATTTTCAAAAACATGTAATTGAAATTGTAAACGATTTAGAATCAATCTATTATGTATAATGTCATATAGTGTTATTAGTGTTGCGTTAACTCCTGGTCAATTAAAAAAATTGCAATCGGAATCAGCTAAAAAATGTGGAACCACAATCACGTTGAAACCCAACCAAATGACTGGTGGTGCAAATAAACTATCGCTGACAACTCGTCAGGTGAAACATTTCAATGATGCACTTGTAGCCAAAAAAGGTGTTCAGATTACTCTTTCTGCGGCTGCTATCAAAAATATGATTAAAACAGGCGGTATATTCCCGTTGTTAGCTGCGATACCAGCATTGATTGCAGCAGCAGCCCCAGCGGTGGCTAAAGCGGCAGCGTTAGGAGCCGTTGGTACTGCAGCAGGAATGGCACTAAAGAAGGCAACTGGGAAAGGATATAAAAAAAAGGGACGATCCGTTCACGGATTGGGTCTAAGACTACCAGGAACCCCGTATTCGTGGTACAGCGGAAAGGGTCTAAGACTACCAGGAACGATTTATTAATTCAGAAATCTTCGATGGTTCCCATGTCCAATTTTGATTTAATGGATGCTGCTAAAAAACTAGCGATTAAAAATTTTAGAGGTGTCTTTATGAAAGATCAATTACCACATCAACCAAACAGCGTTGAAACCGGAATCATTAATTTAGATAACAGCACCGGACCCGGAACTCACTGGGTTGCATACGCTATTGATCCACGTGGGAATGTCTATTTCGATTCATATGGATTAGCCCCACCAAAAGAGTTTTTGCGTTATATAAAAACCCTTCCAATGAAGACTTGGTATTCTACGCTACCAACACAACAAATGAATGACCCACCAATATGTGGCAGCGAAGTATTAAATGTCCTTAACGCTATTTCTAACTCCTTGAGTAACCCAAGCGGAAAACCACCACATGTTGTCGTGAATGAATACACTAGTAATCGCTGGAAATCGAAACGATTTTAAAGAGAGAAAGAGTTTTACAATAACATGATTGATATTTGGGGGAGATCTTTGAAACCCAAACCCGATGGCACTGCACCCCCTGATTCTATCAAGGATGTAAAAAAACTAATCAAAGATGAAATAGCTGAGACGTTAAATTTAGCAAGTGTTGACCCGAACGAAATAGTTGTATTTCAAGACAAACAGGGTAAATTGAAAACCAGTAATATTTCTCTGGATGATATTTTGGTTAAACAACAAAACGCAATCGAGAACACCGTTGCGTTATTTTCCGATCAGGGTAAACTCAAACCGGGTGTAATCGTTTCGACGATTACAGATCGATTAAAAACTATCAACGATGAGTTAAACAATTCTCTGTTTGTACTAACAACACTTGAATCTAAAATTGAAGAAAACGGAAAACAGTTTTCAGTTTTTCGTAGAAATATCATTGATAAATTTATTGGAACCCAGTTGGATAAAATAGAAATAAAGCTCCCTGATATTAAAAAATCCATCGATGAGACGAAAAACTTCATCGAAGCCGTCAAAGGTGATTTTTCGAGGATGATAACAATCATTGAAAAAACAAAAATTCCTCATGAGAAAACCAACAACGTAGTATATACAATCCAACACGGATCATTTGAGTGGACACCTGCAAACAACAAATTAGATATCACTGCAACCGTTAAGGGTATTTATCGATTAACACTAGTGACACCATTGAGTCAATTTAATATTTCATCGTCCAGTTCATCCGGGGTCAATAATACGATTTCAACGATCATCGACAAGAATACAACTGAAAAGTTCACAATCACAGCTACTGATAAAAATTTGATTGGGGTTTCAGTAACCTGGTATGTTGAATTCGTAGCGGATTTAAGTAAATAACTAAATTGAAAGGATTTCACAATTGAAAACGCTAGCTTTTTTAAAATAACAATGATTTCATCAACGCAATGTCGCTATGATCAGGTCAGAGAATTTCAGACTAGACTCAAAACCCTCGCCGAGGAGTATCAAATAAAAATAAAAAAATACCGACGAGGAATCACCGCAATTGATGTTATTATGTACTCGGTGTCAAGCATTCTCACTGGCGCCGGAATAATACTTGCATCGGTTACAATGATTGCCCCGGTCGTAGTTCCAATTTGCATTTCTGCGTTGGCTACAATCGGGGGTATATCAACCGGGATAGCAAAAAGGATATCATCATGCAGCCAACGCAAACTGCAGAATTACTTACTTCAATTTCATATTGCATCAACCGCATATTCGCAGTTATCATTGATGATAGCGTCGTCACTCGATAATACGATTATATCAGATAGTGAATTCTCAGCGATGGTCAGTATTTTTGATTCCGCGATATCGAAATTAGAGCAACAACATGAGTATAATAACAATGACAACATCGATGGAATTAGAAAACACGAACCCAAAAAACAAAATGATCTCAATAATATCAACATTACCAGATTGTGAGTTCTCAGTGATGGTCAGTATTTATGATTCCTCGATACCAAAATTAGAAATACAACATGAGTATAATAACAATGACGACACCGCAGGAATTACTTCAACGAATAGTGGAGAACACGAACCCAGTACAAACAAGCATGATATCAATAACATCAACGAATCCAGAATTCAGTGTGAATTTCCCTAGCCCAGTCCCCGTGAAGGAGATAGCGCTAGCAAAATTACGAGTGTATCACAGTTGGCCTAATATCAGATCAAAATCATTTGGTGGTCAACAACCCAATAATTCTTTAGTGTTTGCAAATGAGAATAAACCCGACGGAACCCCAGACTGGAAAGTTGTTTCGATACCAACAGGGTCATACCAAATCGAACAAATCAATAATGAATTCGCGCGTAAAATAAAATCGATTACTGGAGTAGAGTCAAAAATCGCTATAACAGTTCATGAGCCGACGCTATCATCCGCAATTGAGATAAACTCAGAAGGATACGTCGTAGATATCTATCAGAGTTCTATTAGAACCGTATTAGGATGGCCTGAATTACCACCAGGGGGGGAAACCGTTGATTTACCAGAACCACAAAAAACTGATTATGTCACAGACATAATAAAACCTGATAATCCAATAAAGAGTTATAAAGATCACATAATCATTAGAGATTTTGTTAAGATCCTTTACACGTTTGGGGAAAAATTTCTTGTTACTGACGATTTTAAAATCGATGAAAATTTCACAGCAATGAATAATGATTTTTCGCTGTTGTTAATATCTCTTAAATCCGGCTCTCTCACCCGAGATGAATTTATCAGCGTCGTAGAAACATGCAACAAAATCATCAATGATATGGAAACATTTAACCAAAAAATTATTCAGGATATATTAGATGATGATAATCCCCTATCGAGAAAAGAATTTGCACTGATCTATAAAATCCGCGTTGAAGATATCCCCACATTCAAACTACCGAAATACAACGTACCGGAACTAAAAAAACTTCTCAATGATGCCATCGAAATTGGTTTCAAAATAATTCATGATACGTGGAAAAAAACAGCATCACCGGAAATAAAAATCCTCAAACACAATAATGACCCAGACGGTGGCGGTAGGCATATCGCTCCGTTCAACGTGAATATTTCATCGGTGATTGCGCTCAATTTAGTATGTGATGTTATCGAAGGAAGCTATCAGATTAATATCGAACGATCAAATCAAGCTCAGCAAGGATATATTCTGTATTCATTTGCACCAACAGCTCCTCCAGGATTTTTAATTATTGAAAACCCAATTAATCCTGTCTACATGCGATGCCATAATGATTCATTAACAAGAATTAATTTCAAACTCACAGACCAATCTAATAATCTAATTGATCTACAAGAGGAGGTGTTAGCGATTAGTTTGTTTGTGAAATCCTAAAAGGATTTTCGTCCTAAGGACTTTCATCATAAAGACTGGATCAAATCATTTATTATTTTTTGTTAACCCATAGCAGCAGAGAGGGTGGATGACAACAAGTTGCGACCAAAATTAATTAAAAAATCGTAAAAATCTTCGTTTTCATTTTTTTAGTTAAAATGAGATTTCGTAGGGAAGGCTCATTAAGATTTCAATCGAATTTTGTCTGAAAACGTTGTAGGGTTCGCCCTTTTTTTGGTTAAAATGAGATTATAGGACGGCTCGTTTTAAGATTTCAATCAAATTTTGTCTAAAAACGTTGTAGGATTCACCCTCTCTGCTGCTATCTATACCCAATTATGACTATTACCAGAAATGTGAAACAAAAAACTGAAAATGCTGCTTTAATCATCGTACTGGTCATGTCATATTTTGAGCCCAAACCGAACTTGGCAAATAAAAAAATCAGCAAGGAAAATTTGTGTATGCATGTGGATGAGGAACATGTAGATGAGCCGACAGAAAAGATTAAACTGAATTTTAATTAATCTCAAGAACATGTGCAATCTAAACAAATGTATTAAACATATTATCTAATATTGCTTAGTTAATTTCAGACGTCATTTGATCCTTCAATGCTGGGTCCACACAATACTTCAAATGACAATGGTTTACTAGTACATGTCTACATTGAAACAACATGTTCTCTCCCTCTCTACATTAATCATAATGCTTTATATGTAACACTAGTATGGTCACCACCTTTTCAGGCTGATTCTATGCAAAATACAACTCAACATATCCAGAGGTAATGTTTTTCAGATCTGAACTTATAATTAAGTCGACTTACAAACAGGAGTACATATATACTGTGCATTTTGCCACAATTGTCACATCTATATACCTCAAATGCATGGTTCCAAGTCCAAATTAATAAAAAAAAAAACCTACTTCTTTCAGGTAACACCAACAATTTTCTAAAAATTAGACAGTTTTAAAATTACCTGAGTTTATGCATGTTTCTACGAAAAAACAATCCATGATCACAAAACCTTTTTTTTTAAAAAAATGTTTAAGTGTAAAACAATACAATACAAAGACCTGGATGTGTCATCATTTATTTATTTTTTAAAGCACATAACAATATTAATAATATAATACAAGCATATCATAGCCTAAAATCATTACTCTATATCCTCATTAAAACAACAAACACCATGGATATATTTAATACAGGCCAAAAATGTAAAATATCAGGATAGGTAAACAAATATCCTATCATCAAACATCAAATTTAAACTTTTACTCATCACATTAACATATTATTTTGGAAGGAACATGAAAAGGACTAAGAAGGCCAATAATGACTCACCTGGAAAGTGACAAATATAAGCTTGTGAAAGCAATTCATATATGGTGTAAAACAAGAGTGAAAAGAAACGTTTGGTTGCACTATTGTCCTTTAGGTCAAACTAATTATTGTTTCCAGATTCATGCTAAAACTTTTTTTTTTCACTCAAGTTACCAGAAGTATACTAATGTATCATGACTAAATAATATTTCTCTGATAAAAGACCCTATATACGGTAGTTACTTAAATAATTCATGTCCATCTTGTGTAACCTGATGTAAATATTAAGCACGCAAACACCATATAAAGGAAGCTATTACTGAATCATGCTTTTTAGTACATGTCCAGTATGTGCTAAAAAATACAGGGAGAAATCGTAAACATTGGAGTGAGGATGATGCCTAATTTGTCATCTATGAATGAAATTATATGCACTCTAACCATAACTTTCAGAATAATCCATAACTTATCTTTTTTTAAATTACATTTAAGGATTCACATCCAAAAAATTAAGGATCTGTACAATTGGGTTAATAATAGCAATTAAATGTGAAAGTGGTTCAGAAGAAAAACATATTATCATATTTTTTTATTATTAAAGGCCACAAATGCCAAATATACATCTGAAATAGCACATGACTAACAACATTTATTATATGAAATGATGAAAAAAATGCATACACAGGTGATAAAAATGCAATGTCCCTTGCTCAAATATGCAAACTGCTATTTTGGTATCCACAGTGGCAGGAAACCCGTAACTCATTATTGAATCCATCAAAGATCTTGAAGCCCATTGGTCAGATCAGAAATATGGCTTCCAGAGTGGCAACAAATGCAGCCAATAGCTAATCAGATATGACATAATCTAATTAGTATGCATGGATCTCACTCATTATCAAAACTTGTTTTGAGATATTAATGATATGTCTGAGTCTGTTTGTGATTTGGATTTTTAATCTAGTTATAACAATATAACAATTTTTCAGTCATATCACTACAATGTCTGCAGTGATGTCTAGCACTAGGGCATCATGCCACAGACATGTAGCATGATATCCCACCCAGTTACATTATCCTGACACCAGGCCAACCAATCCTAACATTAATCTAATCCATGTTTTATCACAATTAATTCAGAAATACCACCTAGTGGTAACAAGCTTTGTCAACAAGAGTTACTTTTTTCATTAAAACTCTCAAACTCATTCAAGATTTTAATGATATAAGTATATATAGTTTGGTCACATTCGGCAGAAATGTGGTTTTCCGGGTGGTAACTAGGATAACCAATCAGCTTCAAGATCAATTCATTGAAATGCATGGATCTGACTCATTATTTAACTCTGCAGAGATTTTGATGATATAAACCGATATTCTAAGTTGAATTGAAATTGGATCAGAAATATGGACTCTAATGGGGTAACATTCAATTGTTGATGTATGGATAAATGGTACATAATGGATGTTGGGCCATATCAAATGCTTACTTGGCCTTCTACTGGCTAAAAATGATTGGTCTGTAAACTTTAGTATCTACCAGACAATGATAAGATTATATATTTTACATATATTTTCAACTCAAAGATAAAGCTCAGCTGTTTATGTATGTAAATGTTCAATGAATGATTATTGTGGAAAAATGCACTTTTAAACAATATTTTTCATATTCTTCTATTTACACAGTTGTTTTGTATTTAACAGGAATTCGAGGGAGTAGGAAACAAAGATCACATATTGATTTGGAATGTTGGCAGTTGTATGGATTTATACAAAGGTAGTGTTGCAATAAATCATTAGAAGGAAAAAAGCCATCAATTACATGCACCCAAGACATCTAATTTGAAACACATTCTGAGAGAACTGTGACAATTAAACAAATGAAAAATGATACAAGCATAACAGTTGTATTCTCTCTGTCTGTCTGTCTGTCTGTCTCTCTCTCTCTCTCTGTGACATGGATAATAGCAAGGTAAATAAATCTGACATTATTGTTTATATAAAAACCAACCTGGAATCATTAATCAAAATAGAAACCACAATTCATATAGTTACTATGTACACTTTCCATGGATTACATTTATTTATACATGAATTGTTTGTTAAGGTATGTCTAGCATTGGAAATAAAATCTCATCAACATTTGAGCATAAAATTCTCTTTGGAAAAGTATTGCACTTAAAAATCAGCAGTTACGGTCCATAACATGCTGGCCATGTCTGCATGTCGAGCCCACTCCAGAGATTTGGGTAAAATGGTGTTGTCCATAAAAAAAAAATATCCACATAACACTTAGCATGACTCGGTGGCAAACTGTACTTAAGAAACTAAACATAAAAAATGTTTAATGTTGAAGTTAGCTGATACAACATTTTATTATTTCCATAGTTCATGTCTTATATTCACAACATACACACATGCATACAAGTCCTGTAAATTGTAGCACCCAAGAAGTTTTATGTAACCATAAATCTACATTTAAATTTACATCATACCTGAAAAAAATACACACAAATATAATAAGTGAAGATTGTGTAAATATTTTTCCTTATGACCTTGACACAGAAGACATGGAGAAAATTTTCATTGAAAATATTACCTAATATATAGTATAATGGAAATGTGTTGTTCATGAAGCACATGTAGCCCATACTATCAAATTTCTCATTATACCTCAACTGCCTACCTCCATCTACAGGAATAAGTAAATACTGCACAACTCCTGGAATAGGTCTATATTATGTAACACCAGGAACAGGTCTACATTATGTAACTCCAGGTCTATATTACTTAACACCAGGAACAGGTCTATATTACTTAACACCAGGAACAGATCTATATTATGTATCTCCAGGAACAGGTCTATATTATGTAACTTCAGGAACAGGTCTATATTATGTAACTCCAGGAACAGGTCATAATATGTAACTCCAGGAACAGGTCTATATTATGTAACTCCAGGAACAGGTCTATATTATGTAACTCCAGGAACAGGTCATAATATGTAACTCCAGGAACAGGTCTATATTACAGAATGCCAGGAATATGTCTATATTGTGTAACTCCAGGAATAGGTCTATATTGTGTAACTCCAGGAATAGGTCTATATTGTGTAACTCCAGGAACAGGTCTATATTATGTAACTCCAGGTCTATATTACTTAACACCAGGAACAGGTCTATATTATGTAACTCCAGGTCTATATTACTTAACACCAGGAACAGGTCTATATTATGTAACTCCAGGAACAGGTCTATATTATGTAACTCCAGGAACAGGTCTATATTACTTAACACCAGGAACAGGTCTATATTATGTAACTCCATGTCTATGTTACTTAACACCAGGAACAGGTCTATATTACGTAACTCCAGGAACAGGTCTTTATTATGTAACTCCAGGAACAGGTCATAATATATAACTCCAGGAACAGGTCTATATTACAGAATGCCAGGAATATGTCTATATTGTGTAACTCCAGGAATAGGTCTATATTGTGTAACTCCAGGAACAGGTCTATATTATGTAACTCCTGGAATATGTCTATATTATGTAACTCCAGGAACTGGTCTACATTATGTAACACCAGGAACAGGTCTATATTATGTAACTCCAGGAATAGGTCTATATTATGTAACTCAAGGAACAGGACTATATTATGTAACTCCTGGAATAGGTACACATTATGTAACTCCTGGAATAGGTACACGTTATGTAACTCCTGGAATAGGTACATATTATATAACTGAGGTATGTTCATGCATCATATTAAACATGCTAAACTTATTTATACACTGAGTTCATGGGAAAATAATTACAATGTGGTTTTAAGACCCAACATGTTTGTGTTTTTGTGTACAACATACAGGTTTGCTTTTACTATAATTAAGCATAGCTGCCAACCATCCAGGCTCGCAATAAGTGAAAATAGGGATAAAAATTAGTGATTTTTGACATGAATTCGTGAAGTGATCCTCGAGTCCAGGAATATTTGTTGGAGCAAATGTTTAGCATGCTCTCTAGCTGATAAAGGTAGATTATGTTCAACAGCTCACAAACAATGCTGCAGCATTGTTACCTTGCAGTTCTTCAATCAATGGCTTAAAATATTCTGGAGCTGAAATCTTCTGCTGCGAGTTCTTAATTTGCTAACATTTATGTGCTTTTTGCTACCAATTTGCTTCCTCACATCGTCTCTGCCACCATGCCCAATGCTAACATTTGTGACATACTGCATGCAAAGAGCATAAAGTATATTGGTGTTTGATGGCTGAATGCACTGCAAATGTTTGGTATATTCCAAACTAAACTTCACTTTTTGTGCAATATACTCTTTTTTTTACCTAGTCTGAGTTTCCGAGATTTTTGGACATTTATGTTGTGGTATAGGGTCAGAGTCCATTCCTTATTGAGAAGTTGGAATTCACCGACACAATTTGGTATCAGCATGGGCTAGCCGCTTACTAGCCAGCCCAGCAAACTTGAATGAACTTAAATCGAGATGTACCTGGATGAAATCGATATGAATATATTTATTTTCTCCAAAATTGTGATCATAGCATTTGTTATGTCTTTAATCCGCTGACAGACGAGACAGAAGTACATTGTTGCTGAAATTTGACCTGGATCTGCCCATTTGCATCCTAGTCATGTGCCTGCACAACAATTTGGAATGAAGATGCAAGACTGCTTCAGTGAACATCCTTGTTATTAGGTGAACACTTTAATGTGCTAACCATTACTAACAGGGATAATGAAGTCTGTGTGTGTGTGTGTGTGATTTGGATTTCTAATGAAGCTTTAACAGTTTTTCAGTCATATCGCTATGATGTCTGGAGTGTGGCAGTTTATAGTGATGTCTAGCACTGGAGCATCATGCTGCAGACATGTAGCATGACGTACCACCCAGTCATACTATCCTGACACCAGGCCAACCAGTCCTAACACTAACCTCTTAATGCTGAGCACCAAGCGAGGCAGCTCGAACAATCTCTTGCATCCTAGGCAAACGCTCTAACCACAAGACCACTGGAGTGATCCGATAATGAATGTCAAATATGACAAGTATTCCCCATTATTTCAGAGGTTAATTAGGCAAAAATTCTCTTGGTAGCCTTAAAGCACAGCACACAAGTTTCAACATTCTGGCATCTAACAGGAACATCCAGAAATTATTATAAGCAATGATTATGACAAACTGTTTCATTATGCAACAGTAGGTTTCACAGGGCAATTGAAATCTGCAGAGTTGATCTGGAAGCCATCCTTTTCCAAATAATGCATTTAACAGAAAAAAAAATGAAGTAATGGACACCACAAATAACGCTGTGACAAATGCAGCATTTAACAAAAGTAAATAGAGTGCCACGCCAAGTGCAATAAATCAATCATGCAAAAATAATGAACATGGATTATTAAGATATGTCATATTAAGGACATGTATATGGTAAATAAACCAGTTATCCAACTTTCTATAACAGAAACTTTTGTCGGATGGATGTGGTTTTCAAACTTCCAGTTCTCCAAACACCTTCCTGCACCATATTATTTGAGCTGATCTAGGCTGGTCATCTCTTTGTAACCTCTTGATTTCTCCACTAGACAATCGGGTGAATGCATTCTTGTATTCACGTTCAAAAGCATCTGAAAGACAACAGTAAAAGACATCAAAGCAAAACAAGTTCAATTATTTTTTCAAACTTAATCCTACATTTAAACTTTCCATCTCTTACTGCCAAAGACTCAAAACATGATCAACTGGTCTCTAGTATCAGACAATGAGGATGAAATATTGGACTTTGATGACATTTGATAGTGACATTTATAGGGTACACTGAATCACAAAAATGTGGACTTGACTTTGTTTGCAAGATGTGTATCATTAACATAATATTGGTTATTTTGAATCGGATCATTCTGAACTATTTTTATGCCAGTATGTTATTTCTATTTTAAAAAATCATGAATTTACAATACAAATTCATTTAAAACCATAAAAATCAATATAAAATGTCAAGCATTATTGATTTTACTGGATTTAATGAAAAAAAAAATTAAATTGTCAATTTATTTGTGACATATTCCACTCAATATTAAAAGCATAGTTTAGACTGGTTTTCTTGCTACCTTTTTCTATATCTTTCTCACCAATTTGTTTTATTTATTTTTCCAAAGTGCAACCATGTCTCACTGATGTGCAAAATGTAACCCAACTTAGAGGAGAGTAAAAAGAGAAAGTGTCTTTTTGCAGCCCTACATTGGGAAAGGGGGAGGGGCAACTTATAGTCAAGATGACTTGTAAGCATATAGTCAAGTCAACTTATAGTCAAGATGACTTGTAAGCATATAGTCAAGTCAACTTATAGTCAAGATGACTTGTAAGCATATAATCAAGTCAACTTATAGTCAAGATGACTTGTAAGCATATAGTCAAGTCAACTTATAGTCAAGATGACTTGTAAGCATATAGTCAAGTCAACTTATAGTCAAGATGACTTGTAAGCATATAATCAAGTCAACTTATAGTCAAGATGACTAGTAAGCAAGTATATAATGTAGACTTAGATCTGCCTTGGTATATGCACCTCGAGATCATAAATGTGGTTTATTAGTTGTTTTCTTTTTAGGTGGAGTTGGGTGATAAAACTAATTTAAACTGATTAGTACTTACTTAGAAGTATTACATAAGTTGTTATTCTGGGATTATACAGACTCAGTCCACTACCCCAGTCACCAGCACATGTGCTGTAGTCCTTATATTTTCAGGACAGGACTACTCATGGGACAATATCAGAGTAGGGTCAGTGGATGGAATCTGATAATACTGATAAGTATTACATCAATAAAATTGGTTTCATCCCCAACAAAAACTACATTTTAATATCAGTGACATGTTACTAGTCAGTATTGCATAGTGCAGTGAGAATCTGGCTGCCTCAAGAACTGTTATAACTAGGAATGAACACTCTTACTGTAAGAGTGTCAATTAACGTTAAAATCTTGTATCTTCTGCAACTTTTGGTTTGGCAACTAAACAAACTATGCCTTAACTCTGATGCATTAAGGAATAATAATAATAATAATAATAATAATAATAATAATAATAATAATAATAATAATAATAATAATAATAATAATAATGAGGACTTTATATAGTGCCTAATCTTTCAAAACTCTAAGCACTTTACACCATCAATAATGATATAACTACACTACAGAAAAACAAATGACAAAAACAGTGAAATTGGAAAACATAAAAACATGCTGAAAACATATAAGATACAAAACACGTTTAGGTCTCTAAGTTTGTCCCTGCAGTCGAAACAGGTGAGTTATATGATTATCAGAAGAAGTGCGTAAATATCTAGCTGGTGTATACACATGGGTGAGGCTGGATAGGTATGTTGGACTGGAGTCTGTCATTGAAACAGCACAGATAAATAATTTTGTGTTTGATTCTGTATCGAATCGATAGCCAGTGTAGGGTATAGAGCAGTCGTGAGGTGTGCTCTGATCGAGGTACTCTAAAGATGATCCGTGCAGCTGTGTTTTGAACTTTTTGAAGTTTCTGGAGTAAATATTGTGACAAACCAGACAGAATTGAATTACAATAGTCCAGTCTTGAAAGTTCTAATGAACACACAAGTGTTTTAGTGGCATCAACTGAAAGATATTTACGAATGGAACTAATGCGTCTCAATTCAAGATATGCAGCCTTGCATATGTTCATGACATGCTGGTGCAATGTGAGAGTAGTGTCTAGAGTAAAACCTAGGTTCCGTACTGACTGAGAATTTAATGTTGGTGTTGCTGATATTTATTGTCTGAGGTAAAAGATGTGAATGAGAACGTCATTGTTTTGTGATCGGAATAGCCTCAGTTTTATCAATATTCATCTGCAGCTTGTCATTAAATACTTGTCAGCAGAATGTCATTAAATACTTTCAGAAGAGTAGTTTCCGTACTGTGGCAAGGGCGATATGCAGACTGTACATTGCTAAAAAGACTGTTTCAATTAAAATGATACAAGTTGGGTTAGAACAACCTTTTCTAAGATTTTTATATGAATGGGAGATTAGAAATTGGGCGGTAGTTCTTTAAATTGTTATGGTCAAGTGTTGGTTTCTTCAGCAGTGGCTTTATGATGGCAGTTTAAAAAAATGATGGGAATTCCCCCGATGAGAGAGATATTAATAACATCACTTAGTGAAGGCAATATTGGGTCTAAGCACTCAAGCAGCAGTGATGTCGGAATTGGATCAAGTTCACAAGACTTTGGTGCACTTTTCATCACGATTGTCCGTACTAAATCTATAGAAACAGGTTCAAATGTTCCTAATGGTTGTCGCTGAAATTTTGCATCATAACTGTATGGTGACGAGTCAGTTGAAATTGTGCTGTCAAGCGAATCTCTAATGGTTTGTACTTTGTCATCGAAAAAATTTGCAAATTGGTAAAGAAGGTCTAGTGGAGAGAAGGTTGTTGGAAGTGGTGTACATTTGTTCCTTGACATTAGTTTGTTAGTTATCTCGAAGAGCTCTTTGCAGCTGAACTCCGTGATCTTAGTACTGTAGTGGAATGATTTGGCTAAATGGACTATGTTTGTGACTTTCTTCTTAGCGGCTTCGTAGATTTGTTTATGAATAGTGAGTCTGGTGGAAAGCCAAAGCCTCTATGCTTTTCTGCGATGTCTTTTAGCAGTGTGAAGCTGGTCCCTAACACTGCTATACCATGGAGAACTTTTTTTTTTATTGATACTCTGCATTTGGTGGCTGGGGCATGTTTTTCAAGCAATGAATGCAGGCAGTTTTCAAGTTGTTCCGCTGTTAGATGTAAGAAAGTTGTTAGGTTTTCTTGGATGTCATGCATGAATTTGGTTTTATTTATCATACGGAGGTTTATCTTAGTAGCAAATAGAGGTGGAGGGTTAGGGACTGATACTTTGAGATGGCATACAATGCAGAGGTGATCTGATGCAAGTTCGTGGGATACAAGGGTGGATTGCAGAATATTATCATCAGGTCTATAAAGAAACCAGTCTAAAATGTGAGTTTATGGGTGGGTTGGTTAACTGACTGTTTAAGATTGAAAACATGAATGGAATCTAGGAGTTTTGACGCGTATGGTTTTCCAGGACAGTCAAAGTGAAAGTTGAAATCTCCAAGAATAATTAGGTTACCACCTATCGAATTTCCCTTCACCAGAAGATTTGGAAACTACTCCAAAAGGAGAGATTCGGTCAGCTTGTTTTTTCTACTAGGAGGGCGGTAGAGACAGAAAAAAATGGACTGACCTTTGTTCCAGTTTGAGCGTTGTTTGGACTAGTTCAAATGATGTGTGGCAGAAATTGAAGGTTTTGTTGTACTTAAGGCATTTGATCATGGAATTCTTTGTAATTACAGCAATTCCACCTCCGCGAGAGTTGCGGGGGAACGACTTGATGGAGTAATCACTTGGTATTAAATCCGCACACTTAGGTTCATCACCTGACAATCGTAACCATGTTTCTGTCAGGAAGAAGACATTGATATTCTGGTTGTTGATAAAATTAACAATTTCTGTGCGCTTTTCCGGTGATCCTACTGATTGAGCATTGAATAATGCAATATGTAGTGGTATCCCTGTGACAGTTGACACAACGGTTGACGATTTAAGAGGAATTTGAACCAGGTTATTAAAATTAACAGCAGAATTTTTAAATTGTTACAACTTGTGCGATTGCCAAAATATGGCCTTCACAACATCCTCTAATGATGAATGAGTTACACATGGCCAATGTGTAGCAATGGCTTCGACTTCATGGGCTTTTATCTTCATGAAACGAATGATCCTGTCAGTTACAGACTCATAACTCTTGTTTTGACAATACTACACATAAAATGAACTTATACTTAAATGTCAGCTGAGCCCTTTTAGGGAAAGAAGAAATTTTTTCTACCCTTTGTTTTTAAAAGCTGTTGTATAGAACCTTAATACCATAATCTGGAATAAAATACAATGACCTTATCATCCCCAGCACAGCACAGATTTGACTGAGACGTAATCTCAATAGTGGTACCAACAAAGGTAGCTTGTTTCTGGCTAAGAAATCTGGCTTGATTGCCACTGAGCATAAGACGACCTTGTTCAATAAAAAGGTCATGAAGTGGACTCCTTCAGCTGAGGAAAATACACTTAAGGGTAAGATTCTCATAGGAAACCTCACTGCTCATAGCAGTTTTTAGTTAAAGACCATAAGATACCCAAGAGGTTCCTGTTTGGCATAAGTGAGTGAGACACTGGTCTCTAAAGCTCAAAATACCTTAAAAGGTCAGCAATGAAAAAATCTAAAAACATTGGCAGCACTTTACAAAACTGGTGAATTAGGGCTGCTCTGAAACTCTCAATAGTAGCAACTAAGCATTGTCTCTCTTCAAAAATGAAGATTCAGTGATTTTAAAACTGAAGAGAAGAAAATCAGCCACTGTGCTTAAACAGAGAGCTAGTATAAATGCACTTACTACTGCACGAATCAGTATCCGCTTGGCATCATAGACCTTTAATGTGGAGCATCTCCTAGTCTTGATGATGCACTCAGCATCTTTGCTCAAAAACTTCTTGAGATTCTGCTTGGATTTTAGCTAAAGGGGGAGCTAACCACTTGTCACCAAAATAGGGGGGAGGGGAGTTAAAACTAAACAGGAGCCACCTCTCTTTCTTGCTGTTCTACCGTTAGAGTTATACAGATTTCGAAATCATGAGAAAATCCCTCCTCTAGCAGTACAAACATTAAGAAATGGGAGTGTTTCTGAGTTTCATCTGTTCCTTATGAATGTATTAAATCTGAAATGCTAGTAACTTTGATGCTACTGATTATCACGTTTTCTTTCTTCTTTAATTCTTCACTAGCTTCAAAAATCCAGTCAATCATCTGCTGCTTTGAAGGAGCTGTAATTTATTCGGTTGCCTCTTCACCTGGTTGCAATATTTTTGGAAGTGTATGTTGACCATTTTTTCCGTTGCAGTCCCATGAAAGGCTTTATTAAATATACATTCAGTGGCTGTAGTTTACTTGTGCATCCACCAGGGATTACTGCCATTGTTGTTATGGACTTTTTCATGGAGTTTTTTTTTTACTCCATCAGTCAAATGGTCACAGAAAAATTTCAACACTAGGAGAAGGTGCACAATTTGTGTGTACTTTCCAAATTTCATTAATATAATCCAACCTTAGGTGTACATCCATCCATGCTTTTTGTTGAACTTTCACTACAACTGCCTTTGGGAATTTTAGATTTTTTAAGTTTCTTTTTTCTCGAAAGATTAGCATGGGTGGCAACAAGTCACCAGATGCCAGGCATTTCAATACACAAGTTAAATGGTGCTTGTCACTGCCGGTATCTCTGATATGCACCTCTCTCATTCTGACTTTATCAATTATCTTCCCTGGAACTAAGTCAAAATACACTGGCGCTTCATCCATATTTCCAATTAAATATCCATCAAATTCCCCATAATCTTGCAGCCTTCTTTGATATCTGGCAAAGCAGTCTATATTTTCCTCTAGTTCTAGAGGTAGTTTTTGAGATATTGAAGTTCTGCATCTCAGTCCATTTCGCTTGAAAACCCCATCAAGCCCTGAGCCCTGAAATATTAGTTTCCTCCTGAATAACAATTTACAGCAGTAGCATAATTTTGTAACATCTCAATTGTTACAGGCACGTGATGATCCTGCATAAAGAGTAACCGGGATAAAATTTCATGCTCCTTCTCATGTGAATACGTCACCTGGGATACATCCATTCTTTGTCCTTTGAATATTTTTTGAAAAACCCATTTTCATCCAGCTTGATAAAGTACTTGGTGCAAGGTGGTACTTTGCAGCTATGGGCCTAATTCCACTTATTAAATTGCTAATGTTCCATTTGTTATACTTTCATTTTACTGATGACTTTGCAGTACCAGGAAACTAGCTTATATCCCTCATATCTTTGCTGTAGTCCAGCTTGTCTACTGCAGGCTCAGGAAATTTTTCAGCAACAATGGGCACCTTTTCAATAGTATCTTTTGGTATGATGGCATTATCTACTGCATCAATATTTGATTTGTGCAGTTCAGCATCATCTTTTACATTGGCGATCTCTGTAATTGCATTAACAGACAGGTGAAAGGGCTTAACCTTTGTCTTTTCTGGGCTGTCCAGGTCCAATTTTCTGCCTTCTGTTTGGTGGTTCAGTGTTTTTAGGTGGTGGTGGGATAAAAGTCTCTCCCTTTGGCAAGGGTTTGAGGAAACTTAATAATGAAGACATGCCCAAGCATGAACCATCCAAGATCTTTCAAGATATTAGCTATATATAAATCAAACTCATGGAGTCAATGACTATTGCATTTATGATTAAAACTAATTGGGGTTTTATAGTTTTTACTGCATTACCATACTGACACAATAAGATAAATTGCTCTGTGTTCTGCATGTCTTCCTGTATCGAGATATTATTTTTACTGGATAAAATTGCTTATGAACTCATTTTCAAAATGCTTGCATTTCTTTGTTACGCTGATGTAATCAAGAGTGCTCATTAGTGATCTTGTCTAGCTGTTAATGAATAGCAGTATATATTGTAATGACAACAGAACAAATACATCAATCATAATATTTTCTTGCCGATACAAAAGATGAAAAAGGGAAATAAGATGAATGTGAATAGATTCTCAGTTATAATAACAGTTGCCCTTCCGAGTAAGCTGTGTAGAGAGCTATCTACACACTTATAATAAGGTATGTTTATTTGCTTGTTTACTTACGAATTTTAACATAGCTTTAACAATTTTTCAGTCATATCGCTATGATGTCTGCAGTGAGGCAGTTTATAGTGATGTCTAGCACTGGGGCATCATGCCGCAGACATGTAGCATGATGTCCCACCCAGTCACATTATCCTGATACCAGGCCAACCAGTCCTAACACTAACCTCTTAATACTGAGCGTCAAGCGAGGCAGCTGTTAGTACCATTTTTGTAAGTCTTTGGTATGACTCGGCCGGGGATTGAACCCACAACCTCCTGTATCCACAGCGGACGCTCTAAACACTAGGCCACCCGAGTGGTCCTTTTATAATTGGCGAATATTTCTTTAGTTTTCTTTTTCTTTTTCATTCTTAGATGCCTCAGATACATGTTTAGGCAAAGATAAGATAATTTGGGTTTGGGTTTCATTGAGGAAACAAATATTTATATTTCTCATATGGGAATATACCAGATATACTCAGCAAAGAATAAATTGGTTGTTTTGCATATCTAAGTGGTACATTAGCATTATTTCTGACTCCGTTTGAAATATGATGCAAATGCAAACATAAAAACATGTAGTGAAATACAATAATAATCGAAAGATATTATCAATGACCTACATGCATGATTATAAACGACGATTGTTATATTGCGTGAATCTCTGGTTTTACTATTCAATGCCTCAGTTAAAAACTAGCCCAATGTTGTCACTAATCATTATTTACATAGCAAAACAATACCTTGGTCATCTGATGTACCTAAATTGAACTTTGGTACATTTTTTAATCTGTTGGAAATTGGAACCTGCCTTTGATCTTAAGAAAATGAAATAAAAATAATAGATAAATACAAATGCAACTAAAACAATGATTTTATCTCTTATGTTTAGCTGCAAAAGTTTAAAGGGCCATAAAAAAATTTGTATCACTTTGGTAAACCTTCCCAGTAGATCCTTTTATGTATGAAAAATAATAGGATAACCAAAAATATTAAATTTTGTGTTAAAAAAATATGATAGATTTATTTATTATTTTTATGGCTTGATAGTGTACGAAAATTGACGGGTACAAAAAATAAAATGAAATACAGTAGCTAATAAGGGGTTGACCAGCATGCTATTTTGTACATCCAACATGTACCTCAAAATCACTCACTGGCATTTCCGGTAACACTTTCCGAGCACCAATAATCTGATATAATTCAAAAGTTTAAAAATAATTAACATTAAAATCATCAGCCTTGTTGGGTTTTATAGATAGCCAACATTTTAAACATTTGTAAAACTTCCTTGATGCAAGGTTCAAACTTCAACAGTTCAGTTCCAGGGTCCAATCAAATTTAGTTTAATTACCATTCATGTCAAGCAGAAATATGCAGATCTGTATACAGTTGCCCCCCTTTTTTTTGAATGTGTGATAACAGAGACCAATACTGGTGGCATGATGTATATCATTACAAGCACATACAAACCCATTTCAGGCTAAGCCATCCATTGTTTGGCTCTCTAATCTGGAACTGGGGAGAAATAAACAGTGTGCTTGTTGCTCAGCTTTGATGCAAAAAAAGTCAACCACCTGGAAAAACTTGACATCCATATTATATCACAAACAAAATTAAAGACTGATTATAATATAGTCTTAAAAATACGGCAATCTGTATCAGTTACAATTTAATATTAGCAAATGCACAATTTATGGTGACCATTTGCAAGCTTGAAATTGCAAATGGCATCCTTAAAGAAATGGTGCATACACTGGGAACATTGGCAGCAGACTGAGTCTGTGTTATGTCTTGTTGGTTTTTGATCGACCAGTCCATTTTATGATGGAAGAGTTAGATTTATGATGTTTACAGGAGGATGCAAGCACCTGGAAAGGGAGTAAACTGCATACAAGACAAAGACCAAACTTTGTGGATCTACAAAAAATTCTTTCCAATCAGCACTTTCACTCAATTAATACATGCATATTTGATCAAAGGTAAGAGTTCATTTAGCAATCATTTCCTGCAATTAGTATTCCAGACTGATTTGTGAATCTGGAATCTGACCATTATCCACTGCTAGATATGATCTCTTTCACAAAGAATCTCACTTTTTTAATATAATGTTCTTCTGTCAATCTGGTTAGTTTGTATAAATTTGGTACATCATTATTAGTAAGTAAACAAACTTTATTTTGCAGATATTTTCTTTAGCTCACCTGGCTGTAAGGCCACATGAGTATATGTCATAAACCTTATGTAAAGTGTACATCCTCCACCATTTGTTATCTGTCAACACATTCAAAGTTTAGGGCAAGTTTCATTCAAGCTTAGAAGGAATGTTCCTCTGGACATATTCTACCAAAATTATCTTTGCTATTACTCACTTATTGAAACACACTTTCATAAACACCAAAATGGAAAATCTAGTTGGATTTTTTTGTCAAACATGACCCACCTAGCAATTTGTTGGCTTTCATAGCTACCACATGGAAAACTATTTCTAACATTCCCAAGAACCACCGAACCAATTTTGACTAGGACATATTTCATTTAATTATTTACTGGAATTTCTTCCCTAGCTGAAGTGTGGCCTAAGCAACCATATAGAAAAGCTATTTAAAAACAACCATTCCAAAACCAAGTCAAATTTGACTGAATATGAGATGAATATGTGTTAGGTTTTGCATTGTCAAGATCATGTTAAGGGTGGCTTACCTAGCAATGGTGTTGCTTTCCTGACAATCTATTCTTAGCTCAATTTCAAGAATGGATGAGCCATTTTCAATCCAACTTGGTACAACATTTGTCAGGACATGCTCTATAAATTTTTTTTTTAAAGATTTCTTCCCCTAGCAAAAGTGTGCCTTAGCTGGAAAACCTACTTTCTGTTTCTTCTGTAGAATGGCAAAGACAGATTTTGATAGAACCTGGAATGTGCTATGAAAAACTAAGTCTGATACAAATATCCCAGCAACAGTTTGGCTTCCATAGCAACCATGTAGAAAACCTATTTTCAACATCTCCTGAACAACAAAGTCAATGTTGATCAAATCTGGTAGGAATGTTTTTTATGATATGGTCAATAAAAAAAATTACCCTGGATGGCTACATAAGCAAAGATTTGGCTTTCACAGAAAACATATGGATAACATTTTCAAGTTCTTCAGAATATGCAAAAGTCTGATAAACTTGGCATGAATGTTTCTAAAGATATGCTCAATTAACATTGTCTGGGTTGGCTTCTCTAGCAATGATGTAGTTGTCCGACACCAACAATCTGTACCAAATAGCAGAAAATTACTATTATATGGGTGTTTCTTTTAACTCAATGGACCTGCTTTACTACATCTGACTTTTAGACCAATGTACGTCAGGTGAGCACATCAGGCCTACGTTGATATTTTGAACCTGAAATCAACTGGTTTCTTCCTTGACAAAAAAGCAAGTTGCTTGAAAACATTTATAACAGTATGTGGTGGTGAATTATAGTATTTTGCAGAAATTAAATAAGGAACTGATTGATGACATCTTTATATGTACTCTGACAAGCTTTTCTAATAAAACTGAATCAAATGGGCAACAAAATATAAACTATGTACAAGGAAAAATACACAAGGATTCTGCAAAAATATGTCTTGTCTAAGAATAGTAGTATGCATTGTAAATTAATCTTTATTTGGTAGGGGTATCAACTTTCAACAATTTTGTTTCTGCTACAAACCGTGAATATTAAGGTCAAATAAATACAATCTATTAGTAAATACAATCGGACCTCCTTTCCCAATCCTCTAATTAAAGTAATGACGCACATCGTTTTTGGCAATACCATAAAACTTGATACTCATGAAAAATTGTGAAAAAAACCATCCCATAAAGTCTTATCTACTGCTGAGAGAAAAAGGAACACCTATGTCTTGTTTAATGCTACTGCAAACAAGAAAAAAAAAACGATTTTGTACCATGATCGATATTTTCCCTGCCACAGGCAGTGAATGCCAGGAACAGCACTTCTCTGTAGATGCTGCGGAATCGTGTCCTGGGCTGGCGAATTCTACGTCTTCCCAGAACAACCATTTTGATGGGACTCAAAACATCATTACACTGGATGCTGGTGATAATTTTGTGCATGACCCTAAATAAATATTTACATTTTAATCAGAAATCAAATACAGCATTACACTGTTCAATGTATTTAAAGCTGCTTGAAAAAAAAGAGAAATCTTGGAAAACACTAAGATTTTGCTAAATACCTATTTTCATTGTTACAAATCATATACTAAACAAATTAACAAGTATTCAGAAGGAATGTTTTTAATAACATGATTGTTTTCAGGATTGAATCTTTTTGCTCTTCCACTGTGCGTACATATACATGCATGAGGTAAATAAAAAGTTAAAACGGTTGAAATGTCTAGAAAACAACATAATAAATATTAACATATGAAACTACAAAACATAACTGCAAATATATCATCCATACCATATGAAAATCATTATGAAAGAAAACAACGAAAAACTAAATGAACATGTACAATAGTAATAAAAGTCAGGTAAGTTTGACCTGACAATAGAATGTTGCAAATATCAAAAGATAACAATTTTAAATGATGTAATATACAACTGGATGTGCCCTTAAGGGTTTCTTTGCAGCAACACGGGGTCATTTTATTTTTCAAATTCAGTGAGTAATAAAAAGAGATGCAGAAATGTTGATCTGACATGACCAAGACAACTGAATTTAAAAAGAACTATCTCTACAGTACTCTTGATCCAACTTAATTAACCATATTTCTTTTCAATGATGGAACTGGGAAACATGCTGTGAGCACCTTACCACCAATTTCACAGGTAGATTGTCTCTTTTCATGAATCATTAGTCATTGTGCTGTGTGTGTGTGTGTATGTGTGTGTGTGTGTGTGTGTGTGTAATCTGGATTTTTAACAGCTTTAACAGTATCGCTACAAAATCTGCAGTGTGACAGTTTATAGTGATGTCTATCACTGGCGCATCATGCCCCAGACATGTAGCATGATGTTCCCACTCAGTCACATTATCCTGATACCAAGCCGACCAGTCCTAACATTAACCTCTTAATGCTGAGCGCCAAGCAAGGAAGTTGTTATTACCATTTCTGTTAAGTCTTTGGTATGACATGGCTGGGGATTGAACCGGCACTGTGCTGTATGAATAATTCTGAAATTTTTGGTGTCTCTTTATATTTCCTGAAAGATTAGCACAGGCTTTTGAGTTCAAGTGTGTCTCAACAGATCAGAATTTCTTGAAAGCATTTTTTTATATATAACCCAATCACTCTAATCTAGTGCTTAAAGCTCGCTACCTTCCAAATCCAATCACACTGAAAGATGAAAATTCATCTTTTCTGTCTATATCATATAAACCAGGGGTCTCCAACACATGGCATCATGAGAAATAACAATAGTAGTGTGGCCCATGGACCACTGAAAATGCCCTCATGCTGCCCTCAGGGTCATTTGAGTTAGAGTTTTCTGATATAAAAAAGGGCCAAAACTGTTGACCATTACCTCCTGTTGCTGCCAACTGAAGTCACTAGTTTTTAAGCTGTGCAAGATACCAATAAGGATACTCACTTGGCGGGATGGCTAGGAGAGTGTTTTAAGTAATGTAAGCAGGTAATTATTCGCAAAGAAACATTCTTTTTACCTAAAATATTTTTGCTTTCTCCTTCAAAATATGTTTCCAATCGCTTTAAAGAAATAAGTACTAGGAATGCTAAGCATCTCACATAGTATCCTATCATATTCCTATCAATTTCATGCAGGTATTTCTCAATGAAAGGTCATTCAAGTTT
Organism: Unio pictorum; assembly: GCA_030141615.1. Taxonomy (NCBI): domain Eukaryota; kingdom Metazoa; phylum Mollusca; class Bivalvia; order Unionida; family Unionidae; genus Unio; species Unio pictorum. Next base: position 349,924 of record JARLTB010000179.1, read on the forward strand.
GTTCAGCTGGCTAATAAGCAGCTATCCCAAAGCCGACACCAAATGGTTGGTGATTTCCAACTTTTCGATTGGGAATGGACTCTGACCCTACATTCCAACATAAATGTCCAAATATAAAATATGGGGTGACAAGGGTCATAGGAAACTCAGACTATTATCTTTTTCCTTGGTGATGAAGACATTTTCAAGACAAGTTGTTGAACGGTATTTCAATTCAGTGTTGGCAGTGCATGCGCAGAACAAAATTCTATTAAAAGCACTTTTAAAGTTCCGGACTGTTTCTAAACTGCCGATATCACCTTGCTTAGGTGACTGATCAAGCTGATTGTTTGGTAGTTCTTGAGATCATCCTCAATGGACTGAAAACCCCAAGCAGAACACATCATTGCTGAAGAACAGGCAGGTTTCAGAGCAGAACATAGCACTATAGAACACATATATGAATCTTAGAATTCTCTGTTTAATAATCTATACAATCTACAGGACCTCATACATATCTTCGCTGACTTCATGAAGGCTTTCAAAGTTGTATGGTATGCCTTATGGGCCACAATGTGGGTATGTAACAAAAATGCAAATCTAATCAGCACCATAGAAAATATGTACGACAAGCTGACTAGCACAGTTCTCATCAATGGTAATTAAAGTGATTGGTTTAGAACACCAGTCAGTCAGCCAGGGATGCCTACTCTCACCCACTCTCTTCAAGTTCTCTAAAAAGGATCATCTTTGATACCTTGGAAGACCATGAGGGTAATGTCAGTGTTGGAGGTAGAACAATCACCAATCTGCACTTTGCTGATGACAGCAATGGCTTAGCAGGAGATGAACAAGAACTGGAACCATATCAATTAATCATCACTAAGGATGGAGATGAGCACTGAAAGACCATTCAAATGACAAACAACCCAAGTTGGCATCCAAAAGAAAATAACAGTGAATGGACAGAGGCTTGGTACAATGACAAGCTTCAAGTAGCTGTCCAGGACTGCGCAGACAACAGCTGCACTAGATAGGATGAAGCCCATTTGAGAGGACAGCAGCATCACACCTTTATCCAAGATCAAGCTTTTGCACTATCTCATCATGTCTGTATTTCTGTATGCATGTGAGACATGGAAGCAGACAACAGAATAAGAGAGAAGAATCCGTGCCTTAGAGATGAGATGCTATCAAAGAACTATGTCTCTAATGAGGAAGTGAATATTAGAATCCTAGATGTGATTGGGCCATATGAAGATCTGTTTACCACTTTAAAGAAATGCAAACTAAGATGGTATGTTCATGTCTCACTTATCTAGCCTGTCAAAAGACAATCCTACAAGGCACAGTGGGAGGAAGGAGAAAATGAGGCAAATGAGGCAGACAAGAAGAGAAGGGAGGATATCATCAAAGAGAAAGGCATGGACTTATCCAAGTCCCAAAGAGCAATGGAGAACTGGGCAAAATTGAAAGTAATAGTCACAAAGCCATTAGTCATGCATCAAGACTAGCCGGGTTATGGGAGAAATGACAATGAAATGTTTACGAACTATTTCTTTCATTGTAAGAAAGGCCTTTTCCCATGGGTGGCTACTATTGATAGTTTTTACTGTATATTGTTTATTGTATTAACCAGTATTTTTTTGTTCATATTAATTTTTAAAACTTACGCTCTATTAAAAGGCTGGGATTCTGTGACAAGAGCATCCACCGTTGTAGAACTTTCAACTGAAACCGAAACATTATTTATTATCAAGACAATACAACATACTTTTCAATGATTTATGTACAAGTGTTTTTTGTCCAATAAGTGACTATGAAATAAACTGTTCTGTAACTTATTGATAACAACCAGACTTCTTCACAGGATCCATTGGTAACTTTCAATCTTATAATGTTTTACTGCCAAATCTATAATGTGCTGACTCCAGTGTAAAAGTCTGATGAAGATCACCAAAATTGTATTTCCATCTCCAGTGACCTTTAAACATGTTTTGATACCTGATCAATAATGTCCAGCCTCGGCCAAAGTGATTTATCATTGAAAAACAAGATCATAAGATTTCCCCCCAGTCATCCTAACATCTGACATTCTTAACAACCAAAGTGATTTATCATTGAAAAACAGGATCATAAGATTTCCCCCAGTCATCCTAACATTTGACATTCTTAACAACCAAAGTGATTTATCATTGAAAAACAGGATCATAAGATTTCCCCCAGTCATCCTAACATTTGACATTCAATATGTTGTATTATCAACTTCAATAACTGTCTATTAATAACGTCTGCTGAAGTACCTCTATTGGAAAGTTTCAGTTTCTTTGATCAAGTGACTTGACTCAAGCATAAGTGAATTGGTCAGGTGACTGTCATGTATACTTAAAAAGCAAGCATCTATACATAAAAGGTAACATCATTTTAAATTACTCATTATTTGAATTTCTTGTTCAGTTCATTTAACGCATGATTGAACAATAAAAAAAAAATTGGCTGATAGTATGTGTTGAGTCAAGGCACAACATAAGCGACCAATATCTTCTGATGAGTGAATATGATAAAGTTTGATCTGATTGGTTGCAGGATCTGATGGAACAGTCAGATGTAGCTATAAAATACCCCAAAAATAATTACCAGAAATAGGTTGTGTTTTTCCATGTGGATTTACAAGTTGTCCGACATAGGATTTGATTTGAAAATGTCTATACACAGACAAAACTACATGTCCATTGTTCCAAGTGGGCAAAAAAAATGAATTTGATACTAGGTAGGAACATAACAAGGCATCTGGCTGATAACGCATGTTCCTAATGTCATATCAAGCAAGTTTATATCTCAACTTGGAAAAAAACACTTAGGTGGTTTTGTATATATTACATTCCCCTTTTTATTCAGACATTCTTTTAAATTTTTTTAATGTATACTTTAAGGAAAATCGACTTTTGACATTTTATGCAAGACAGTGTACAATGCATGCAAAAACTCTCCATATATGTAACCAGGGCTAGACCAAGATAAATACTGTACAGCTGCATCATAGGTTGGTCTGCATTTGCATATATGCATCTCTACTCTTAAGCTTTGAATTTTTATAAATGTTGTATGGGACATATTAATGGATTCAAGCTGCAGTCACAGGCAAATGGAACATAGGTTTTAGACCAGTATGCGGCCTCATTTCTTATACTCTACTTATGGAATAGATGCTCTACTGCCAAGCACATTTCAAGACAAAATTTTAGACTGTATTTAACCCTTAAAGTGCTGCATTGTTTTGCAGTAAAAGGTCCCTCAGTGCTGAATTGTTTCAGGAGAGAAAAGAAGAAAACTCCACAGTCTTTAAATTACATGTATTTCATTAAATATACACAATTGATAGACAAACCCTATATGAAAAATGATGGCGCGTGTCTATACTTTAAGATTAGCATCAAGACACATGTGTAGGTTTAACATATTTGCAGGTACAGGTGAAAATACAGGTAAAATAACAAGTTAAAATTGTATTTCATCAGTAATTTTGTTTGTTTTTGATGGAAATGTTCAAATATATCTAAGAAATGTTATATTCTTTAGTAGTCCAACCATGCACATGTTATGTCTGTCACAATGTTATATATAAACTGTGAAAATCACAGGTAAAGGAAGGGTGACAGTTTTGCAAAAATCCACTCCATGAATGTCAGAGGTAAGTTTAAACCCTCCAGTCAGCAATTAATGTTCATGAAAAACTATCACCTGTTATTTATTATAATATCATCAAACCGATGTCCATATCTGGTGATTAAACCTCAGTAAAGGCTTTATTTTTGTTCAATCATTGGGTTGATTTTGTGTGAAGAGTCACCTTAATTGTTCTCATTGTCTGACAGGTGTAAATTGCCTGGAATAGCTTGAAATCTATCCCATACTTATTTTTTTTTGCTGAAGTATGCGGTTGATATCACATCATCAATAGCCCATTAGGAATCAAGAACAGACATATGTACCAAACCCATTGTTTTAATTGATGCGAAAACGTTTTAGATGCTCAGGTGCAACAGGCCGCCATTTCTTCATGCGACTTTTTCCTTCAATTGTGCCCCATGATATGTTTGATCTACTATCAGATGCAATAACTCATCTAAGAAAAAGTCTTCATTAGTCCGATGGTTCATTATTGACCATCTCGACATTTAATTTTGAATTACCACTGAATGGGGGTTGACAGGCGTGCCATCTTTTCATGGCAAGTGAGCATGTACATCCGACTCCAGTTCCACGTAAATTACTGGCTCAAAATCATTCATGTGTATTTCCATCAATACCTCGCTTGCTCCAATAATGTCATTTTTCTCAAATTATTCAAAATCACTATTAGCATCACTATCAGAAGCGAATATTTGTTGCAAGAAATCACCTTCATATTCAGTGTCGGCCATTTTAGCTGTGCACAAGTACCATGTGTTTAAAAGCGAGCATTTGTAAAATTACATCGTTAATAATATAGTAAAGTACTGCAGTATGCTTGTTCCAGACCTTTTTAAACCAATCAAATATAGTTTTACAGGCATTTATGGCAAGATGAAGTTATAGAATGCGATCATTGTTGCCCACCTCGAAAGTGACTATAGTCGTGACACGCACTACGGGACCACATACAACAGCGCGACTAGAGTCGCGATACGCACTTTAAGGGTTAAATAGGTTTAATTTTATACAGAAAGCTCATTAAATTACAATTCTTTCAAACTCTATTTTTATCTTTTTAATATAAGAACTTATTGATGATTTGAAATGAGAGTGAGAACTAAAGCATGTATTTTATTAAATCAATGATTCTGTCTCTTTATAATAAGCAGGCTACATTTTTAACATTTCGGTATATTTTAACAAGAAAATTCTAACAAATATTGTCCGGTTTTCTTCTCTTTATTTTCTCCTTGAACAGTCACAAGAATTTAAAATGTAAACAAACATATACTTTCCTGCATACTTTCCCAAGAGATAAACTGTCAACAGCATTATAACAAGATGGATGTGTGATTAGGATTTTTAACGTAGCTTTTAACAATTTTTCAGTCATATCACTATGATGTCTGCAGTGAGGCAGTTTATAGTTGATGTCTAGCAACCTGGTCACATTATCCTGACACCAGGCCGACCAGTCTCTTAATGCTGAGCGCCAAGTGAGGCAGCTGTTAGTACCATTTTTGTAAGTAATTGGTATGACTCGGCCAGGGATCAAACCTCCTGCTTCCACAGTGGACGCTCTAACCACTAGGCCACCGGAGCGGTCAATATAACAAGATGTAATTCCTCTAAATTTGTGTCACAATCAAAACAGCATCTGCTCTCTGTGATACACCTACCTTTATGTTGCAAATCTTTGTAAGTTCTATTCTCAGATTTTCTAAATAAATTTGATATCTCAATAATATATATAGAAAATCTGAAAGTCCCATCATTTATACTTGTTTCTTAAAAATATAATTTTTTCACACCAAATTTTTAAAACTCTGAAGATGAAATAGATTTTGGGTAAGTTTGCTATTTTAGACGAGTTACGTTGCGGAATGTCATGGGTAAAGTTCTCAGAATGTGGGACATGTCTAACCATTGCTGTGATTCTTAAGATAAACTTGAGCCTTTCTTACTTTGTATATATCTTTTAAAACTTTCAGCACAAGATTACACTAGCAAAGTACTTGGTCCACACCAACTTCATCTAAAAACTCACTGTCACATATTCTGTCCAAAATATTGTTGTCCACCTTAACTCAAATTTAACAGTGGTAGATAGTATGATATGTTTCTTGCTATTTATGGTATTCTCCAATATCACCCATGGCAAATGCATCAATTTTCACAAAATGTGAATGCATTTCTTGAAATCGGAAATGTAATATTTTTTTTTATAATTTAAAATGAACAGCAATTAATCATTTCTGAAATTTTATAATTAGATTCCTAAAAATTATTTCCAGTAAAAGTAAATCCAGGCTGGATCTGCAATACACTGACAAACATCTGTATCAAATGCTAGATCAGTCACGGATGATTAAATGTGTATGTATTAAATACATAAATAAAAGGCTCCTTCAACCATCCGTAACTCAGGAGTTACTGATCAAGTATCAAGTGACTTGATCAAGTGTCTCAAATGTACACTAAAGTGTTGTAGACAAGTCTATATCAATTTCATCGTTTTATTATGAAGATCATACCTTCATCATCCATCTGTATCAGTGGGGGGGGGGCTGATTTATCAAACTCATAAACAAATATCTGCAAACAAAAATATTTGGATAATATAAGTAGTAACATTGATTTTTTTTATGATACCTCTGCTCCAGGCCACATACATGGGCAGTCCAACCTCTTGGTGGATACGGATGTTATCCCACATGGGTCGGATTAGAACATGGGAGGAACTGAACACAGTCTGTTGGTTCTTGGGCTGAGAGAGAAATAAAATGAATGTAATAAATGATGACACAGCTTCACATCTTTTATAGTTTTTAGAAGCCACTTTAAACAATAATCGTCATGAAGAAAGGAAAAAAATCAGTCTAAAGTGATAATGAAAAAGAAATTCTGTCACTTGTCACTAGCATAAAAAACATTAAAACATTCTTTTCCATATATATGAAAATTTTAAACTGATTTGATAAAAACCAGAGATTAATTTTGTTTTCTTTTTTTAAATCAATGTTCTTAAAATCTGCTTTTGTTACTGTCTTCACCAAGCCACCATCTGTTTACGCGGGTGCAAATGGTCACAACCTTTATAAAAACTTTAACGCTGGTGATTTAAGCTTTGTCTCACAATAAATGTATTGTTTCTTGATGAGTTCTTTTGTTTTCAATCATTGGGAGAAGGATATTCTTCAGAGAGGTGAATCGGGTACATCCCCCAACTGAGGACAATGATAGTGACAAGGAGTCATCTGTTAGTGAAAAAAATTCTGTCTCAGATTATTTCACATTCTACAGTTATAGCACATTTAAAGACGATTACAGAATATGCTTTGCAACATGGCAATCCCAAACTTTTGCTTCTTTGCTCAGAAATTGAGATAAATGTTCATACCAACAGCTGAGTAAAAAATGTCAACAAACAAGTATAATGGATTTCTTAAAGAAAAGTGATTATGTGCATAGATTTAGATATATATGTCATAGCAAATTGTGCAGGTTTTGTTACATTTGAAACAACTCTAACATTTATGGCCATGTGAAGTTACCTTATGGATATGATAAATATTACCTTTGTTTATTTCACAAATCATGTACATGTACTAATATATGTAGATATAATATTACCTTTGTTTATTTCACAAATCATGTACATGTACTAATATATGTAGATATATTCATGTGATGTTCATAACTTTGATTCATGTTGTTTGATAACAATGCTAACTACTGACCAGTCCATTTTTACACACCACATATGTGAAACCATCTGGCTTGAGAGACTGCGTTTGGTTTGCAGAAGGAGTGGTCTCTCATAAAGGGTTTTACTATATAGGATAAACAATTCTTTCTTGCTCCTTAATTAACAGTATAATGACACGTATTAATTAGTCATTCTTGTAACACTTTCCATCAGACTCCAAATCTGATTCATGTTCAAATCAAGCAGTTTTCTTAATATAAAGTAAGAATACATGACACGTACATGCCACCACCACCCAACTCATGCCCATGATGTATTAAGTGTAAAAAATCATAATTTGAGCATAAAGGTATAATTCATATACTACATGCCAGCATTACAGAATGTATGAGAAAAATACTTTTATTTTTTTCTACTAACATGGTTCTGCACTCACTTGACTACAGGTACAACTTTCACTATATGATCATGAACTGAATTTTACAAGAGCATGATTGTGTGCTCAGATTACTGTATTACATTACTCTCATATTCTTATTCTAAAGTTTGTAAAGCGGTTCAGATTTGTCTTTTTTTCCTGATATGACAGGTTTTGAAATCTGAAAAAATCCTTCTGCTGTAACATGTTCCGTCTTCTATCATCCAGAATTTGCACCATAAAGAATTTCACTTAACATGTGGTACCATTTTCTTTAAATTGTTCCACTAACTAACTAGCTTACTAATAAAATTAATCTCTGAGCAAAGTTCAAATTTAAAGAAACCCATTTTTTTCTTGGAAACGGGTCATATAAGGTTGCTATAAATAGCAAATAAGGACAGTGCTCCTTCACTATTCTTATGCAGCATTCACCTTTTTAAAACTATTCTCAAATTTATGAGTGAAATTACAGAGATGATAATAAAAATGACAAAAACAAACAACATTTATTGCTTTAATTATATATTTTATTGTACAAAGAAAACATTATCCATATACAGGCAAGCAAAGATGCAATTAGGGAAAAAAAATCTTAATGATTATGCAAAAAGTATAATGGTTGTCATGTATGATCATAGCAACACAATGCACATATTTCATTTTCAATCCCCTTGAAACAAAATTTGTTCGGATTTTTAAAAAACTGTTCTATCACAAGTATGTGAAGTTGAGACCAAAATAGTGTATTGCATCTAACAACTAGGATCCTCTCATCCAATGACAATGGATGCAACCATGGAAAATAGGCATGTAAGAGGATTCAATTCTGGTCCAGAATGAAATCCTATAGCTAAATTAAGTTTAGTAAAATTGACCTTGACATTGTGGTTCCTCACTTCACAATGAACCTCATCAACAGAAGTCTTTCTTGAATAGAGGGGAATAAATGGAAGAAAAAAGCTTTAATACAAAATACTGTAGTGAAGTGTCAATTGTCATGAATGAAATGGAAATGTGAAAATTTTTTGTTTGTGACAACAATCTTGTCCTTAAAGCTGCTGACCCTCGAATCAACAGGCATCATCCTGCAGATACATGGAACAAATTTTATTGCATTTAGTTCTGGTATCTAGAATATGAATTATCATTCAGAAAAGACGTATATGGGCCTAATCTATTTTTTAACAATAGTGAACTTAATATTTGAATTACTGATCACAAAAGGAACAGAGTTTTTTCTTGGGGTATGGGAAGCGATATTAAAATCTGTTCACTATGACTTAAGTTGTCATCCAAAAACCAACAATGACTTCCATGACCTGCCTGGACTGACAATGGTAAACTATAATACTTTCATTGGCACAGAATACAAAATGTTTCCAGGAGGAAGCTTCAGCTGTAATTAAAACAAAGTAAAACAATTTTAGAGATGTTGATGGCAAATGTACCTGCTTATCATCTTGGTTGGCAGAGTTGGCCTTCAGCAGGAAGCCTGATAGATGACTGGTCACATTGATCCTTTTGAAGTACCAAATCTGAAAGATATTTACATCCACAATTTTAAAATAACCATTAGACAGCAACTGATGTCATAAGATCTAATTAGCACAAATTTTAACATTGAAGTTTAACGCTGATATCACTAAGTACTGTCATTCTCTATGTAAGAAATCCACACTGCCCAGTGGCTGGCATGCCAGACTGGGTGTGGGTTTAAATCTTACCCAGACAATGCCAGTTTGATGTCTCTGGTTGTATGTGCATTTAAACACCAATCAATTAATCAATCTGTAACACAAATCAATGCATAATAAAGTATTTAATTATGTCAATCAAAAAGGCCTTCAGTATGAAGGCTATGCCTCCGTAACCAAGTTATCTTGAATTCATGAGTTTTCATTAACAAATTTTGTGACTGATTATAAAATCATGAATTCAAAGTTGGGGACTTTGCTGTTGGTTTTAATGGCACGTTTAACACATTATTTGACATATCATTCCAGGGAAATGAGAGGTAAGTGCCTTTCTCAGAGACACACCAAGGCCTTCTCACCTGGGCTGGTTTTGAACCTGCATCCCTTGGACTGTAAGTCTGATCCTCTACCAATTAAGCTATCGAAACTTCCAAGAAATCAAAGACCCAATGAACAATAATCATGATGAGGATAACATAAAAATCCCAATACATGAATATAAGTAAGCATTAGTGAACAATGAAATAACCCAACCCTGCCAAGAAAAGGTAAACATTTAAAAATTAGGTAGAATCGATGTATACCGTATTTTGGTGTGTATAACGCGCACCGATGTATAATGCGCACCCCGATTTTCGACCCAAAATAAGTGGAAAAAACGTAGTTCTGCCATATAACGCGCATGTGATATAATGCATTTTAAAATTTTGACTACCGCTATTTCGCTCCGTTTTCATAGTGCAACAACAGTTGGTCATATTAGATAGTGAATGAAAAAGTGGCAATATTGATATTGTATCTTTCCGATTTTATTGTTGGCCCTTAAAAGGGCCCTTTAAATGTTCGTCTAGTTGACCTAGTCTATTGCATCAAATCCCTCAAATTCCACTTTGTCGTCATTACTTTTGAAAAGTCGCTGTATGTCCTGAATCAATTAAATACTGCTCACCGAGACAAAGCATTGTAAATATGTTGAGCGCATCAAAGCTTACCTGGCGCCGGTTACCGTGAAAAGACCACACCGAGTCGATGAAGCATTGAAGCCATTGATCACTGTATAATCGCAAAGATATCTCAAATACTATGATTTAAGATGAGAAATAAAACTAAGTAACAAGCTTATTTTCCAAAGAGGAAAAAAAATGTTTCCCGACTTCATACATTGATTATTTTGTTCCACAACGTATCAGTGTTCCCGTAAGAAAGAACCCGTAGTCGCAAAAATATATATGTCCACAACAGATGCTCTGATGAGAACATTAACATTAGTTGAATTCTACACATATTATATTTCAATTCGACCAATAATAAATGAAGAAAAATTCGATTAGATCAACAGTTATGGAATACGGTACTGAACATTTACGAAACAAGTACGGTAATCCACACAGTGGTATTTGTTCCGCTCCAATGCGGCACTTTGCACAGCTTTTGAACAAAGGCAAGTCGTTATGTACATGTATTTCCGGCCGTGGCACAGAACAAAACTTGACACAGTGACGTGAAATGAAACCAGTTTATTAACATAAGCAATCAAAGAACAAGACTATTTGTAAGCATTATTTATTTCTTTAATACGGCTAGTACCGGTAAAAATTTTAGTTACAATGCAATGTACAATGGATTTAATATTTCACAAGTAGTGAGTGCCTTCATCCTCTTCAGATCGACCTGGAAAAAATCTTTTTTTTTTTTAAGTTCTTGTATACAACGCGCACCCCTGACTTAAGATAAGAAAATTAGGTAAAAAAAGTGCGCGTTATACACAACAAAATACGGTATACAGATGTCAAAATAGATTGATACTGTATAACATTATGATAAATTACCTTTGTTTTCACACACACACACATTGGACTTATAACAGAACTTTCAGAACTATTTAGGATTTAATTCATAATACTATAAGGTCTTTTTAAATTCTCACTTTTGTATTCAAAGGAAATAAATTATTTGGCAAAAAAACCTTGCCCATTTAATATTTAAAAATACTTTGTTGAAGTATAAATTAGAAGAGAAAAAGTTGAATTTGTTTTCATATACAGAAATGATTCATTCTTACCTGAGCTCTTGTTCTTAGTAAATTTGCATCAAGGAAGAAAAGTGCAAATGAACAACACTCACAGCGTTTTCTCTTTTTATAGTTTTCTTTAATAAAATGTACATTTGAGTGCATTTTCCGACATTTAATTTTCAAATGATTTAGGTGTCCCACTACTTACAACTAAAAAAAAACAATGTGGTTCAGAACATAGAGAGTGCAACAAACTTACTTTTAAAATAAATTTATGGTGTCCCAATAAACATATAAGGTAAATACGGTAGATTAAGACCATGTAGTCATAACGTGTTCCTTTATTCTATACAAAGGGAAAATACAAGCAGGTGAAACAACAATTTACAAGAAAATATGCTTATTGCGATACATGTCACATCGGAGGTAAACTGCTGGTACCCAGCCACATGATTTATTGATGTTTGTCTCTGGCACAACTGTCCTCTGACTGAAAAATCGGCAACTTATTGTATCTTTCTGCTATTAAGTAAAGTGTATCAAGTTTATAACAGCCACTTATAGATCAACTGCAAGTGGTGTTTATGTATTGGTAAATTTATATTAGATAAATCACCTATAGAAGAAAAACAATACAAATTTTATTCAAAGGTTTGTTTACAAATGCTTTAAGACTTCAATGACCTAGTCAGGATCCCCCAGATGTTCATGGTTGATTCAGCTAAACAGATTATTCCAACAACAAGTAAATGCAGCACTGGAACCAAATTAGCATCACTCAACTGTGTACTGAATGTACCTATGAAAAATATCTGAATTGTGAATACCCTAGACTCAGATCTGATTGTGAATACCCTAGACTCAGATCTGATTGTGAATATCCTAGACTCAGATCTGATTGTGAATACCCTAGACTCAGATCTGATTGTGAATACCCTAGACTCAGATCTGATTGTGAATACCCTAGACTCAGATCTGATTGTGAATACCCTAGACTCAGATCTGATTGTGAATACCCTAGACTCAGATCTGATGCTGCATAGTATGTAACGGATTCAAGTCAGTGCTGTGAAAGTAACGATGTGGAGAACCTGACCAGGTAATGCATTATGCAGAGAACCTGACCAGGTAATGCATTATGTGGAGAACCTGACCAGGTAATGCATTATGTGAGAACCTGACCAGGCCATGTAATTGATTCAAGTCGGTGCTGTGAAGTAACAAGAAAATGAACAATGGAGATCGTAACTGGGCTGTGCATTATGTGAAGATCCAGATTTGGGTAATACAGTTTGTGAAGACCATAATTAGGAAGTACTGTAAGTGAAGACCCTGATTCAGTAATGCATTATGTGGAGAACCTGACCTGTTAATGCATTATGTGAGAACCTGACCAGTTAATGTATTATGTGAGAACCTGACCTGTTAATGCATTATGTGAGAACCTGACCTGTTAATGCATTATGTGAGAACCTGACCAGTTAATGTATTATGTGAGAACCTGACCAGTTAATGTATTATGTGAGAACCTGACCTGTTAATGCATTATGTGAGAACCTGACCTGTTAATGCATTATGTGAGAACCTGACCAGTTAATGTATTATGTGAGAACCTGACCAGCATTATGTGATAACCTGACCTGTTAATGCATTATGTGAGAACCTGACCAGTTAATGTATTATGTGAGAACCTGACCAGGCCATGCATGGAGAACCTGACCTGATAATGCATTATGTGAGAACCTGACCTGTTAATGCATTATGTGAGAACCTGACCAGTTAATGTATTATGTGAGAACCTGACCAGGCCATGCATGGAGAACCTGACCTGTTAATGCATTATGTGGAGAACCTGACCTGTTAATGTATTATGTGAGAATCTGAACAATTAATGTATTATGTGAGAACCTGACCAGGCCATGCATGGAGAACCTGACCTGATAATGCATTATGTGAGAACCTGACCAGGCCATGCATTATGTGGAGAACCTGGCCAGGCAATGCATTTTTTGGAGAATCTGACCAGGTAATGCATTATGTGGAGAACCTGACCTGCTACAGCCGTGTGTGAGAACCTTACCAAGCAGCACATTATGTGAGAACCTGACCAGGCCATGCATTATGTGGAGAACCTGATCTGGTAATGCATTATGTGAGAACCTGACCAGGCAATGCATTGTGCAGAGACTCGGCTTGGGTAGAACATAACATAGATATCCTGATCTGGTAATGCAATATGTGACTGGGACTTGTTTGTGCTCGGGTGCATTTTAGTATTCCAAGTAACATCCTAATGTTATATACTTACCAGGTTCCAGAAGATAATAGGATGTTCATCTATAAAACCCTCCGATGCGATTGACATGTCCCCTTCACTGACAACAATATTCTCCAACTCCTTACGCAGCACCAGTGGACTCAAATAGGGGACATTAATGGGATCAAACCTTGACCTTCTGAAAACAAATAGACAAGCATCTTGTATCTCCAAACTGATCTTGTATGTTATTGTACACATTATCATTATCAACTCTCACACCAGTCAAAATACTCCCTGATCTCCTATTTTTGCAAAGAACTCCCAATTATTACATATATGTCGATTTTCCAAAAAGTCCTATATAAATAGATAAATCTATGCAATCCACAGAAACCATGTTCTATTTTATCACATGTGAATATTGCCATTATGTTATCACACTGAAAAGAATTTTGTCTTCAGAAAATAAAATGTTATGTTATTCACAATATATGTTTTTTTAAACCCTACAATAATATCAAAATGTGAAAATAAAAACAGATAATAAATAAACTACACCAATAAAATTGTCAGCAATTAGTTTCAAACTCATGAATGATCATTGTGAATACTTTAGCTTCTCCATTTCCACCAAAGAATGAACACCTGGCATTACTGTACTGTATAAATAAGCATTAATTACCATCATTAAATTAAAAGGAATGGAGAAACAAACCATGCAGCTTATGTGCCCTCAAAAAGCTAATCTAACATTATTCCTTTCAAGCTGGAAATCAGGAAATAAAGTGGGATATAACACATGGGAAAAATATTTGCCACATATACAGTAACTTCAGACTGCGTATTTACAAACTGCTAGTTGCAACAAAACAGTGCTGGTATTTATATAACACACACCAAAGAACATGGTTTCTTTTAATTATGTCCGGGGGGGGGGGGGGGTCCTTTCCAGAAGAGAAAATTGCAATGAAAAGGATTAAATGTTATATAGTCACACTAGTTTTCTTGCTTGCTTACGTATGACTAACCCTGAGTTAGCTTGGTCACAGCTAAACAGAATATTAAAAGAGGTCACATCCTGGGAGAAAATAAAGCATGACACAGAGAAAATGCGCAGACTTCGTGATTTTCAATCACATCTGACCTGGACAATCAGTCAATATTTAGAGAAAACAAGGCTTAAAACGAAAACGTCCTGATTTTAGGTCCCAATCTTATTTGAGCAAATCTCCTTACTTGGCTTCTGACAAGATGACAAGTATGCATTATTTTCAGATAACAGCATGCAAGAAGGAATGCTTGTAATGTACATGTACAAACAATTTGCACAATGATAATTTCCAAAGTTAAAGTGGCACAACCCAAAGAGAAGCAAGTTGAAAAAGAAATGTTATTACACATCACCACCTTGAATGTTTAAGCCATTTTGTGCAAAAGATTATTGGCAAGTTTGTGAACAGCGGCAATATTTCTTTGTGTGAACAGTGGCAATAATTCTTTGTGTGAACAGCGGCAATATTTCTTGTGTAAACAGTAAACAAGGACCAGCAAAATTAAATTTCAGAACTTCTGGTTGGTGGAGTTTGACACTGTTAAAGTACATCAGGCAATGAGGACCATTTAATTCTTTGCATATACTGCATACATATCAACTAAAGTCATTCTGGAGTGCATGAGATCCAAAATAGGAGCACTGCTTGTATATAACATTGAGACAAACCAGAAACATACCGGACATGCTAAACTGAACATTCTTTATTATTATTCATTATCTTAATCTTGTTAAAACTACTAATTGACCCATGCTTTTCAAGATGATTTTAGTTATGAAATAGACTTAAAGACAATACTAAGCACATGCTAGTGTTTGCACAGTAGATTTGTGTTGATAATGCATCAATACCTGTACTGGTCAGAGGCATTAATTACTATTATTAAAAGTCCAAAAGTGTGATTCAAGACTGATGTAGCATTCAGTTAATAAATTTGTCAAGTTTACTTTAACCACACTATGAATACAATTTCACAAACTGTAGTTCCACAAACCATATGAAGCTCTGGATATCTCTCAACTTGACATAATCCTTGAATACAAATTCAATTTCGCATGGGCTCCAACCCTGTGGCATAATCAAATCAACATATGATGTGCACTAAACGTAAAGGTTGCACTTCCTGCTTTTCTCCACCACAAATTAGAAATTTCGCTTTCATTCATCTTGACTATTAAAACTTACTAAGAAGCTTATTGGCGTAACATGTTGCTTGTTGGACATCACTTTTTTAAAGAAAAGCAACATTTTGATTATGCTAACCTTAGCATCATAAAATATACACAGTTTAAAGCATCTGAGGTACTCCAGTAAAGTTAGTCTGGTTCCTTGATCAATTCCACTGAATTTATTATGAAACCTGGATCCAAATCAAAATGGACAAGCCAGTATCTGGATTTTACTGCAGACAGTTGTATTTCAGTACTATGTTCTTTAATTGGATAAGTCCATTTTTTAAAAGATTATTTCCATAAGACTTTAGGAAAATTCATAAGGGTTGGCAGATCTGTGGCTTGGATGCATCTTCATCCCAGGCCTTGATAAAAACTGAACTGTTTCAATCAATGCAAATAGTTAAAGCATAAGAATTCAAATATATACCTTTCTAAAGCATCCTTCTTCATCTCAGGCACATCAGCTGGATGGGTAGGCAACTCCATTTCTTCACCAATTGAAATACTGAGTGGCGAACGCTGAGAAGGGAAATGTGCACCATCACATGATTCTAAAGAACTATACATATTATCTGTGGCACTCGTCAAACACTCACTGGCTGTCCTTCTTCGACGTCCTGCCAGTGCCATTTCTGACATAGTCATGGAACAGTTATTGGCTTGTAAGTCAGGAGGTTTAAGTTCCGAATCTGACTGTTGGAGTGTCCAAGGATTGTCATACCTACCAAAGCCAGCACTATGAACAGAGTCAGAGTCCTCAGGTTTGTTATCCATTATAGTCTGCGTATCACTTTTCATAGCTGAGCAAAAGTCTGAATCTTTCCCATAGGATTTGTTCCATAAGGAAGGATTGCTTGTTTCACTTGCATCTGAATCCAAGTCTGAAGCCTCTCCAGTGACATGCCACGAATTTTTCTTATTCCGATAATCCTGCATATGTACATAGACAACAAAACACAATTAGTGTCGTATCACACAATCATCAAAGAAACCAACTAATTTATACTTTCTGTTAAACAAAATGTTTCCTTCTTTTTTTATAAAAGAAAAGAAAATTTAAATTTTTATATTTATATTTATTTATAAGTAACTTTATAAACGCAAGAAAAGACACAAGGCAGAGACAGGTTGACCTACAATGATACCTTACTATAAGCAAGTGTTCTGTTTCAAACATGCTTTAAGCATGTAGCAATATTATACCCCCCACTTAAGTTCAATATTGTACAAGCGTTAAGCATGTAGCAATACTGTACCAGTTTCAGTTCAATAATGTACAAGCTTTAAACATGTAGTAATACTGTACCAGTTTCAGTTCAATAATGTATAAGCTTTAAACATGTAGTAATACTGTACCAGTTTCAGTTCAATAATGTACAAGCTTTAAACATGTAGTAATACTGTACCCGTTTCAGTTCAATATTGTACAAGCTTTAAGCATTTAGCAATATTGTACCAGTTTCAGTTCAATACTGTACAAGCTTTAAGCATATAGCAATACTGTACCCAAGTTTACAGTGTACAATACTGTACAAGCTTTAAGCATATAGCAATACTGTACCCAAGTTTACAGTGTACAATACTGTACAAGCTTTAAGCATATAGCAATACTGTACCCAAGTTTACAGTGTACAATACTTATACCATGCAAATCACAGTCATTAATATCCTTGGTTATTCCTCAAAAGACAAAAGATTAGATGCAGATTTGCTTTATTAATTGTTTTGACTAAATCTTATTCTCCAAATCACATTTTAGACATATATCCATTGTGATTTTATTTACTTTGTTTTACTTGCTCAAGAGTTATTTTTTCAGTGATAAGCGATTCTATAATGTAATCTTTATAAAACAACACATTTAATTAATGTCAATACATATATTATGCACATAAGCAGCATATATTCACAAAAATATTGTGTATTCATTTAAGAATGACCATAAGGAAGGTTAAAATTCTGAATATAGATCAACCAGATTATAGATTTTAAAAAATATTGGTTTGGCTTTACACAACAACAAAAAATTTCCATACATTATTCTTTCCACTTTTGATTTGGGAAAATCCTGTGATGAGCAACTGACCAACAGAAAACAATTTAAAGCTTTCTCACATAGCTACATAGGCTGAGAAGCCCATGCCGAGGTTATATGACAGTGATTGGTAAAGGTGAGTGCTTTTGACCACTAAGCAACACCATGGTCCTGATACAAGATCACTATAAATGTGAGTGATGTACCAAACAATATTTTACTGTTTTACTATGGTAGCAATTAATAATGCATTAAACCTTTATATTTTCATGGCAGAAAATGTAATTACTGGTGACTTTCGACAATTTTAATGCACAGTAATAAACAAGAACTAAATTGGGAGAAGTTACTATTAATATGGGTACTAAATCGTGCTATTGCTCAATGCTTGTCATCATCCAAAGAAATGATCTACATATGAATAGTTAAAACCGAGATTTACAAAAACAAAGAAATATTAATTTTTTTTTATCTTTAAACATCCTGTATTAATTTAAAACATTTCCATCTAAGAACTCATAATCACTGTCTCTTAACAACTGCAAAGTATTTTTGTAATCTTTTAAATAACATTATGATAATAAAAATATGTGGAACAACAAGTAGAATAAAAAAATGAGTAAGATATAGCAAGACTTGTAGGATATGAAGAAAACAAATTGCTATAATTTTGTTTCCCAACTTGTATAGATCATATGAGATTAGCTTTGAAAATAATTAAGGGTATCCCAAGTCATACCATCATTATGGTAATATAAATTCTTGCAAGACAGCTGGAAGAAACAGAAGATTTCATAGACTGTAGCAATTGTCATTTCAATTTCTTACATTTCCACTGACCAAGTATTCATTTCATAAACAAGCACAAATTTCCTAGGGGCCCCAAGTGGCTGTAAGGTCCAAAATGCTTGTGTAAGTCTGTGTTTTGGATGTCTTATGCATATTTTTTTTTTTCCAACATGATTTGTAAGTCTGTGTTTTGTATGTCTTATGCATATTTCCTTTTCTTTTTCAACATGATTTGTAAGTCTGTGTTTTGTATGTCTTATGCATATTTCCTTTTCTTTTTCAACATGGAAATTGTTAAAATGTACTAACAAGGTTTTGTCAAAGAAATATCCAAGTCCAAACTAAAACATGTGAAGGGAAAGAAATCCTGAGAAACTGTTGTAATGGCATGAAGATCTAATCCGATCATTTATACATGGATACAAAAATATGTACCAAGCCTAATTTGTCTACCCCGAGTGGTTTAGGGGCAATCTTGCTAACAATCTTCTCAGAAAGAATCAGACTAAATCAAGGTGTTGATGCGCACAAAATACATTTTGTTTTAAATATTAAAATCTCTATGCAATCTAGTGCATTAGATCAAATGAATTCCTTAAACATCTGCCCCAAAAGATTGTTGAAAATGAAATTAATTCAAATTCTTTCTGGAATAAGATTACTTTTTCCAATAAGAATTTAAATGCATCAACATTGTCAAGATCCTTTACTCAAGTACTTTCCATTGGATTGAAGAGCCCTTTTTTTACACTCTTCTGAATTGAATTCATGTTTCTTAAATCTAAACAGATATACCTTTTACTTACCTTTATATAAACTTGAAGATGAGGCACCAATTTTGCATTACAGAACTGACAACTGAAAAAAAGAAAATTCAATAATAAAAAATATACAAATCCTTCTTTTTTACAGTTAAAATCTGCACAGAAACCAGCAAACAGATTAAGCAATCATAGCCACTAATCTAAAATTTTGAACATTTTTTTTTTATAAAAATATTTTTTTTCAAAAATTTAAAACTGACATTGTCAACAACCAACATTTTGACTTTTGAAAAACAAGAGTCCCTTACTGGGCTGATGCTCTAACTGGTTGAAATTTCCAGGAATCCAGGATAGGTCTACTTCTTTTGTTAAGTACTGCAACCATCTCTGATATTCTTGAGAAATGCATAGATACCAATGTTTTTGGTAACATAACTTGTTTTCTTATGATGAAGTTATCATGTTCCCATGTTCATAATAAATTTCTTTTTCACATTCGTTGGACATTGAACATTGAATCAGATATCATGGACAGATGTCTGAACTTGACTCAGTGTCTAGTTATAACCATATACTAAGTTTGTTACATTTATGAGTGATATATTTTTTGAAGTAAAAAGAAACAAAGCTGTTCAACTGTTTTTATTCAAAGAATTGTTCATTTATATTCATGAACTAAGTAAAATGGTAAGAATAAAATCATACTTGTTTGCATTATCATGCTTGGAAGCTTGCATAACAATACAACCCCAAGACAAGACAAGACTTTTACCTAAAAGTCAACTGTTCAATTGAATGCAACAAAATACAAAATCTGGTCAAATATTACTTTTTGTACATGTACCAGTCATTGTGCAAGCAATAATTTGTAACCTGACCATAAGCTCAATAAAGTCTAGTTTATACAAAGTCTTTAAAACAATGTTCACATACTGTCCAAATTCATTTGTATCTGTACATGTCACTGTGTAAGCAATGACAACTGATTTGATGACAAGATCAATTAGGTCTGATTTTCAGAAGTCCTTCAAAAAATTGAATAAACTATCACCAGTTTCATTTTGAACTAATTGTATAGGATAATAAGTATTTTAGTCAAAACCATATTTCAGTGCTATCATTCATGTAAGAAATTACAAGATTTTCAAGATGGCCACAGGCACTATAGTGCCATGTTAGAGGTTAGATGAGAACAAAGTTCTTTCAGAGCTAGCTACTAAGTGCTGCTATAGTCTTTTAGTGCAATATAACCATCTGTTACAGTAAGTAGTCACATAAAGGATTTTCAGAACTGCCATCAAGACAGCCATTTTAAAAGTTATATTAGCATTATGCTAATATTGGGACAAATATAAAGTGCAAGATGGAATTTTTAAAAAAAAAATCAAAAAGTCCATAAGGACATCCATTCTAGAGTAACTGTTACATGATTTATAAAATAATGGTAGGTTACATTGGCATCATTTTCAAATAAGGCCCACAACATATAACAAGAAGCGTTGTGGTTAAAACCACATGTAAAGTGACTATAGCAAGAATTTTTAGGTAGCCACCACGATGATAACCATTGGAGGTCTGATCAATGCTTTTCATTTAGAACCAACCGGATAATTAAGTCAAGTCTTTTGGTGAAAATCTGATGTCAATTTAGGAGAACTAGCTACAACCATACCTGTTAACTTTTCCAAAGCCTTGGAGAAAGATAAAATGTAAAAAATAATGGAGATTTGAACTTCAAACAGGAAGGTTTTACAGGCTATTTTGTAATCACCCATTTTATCTTCCAGGTCCAATATGTGTGATATTTTCAAAGGACACACCTTGGACATCCACAAAAACTTTTCCAGGGGGAAGGGGAGCAAACATGTAAGGGTCTGCCATTAAATTTTACTAGGCCAAAACATGTTTAAAAGTGAAATTTGAGGTGGGACTTGTGTCCCAACCCTTTGCCCCAATGTATGAGCGAAACATGCTGTTATCCCTGTGAGACATCTAATTTTTCCCCCTGCCCATGTCCTCTTATCATATTCTGTTCAGCTGTAGCTAAACTGCACAATAGCTAAAGGTTAGATTTAAGTACAAAAGCAATGAAACCAGTGTGCCTAATTAACAGTTAATCCTTATCATTGCAGTTCTCTTGTGACAAAAAGTATCTCTCTGACATACTTCAAAGAAACCATGTTCTACAGTGTGTATATAAGCACCATCAATTGATTGGCAAATAAACAATGCTCTATTTTGTTGAAACTTATGAAGCCTGTGACTTTATTTTAACAATTCAAAATTTGCAGTTACATGTTACCATGTGGCAACTACTTTTCACACGTTTTATATTCCACCTTATTTTCTTGGGATCAACTCAAAAGGCATGTAACACAGTTTACTAAATAAAATATTTATTCTCAATTAGTTATTTTGGGGTGCATATACTGCATGATATATTTGTTTCATTCCTTCTTTTAATGTGATCATGGTTGTTGTTTTAGGGTTTAATGCCACATTTCAGCACACGATAGGCTATACATGGCGGCCAGTAGTATTGGTGGAGGAAGAACATGGGAAAATCCCTGGAAAGAACTGCTGACCCACAAGAAGCTACTGGCAAGCTTTCTCACATAACTACATTAGCCGAATCTTAGACTCTAACCCATGCAGACAGAGGTGAGACGGCAGTGATCCATAACAGAAAGCGCTTTAGATCACTCTGCCACTTGGGGCCCCTCATAATCATGGTAATTATAGTTTAAATATACAGTACATGAATGCCCCGGTGTTTACTGGAATAAGTTTCTTTGGTGGGAATAGGGATGCGATTTCGCTTGCAGCACAAACTACACAACAAAGTGATTATTCATGACACTGATTCTAATTGGTGTCAATTTTATTGTTATGGTTTACATTTTTGATTATAGCATTGTTGTAGGGTTTTAAAAAAATTGAAATTTACGTGAATAATGTATATTATTAACATTCTGTTTGCTTATGAAAAAAACAACTTTGATGTGTCATGTTAGCTTTTTCATCACAACAATATCAACAGGTGAAAAGAATGAAAATGGAGTCTGTCAATTGCATATATCTATTTATATATGTGTTTGAAAAATGAAAATTGAGAGACATAATGCAATTATTGAGAGTTCTCTGCCAAAAATCAGGAGATACAATGTATTCTGAAATCACCGGATAGGCATGGAATGACCCCAAAATCAGGAGGTCGTGGGTTCAATCCCCTCCCCCCCCCCCCTTGAGTCATACCAAATACTTTTTAAAAAATGGTACTAACAGCTGCCTCGCTTGATGCTCAGCATTAAGAGGTTAGTGTTAGGACTGGTCGGCCTAGTGTCAGTATAATGTGACTGGGTGAGACATCATGCAACATGTCTGCGGCATGATGCCCCTGTGCTAGACATCACTAAAAACTGCCTCACTGCAGACATCATAGCAATATGACTGATAAATTGTTAAAGCTACGTTAAAAATCCTAATAAAAAAAATCAGGAGTTTTTCTCCATGTATGAGAGTTTACAGGTAAGTATAACAAGATTTTCTAGCTGGTTAAAATGGTGGCACGATTTGAAGTTTAACTGGCACCAAAATTCATTTAGAATAAGTAGTTTATATATTAAAAAGCATTTAGTGAAAATCCCATGCAACTATAGTACTACTATCAATTCAGGAGAATTAACTATAACAAGATCTCAAGATGGCCACCACAGTGGACATATTTTATGTCCGATCAGCACATTTAACGTTTTGGTAAAATCCCATTTCACTAAAACCATTTATTTAGTAGGAGTAGTCTAAAAAAGCATATCATATATCATTTGGGCAAAATTTTTATTAAGGACCAACAAGACATGGTAAGAAATACTACAAAGCTAATTTTGTATGGAGAAGCAGCATTGTTGTTGTTGTTGTTGTTGTTGTTGTTGTAGTGTTCAACGTCATTTTTCAGCACACGATGGGTATACATGTTGACCAGTATTAATGGTGGAGGAAAACCCCCGGAAAGAACCACTGACTTACAAGAAGCAACTTGTAAGCTTTATTTCTCACATACCCACATTGGCTGATTCTTAGACTCAAACGCACGCAGACAGGTGAGATGGCAGTGATTCATAATGGAGAGCGCTTTAGACCACTCGGCCACTCGGGGCCCCTTGAGAAGCAGTGTAGTGTTGCACCTTGGTTGTACTGTCTTGAGGACATCTAACATATGTCTGTCCCCATGAAGACATCACAAGTCGTGAAACTTTCATGCATCACCTGTATGTCACAGCACCCACATATTTGGCAAAATATCAGTTCTTCTGATCTTGTTTTTGAAGCTCTATATTTTAACTTTTGAAGCCCTATATTTTAACTATATGCATAATGTGTATGCAATAAGAAGTCTATAAAACTGTTTTCTTCAAAATTTTAATGTATTTGTCTCCTGTGATGGATTGTTAAAACATCGTAATTTTGTAACTCCTATCAGAAGTGAAGTTCAAACATCATCAGATCATACTAAAATATAGTGGGCTATAACCGACACTTCATTTTAATTTAAGTTTCATGATTTTGCTTATGAAAGAATTGGGATGGGTGGGGTGACTTCAATTAGTAGAATATAACACATAAAATATGAAATATATAATAAAGAATATAAAACAGGAAAGTAATTTTGAACTGTCCAATTAAGAAAATGCAAGGACAATAAGACACTAATCTTTTCTATGCAATTAATTTCTATAGCAGACATTACAGAATTTGATCAGGCAATCTAGAGGAAAGAGGATAAAAATTACATGTATATCTTACTGATTGCCATTACATGTATATATTACTGATTGCCATTTTTTGATGACATCATTACTATATCTTACTTATCTAAGCCTTACTTTAAGCCATTCGACTGTGGATTATACATTTTTAAATTACATTTTATTACAGGTTCACTTTTTAAAGGCATATCCAGCTAGGTTTCATAACAGAGCCCTGGGTGGCCAGATACCACTGATTCTGATACATCACCAACAGCTCACATATGTCTGCATTGGTTAAAGTTTCAGGTTCTGAGTTTTTTCTTCAATTTATTTGGATTTTAATGGGTTCATTTGTATCTCTGGAAAAATTTGATGTGAACATACAAAATTCTTGGACAAAGACAGTTTATCACAATTTTATACAAAACCTACACTTAACCATAATGATTTAAAGAACTACCACCCAGTTTCTAATCTCACATTCATTTAAGAAATCTTAGAAAATGTTATTCTAACCCATCTTGTATGTTATTTGAATTCATCTAACCCAACTTGTATTGTATTTGAATTCAGAGTTGTTTTAGCAATGTACAGTCTGCATATCGCCCTTGCCACAGTACTGAATCTACTCTTCTGAAGTAGTTAATGACAGGGGTATGTTCTTGGACCTGTTCTCTTCATGCTATACACTCAGCCGCTCTCAGGTGTCATAGATCATCACCCACTGTCTCACCAACTGTACGCTGATGACACCCAAATATACAAGTCTAGCCACCCAACTGAAGTTGATGCTACCATCCAAGGAGTAGAGAGCTGCATTTCTGATGTGAAATCATGGATGACATGTAGCATACCTATCCATGTTCACAAAAATTTTCCACTATAAAGAAAATTATTAATGTACAAGAGGTGAACTCATTAGGGATACCAAAATACTGACTTTATGGATAACTTCTGTTTAAATTTTGCAGATCAACCTTAACACTGATGCGCAGTAAAGGATAAAACAATAAAGATAACTAAGGTACGATCAAGTTAGGCAGACTGCACTTTGTTATAACACATTTATATGTATTACAAATCAGATTATTCCATTCCTGCTGAGTTGAAATTTATCTGTTTATACCAATATTATAAATTCTATCATCATTACCTTGTATTGAGGTTTGAATCTTCAGCTGACCAGCCCGCCATTATTTCCTCATCATACAAAAGTGATTGACACCTGCTACAGCGACTCAGTGAGCAAATTTCAACCTCTATAGCAATGTTGTTGAACATATTTTTTATGGTATTGACAAATTGGACATCTGCATCATTAGCCTCTGGAGAGTCTATAAAACCCTCAAATTCATGTGTAAAGGGGCTGGCCTGCTTGTTCTCTGTATAATAAAAATGAATGTAATACATTATCAGATTGCTAAAAGAATGAAACCCAGTGGCAGCATAATCCTTTAAAAAATGGTGAAAATTTATGATATCGTACAGACATTCTTTTGCTCAAATAGATGTATATCTTCTTGACAAAATTTGCTAACAAATATTGCAATGTGGACAACAATCATGTCTGAGTATTTGAGGATGTTAATGACTAGGAGTGAAATGATACACGTGTACTGTTTATTGATTCAATTCTCAATACACAGCCTACAATATTATCCATTATTGATATGCATCTTAACTTCTTGGTCTATCTTTACAAGTTCTGTCATTGGGATCAGAGCAGCAAGACATTATCTGAAATCTTCTTTGTAAAGCAAAATGTCAATATGACCAGACAGCTAGGAGAATTAGATGTAACAAGATTTTCAAGATATCCATCATGAGAGCCATACTTGATATGTGAGTGGCACCATTTTCATTTAAGACCAAAGAAGTCTCCTAGTGTCAATTATAACCTTTCACTACCAGAAGAAGCAATAGAAAGAATTTCAAGTTGTCTGCTCTGCTGGCTGTATTGGACCTCAGACTGACACTATTTTCATTTAAAGTCAACAGCATGGAAAGTCTTTCGCGTGAAAACCCTATGACCATGTGACTTACTCTAATGGAAGAGTAAAATGACAAGATTTTAAAGACTAGGGTCATCTATGACATGACCATCCATTAAGGTGTAGCAATAAGATGATTTTCATGACAGTTGCTATGACATCTGCATGTCACCATATCTGCCATAACACACCATGTCACACAAAAACAGGAATTTACTCCCAAGCCCCTTGCCATGATCATGTTTTTAAAAAAAAAAACACCACAATTATCAGGAGTCTTAAGCACAAAGATTCCTCTTCTAATTTTTTTTTTTTTAAAAAAATTCCACTAAATTACGCATGATGTGTAAACGTATATGGATTAAGCTTTTTCGGTATATCCACCTTCCAAAAATCTTGTTTATATTAACATTCCATTAATCCCACAGACCGTATTTTAGAAAAGACCGCTTTACGTAACTACAATATATGAGTATGCTTGTCCGTGGGCTTGTTCTTTCCTACAGTAACATGTTCTATTTATAGCAAACCTTGTTTTACTTTCCCTCAAATTCTATTTATAGCATCTGTATGGCTTAGTGAGGAAAGAAGACTAAATTTATTTATGTGGCTACTATATAAATACATGTATGTCCAAATTATATGTACAACTTTTGGAAATTTGCTTATTGTCGATATCACGTTACTGTATGACCTAGGTTGCGAGATTTGTGTAGTCACGTGACTAGGAATGCAAATAGCCAGATCTGGGACAAATTTCAGGAATGATGTACTTTCGTCTGTCAGCAGATTAAAGACATAACAAATGCTATGCTCTCGATTTTTGAGAAAATAAATCATATTCCTATCGATTTCATGCTGGTATATCTCGATGCAAGATCGTTCAAGTTTGCTGGGCCGGCATGTAAACTGCTACCCATGCGAGCATCAAATGGTGTCGGCAAATTCCAACTTTTTGATAGGAAATGCGCTCTGACCCTACACCCCAACATGAATGTCCAAATATCAAAAATGGGGTGGCAAAGGTCAGTGGAAACTCGGACTACTCAGACCAGCATGCTGCTGATGATATATGATATTTTGATAGTGTTGTCGACAACTTATTTTTGTGAATGGGTACTCGTCCTTAATTTTCAATACCCGGGTTTTCGCTATGGTTGAGTACCCGGGTACCCGTTGACAGCCCTAATGTTTAACAAGAAAAATTCAAAACCCTTGGCTGACATTTAGGTGGAGAATTTAATTCATTGTGCATACTGCAAACATATCTACATTATCAAAATTAAGTAAGCAACACAAGTTGAAATAAGAACACCATCTGTCCAAAATGTGATATATGTTCATTTTTAAAGAGATTGGCGTATTTGTGTGGTCAAATTGCATCAGATACAGTTCTGCCAATACAGTATGTATTAATATTGCTGTGTCATGAACAATTTATTTCTGGCCAGGATTAATTCTGAGAATCCAACAGAGAAGATTAAGCAACAGTACCATCCACTGTCTAGTGAGTGCAAATATCCACACTAATGACACTGTCTAGTGAGTGCAAATATCCACACTAATGACACTGTCTAGTGAGTGCAAATATCCACACTAATGACACTGTCTAGTGATTGCAAATATCTACACTAATGACACTGTCTAGTGATTGCAAATATTCACACTAATGACACTGTCTAGTGATTGCAAATATCCACACTAATGACACTGTCTAGTGATTGCAAATATCCACACTAATGACACTGTCTAGTGATTGCAAATATCCACACTAATGACACTGTCTAGTGATTGCAAATATCCACACTAATGACACTGTCTAGTGATTGCAAATATCCACACTAATGACACTGTCTAGTGATTGCAAATATCCACACTAATGACACTGTCTAGTGATTGCAAATATTCACACTAATGACACTGTCTAGTGATTGCAAATATCCACACTAATGACACTGTCTAGTGAGTGCAAATATCCACACTAATGACACTGTCTAGTGAGTGCAAATATCCACACTAATGACACTGTCTAGTGAGTGCTAATATCCACACTAATGACACTGTCTAGTGAGTGCAAATATTCACACTAATGACACTGTCTAGTGAGTGCAAATATTCACACTAATGACACTGTCTAGTGAGTGCAAATATTCACACTAATGACACTGTCTAGTGAGTGCAAATATTCACACTAATGACACTGTCTAGTGAGTGCAAATATTCACACTAATGATACTGTCTAGTGAGTGCAAATATTCACACTAATGACACTGTCTAGTGAGTGCAAATATCCACACTAATGACACTGTCTAGTGAGTGCAAATATTCACACTAATGACACTGTCTAGTGATTGCAAATATTCACACTAATGACACTGTCTAGTGAGTGCAAATATCCACACTAATGACACTGTCTAGTGAGTGCAAATATTGACACTAATGACAGTTAATGACACTGTCTAGTGAGTGCAAATATTCACACTAATGACACTGTCTAGTGAGTGCAAATATCCACACTAATGACACTGTCTAGTGAGTGGATATTACACTAATGACACTGTCTATTGAGTGCAAATATTCACACTAATGACACTGTCTAGTGAGTGCAAATATTCACACTAATGACACTGTCTAGTGAGTGCAAATATTCACAATAATGACACTGTCTAGTGAGTGCAAATATTCACACTAATGACACTGTCTAGTGAGTGCAAATATTCACACAAATGACACTGTCTAGTGAGTGCAAATATCCACACTAATGACACTGTCTAGTGAGTGCAAATATTCACACTAATGACACTGTCTAGTGAGTGCAAATATTCACACTAATGACACTGTCTAGTGAGTGCAAATATTCACACTAATGACACTGTCTAGTGAGTGCAAATATCCACACTAATGACACTGTCTAGTGAGTGCAAATATCCACACTAATGACACTGTCTAGTGATTGCAAATATCCACACTAATGACACTGTCTAGTGATTGCAAATATTCACACTAATGACACTGTCTAGTGAGTGAAAATATCCACACTAATGACACTGTCTAGTGAGTGCAAATATCCACACTAATGACACTGTCTAGTGAGTGCAAATATTCACACTAATGACACTGTCTAGTGAGTGCAAATATCCACACTAATGACACTGCATTACCTTCAACCCACTTAATGATCTATTGAAAGCAGCAAAATTTGCTTCATATTTAGTACATATATTTAGTACATATATATATATATATATATATATATATATACAGTGGGACCCCGCTATAACACGGTAGTTGGGAGCCATAGAATCCGACCGGGCTATGAACCGAACCGTGTTATAAGCAACCATGTACAATACCAACACATTTTTGGATTTAATTGGGGGGGGGGGGGGGGGTACATAAAGACGGGTGCAAAAATGCATGGCACGATTACCATTTTTGATGAATATATATTAAATGAGAAAAACATTTGCTGTGGTAACAGAAATTGCAGATATAATATATTACTTTATTCAGAGAACGATGCATTGATACATACACGTGTCTAATTTAAGTATACATGTATAATCTATTGCATGAAAAGAGTATCAACACCGTGTACTCACCAGCGAATTTTGTAGCATACATTGAATCCATAATACAAATATTTCCATCGAAAATATCCACACACGGATGTAAAATATTCAATAATTTTGTCACAGATCATTATGTGACTGAATTCAATGAAAAGAAAAAAAAAAAAATTACGTAACGGGTGTACGTAATGAATGATGAAATAGTACATGTCCATAGATTAAATAATGGAAGCTACAGTGTATTCTTATAATAACTACATGTACATCTCAGGATCTCTCTGTCTCTGAATTCAGTCATTGTAAATTTCAGCATTTTCCCACCCAAGCTGCTAGTCAAAGTCCTTTGAACTTGCCGCCCAGTTATTGCGTCATGTTCTTTTGATGTACTCTAATAAATACAGCAGGCAGAACTGGCTTAACCACTGAATTATGTCACTGTTTAGCTCGGCAGTTCACTTTGATGATAAACAATGTACTTAAATTAATTGATTTATACATTCTGGTGAGAATCTTTTATCAACCGCCGCATTGGCTATTGCTTAGTTGTGTATGAAATTAAGAGAACATATATCGGAGATTTTTTTGAGCAACGATTGTATTCGGAATGCATTCAAGACAAACACAAAGTAGACACGATGGCTTCATTACTCAGGAATCAGTAATTATAATATTGACACTTATGAACTGTAATTTTTCAACAATAAACAAATATCAAAGTTCTCAGTAGGCCGAGCAATTGGTTCGTATTTCCGACGTTTATTTTGGCACAAAACTAGAAGAAATTTGATAATACATTTTCTACACGTTCTTTTTCGCACTGTTTAGACGAATATGAGAATGATAATTAACTCTTAATTTTTTTTTTTTTTTGGTCTTTGAGAAAAATACCTGTAATAAATTACCCGAAATTTCGGGAGCCATGCAACGACCGGGTTATATCCGAATTCGGGTTATAGTGGGGCGGGTTATAGCGGGGTCCCACTGTATATATATGGCTACCCATGGTTTTAAAGATTAGAAACTTGATTTATGTGTTTATTTAATATCAGTGTGGTTGTTATTATATGAGTGTTTGCATATGCATAAGGCATTATTATTTGACAAAGCAAAGTCACCAAATATTTTGTATTTCTTGTTAAGACGATCAAATGCTTTTAAAAAACAAACATTAAGTTTTTATTTTATTATCCAGATTTGAATTTCCAAGCATGTTCTATGGATTTAAATAAACAGATAGGTTATTCTCAATTTTACATTGTCTTTTTGGTAATGCATATTATGGTCCCCCCTGGAACTTTAAAACACTTTTTGAGTCTCAAAAACCCCAACACTGTCTGGGAATATGGCAGGTATGGGATGGCATCCTTTTCATTCAGTGTCAACTAGACAATGGGATGAATGTGGGTATAATGTTTCATGGCAATCCTCCAAGTACTTTAGGAGCAGGAGTTATACAAATTATTCTGCAAATGGACTAATGAATGACAGATCCTCTCAAAAGCTCTTGTGGTGTATGACAAGTAGAGTTAAGAACCTGATGCAGTTTGTCAAGAAAATACACCTCATGTTAGATTTAGACTGCTAATCATAAATAGAATACATAAGTTGTGTGAAGCAGCTAGTTCCCTTGCCAATTTGTTTCTAGTAGATTTATAAGAAATTTAAAGAAGGAATGCAACCATTATACCAACATCAACTGGATCAATTTCATGAAAGATGCAAATTTAGCACTGTTTTGTTAAAGAACAAACACCTAATTCATTTAGTATTTGTGTGCACAATGGATGCAATAGAACAAAAAATATGTCATATGTCTTGACTGTAGAATCAGTGAACCAAATCCAATCTGGATGCATTTTTTCATATGCATATAACAAAATTGTTAATTTATTTAGATATAATCAACAAGGACTTAAGTGATTTAACACCTAATCAGTTTAGTTACCTGTCAGTTCAATAATGTTATGTTTTAGCTTCATGGTTGTTACTGGATATTAGATTCAAAGTTTTAATAATATCTACAACTCATTAACATATCTCTCTCCTTCCATACACACATACTGTAAAACACATCCAACATTAAGCACACTTCCCAATGTGTCTACACATAATCACAGATAGATGTACATCTATTTCTTTTGTTACACACTATCTCGCAGCAATATACAAAGTCATTTCAAATTATGCCCTCAATCACACATATCTTTTTGTATCCCTTTCATTGTCGATAATATTGTACATTTTCTGTCACTCATTAAACCATCAATTGCTTCACCCATGTACTAAACAATGGGACATTTTAGCCCAGTAGGAAGCTTACAAGATATGTTAACGTAGAATAGCCTTATATGTACTTTACTAGCATCATATGACAAGAAAAGAAATTACTACAATGAATGTAGCATGGGATCAAAAACGTTCAAGTACCTAGACTAATGATTTTTTAAAAAATTTTGAAGAATATTTTCTATGTCAATTAATGTGAATTAACAATGAAAAAAAGAAAAAAATTATGCCCTCTCCATTTATCTTTTTGGGTGTAAAGTTGTGATATTCTATGGACACTAAGCCCCAATTTGAAAATTGTGGCAAAATTCTGGTTAATACTTTGCCCAACACTGACAAGTAAAACAAGAATAATGGTGAATGAAAAAGCAACTACAATGCAATTTCCGTAAACCTGTCACTGTAGCAAGTAATCAGAGTTCTGATTAGAACTGGAAACAAAATGTGTGGTCAGTCTGCCAGACTAGGGATGTTCCACTGTAATCATACCTGTCAACACCTAGAGAGATATAAGTATAACGTATATGGCAAAAGTACATACTGTGAGTATAACAGTATAATTATTACATGCCATAATTACAGACAATTGTATTAAAAATGTACACTCAGTTTCGCAACAGACCTGGATCTACAGCTGGTTAAACGTCTCATCACAAATAGGCAAAATCCATGTGGATTATACCAGAATAGAAAAATAAAACATGCTGACAAATAATCACTGGTCTACAGCTAAAATGCCTCTGTAATAAATAAACTCAAACTTTACTGGCCACTGAGAATGAAATGCTTAAAATAGTTGATTGGCCATAGTTTAATAGATATGCTTCTGGGTCAGATGGAAATGGCATAGGATAAGCAAGTTATAAATGAAAGAGATCTCAATTGAAACCAGAAATGACTAAAATACATGTTTGACTGAATCTATTAATAAATCCATGACTGGGTTATGACAGTACTTGGTTTTTGGGTAAAACAACAAATGATGCAGTCTGAAGCTAGTATCGCATCAAACATGAAATGAATTGCATCATGTTATTTTTATAAGTTATGGATGATGCAACCATAACTAAACTTACATCTCTCTACCCTATATCATCTCTAGGAATCATACAGTGTTGTACTCTCCTATTTGTCAGTGTTTGATTTTGCAAAGGGACACATTTCTGTTTAGCCAAATTTAGCACATACCTTGTGTGAACAATGCAGATAACTTCTATGTTTAAGGTGAAGTGACTTTTGCATCACAAAAGCACAGTACACCGCTCCCTCGATAACTCGCGCCCTGATAACTCGCGAACCCGCTTATAACGCGGTGTCCGGCGTGGATCCCGTTTTTTTTTAAAGAAAATATTTTTTAAAAATGAAGAAAATCGTGATCAGAACTGGTGAATGAAACCTTGATATATCGCCCGTTTTATCGTCGAAAATGACGGTTAGTGCCCGAAAAGTTAGAATCAACATCGTGAAATTTTCAGGTCATAATAAGGAATCGCATATCTTGTTAGATTTTATCAGGAAAAATATTTTCTCAGTTCACTGTAAATAATAATACTGTATATGTATAGGGGAAATTAGTGTTTTAATCTTTTCATTGTGTTGCAATGTAAGCAGTATAATCGTTGCACGTTCTCTTCTATTCAAACATGAAAAGAGTCAATTGACCGTCACATCGATGCCCGCGAGCACATCTGTGAGAACCTAATTAAATGCCGGCTTCGTTTTGATCGACGACTTGGGGAAGTGTTTGTTGCATTGTAAAACTCAATTAAAATAGACCTGCTTTGTTTTATAAGGCGGTCTTTTGTATCAAATCAGGTAAAAGACGTACAATACAAAAGTTCAATGGAATGCAAATCCTACATGTATAAACTCTTGTGGTCAATATCGTGTCTCAACATCAATCAAATTAGTTGGACCAATCGAACATGGTTTCAAATAGTATGTACTTATTGTCATTAAAGTATATATTAATCAGTAATTTATCCTAATCATTTGTAAATGGGATCATGGAGAGCAAAGGAATCAAGCGAAAGGCGTACTCGGTGAATGAAAAGCTTACTGTCATAGAGAGGGTTCGTAATGGTGAATCAAGATCAAAAGTTTGTAGTGAACTTAAACTTGCCGAGTCAACACTCAGAGGTTGGCTCAGGGATGAGCAGAAATTTCGGGATTATTTGCATGAAGTTGATTCTGATGATGGATTTAAACGGAAACGGGCACGCACTGCAAACGACACAGAATTAGATGATGCTGTGTACACCTGGTTCACACAACAACGTGAACAAAGTGTTCAGATTTCGAGAACAATTCTCAAGGTCCAGGCAGAGAAAAATGGCAAAAACTATGGATACTGAATCAGATTTCATGGCAAGCCATGGATGGCTTTGGAGATTCCAGCGCCGACATGGAATAAAACAAAATTCTTTGTCGGGAGAGATACGCTCAGCAAATCAGGCGGCCTCATCTAGTTATCCCAACCAACTCCGAGAGATACTGACCCGTGATGGATATACAGACGACCAAGTTTATAATTGTGATGAGGCTGGTCTATGCTATCGGATGATTTAAATATTTTTTTTATATATTTTTTTTTTACATGTCTGACGTTTAGACCCATTCAATTCATGGTTGGTAATGGTTTATCTTTGTAATTTTTTCTTTACATTTTACTCTATCTATCTATCTAATCAATCTATCTATGTATCTATTTAGTGATAGCAGAATTTTATGTTTTAGATCAACACAAGTTTCGACGTTATCGTTTTTCGATATGAATGTTATCTTTTTTGATAAAATAAATCTTGATTCATTTTGAACAAACAATAAAAC
This sequence comes from Unio pictorum, assembly GCA_030141615.1. Taxonomy (NCBI): domain Eukaryota; kingdom Metazoa; phylum Mollusca; class Bivalvia; order Unionida; family Unionidae; genus Unio; species Unio pictorum. The sequence goes on from JARLTB010000179.1 coordinate 384,917, forward strand.
TAGAATGTATCCAAATCAACACAAAAAGCAGTGACGTAATACACAATGTGTTTAGCGATACACATGTTAAGAATATTGATACCTCGTGGAATAATGTTTGTTTTTACGATCTTTTCAAGATATTTTTTCAAGAAATTAAAGGTAATTTATAAAGAAAAACGAACAACACCTTTATAAAGAAATATTTATTCACAGTTATTCTCAGCACGATTAAAAAACGAGTATTTAACAATGCCCCCCCCCCCCCTTTCGCCTCTGTCGATCTTCCATCACTTTATTAGTTTTTTTTTATAGGTCCCTCGGTAACTCGCGCCCTCGCTTATAGTGCGGTCGATGTTTTTGGACCCCGTTGTGCGCGAGTTATCGAGGGAGCGGTGTATAACCAAAATGGTCAAGACAGCCTATCACCTTTATTTAGCTGCAAAATTGGTGATCAGGGCAAGGGCCCTACATTTATGCTGCAACACTATTTTTAGCACAAACTGTGGAGCAGTGAGCAACGAGCATGGCAAGAAATTTCACCGGGACATTGCAACAATGGAGAAATGCTATCAGGGCAAATAAAGTCCATCAATGCTTGCAGACTACTGCTGGACAGTGGCAAGAAACACTCCATTAAATATGTACAAAAGACAAGCCAAAAAGCTTCGAGTAGACACTAAATAAGAACTAAACTATGTACTTGTGTACAAATAACAGTTTTTTGCCTTTTGTTTCATAATAAATTTCATTTATATAACCCATCTGCTTTTTAAAGTGTTACATAAACAGGACAGGTAAAATATTATCATGGGTGGGACATCATGCTACATGTTTGTGGCATGATGCCCCAGTGCTAGACATCATAATAAACTGCTACACTGCAGACATCATAGCAATATGACTGAAAAATTGTCAAAGTTATGTTAAAAATCCAAATTAAACACACAAATATTATCATGTGAAGCAACCATAAACACAGGAAAAGACCTAGGTTTACAATTAATGATTACTATCTATCTATCTATCTATATATATATATATATATATATATATATATATATATATATATATATATATATATATATAAACACACAATTAGTATATGTCCAACTTCATCTGAGTCAGCATAAAGTCTTGTCCAAAAAAACCTGCAATGAGCACAGTAATCTACTTCACTGTTACATAACTCGGGGTATTACAATCTGTCAATTTGTCCTTGTTCTGATTTGACATGTTTCAAAGTTTAAAAGGATCCTGCTCCGCAAATATTTCAGTCATATAACATCCATGTGTCACATCTTTAACAATTTTTGCCATGTTTTAAATGTATTGACAGTGTCTGGTAAGAAAGTCTCTTCGTTGTTATAATAGATCTGCTACATGAATTTTGAAACTGAAGAAACATTCTATTTTCTTGGAAACTCAAAACAGACAACTGTTGTAAAAAGATAATAATAAGTGTCAAGAAATAACATGTAGATCTATGAAAGGCAAGTGTACCCTTGTGATTTTTTTTATAAGTGGCAGCTTTCATTTTCAGATTATTCACAAATGTATGTGTGGGGGGAATGAACAGATGAAAATAAAAATTGCAGGCAAATCATTTTTTGCTTTATTTTTCTTGTTGTTTAATGTACCAAGAAGTTAATCCATATACAGAAAAGTGTAAGACAATGATTACGCCAGAAGCATAATGGATGGCATAAATGTTATCATAAGTGTTGAAGTTGCTCAAAGCTGGACATGTCAACTTCCAGTCATGCAAATTTTAACAAGGATAATTTTTCATGGACAATTTTGTCTTACTAATACAATGTGAGTAATTTCTTAAGGAATCTGCTGCTTAAACCAATGAAAAAAGATTCTTACTGAATAATTATGGTCAGCAGTGTATTCTTACTTAATAATTATGGTCAGCAGTGTATTCTTACTGAATAATTATGGTCAGCAGTGTATTCTTACTGAATAATTATGGTCAGCAGTGTATTTTATTTGCTGTACTCTAGTGAGCACAGCTACAATTATGAATTGATCTGTTGTTTGATTGAAAAAATGGGATGGTAAAAGTTACAAAAATGCAAATGCAAGGCATCTAAAAATAGCACAAAAATCCCAGCAAAAAAAAGGACAATGGCATAAAACAATCATGAACAGCACAACAGATTGGTAGCATTTACAAAAGTTCAGAACCGGTGAATGAATATGTCAACTGGTTGCCCTCTGGTGATTTTCAAGATCATATTTGCAAATTTGCAATCAAATTTACACAAAAATAAAATCTGGCAGTTGACTAATCTCTTCTGTTTGTGGGACTGCCAGTACTTACACAAGAAACCATGTTTACATAAGACTTCTGGTTTTAGTCTCTAAGTGACCAGTCCCAAAACAGAACCATTACCAACCTCTGCTAATGGAAAAGATCTGTACATATTTTAACAAGCATGAAATGGAAAATTCAGTTGTCATTAAAATAATTGTCAGTTGCTTACCATATTTGCAGAAATCTTTAAGGCTCTATCAACATTAACTATTATCCAAAGAAAATTAAGACACTGTATCAGTGATTTGAGCCAAAACAATCTGAAAAGAGCCTGTTTAGAGAACTCCAAATATGAACTTAAAATAGCTGACCCGATAATGAAGCATATGATTTTTGACAGATCTAGTGGATCTCAAAACATTATTCGAAATAACCTTATACATGTTAATATTTACTATTTAATTTGTTAATTAAAACAAACACTTTTTGTCATCCTGGACAATCAATTCAGCATTCAACTGATATCTGCTCTTAATGTCAAAGAAAACGAAGTAATTCAGGGTAGGCAACCTAAAATTTTAAAATGACCACTAAATTTTCAAGTAGTGAAGTTTAGTAAGCACTAGGAGCATTGCAAGTATGAACCGCTCCAGTGGCCTAGTGGTTAGAGCGTCCGCCTCATAAGCGGGAGGTCGTTGGTTTTATGCCCGGCAGAGTCATACCAAAAAGTTACAAAATGGTACTAACAGCTGCCTCACTTGGCACTCAGTGGGGTTAGTGTTAGGATTGGTTGGTCTAGTGTCAGGATAATGTAACTGGGTGGGGGACATCATGCTACATGTCTGCGGCATGATGCCCCACTGCTAGACATCACTATAAACTGCCTCAGTGACCTTGTAGCGAAATGACTGAAAAATTGTTACAGCTACATTAAAAATCCTAATGACACATACACACATACACTGGCAAGTATGATAAAAAAAAATGATAGCTTAGTTAGCTGAGTTTTAGATACCAGATCCATTTAGAAACTTCCTGAATCACCCTGTACTTTGTTATTTTATATATTTCATGGTACTATTTTATTTAAATAAAATGTAATCTTTACTAAATATGAAAACATAGATTTATGATATGTGGACAACCAAAATGTTATTTAAACAGCTCTGGTTAATAAATGTATTCTATACAATGAATTTATTACCTTGTGTTGTATGCTTGGGTCCATCTAAACTATGCTTATCTAAAGAATCACTGCTTCGCTTCAGTAAGTCTGAACTTCTATTTTTTGGAGAATTTCTGACCGAACTGCCTGACTCATCAGTTTCACTGTCACTCTCATCGACTGACTGGGTAAGTGAAGACAATGAATCAGCCTTTGTTGGTGTCATGGATTGCTTAATCTCACTCAGCTTATTTGCCACAGCACCTACTTTACCAGTTGCATATTTAAACATTCCACTTAAGTTGTCTTTGTGTTTTCTAAAGCTGCCTGTACGGAAAAACTTGAATTCAGAATTTTCATTTTTGGGTATAGTATCACCCTTGACAGAATCATTTAAAGAAGCAGTGGACTGTTGCTGAGGAAGGATTTTTGAAGCTTCTGACTGAGAACGCAAGGGCCAGAAATTAAGCCTGGATTTTTCCACATTTCCTAATGAGTCTGGAAAACTGTTTGTCCTTTCTATCTGTAATTTACTTTGCTCTTTTTCCACAGGTAATAATGGCTGCAAAGATGTGCTTGAGTCATGAACATTACCCAAGACTGCAGATGAATCCTTTTTGTTATTACATTCATGAAGATTAATTTCAGGTGTCACTTTGGAATCCTTAGCAAATGGAGTTGGTGGAATGTATTTGGACCTATCATTTCTTTTACCTGCAGAATGTTTCGGAGAGGACACTCCAAGCATATTTTCTGATGCTGACTTTGAAAGGGGCATTTTTTTGTCCCCTATGAATAAACCTAAAGGATCATTCTCCGTGACAGGAGTTGGAAGGGAATGTTGTGGACTAGAAGAATCTGATTTTACACTTTCTGCTCTCCCTCTTTCACCATCATAACAACCAGATCCAACACTATTGGTTCTTGGTCTATCCTCATAACTTTCTACTGCTTTATTCTGTGTGTCAGTAGAATCATTTTGTTTTATTGAGTCTGCTTCTGAAGTCCATGGAACTGGTAAAGGTTTGTTCACTTCCTCTAAAAGAGAACCAAGAACTCGCTCAGTAACATGGCTGTTTTCATCCAAAGCCACACCACTATCCTTGATTTCTTCTGCAACATTCTGAATTTGTAACACTTGTGTCAATTCATGTTGACTACCCTTTGTTTCTTTGAGAATGTCATTTTCATCTTTTTCCTTCAACTTCAACTCTGAAAATTTTTTTAACTTGTCCTCGCCACTAGTATGGCGCATTCTCCAGTTTTCAAACAAGCTACTTGAACGTTTCTTGAGCAGGTAATGGTCTCCTGCACTTTTATGTCGTTTCCGTGTGGTGATCTCTGAGCTTAAGCTATTGCTCAAATCCACACCTGTCAGGTAAACTCCTTTATCAAAGGATTCTCCATACATGGCACTGCTAATGGTCAGCAGACCAGCTGCTGAATTCCAAACTGCAATAATAAATGGACATACCTAAATGGCTGTTTATCAGATATGAGATTTATTAAACAAGTTAAATAATATTACATGCCACAAGGCACATTCAGTGAATGGCATAGCATTTTATTCAACATTTTCATAAATTTCATGTCACATAGACATATGACTTGTCAACAATACAGTATTTACTTAAACTACCAAGTGACATTGCAAACAGATAAATCACAACATAACGCTTTTATGGATGTAAATACTATCATACTGTGAAATGTGAATATTAGGTGATAAGTACATAAAATGATGTATGCTTTGTTCAGATTTAGAAGAAACTAATACAAGTTACAAATTCTGTGATGATTTGGTTATCAGGAAAAGATATCTGTATGCTATATTAAATGAGTTTTGACTTTGGGAAAATATACCAATACTGTAGTGTGTGACCCTGCTGTAGCACAATCTGTTATAACACAAATTTGGATAGAAAATGATCATGGTATGGGTCCTAAAATGTCATATATACATAAAACAATTCTTACAAGTACCCCAAAAAATGTCAATAAAATTTATTTTCATTTTGAGGAAGAGATCATGTATGAATTCTACTAAATTATGGCTAAAATTTCACATACGTTTATTTTTTTCAAATACGAAAAAATAATTTTTTGTCTAAAAGTATTAAAAATAACATGTAAAAAGTTTATTCTGAGATCGCAATGGGCTTCACCTATGTCGTAAATTGTTATTTGCATCGTCTCTTCCTCCTCATTCAAGATCTACAGGTGCCTGAATTGTGTAGTCTTGAGTGGCAGTAGGAGGTTTTGGGCATTCTGAAGTTCCCAACAACCTATAAATCTTTTATTCTGCAGCCATGGCGCTAAGCTCAGTCCGGTCCATGACCTGATCTGTGGACGGCTGAAAGTGTTTCGTCACACTCACTGTGTGCTGAGTCGTGTTCTGGTCAACTCAAGCATCCATTCGCAGCGGAATTGTCATCATTTTTAATATAAATCTCCATAATGCTTGTGTAGTGCGGCCAGCACTGCGCGCCCATCTACCATTCGCTCAGAGGGAATGTTGGTTCTGGTACAGCTTGCATATCTGTACAGCATACCAGGTGACCTAGATGACGCAATTCTGTCATAATTGACACTTTCACTAAATCTCCCTTGTGGAGAAGCCGTAAACATATGGACGGCCGGCACTAACGGCTGATTGAACTGGCGAATGGTCGGCCTTAAAGTCCTGTTCTGGTAAAGCTGCCATATCTGGGTAGCGCATACCAATTGGCATAGATAACTCAATTCCGTCATCTCTGATAATGTCACTAATTCTCCCTTGTTTTAAAATCACCCCGTCACGTATTTGACCTGACGGGAGGTGTACACCGGCAATACCGACTGATTTGTCTGGTATATGGTCGGCCGGAATGTCGGCGAAGGTCCGGCTATGACCGGCACCTGCCTCTCGAATGGTCTGATTGGACGGAGATTCATCTATAACATCTCTCTCATGGTAGTGATATGTAACCAGTAGTACAGATTGACTGACGGGTACATCACTATAATCTCCGTAAATCCGATGTACAGCCGGTGCAGGTTGATGCCGGCTGGAAGACCAGTGCCATTTGGGCTGAACGGTCGTTGCCGGATGGACGGCCGGTGCAGGTTGATGCCGGCTGGAAGGTTGGCTGGACGACCGGTGCCATTTGGGATGAATGGTCGTTGCCGGATGGACGGCCGGTGCCGGTTGATGCCGGCTGGAAGGTCGGCTGGACGACCAGTGCCATTTGGGCTGAACGGTCGTTGCCGGATGGACGGCCGGTGCAGGTTGATGCCGGCTGGAAGGTTGGCTGGACGACCGGTGCCATTTGGGCTGAATGGTCGTTGCCGGATGGACGGCCGGTGCCGGCTGGAAGGTCGGCTGGACGACCGGTGCCATTTGGGCTGAACGGTCGTTGCCGGATGGACGGCCGGTGCCGGTTGATGCCGGCTGGAAGGTCGGCTGGACGACCGGTGCCATTTGGGCTGAACGGTCGTTGCCGGGTGGACGGCCGGTGCCTGTTGATGCAGGCTGGAAGGTCGGCTGGCCAGCCGGTGCCATTTGGGCTGAACGGCCGGTGCCTGTTGATGCAAGCTGGAAGGTCGGCTGGCCGTCCGGTGCCATTTGGGCTGGAAGGTCGGCTGGCCGTCTGGTGCCATTTGGACTGAACGGACGGTGCCGGATGTACGGCTAGTGCCGGTTGGTGCCTGCTGAAGTGCCGGCTGAACTGACGGTGTCGGCTGGACGAACGGCTGGACGGACGGCGAAAGTGCATAATAAAATGGATCCAATTGATCCAGCATAGACTCCATGCGTCCGGACTTACAGGCCCGAAAGCCATGCACGGACCTGTGGTGAAATTTACACCCACTGGGCAGCCTAAACCATGTCAACATAATTTCCTCCATTTCCACATTGCCAACACCCATTTTGCCATTCATGCCTTCGTTGTCGACTTTGCTACTGAAACGACAAAAGAAGAGAACAAAGCACAAATTAAAAACTTCAGCATATTATTAATTCGATAATACTATAACCGTTACTAACGGAGAAGTCAAATTATTCCGTGCCATGTTAACTCTTAATGACCACACTAGTTATCGTCGTGAGCGTGTTGCAATGGGTCGTTCAAGACGAAGTCTACTGAAACGAAAAAGATGATAAACAAAGCACATTTAGCAATTCAGCACGCTATTAAGTCGCTATTACCATAACCGTAACTAACGGAGGAAGCGAAATAGTCGCAACTTGTTCGTTCAAAGACTTTTTTGAAGTCTACTGAAACGTCAAAGAAGATAAATAAAGCACAAATTATCAATGCAGCACGTTATTAGTCGCTAATATCGTAAACGTTACATACGGAATAAGCGAAATTATTGAGTGCTACATGTATTACATGCTAGTACCGCCATAAGCGTGCTTTTTGAGCACGTTGCAACCTGGTCCGAAGTCTAGAAAAGGTGACAAAGTCACTCAAATTGGAAAATATTGTAAACTAATATATACAACCTGTAGAGGAATGATTATCCAACACAGTAATTCCAAATTTAACTTCGGATGGTCAGAATTTACACTAAGATGGCTTGGATTCATTGGAGGTCTAATTGTACGTGTTTTCACGTACAGCGAAGCTAAAAAAAACTAAAGAAGCGACACCTAGCGGGTAGCAAGGGGAGGTAAGGGGCAAGAGTTATTGCCCTTTGTCTATATGACATAGACAGGAAAGACGAATTTTCGTCTTTTGGTAGGGCTGGATTCGCTAGGTAGCAGGCTAATATCCCTAAAGTAATGTGATCGGGGAACGTATTCAAAGGAGAAATTCCATACCACGATGAGTAATAAATGGAAGTGTTGGAAGGTGATAAGATATGACTTCTCCTCAATTCACTACAATGCCCAGGTGCATGAAAAAGTAAGAGAAGGTTGTTCATTTCTGGCAGCAAACAGAATTTACCATATATTTCTGAAAGATGTAACAATGATATGCCCATGCTGCTGTTAACAAGGAGGTTCTGAACAGGAAAACAAATGAGCTGATTGTCTTGTAAATGCTTATGGATTGTTACTGAGGCTGAAAGGAAGAGAATGAAAATGGTAAACTGTTCTTGGAAAGCTAACTGATGGAACATGCACAAAGCTGGGTGAATTGGGAACAAGAACATATGCACTGGCCAGATCAAGACTGTCCAAAGCACTTGTCCCTCTTGATATTTGAATCTTGACAATGTTTCTGCTTTGTATGTGTGTGCTGTGGTTTTCAAGACAAAGAATGGAAAAATGTGTCTTGTATCACATCAAGATTAGAAGAAGTTATAAAGGCATTTCCCACAGAATAATGCACTGCCTTATTTTTATCAATTAGGACATGCTGGCTAATGATTCACACACAAGCTCTTTGGGCCAATTATAATTCCAGCAATGTTGATGTTGCAACCTTATTCCACACAAGCTCTGAAGCCACACTGAACACTGAACACCTGGTGGTTGACCTTGTAGAGCAGTGGAGTAAATGTGAACTACCACAATGTTATTTTTGACTTTGATGTTGTACATGTCTCAGTGTGTGTGGTAGCAGTTTTGTTCAGTAAAACAGTAGTATTAAGCTTTCAGAAAAAAATTTTTCCAGTGTTTGCTGCATAAAAATACAACCATCATGTGTGATACCACAAGTGACTTACCAGGTCAGAAAAAGCAACGACCATGACATTTGAAAAATATGTAAATCTATGTAAAATCAAAAATAAAGGTTACCAGACCTTTTCTGGAAACCTAAATTCAGAAAGTTTTGCCACACAATTTTATGCATGGTTCAATGTAAAGATGATTTTGCACAATTCTACGAGACAACATTGGATGATGTTTAATCATATCACACTGAAAGCTTAAACTGGTAAATAACTGGTTGATGTGTAGCCACCTAGTGGTGGTGAGGGGAGATAATGCACAAGAGATTATTTCCTTTGTCTAAATGTAATAAAGACAAGAAAGACTACATTTCTGACTTTCAAAGGGCTGGTTTCAAAAGGTAGCAAAGATTTTTCCTAACATTAATGTAAAGGACAAATGTATATAATGGGTAATAAAAATGGTATTAATGCGGTTATTTTTCCTTATTTTAATTTGGTGTGCTCACTGATAATGTTGCCCTTTAAAGTCTCCAAACTGCCAATACTGGACACACTATTGCAGGACCTCCTAACAATACTGCCCAGTCTCTTTCGAGTTTGAGGCTCATGGTCTGAAATTGCTGTACCATCCATAAATGTGTTTTCTTCATTCTCTGAAAATGAAATAAATGTCTGATAAGGACTGTCAAACTGGTTACTGATGCCATTTATAAGCAAATCTGGATATGTGTCATGAAAATAAAGAAGCCCTTGACGAACATATTTTAAGCCAAAGCCAGAAACATTCTCTTTGGGGTGAACTTAGCTTGGAGGAATACTGGAGAACAATCAGCAACCTTTAAAATACAGCAACAGGAAAAGTGAGGTGAGAACTTCTATGTAGCCTCAGCATGCTTGTTCTGTCATTACCACATTTTAATGATTATATGAGAACAGTCTCCAAAATACAAAGTGATTCAAGGGTAAATCTGGACCAGAGAACTAATGACACCCAGTTAAGTGTTAAGTTTAATAATCACAAGGAATGTCATCAGTGGTCTGCAGACAATGATCTTGTGAAGAAAATTAAATATGTTTGTTGGACATTATATATAAAAAAATCTTTGCTGTCAACTATGAGATGTACAACTTTCTTTTTCATTTAGTATATTCATCCCAGATCCTGCCTATATATGTGGTCTGTTATTATTCATTCAATGATAGATCCTGCCTATATGTGTGGTCTGTTATTATTTATTCACTGACAGATCCTGCCTATACATATGGTCTGTACTATTCATTCAATGACAGATCCTGCCTATATGTATGGTCTGTTATTATTTATTCAATGACAGATCCTGCCTATACATATGGTCTGCTATTATTCATTCAATGGCTGATCCTGCCTATACATATGGTCTGTTTTTATTCATTCAATGACAGATCCTGTTTATGTGTATGGTCTGTTATTATTTATTCAATGGTTGATCATGCCTACATATGTGGTCTGTTATTATTCATTCAATGATAGATCCTGCCTATACGTATGGTCTGTTATTATTCAATCAATGACAGAACCTGTCTATATGTATGGTCTATTATTCATCCAATGATAGATCCTGTCTATACATATGGTCTGTTATTATTCATTCAATGACAGATCCTGCCTATATGTATGGTCTGTTATTATTCATTCGATGATAGATCCTGCCTATACATATGGTCTGCTATTATTCATTCAATAACAGATCCTGCCTATACATATGGTCTGTTATTATTCATTCAAAGACAGATCCTGCCTATACATGTGGTCCATGTTTATTTCTTTCAACAGCCGATCCTGCCTATACTCATGTTGATCAAGTCAGTAGTAAAAGCATCTCTAATTGGTCACAAATGGGATTTTTCAAGAATTTGGCAATACTGAACCAATCTGAAAGAACTTAAGTTTGTTTGTTTGATTAGGATTTTTAACGTAGCTTTAACAATTTTTCAGTCATATCGCTACGATGTCTGCAGTGAGGCAGTTTATAGTGATGTCTAGCACTGAGACATCATGCCGCAGACATGTAGCATGATGTCTCACCCAGTCACATTATCCTGACACCAGGCCAACCAGTCCTAACACTAACCTCTTAATGCTGAGCGTCAAGCGAGGCAGCTGTTAGTACCATTTTTGTAAGTCTTTGGTATGACTCGGCCGGGGATCGAACCGACGACCTCCTGCTTCCGGGGCGGACGCTCTAACCACTAGGCCACCGGAGCGGTCACTTAAGTTTGTTCAAATATTAAATATTCATCAGATAAATTTATTAACTGAGCAGTTTTACTATACGTGTTTCATTCTGGAAAAAAGTACATAATGGCAGATTTCGAAGTGACATTTGATCATAGAGTTTCTTGGATTTGATCTTGAAAATATTGAGGAGAGGAGACAGAGGAAAGACATGTTAAGCAGCTACATATTTTACTAGATTTTGAATGGAACACAGAAGTATCCAAGACTGGGTTTCTGGAAGAAGATAATGATAATAGAAATGATAAGACATAGTTTTTGTAAACAGTGCATACAAAACTTCTGAAAAATTTGGACAAATTACACAATAAATATATAAATGTGTAAATTTATTTGGAACAATTTGTGAAAAATTCAGATTTATTTTGTACATAAGCAAAAAAATTAATGTCAGAATGACTGCATGTGTGTGTGTGTGTGCGTGTGTGTGTGTGTGTGTGTGTGTGTGTGTTGGATTTTTAACGTAGCTTTAATGATTTTTCAGTCATATCGCTACAATGTAGTGTGACAGTTTATAGCGATATCTAGCACTAGGGCATCATACTGCAGACATGATGACCCACCCATTCCACATGATCCTGACACCAGGCCGACCAGCCATAACACTAACCTCTTAATGCTGAGTGCCTGGCAAGCAAGCTGTTTGTACCATTTTGTAAGTCTTTGATATGACTTGGCTGGGATTCAACCCGTGACCTTTGGCATTTAAGGCAGATGCTCTAACCACTAGGCCAACAGAGCAGTATGAACGTATATGCATAAGGTTTATAAAGTTTTCCAATTAGATAAAAATATCTCTGGGTCATTAAAGCTTGACACAGTCTGCTTCTGAAGCATAACAGCAGCTATACTGAAAACAGTTATGGGGCTAAAATAGTTAATGGACATGGTACTAAATTATAGTAATGATTAATGAAACAATTTCCATCTGAATCTGAATAGAAAATTGCTGAGTAATTATATGAAAAGAATACATATTATTGGGGAAATTGCATGTTTTGTTTCCATTACACTTAATACTAGCAAAATTTATGCAAATAAATAATGTACTGACCTAGAAACCATCTGGTGATCAAAATTTTTAAATCTACTGGTTTGATTTCCTGGTTCTGTTGCATATATGTTATTGTAAAGTAAGTTTTATGAATGTATTTTTGGAAATGTCCAATATTAAAACAGACTCAAAGTTAACTAACATTGGCCCAGTCACTCAAGGGTCATAGCTTAGAAAACACCCTATAACCACATGTACACTTTCTATGCATGCAAGGGCCATGTTTTTCATGCAATCAAAATCTCCCAGTGCTTCCTGAATCATAATTTAGAAACTGTTCATAGCTATACACTTAAATTGTGTGTGTGGACACAACACACATGTAATACAAATAGGTTTGCTTGCCATTATAAAGGAAATTTATGCAGTTAGCACAGGTTTCTGGTCTGTCCTAATCACCACCACTACCATCCACAAGTTTGCACCACTAGTTTGCATCAAAAGGAGAATTCACTTAAAGAAAGCAACAAAATGGTGTTTGGCTAAGGCCATATAAGGCAAGATATAATATTCTGTAAAAACCCTTGTATTATTTATTTAAATTTCATACAGAGTAAAAAAAATAATAATGATTTTGACACAAAGTCGTGTAATGCTAAAGATAATATAAAAAAAATGTCTGACATGTATTTTATTAACTAAAACATGAATAGAAATAAGCCAAGGTTTGTGGTTTTCAAAGCTCTCCAGTTGCCCTGATCCAAACATTGCCTCATGCCTCCAACTAACCCAGTTGGAATACTTGATGCATGGTTCAGAGGAAAACAGTCTAACCTAAACCTACAGAACGCACCCTAAATTTTAAGGCATAAGACATATTAAAACAAACTTAAGCATAAAACCTATTACTATTGACAACAACACTGCTGTCACTGCCAGAAAGTGATACCTTGTCCTAATCTTGCTACCAACTGAAGCTGACATGACAATAAATTGAACTGCATTATATATGGAAACACATTATAATTAATGGTGTTATAATGAGAAAAACTTACAAAGTCCTGTACCTTACTAAGAGATAAAGCAGACGTGACAAAAACTGATGTATAAAGTTAGACATGAATCAAGCAATGCTTTAAAAAGCATCCAACCTCCTTTGGCAGATTCTTCTGTAAGAGACTTCTCTTTCTTTCTTTTCTTCTTTGGAAATGTGAAACGCAGCGTATTCTTCAGGTCTCGCACTAGTTTGTTTTCTGCTGGATGTACCTCAGTCTTTGTCTCACACGAATTCAAAAGTGCAGAAACGTTTTTTGCTTCCTCTGATGTCAGAGAAGAATAACCTTTGTCTGTTCCACCTAAAATACAACAGGTTACAAATTCTCTTTCATTTTCATTCCATGATTATATCCATGAAAGTTCTATTGGTTCGAATACAATCTCAAAATCATGTCTATTCTCTAATTATTTTACACTAGATACATTTCTGTGCTGGTGCTCAAATTGACAGTGGGGCAAGCTGTTCCACCAAAACTGTATTTAGGTACATTAAAGGCTTTGTAAGTCATAATAAATTTTCTTGGGCTACTTACCACAATGTACAACAAAGACTAATCTTGTATCCCTAATCAAATGCGTTGTAATAACTACAGCTGGTACCAAGAAGTGAACTAATTGCCTCTTGAATCAAGTTAACCACAAATACAACTGATCATTGTTTTTACAAGCCATGTTGCTTAATAAGTGGCTGTACATAGTTAAACACCAAACCTATTCACTAATTTCGATTTCCTTTAAGATTTTTCTCTCATAGGTGTTGTAAGAAGTTCTCATAGGCCACCCAACACCAACTCTGGCATTAACTGTTGATGTTTGGATGACCCACATAATTAGATATGAAGAGAAAAAAAGCAAAACGGGTCAGAATTGACCTAAGGAGTCAGATTCACAAATCTTACAAGAAAAAAAGACAGCTTTTTATTCAATACTCAATCATAAAAGTCACAGCTGTACCAGAGAATAACCTTCTCAAATCCATAATATTGTTTCATAGCAGCAAAGCAGTCCTAGCTAAAAATTTCTTTCAAATATTTTCAAATACAAAGAAAATATCGGATTTTTTTAAATTCTTAAATTCTTATTCAGTCTAGAAAACTTTAATAAATGTAAAGCTAGAATCTCTTATACAAAGTCCAGCATAAATATTAGTAGATCATGAATGGTTTGAATGGTTGTCATGGTGTCAAACATATTTTGGTTGCTGTACTTTAAATACAGCTCATACTATGTGAAGTTCATTTTAAATATGGGTAACAACACAAAGATTATGTTGATGAAGGATGCCAGGTAACTAAGTGGTCTGGGTTCTTGCCTTTACAGATCACTGGCATCTCCCTGTCTTCATGGGTTAAAGTATCAACTCAGTAAATACAGAGAAAAAGATAGCCAGTAGCTACCCATGATTCAGTGGCTCTTCCTCCACTAAAATATACTGCCAGCCATGTGTTGAAAAACAGTCAATAAACTGACAAAACCAAACCAATCATCTTGATAACAGAAGACCAAATTCAACATTCTGCATGACATGCTACCCATTCAACAATATATATCAGGAATATTTATATCCCTCCCCTCCAACATCCGTCCCCAACAGTGTATAAGTGATACCCAAGTCTCCCCATGTCTCTGTCTACAGAAAAGTGATATTCAAGTTGCCTCTCAAAAGAGAATGCCTTTCAAAAATAATATAATGTGGAACTTACATGGTCAAGTGATATACTGTTAATTTGTGAAATTTCATAAGGTTGATGATGTTATATTTTAATGAAGACTTCTTACCTGAACTAGCCATGTCATCTTTGGATTTGTTGGTATCTTTGACAATTGTGTCTTGGTGTATCACTGGGATTACTATCTCATTTTTCTGCACAATAGGATCATGTTTACTTTCTCCTGTTGAATCTTCTAGGAAGCTATCAACGCTTGTGTGGCTGATCTGATCATACTCGCTGCCAGAATTAGAATACAAAGATACACTCCGTCTTCGGATGGTCCTACGGAACTTGGCAATAGCAATTATCACATTTCTCACTTTCCTCCACAGTAAAGCTCCTTTACTGACTGTAGATGGCCACCTTCCTTCAAGAACAGCCTGGTAAAAAAGTTTAATAGGAGCTGTTACAAGGGAATTTTATTTAATACCAGTACCACTCAAATTCCAATTTCCATCATCTGATAAATGTAAGGGGGGGGGGGGTAAACTAATTTTAATTATACAATACTTACCTGCATTGTAAGTTGTATTAAAACAAATTAAAATTGATATGATATGGATAAATGTATTTAAACTTGACTTGGTCCAAAATCATGTTCATTTTCTACCTGACCTGAATCATTTATTTTTTTAAATCCTGTAAGCAATTGATACATAGCTGAATTTTTCTTTATGAATATGGGTTAATTATTAGGATTAATATCTTTTCCTAAGTCAAAGACATTGTGTTTACCATGTTCTTTATTATAATTTTAGAAACAGACTTTTAATTATAATTAAACTTTTATCTTGTAAACATCTGGAACTTTCCAGAATGAAATTTTCCATTAGGTACTAGTTTTGGGATCTTTTTATAGAAAATGTTAATTGTGACCAGAGGTTGTTGTTGTAGGGTTTAACACCATTTTTCAGCACAAGATAGGATATATATGGTGGCCAGTAGAAATAGTGGAGGAAGAACCCGGGAAAACCCCTGGAAAGAACAACCAACCCACGAGAAGCTACTAGCAAGCTTTCTCACATACCCACATTGGCCAAACCTGAGACCTGAACCCATGCACACAGAGGTGAGATGGCAGTGATCCCTAAAGGTCAGTACATTAGACCACTCTTCCACTCAGGGACCCCATAACCAGAGATCAAACAGAGGACTACAGAATCAAGTTTTTACAGAAATTATTTATTTATGTTGTAAGATTTGATTAGAACTGTTTGTACCAAAATGTCATGAACATCTGCAGGGCTGCATATCTTGAATTGAGATGCATCAGTTCCATTCGTAAATATCTTTCTGTTGATGCCACGAAAACACTTGTGTGTTCATTAGTACTTTCAAGACTGACTATTGTAATTCAATTCTGTCTGGTTCGTCACAATATTTACTCCAGAAACTTCAAAAAGTTCAAAACACAGCTGCACGGATCATCTTTAGAGTACCTCAATCAGAGCACACCTCACCACTGCTCTATACCCTACACTGGCTATCAATTCGATACAGAATCAAACACAAAATTTGTTCTCTGTGCTATATTTCAATGACAGACTCCAGTCCAACATACCTATTCAGCCTCACCCATGTGTATACACCAGCTAGATCCTTACGCTTTTCTTCTGATAATCGTATACTCATTGTTCCCAAGGTGAAAACAAAGTCATATGGACAACGTTCGTTTGCATACCAGGGCCCCGCAATGTGGAACGAACTGCCCATTGAAATTAGACACAAAGATAGTGGTCCCTTTTAAGAGTGCTCTCAAGACTCACCTGTTTCGACTTCAGGGACAAACTTAGCGACCTAATCATGATTTGTATCTTATATATTTTCAGCATGTTTTTATGTTTTCCAATTTCATTGTTTTTGTCATTTGTTGTTCTGTAGTGTAGTCATATCATTATTGATGGTGTAAAGCGCTTAGAGCTTTTAAAGATTAGGCGCTATACAAAGTCCTCATTATTATTATTATTATTATTATTTTTGTGTCCAGTATTTAATTTGGGATGGAATTTATTTATTCAAAAAGTATTTAAATCAAAACATTCTTCTCTGGAAATACAAAGTGCAAAAAAATAATAGTGAAAATTCATATAAGGATATATTTTTAGATTGTATTCCAGAATCCAGTATTTCATTTGGGTTGGAATGTATCCAATTATTTAATTCAAGTTACTCTTCCATGGAAATACAAAGTGCTCAAAATTAATAGTCTTGGAGTTGGATTTAGATTGAAATTTCAAATAAGGATATATTTCTGAATTGTATTAGTGTGTGTGTGATTTGGATTTTTAATTTAGCTTTAACAATTTTTTTAGTCTTATTGCTATAATGTCTGCAGTGTGGCAGTTTATGATAATGTCTAGCACTGAGGCATCATGCAGCAGATGAATGATTGTTGGTTCATTACTACAACACAGGCCACCACAGGCACATCAACACTTCCAGCAATCTGATTTATTTTAGAATACTACTCAAGTTTGTTCTAAACTTTTATCATTAGCACTTGTGTCTGAACTTCAAAGATTATTTAGAATCTATTAGCAATAGAGTAAGTTCTCTTTACATGTTTCACTTCATATTTTCAGGAAATAAAACTTTTGTTGAATTTTACAAAACTGTTTGGTTTTCATACTTTTTTTGGTTCGATTATTGTTCGATTAGGATTTTTTAACGTAGCTTTAACAATTTTTCAGTCATATCGCTACGATGTCTGCAGTGAGGCAGTTTATAGTGATGTCTAGCACTGAGACATCATGCCGCAGACATGTAGCATGATGTCTCACCCAGTCACATTATCCTGACACCAGGCCGACCAGTCCTAACACTAACCTCTTAATGCTGAGCGTCAAGCGAGGCAGCTGTTAGTACCATTTTTGTTAGTCTTTGGTATGACTCGGCCGGGGATTGAACCGACGACCTCCCGCTTCCGGGGTGGATGCTCTAACCACTATGCCACCGGAGCGGTTTTCATACTATTTATTACTTATTATAAGACCATGTAGTTGTACTATCAGAAATAACAAGATTTTAAACTCAGCTGCTGTGGTACACTTATTGGATGCCAGCCAAGTTTTAAGATCTATTTAAGACAAAAAGAACATCATTTAATGTCTTTTGGTGAAAACCCGATGTCATTATCCATTCATGGGAAATAGTGACATAATTTTACAACAGTCACTGTTGCAGCCAATGGATGTATGACTGGCTGAATTTTTCATTCAGCATCAACTAGGTATCATAAGAAGGGAAGATGATGACTGAACAGATGTCGGGGCATTCCTTACCATTTCATTACTATTTTAACTCATAAGAGAGAATTGTTCTGGTTCATTTAATTGTTCAGCTAATCACTTTGTCTTGCCTGTGAAAGATTTATATACTACTTTGTTGGTGATGAAGCTGGTATGGATAGTTATTAGGTTATGTGACAATTATAATGTCATTCCTTACTATTTCATTTTGTTCTAGCATCTGGTTTTCAAATTAAACTATTGATAACTGACTTTTAATCCCAGTGGAATTATAACATTTTCAATCACGATGACATATGGCTGGTGTATGATTTCTTCCAATCGAGTTGACATATGGCTGGTATATGATTTCTTCAGACTGTGTCATCATTTCACAAGGCTGATTATTGTGTTCTTTGTAAACCAATTTGGCTTTAATTGGGTTGATACACCTGCGGACTTCATTTCAACCAATAAACTGTATAATAGCTGGCAAAGCAAGGCATAGTGTTATGACAACTAACTCTGTTGATCTATAATATAGAAAACAAAGTGTCCGCAAAAAAAAATTAATTTGTATGCATCTGCAGTCATTTCTTTATTGATACATCTCATTAATAACTTTATTTCTCTATAATTGTTTTCTCTGCCATCTAGCAAAAACCCTGCTACAATAGTCTAATTAGAAGCCTTGGATGCTACAACAATAGATCACAACAATACAATTGTCACATGGCCAAAATAGTATCAATATCGGCTTCACTAATGACGCCCACAACAAACGGGTAAATAAACCACTCAACAAATTATTCAAACAGATGAGATAAAACTACAGCATTTGACCTGGAATTCATCATTTGCATTGCTAGTCACATGACATAATTGGTTGTTAAGCTAAATTTTGTTGGCACACTGTGCCCTGTGACCAAGCAATATGTTATTGTTTGAACTTGCATCAAGAAAGTTTTACAAAAATTTAATGCATCTTTAAAATATGGCCTACCCAGAAATAGCTGTTTCTCACAGCAGACCATTAGAGCTATGAAAAGTGTGATTTTAATTTTGAAAAAGTGTTAAATACAAGTTTGGTGTTCAAGATGGGTGGAAAAACTAAATGGCATGCCCGGCAATCACCCTTTCAGGAAATATTGACAAGGCAGATTATCAAGCAAAATTAAAATACAGACCATTTAAAAGTAAAATGTAATTTTCTTTTTTTTCTCAAACAATTTTTTCCTGTGGGATAAAGTGCTACATAACTTTATTTACCTATCTGGATTAAGATAAACTAAATAAATAAAATGAAAAAATGACCTGTCTGGTGGTCAAATTGAGTCCTGCATCTGATCAAATTGAGAAGCCTTAAATGGAATAAAATGATGAATACAAATCACTGAAAGCTAAAATGTAGTCTGTTTGAAAGTAGTTTTGTTATCTTGTCTATTTTTGTTACTTGTCATGGATCAGAATGATATATCTCCATCTGTAATCTGCATACTGAAAAAACAACCAGTATATCACATAAAAGAGCACCAACTACCACTGACATACCGTCTAAAGATGGAAAGACCCTCAAGGTAATATGTGTATCAATAATGTAGCATAACACAGGCTGTGTATTGCGAATCATATTGATATGCACCACAAGTGTATCGTTTCACCCCTGCAAAATCTGAATCATCCTGACTGATGACTACCAAGCCAAGAAAATCAAAAATTATTTTTTAAAACATTCTAAGTGGGAAGGTGGAAGGAATAAAGAAAATAATGGTAGAATGATATACATGGAGGAATAGAATCAGCTGAGTGATCTCAATCAAATAATTCTGCACACTCTATCTTCTGTCATTCCTATGAGGCAAATGCAGGAATCAAATAACAGTGGAATATGAATTAGCACTGATATGAGTGCAGTATAAACTTCATGATTCAGTAAAACAGATAAAAAGGGCCTTCTGGTATGACTTGAATAACACATGAGAACCTCATTTTTGCACTCAACAATAAATCATAAATTTACAATTTTGTATCCCTAAGCATTCATATTTATTTAATAAATGTTTTCCAACCACTTAAAAATTTTAAAGCAGACCTGCCAGCCCTGATAAGTAAGTCTCAGTAAGGCAGTTAATTTATTTACATAAGTTGGACAAGTTTTCAGTACGGTTTAACAAAATATAATTTGATGCCATAGATGTGGAGGTTGTCCTGAAGTATTGTGCAATTCATGATAATTTGATGCCATGGATGTGGAGGTGGTCCTGAAGTATTGTGCAATTCATGATAATTTGATGCCATGGACCTGGAGGTGGTCATGAAGTATGGTGTGATTCATGATAATTTGATGCCATGGATGTGGAGGTGGTCCTGAAGTATGGTGCAATTCATGATAATTTGATGCCATGGATGTGGAGGTGGTCCTGAAGTATGGTGCAATTCATGATAATTTGATGCCATGGATGTGGAAGTGTTTCTGAAGTATGACATGATCCATGAAGACCAAGTAACAAGATTCTGACCAAAAGAAACACAGTGCTCAAAGATTTTTTTTTTATAGCTACAGGCCCAGTGCTGGTGATGTTAAAAGATTCAAAAGCCTTGACTTCAATTTCCATATGCCCAAACAACTTCACCCTTTATAATAGTATTTGTCACAAAACTTTGCAATTGCTACATTTCAAATATTGTATCAACAGGGTTTAATAGGGAATTTGAAGGTATTGCAAGTGTTGCTAATATTCATAATTACACACTAGAGGCTGAATGGTACTGGTGTTTAAACTTCTCTGCTGGATTCTCTGAGCAAACCCCAGTCAAAACTGGATGAAAATAACCTTAGCATTGTCAAAACTATAGGAAAATGAATATACATCACATGTAGGGCTGACCATATCACTGAAGAAAGGGTGACATAATAATTTAAAGTTTTATGGGATCTTACAGGTAATACAACAGAATGAGCCTGATCTGAAATTTGATGGGCCACAGGATGTCAGATTTTATTAGCCTTAAATACCCTGAGCATGAGGGGATGGGTGGGCTGAACTTGCAAGATAGTGGATGTACCCATAATGTATTATCATTGTGATATGTATCTTAAGAGACAGTGCCTCACCTTGTTGTAATACCCATATGTAATGGCATTAGGCTGCACACCAGCTTTTTTCATCTCTGAGTATACTTTGACTGCTAGCACTGGCTGGTTGTACTGACCACAAAGCTGTAGCATGACCCTGTAGCAAACCTGAGAATACAAAACACTGCATGACAGCGTCTATCTAGAGATTGCATTTATTGAGAACTGTACAAAAGTAATGTGAGATAAAAAAAACAATTATAGCAAAACAGACTCAACTATCTTTGTCTAGTGTTGCAAGTGTCCAGGGGCAATTTGCTATACCCAAAGAAAACTAGTTTCCGATTCTTTTCATTATAAGTGCCATCACTATTTGCTTCAGATGGCGTTACTCTCTTGTGTAAAATACTTAAATCCAATTTTAAGATACAATTAAGTATTAACATTTTGTGATAAATGCTAATAATACACTTTTAGCTTATTTTAGTATTTGGAAAAATAACGTTTTATGAATTCTGCACACTGCATATTTTAAATAAAATATGTAATTTCCATAACAGCTAGAAAAACGAAACCATTCATAGAATCATACTTTTGCTTTCATCATTTTGCCATTATTCCAATTTTTTCTTTCTCTTATTAATATGCATCACAGCTGGGCACCTGTACATCAATCGTGAGAAATTTTTTTTGCAATAAATATAAAAGATTATTGTGCAATGAACACTGGTCTTACCTCATCTGGTGACTTGAGTTTTGCTTTTGCCATACTTTTGAGTACCTCATAGCCTGTCTTTAATGCCTTGTATGTTGCCTGGTTAGCTTTGATGTAGCCAGGCAAGTGGATGAACCACAAACTGTAACAGTGACTCAGCAAGCACCTATAAAAAATACATGTATGCAAATTTTTACCTTTATTCTACAATGTATTTGAAGAATTGATACAACCAAACCAAATCATGTTGATGATTTTGCATGTGTCACTAAATTTTTCCAAAAGATGCAGGCTTACTTAATTTCCATATTCATCCACAATGATGATAATAAACACAAAAATATGACCTCAAGTGAGCTAAAGAGCTCAGTCAATCAGATGCAAAATAATCTCATTATCATATACTGGTTCTGAACTTTCACATACCTATTAATTTTAGCCCAAGAATGAGCCGAAATTTTACCATTAAATCCCAAAGTATAAAAATGATTTAGTCACTGTCGAATTCTGTATTACCATACTCTCAAACAAAGCTGGAACTACATTTCATTCGAGGTTTCTTGGTTAAAATTGAACAAGCATGAATAAATCTACCATAGCCTGTAACTATGCCACAGATTTTACTTAACATACAAATGAAATTAGTAGAATTCTCTTAAATAAATCTGCCATAGCATATAACTATACCACAGACTTACTTGACATACAAATGAAATGAGTAGAATTCTCTTTAACAAATTTGTACCACCAAGTTCCTGCAACTTGTTCAATCCAAGTGTCAATAACTGTCCAAATAATGCCATCATTCCTAAGCCAAGTCCTCATCAGAGCCTGTATTGCAAGAAACAGTTCACATACTGACACTGAACCTCAGCTACCAACTGTCTTAGTTATTCTGTTGGTAATACCTTCCATGATGAACAATTTGATAAATGTGCAAATTAGAAGGTTGAAAAGTTAACCAATTTCCTTTTTTTCTATTACATTTTGGGATTTCATTGACTTATCTGAAAATTGAAGTAATAAGCTTGGCCAAACAGATCAATATCATCTCATTAACATGCATGGATCAAATTCATTATGAAATTCTGATGATATAAAACCCATATTCCATGATTTACCAAAATACAATCTTAAATATGGACTTGGGAGTGGTTACAAGTAATTGCAGGTGGATAACACATGACAATAGACACAAGGCCATACTATTAGCTCATTTTTGGTTCTTATAACCATGTGATCTCAAAATGTAAAGAAGCACAATAGTTTATAGTTAAAATCTTATGGAAACGAGAAAGATGTTTTGGGGTTGGTTTTTTATGGCTATTCTGGATTACCTTGCTACATTTCAAAGACAAAATTAATTTTAAAATAGACAAAATTATCAGATGATTTAAGGTCATTACAGAAGTATGCTGACAAGCCAAAGACTCTAAACATGTACTAAGGTATAACCTATGTTTAATTTTCATTCGACCCTTGCAAGTAAATGTGTATGTGTGTGTGTGTGTGTGTACGTGTGTGTGTGTGTGAGATGAGAGAGAGAGATTACTTTGCCCATAAGACAGGATTCCCTAAACTCTGTTGTGCATTCTGAAATAAGTGAAATAAAATTATACGTAACATATACAACATACTGTTTTCTATTGGTCAATACAGATACTATACATAACCTAAAAATTAAAAATAATCATTGAAGTAAACATCAAGTCAGTTGTTATTGTAGTGTTTAATGCCATTTTTCATCATGGTGGCCAGTATTAATGGTGGAGGAAGAACCTAAGTTTCCGAAACAGCAACTGGATCATGTTCTTAAGCAGAAGATAATGTCATCAATGCTTTACTCTGACCCTTTGTAATTCAATTGTATTATCGTGTCTGCTATATAAAGTAACAATCATTTGACATATGTTGCTGCCCTTTCAAAATGGATGATAAAATTGTCAAAAATAACACATAGAGATGTTTCAATGACTTGTGAAGTGATTTTTGAATCCAACATATTTTTGCCAACAGTAACGAAATTTTCTGTTCAGGATAAATAGTACATGCTGCTCTGTGGCCCCGAGTGGTCTAAAGAGCTTTCCGTTCTGGCTCACTGCCATCTCACCTCTGTCTGCATATGTTCGAGTTTAAGATTCGGCTAATGTAGTTATGTGAGAAAGCTAGCCAGTAGCTTCTCGTGGGTCAGTGGTTCTTTCCGATGGGTTTTCCCTGGGTTCATCCTCCACCATTAATACTGGCCACCATGTATAGCCTATCGTGTTCTGAAAAACGACGTAAAACCCTACAACAACAAGAAGAAAGATGTCAGATTGATACAAATTTTATCTAGTACCAATATGAATTCTTTCAGCGAATAGATCAAGTTGATCAGTGAATACATCAGGATAAGTAATGATAACAATATTTGCAAGATCTGCCTCTGTGACAGCTGTAATGGATGTCTGAGGACATGTCTGATGGACACTAATTTCATTTAGGACTGACTACAAATGAAGTCTTTTTAGAAGAATAAAACCATGTCAGTGTGTCCATTCATTCATGAGGAGTAGGGATAACACAATTTTTCAAAATGGATGCCATTTTGGCCATACTGGATATCAGATTATCATCATTTTCACTTGCAACCAACTAGACCTCATAAGATATCATTAGTGAAAACCCTATCTTAATATGACCACTGTGGTGACCATACTGGATAGGACTTTAAATTTTTCTTTTATAGCTTCATAAGGGCTGTCAAAACCCTATCAGTTTTCATCTAAATTAATAAAATTGTGATGCTATCATTGTCCCTGTAACCTAGTAACAGTCACATCTGCAATATTGCCCGCCTACAAAAGAGCTTAATATTCCTTTATATCATTTGGTAGAAATACACCATGAGGACCTAATTAAGTACTTCATGCATGACTAAACTGGATTTATTTTGATAACTACAGAAAAAGAATGGTTTTTTGACATGATAACGCAAGCTGATTAACAGATTAATCACAGCAATCTGCACTACATGAAAGGTGCCAACATCAGTGACATCTGTGTGTAGTTCAACCTAATTCTTGGTTACAATCACATACCAGAGACAATGCTGTCCATGAATTATCAAAATAAACTGGGATGGGACAGCAAAAGACACTAACTAATGTAAAAAGACACCAGGTAACACAACTTGATGTAAAACACTGAAATGGAGTAATGTTCTTAAAGTAAATGGTATTAATGATGAGGTTGTGCTCTTGAATGCATTAGGTTAGGTAGGCAGAATTACACAGGAATTTTAGAAATAAGGGCATAACAACAAATGTATAACAAAACACGACAAATAAACAAGTAATACATCCTAATGCTAAAACGTTACAAGCGAAAACATTTATTTCTTACATAAATTCTGTACAAGAAACAAAAATTTCCTTATTTCTAACATTTTTGTTTTCCTGCTCTTCTATTATTGGCCTAATAAATAAACAAACCATAATATATTTGATATAAGGAAATGCCAGTCCTGGCATCTACACATATCATGGGATAGATATACTTGTCATACAACAAATACAGAAAATATTTGCAAACAGGAAAAGGATAAAATTATAATGAAAGAATCATTAAATCTTCCCATATTAGGAAACCTATCAAAAGTCGTTATGCCTGAAAGAAGAGAATACAAGTCATCTCTAAAATACAACTCAAGAATGGAAAAATCGAGACTGAAGTAGTCTAAAACTTTGTAAAACATAAATGTAAACCAGACTAAACTAACTAAACTACATGTCACTAACTTCCATCTGTAATTCGTAAATCCTGGGATGAATTGGATCTTTGTCTTTGTCAATAATAATAATAAGTAATAATTGCTTTATTTTTGTATGTCATATTAAACAGTGGTGATAATGATGATAATGATGACAACAAAGGCATCTGCAAATCAGGCTTAAACTCACAACTGGAGTGATGGCAAAATCTCTGTGTTTGTACTTCATGTGGAGAATCTTGCTGACATTAAAATAAGATTAGACCCAGACAGTACCAATCTTGAGCACTTCTACCAGACAGTAAATATATAAACTTGGTGGAGAGTTGTTCTGACACTGACATGGACACTAACCCATTCTGATGCAAACATTTAAAAGACCACTTTCCAATTCTGAGGAAAATTCAGGCTGACTCTTAAGGAAACCTGGATCCAGTAACAATACTAAGTACTCCTAAGTACTAAAATTAAGAATGATGATAAGTACTAAAATTAAGAATGATGAGGACTATCAAATACATGATCTATAATAAGAGGAATACCATCAATATATTCCAGCTATGACCTTCCAAGAAATGCCCAAAGTACTTGTGGTATATGTAAGAAGAGTATAAAGTCACTGTGCAAGTACTGATTTGATGCAATAATGTGACTATTTTTATATTTAAAAACATACTTGTTCAGTAGTTAAAAATTTGGTCAGTTTGCATGCAAAAACTTGAATCAATCAAAATCCTCCCACTGTTTTAGGTAGAAACTCCTGTCAAACTTTGGAAATTTTCTGATCTATCCTAACCTTCTTTTTTATCACATGTATGTACTTTATCAATGAAGTGACATTTAGAACTGCTATCTTGACAAACTAACAAGTGCAAACATACTGATGGTTTATTAGTGTAATTCTAGCAATGATACTTAAGTTTGTTTGTGTCTGATTAAAATGGATGTAAATATTCCAACATGAAAAGGAAAAAACTTTTTACACAAATTTGTTAGAACTGTATGTCAATTTGATCCTTTTCGAAAGTCCATGACTAACCGACTTTAAATGACGTATTCAGATTTAATAGCCATAAATTATAATCATCCACTGGTTCAATATTTAATAAGGCTAATTTTAGATTATAATTCATGTGAAGGTTGGTTGTATACAAAACCCCTTTCCATCCAACTATTAAGCAAAATTTGAATTACCATTACTATTTTGGGCTCATACAGATGCCATGGTTGATATTTATGGAAACCCATCAGTTACTTGTTATGGAGATAGAGGAATATTTATTGTTTTTACAGACATATTTTTTTGAAGATGATATCTATTTTGTTTTATGTTGATAGGCTCAACTGATTGAATTTGTGCAAACGTAATATCTGATTACATCTTTTGATTTAATGAGTTACCTTTTGAGCATTCCTTATTTCCTGTTTGGTACGCCGTGCTACAGGACTATTGGGACAGCCAGATTGTTTTTTCCCTGGTGCAGACACCTTAGACAGAGTCTTCTGAAGGAATAGTTCAGATTTCAATTTAGGGAACCCATTGTAGCTGAAAAAAATGAAAGAATATTTATTTTGCTCTGTGGAGTGTGTGTATATATGTATATATATATATATATATATATATATATATATATATATATATATCATGACTTGAAAAAAAAATGTAATTTTCAAGCAGTATGATAACTGCATATAAAAAATAATGACTGTGACAAGTAGAGTCAAGTATTTCATTTTAAAACAATTGAAATTTATTTTGTTAAGCAGAGCTCAGACACTGAAGAGCAAAAGGGTTTGAAGCATCGAGGGCTAAAGATGCAGTTATCTTGGCAACTTTACTTTGGGAGTCAGCCAGCATGTTTTTGAGAGTGTCTAATACCTCCTTGAGCTTTCTGTTCAGAGAAAACAAACTAAAAATTCATCCCTCCTACAAATAATTCATTATTTCTGTGCATTTAACTCTTAGCACAAGATTCTAGCCGAGTGTGCTGTAGCTTTTCACTCTTAGCATGAGATTCTAGCTGAGTTTGCTGTAGCTTTTCACATTTAGCATGAGATTATAGCAGAGTTTGCTTTAGCTTTTCACTCTTAGCATAAGATTCTAGCCGAGTCTGCTGTAGCTTTTCACATTTAGCATGAGATTCTAGCTGAGTTTGCTGTAGCTTTTCACATTTTGCATGAGATTATAGCTGAGTTTGCTGTAGCTTTTCACATTTTGCATGAGATTCTAGCTGAGTTTGCTGTAGTTTTTCACTCTTAGCATGAGATTATAGCTGAGTCTGCTGTAGCTTTTCACAATTAGCATGAGATTCTAGCAGAGTTTGCTGTAGCTTTCACATTTAGCATGAGATGAGTTTGCTTTAGCTTTTCACTCTTAGCATAAGATTCTAGCTGAATTTGCTGTAACTTTTCTCATTTAGCATAAGATTCTAGATGAATTTTCTATAGCTTTTCACTCTTAGCATGAGATTATAGTTGAATTTGCTGTAGCTTTTCACATTTAGCATGAGATTATAGCTGAGTTTGCTGTAGCTTTTCACAATTGGCATAAGATTCTAGCTGAGTTTGCTGTAGCTTTTCACAATTAGCATTAGATTCTAGCTGAGTTTGCTGTAGCTTTTCACAATTAGCATTAGATTCTAGCTGAGTTTGCTGTAGCTTTTCACTCTTAGCATGTGATTATAGCTGAGTCTGCTGTAGCTTTTCACAATTAGAATGAGATTATAGCTGAGTTTACTGTAGTTTTTCACAATTAGAATGAGATTATAGCTGAGTTTACTGTAGCTTTTCACTCTTAGCATGAGGTCATAGCCAAGTTTACTGTAGCTTTCACTCTTAGCATGAGATCATAGCCAAGTTTACTGTAGCTTTTCACATTTTGCATGAGATTATAGCAAAGTTTACTGTATCTTTCACTCTTAGCATGAGATTATAGCAGAGTTTACTGTAGCTTTCACTCTTAGCATGAGATTATAGCCAAGTTTACAGTAGCTTTTCACATTTTGCATGAGATTATAGCCGAGTTTACTGTAGCTTTTCACTCTTAGCATGAGATTCAGCCAGAGTTTACTGTTAGCATTTCACATTTAGCATGAGATTATAGCCGAGTTTACTGTAGCTTTCACATTTTGCATGAGATTATAGCTGAGTTTACTGTAGCTTTTCACTCTTAGCATGAGATTCAGCCAGTTTACTGTAGCTTTTCACATTTAGCATGAGATTATAGCTGAGTTTACTGTAGCTCCACATGTGACATGTTATATATGCTTAAGATGAGGGTTTTAAAACAAGGGTCAAATGTAGATACATTTTCATTAGAGTTGGTAGATCTATCCTGAAGATATCTTTACATGGTGTTAGTTCCATGACTTTTCTCCATGAAATAATATATTAATCTATTCAATAAGGAATTTTCTATTTGTTTCAAGTGATTTTAAGTTCAGAACTAAACTAAACTGAGACCTTAATTTTTTATTACAGTGATCAGTACAAAGTCAATGGTAATCTTCCCACTATTAGTCTGACTCAGTGTGACTCCAGCTAGGGATTAACAGATCCTTCAACAAACAAAATACAGTTCTTTTTTCATCAGGTGACCATACCCAACTATGCAGTGTGCTTACTGGTCAGAGACCAATTCTCGTGACATACCAATTGTCACCATATTATTAATATTTCTTAACTGCATGCAAAGTTTTGGTTCCTGTTTAGAAAATAAGATTGTAAGAGGACAAGTCTAAGCGAAAATAAGCATCAGATATGTCAATTAAGTACAGAAAATAACCAATGATACGTGAAATTAAACATCTTAGCCTCATGAAATTACTTTATTTAGAGATATTTATTAAAACTGCAGAGAGGTATACATTATTGTAACTTTTATATGTCACATGATAAAAGAATATCCTGTTTTTTTCAATAAGTGAATTAGTAAAATTACACACATTCATATCACATGAGGTCAAGAACACTAATTTAAATTACAAAGCAAGCCAGATTAAGAAATATTGAGTCAGACATAACTATATTTTCATTTCATGAATGAGAAAATATAATCTATTAACCATGTGTGAGTAGATCATTATTTTTCAACATTTGGCAACAATTGGTACTGACCCATCTGTAAACTCCATCACCAACACCATTTTAACTAACGGTCCCCTCTTAACCGTTTATGTTGCTGAATTCACATTTAACATGACAAAAAATTGTTGAAGGCCCTGCTTTTATGTAATACACTGTCAAGGAGCAAGTTCATTTCAGTAAAGAATGATTTTTAAAAAATCAGGAAAAAGTCGCGAGAATTGGTCTTCATACAGTAGTGTTTATGGCAAACTCTTAAAATGCTGTGAGAGTTTTAATTAAAAGATGGATCCTCCCCTTTCCCTTGTAACAAAAATAAGGAGGGAGTTGAACAAAAAAAAGTGGGGGAAAGAGGAAATGGATGGCTAAAGTTTAGTATTTAGCTAACACTTCAAAATCCTTCTCTCTTTCTTCTTGCTCCACTCTGTCAGAGCCATAACTGAATCAAAATCTTTAAAAGATGTTACCTCTAGTTGTATGAGCATCAGTCTCAAGTCTTCCTGAGTTTAATCTGTTCCTTAAGTATTTATGACCATTGTTCTATACTGAGAACCCCTTTTCAGAGTTTGCTGTCTAATGGATATATACACAGCTTGCTTATTAGGCTGGAACAAGTTTGGAAACTGTTCTTTATGGTTATTATGTACAATTTTCCAAAGCTCATATGAATGTTTATTGGATACTTCTGTTCCAAAGAGAGACCTGTCACTAACATAAGTTGTGCCAAAGTTTCATGTTCTTGAATCAGTCCTTTACTAACTAATATGTCAGATTTACTATTTCTTCTTTAATACTTGTTTAGGATTTTATGTCCATGAATGCCATAGTCTGCTTGTTCAGACAGATATAAATCCTTCATTTCTTATTTTCTGATTTACTAGATTTATCTTAACCCTAATAGGGCTCTATGGTTTGCAGCATCCAGCAGGGAAAAATTATTTAAAAAAAGGAAATGAAAATTGCTTTATAATTGTGTTTATTTTAATTCAGCTTGTTATTCTAACTTTTCTACATTTTTGAAATACCACTGAAATGAGGATTGAACAGCATGTATGTCAACCTCACATTTCACACCATTTTTGGGTACAAAATCACTCGCTAGTATCTCCATTAACACTTTCTCAGCTTCAATAATCTGACAAACTTCATAACTTCAAAAAAATTGCCTTCATCACTATCAGTATGTTATCAAAAATGCAATCCATATTCAAAATTTGGTACAATACAATTTACAAGAATGCTACCAAATTAAGTTTATTCCTTTCATAGCAATATGTTTTACCTGTATTTGACCCCTTCTGGCAACCCTGTTGGTTCTGGTGCCATTATGAAAACTGTTCTCTCACTGAAAAACAAAATAATTTGTCTTAATCTTGCAATTCCACATTAGTATTTCAGCATTTGAATCTCAAAATCTTAATAAACTGAGCGACTTGTCAAAATAAATATTAATTTGGTGATCTTCTTCACACTTCTTCCTTTTAATATTAATTATTTCTAACAATCTGAACTAAGTTTTGTCAACTTACCTAGTAAAAAGACTTTTACAATTACTAGGAATATAAAGAAACGGAATACAGCAATATACTCTGCAAAATAATTAGGTAGCATGTGTTAAAACCTTAGCCTGGATAACACAGCAGAAACAAGTTCATTATACACTTTCTTTGGACCTGCCAGTTTCCAACAGCATTCCACATAAAATCATTACAACAAAATGAATCATCAGCACTGACAACAAAAAAATGAATTACTTTATGCGGGTCAACTTCCTCACCTCTTGTGTGTATCATCTAACTCAATAAGTTTAGGTTCATCTTTTGTATCATCCACCTGAAATTATGGACAATTAGAATTCATTAGAATATTTTTCTTTCTTTTATAAATAATATCAAAATGTAATTCCTAATATTTTTCACGATAAAATTATCCCATGACATCAATGCACATAAACAAATATTAATATATTTGGTGTTGCAACTCTTATAGACAAAAAAATGTTAATCCAAAATTGGCAATTCTGCCATACATCACACTGTAGTGACCAGCTGGTTCAATTACTACATCAACTGTTACAAACCATGACTGTTATTATTTTGATTCTGCTTATTTTCTTACTTAATACTACTCCAACATGAAATAAAATAACGACTTCATAATCCACAGTATGATTTAAGAGACCTACACATTAGTGTACAGTTCTAGTACAAATCATGGTTAGTATCACATACATCAATGTTTATTACCCAAATTATTAGACTTAAATTTTGCTTAATTCATTCTTTTAACAATTTGCATTCTTACATATTATATTTCAGTTTGACATGCATTAGTTTCATTTAATTTGATCAGCACACTCATGAGTTACTGTTTTTCAGTGATATAAAACAGAAAAACAAGTGATATTATCTGTACATTATTTGTACGAAAGGATATACACATTTAACTGTATAAATAACATAGCCAGCACCTATTTATCTGTCATATATTTATGACAGAATTATCATAATAAAGGTTAAAATTCTTAACGCAAAATGTACAAGTTCATCATGAATTCATCTTTGTTTTGTGTTTCAGCTTAATAACAAAATCATAAATTCCAAACATTCATTCCACTTTCAGTTCTGGCAAGCTGGTTGTTTCAACATTTCCTTTGTTCATAATTGCTGGATATGCCTTTTATTTTCCCAGAGCAATCATGATCAGTTAGTCATTTAAACTCTGAAACTCACTTGGGTAAAGAAAGAATTTTGTCTGGCAGGTACTTGGCTGTGTAATTGCCTTTTATTCCATAATATTAGTATGATTATTGTAGCTGAGTCAACAGATACTTAATTAGGGCCACTTACATTAAAGCAAACTACACCAGAGTTTTTATAGTATAACAGTATTAGAAGTACAACGGGCATTTTCCTCTGCTGGCTTGTACCAACCACCACATTTCACTGTACCAGTATATCATTATTTACCATCATACACTGTATATGGAATTTTCAGAGCACTCATTTTATAATTATTCTGAAAATAACAGTACATTTTCATTATTCATGAAAGAAATAGTTTTAAAAGTTAATTTTATTCACATAATAGTTGTATTGGTCACAAATTAAAGGCAAATATTACAAATATAATTATATTAATATTAAAATTGAATGTTGTCAATCATATTTGGACCAAATTCAAATTTTGATCAAAATTTCGTTTTTAAAAAAAACAAAAAAATAAAATAAAAATCCAGGTCATTTTTAATTTTTTTTACAAGTGAATGTGCTAAGTAAGTGTGTGTGTGTGTGTGTGTGTGTGTGTCTTTTGTAAGACTGAATCATCATATGATATTCAGAAGTGAACTTGTCACTAGCTTTCTGTCAAACTTTATTTAGTTTTAGATTACCACTAAATATGTTATTGTTTGATGTATAAGAGTGTTTTATGTTTATTGGCCCTCTAACGATAAAGATCTTGTCAACATCTGACTCAAAGCTTCAAAGTCCATTAGAGTATCTAGGAAAGTGTAGACTTCATTCAATATCAACACTTCCTGTTTTAACAATAGGCTTCTAATATCAGCATTTTTTACCGTATAAGCAATAGTGTAAGCATTATTCATCCAGCTTTAGTTACAGCTTTTATATTGCAACAAATAACATACACATAGCAAATGCACCTGCTGTAAGGTACGGGCCATTTCACTTTAGGGGTGGGAGCAGGGTAGAAGTTTAAATAATTTTTATCTTTTACCTCAATATAATTAATATTTAGTCCAAATAATATCATGGATATATGATGAAGCTAGCTTTCACAAAATCAGAGCAAGATATCTTTTCTAGCAACTGAGACAGAAATTAAATATTAAATAACTGAATTGATGGTCCCTACTATAATTGCAGTATACCAAAGTTTATCATGATACAAAAATTACCAACTCTAACAACGTCTTTCACATATTTCCATTCCTCAAGTTCCAATTTGGCAGCAAGCACTGGCTGATATTAAAATTGTGGTTGTGTTTTTGCAATATCATAGTGATCAAGAATCATCTGAATTTTATCATTGCCATGTGACATTAAATCATCCTGTGAAACAAAATGAGATGTCTCTCATAGTAATGCTTCCCTGTTGATACAAGAATAGGGTCTTCCTTTAGGTTCATAACAAAATCTTAATTTGCAGTGTTAAAATTGAGCCTTGTCTACTGGTTATTAAAATGTCCTTATGGAAATATTTTCCATCAATTTCCTTGTTGTTATCATTTAGAATTTTTAAATAGTGAATATAACAAATTCAAGCATTGTAAATCTTACACTTGGATTGGTGGAAACTAGTTTAAGATCTTCTCTCAGAAATATCATGATCAATGCTGTTTTGGTACCACGGATATCCACCAGAAAATGTTTGATTGATTGATTAGGATTTTTTACGTAGCTTTAAAAAAAATTCAGTCATATCACTATGATGTTTGCTGTGAGGTCGTTTATAGTGATGTCTAGCATTATCCTGACACTAGGCCGACCAGTCCTAACACTAACCTCTCAATGCTGAACGTCAAGCAAAGCAGCTTTAGTACCATTTTTATAAGTCTTTGGTATGACTCGGCTGGGGATCAAACCCACGTCCTCCCGCTACCGCGGCGGACGCTCTAACCACTAGGCCACCAGAGCGGTTCACCAGAAAATGTATCACATGCACAAATGTGTACTATGTGATCGCCTTTAGCAAGCCATGGCAGCTAGAAAAATAAGGGTCTGAGCAATGGCTTCCCAACACTTGTATACAGGCTTTAAGGTACCAAACCATAGACAAGTAATAATTTTAGAAATTTGTTGATATACTATCAACAGCTTGGTATGGAATATTCCAAAACTCCACAGTCATCATCCCAGTTGTGACACATTCAGAGTTTGCAAATTAAGACCTTTTAGTTCCATTAAACTAATAAAACACTCACATTTCTGATAGGTATTTCCTCCTTTGCCACATAATATACAATTCTCATTGCCTTTGACTCTCTATCTTTAAGCACACAACTGACAATCAAAAGCATATCTGACTGCATTTTCAGAGTACATTCAGCACACCTGTGTTTAACACTTGCTTCATGATGGGTAAGAGTTTAAGCTCTCATATTAATGCAGCCCAACTCACTCAAAATTGGGTTTTAAAATTTCAATTTTGAATCAATACAAATACTGTATTGCATATTACTGGATTAGGTGTGTTTAATGGACTTAATCAAGGAAATTTTGTCCCTCACTCATTAGGTAGAAATTGTGTTTTGCTTTTTATTTTATGTTAGATTCAGGAACTAGAATTGGATTTTTCATTTTATTTCTAATTGGTAGTGTTTTCCCCTGAGTCACACATTGAAATGTTAAAGAAATGAGAAAGAAAAGTGTTTAATGGTTTCACCGTCACTTACTCATTTCCATTTCCACCTCGCTCTGTGGATGCCAACAGTATTGTCATATAAGTCATATCAAGCACTCAAGTTAATTGCAAGTATTCAAACTTACTGTTTTTATTGCAATATTTATAAATGACTTTTAAAGCAAAATGTTTTGTTTTTCATCCCCTAAAAAGCAAATTTTTAAAGTAAATTATGTTAAGAGTTATTGCCGTTTGCCTATAGGACATTGACAGAAAAGATGAATTTTCGTCTTTTAGTAGGGCTGGATTCACGAGGTAGCAGGCTTATATCCCCTCCCCCAATTGTTAATGTGATTGCGGAATGTATTCAAAGGAGAAATACATAAAATTTATGCCAATAAAAATCTATTTGAAGCCAATCTCCTATGAAAATTTGTAAATATACTGAGGTGAAATCCTGGTTCTTTTACATGCATGAGATTGTGCTGGACAGTAGAATGGATAGAGGGATGGATAGACTTGAGAATTATCAACAAATATCCATCTTGTTCAATGCTGGGATAGAAAAAGTTATGATAATAAACATTCTGTAATACAAAGCAGTAAAATCCATTTTTAAAACCTACAGTACCGAAGTCCATTTTTGTAATCTACAGTACCAAAGTCCATTTTTGTAATCTACAGTATCAAAGTCCATTTTTGTAATCTACAGTAATAAAGTCCATTTTTGTAATCTACAGTACCAAAGTCCATTTTTGTAATCTACAGTACCAAAGTCCATTTTTGTAATCTACAGTATCAAAGTCCATTTTTATAATCTACAGTACCAAAGTCCATTTTTGTAAACTACAGTACCAAACTCCATTTTTGTAATCTACAGTATCAAAGTCTATTTTTGTAATCTACAGTACCAAAGTCCATTTTTATAATCTACAAATGTTTTCATACAATATACGTAAGTCTTCATAAAAAAATCATATTGATTTCTTCAATTTACATAACTATGTTATAAATCACAAATCTTTCTGTAATAGAAGTGCCATCATGATGTAACATTACCTTTTCTGTACAGTCATCAAAAAATGCCAGACTAGCATCATTTGTTGATACAAATGACCTCTCCTCGATGAAGCGAATAAATGACTGAGTTTTCATCATTGAAATGAAAAACT
Organism: Unio pictorum; assembly: GCA_030141615.1. Classification (NCBI taxonomy): domain Eukaryota; kingdom Metazoa; phylum Mollusca; class Bivalvia; order Unionida; family Unionidae; genus Unio; species Unio pictorum. The sequence continues at coordinate 421,356 of JARLTB010000179.1, forward strand.
TGGAATTACTTTTATCCCTGCTTTTGAGAAAACCTGAAAAAGAGGTAAATTACAAATATTGGTATCAATCTCGCTTTAAAAAAAAAATCAATTATATTTCATGATTTTTCAAAAGAAGATGCTGACAAATACTGCATAGTATAATCCTTGCCCACTTTGTATGACTATAGAGATTCTATTTTGAAAGATCCAGCATCTGCTGAAGGAGTCAAATATAACACAAACATTGTAAGGGCTCTTCCAGAAATAATGATAATACTGTTAATACTGTAGCCCCCTGCCTGTCTGCCACTGCTTTATATGGCCAGTCTCATGGGAATGATGAGTTACCCTTCAAAAGTATTCCCCCAAAGACTGCTATCTCTCTAATGCAACTAGTGATAAGCATTTTAGTACAAAAATATGTCAAAATTACCCCTTGTGATCAGCACAATAATGTCTGTTTGCAGATTGAAATCTCACTAATATTTATTAATTTCACAATTCAACATAGTGATGTTTGTTTCAGCTTGCCAATAAACCCATACAAATAGGTAATCTGATTATCATTACAGCTGTGACCACTCGACCACTCAAGGTCATAGATTAGAAAATGAATTTAACGGGGTGGAAGACTGGGGTTAAAAAAGGTCTATCACATGACGAATTAAATTCCTTTGTAAACACAGAATATGTGACAGTTACAAAATGCCCACAAAGGAAAAAGTTGTTACAAAAGTACAATGTGTCCTCAGACATTCTCAGTTTAGAATGAAATGGGAAACAAATTCAGTTAAATGAAAACTGGAGATAGTCCTTTGAGCACAACTGAGCAATTTTATGTCTGATTCATTAAAATATCATACATTCAAATACAGTAAGTGGGATTGTTACAGATTACCATGACTTGTTGTGTCCATATTATCATGACTTGTGATTATTAATAATGATAAAAAAATAACAATTGTAATAATCAATTCCATAACTCATAATATGCATGTTAATTTTAATGAAAATATTAAATATATGAAAATTAGTTCTTTCAAATTTTATTTGTAGTTATTAATCACATTTGTATGATCCCCCTGTAGAAAGGTCACCCCTATTAAATGGCCACTTCCCTGCTGCAGAAATGGTCGTCTTACAATAGGGGAACCACTGTACCAAAAATACAATTAATGCAGTTAAGTGTCAGCCCCCATACAGTTTTAACTGATATTTCTTTGAAACCTCCATCTACTTAATGCTAGAGTATTACTGAAAGGTTACAAACCCTGCATATCAAACAATGAGGAAGCATCTGTAGTTCCAATGGTGGGGGCCTTGGTGATGGGTTTCAGGTACTGCTTGTAACCTTTCATTAAACAGGCCATGAAGCGAAGGAAGGCTTCCTGAATGGACAGTTCCATCAGCATCTGAAATTATTGAAATTTACCACTATTTAAAATTATTTCTAACATAATTGCAAATATTACTTACTAATTAGTTAAACATGACAATTTGCAACAATAAGATCAAGGCTGAAATAGAGGAAAACATTCAACCATTGTGATTTTTAATTTATATTACTACTTGTTACACCTATTTAGCAAGACACTAAACAATTTCTAGCAATAGACCTACGTTTTGCTGAGACAATCTTTTATTTAGTAAAGTCGATGTGAGACCCAAGTGGCCCTAATATTTCTCACCTGGGATTCTCACCTGGGATGTAAACTTGTGAAAGCAAGTTCATATGTGTAGTGAAACCGTGTGGAAAGAAAACTGAGGACTAATTACTGAAAGTGAACCATAGATGCTGTTTTTAATTTTATTCCCTTGAGAAAAGACTGTGAGTATGCATGATTGTGTTACAGAAGGGTCATATTGTATTCTGAAACAGACCAAGATCATTCTAGACCTCCAATTCCTAACTGTAGGCAGAAATAATGCCTATGTGACTAACACCAGGTTAAACTATAGCATATCAATACTACAAGGAGTATAGTACAAGCTTTCCTGTATTTAGTGCAGGATAGCTAAAAATCAATGTTAATTGTTTTTGCAATTACCTCTTTCTGTTTCTTCTTGAAATCATGATCTGTTGGTGCCATCTCCAATGAAATCTCATCCGGATTTGCATGTGTTGAGGTTCGTGGAACCTCTTGACTGAGCTTGTTGAACAGTGTATACAGTGTCTCTTGTAACACTTTGGCTGCTTTCTGAAATTCACACGACATGAAATCAAGGGAATTTGTTTTATATAATTTGTAAGTTATTTGTGTCAGCATCACATATTCTCCATGGCAAAGCTTACTAAACAAATCAAAAATCTTTTTTTGCATTCTGATCACAAAGAAATATCAACTCTATCTGCTACAAGTTGTTTTACATCTCTTAGTATTGCGGTCTAACAGCAAAGCAAAAGTGATAAACCTACACGTTTAATTTTATTCCCTGCCTTTATATTCAACATCGTTGTGCTTTTGACAACAATGAATACATATTAATTATTCCAGCATCACTGGAACACATCCACACAAAAAAGACAAGAAAGAACACCCTTTAAAATCCATGCATCTTGAAACAAAATGAATAAAAAAGAGCACAGGTTTCTACAACACTACTATGCAAACTTAACCCTTAAAGTGCGTGTCGCAACTATAGTCGTGCTGTTGTTTTTGGTCCCATAGTGCGTGTCGCGACTATAGTCGCTTTCGAGGTGAGCAACAGTGATCGCATTCTATAACTTCATCTTGCCATAAATGCCTGTAAAAACTATATTTGATTGGTTTAAAAAGGCCCAGAACAAGCATTCTGCAGTACTTTACTATATTATTAACGATGTAATTTTACAAATGCTCGCTTTTAAACACATGGTACTTGTGCAAAGCTAAAATGGCCGACGCTGAATACAAAGAGGATTTCTTGCAAAAAATATTCGCTTCTGATAGTGATGCTAATAGTGATTTTTAATAATTTGAGAAAAATGACATTATTTGGAGCAAGCGAGGTATTGATGGAACTACACATGAATGATTTTGAGCCAGTAATTTACGTGGAACTGGAGTCGGATGTACATGCTTGCTTGACGTGAAAAGATGGTGCGCCTGTCAACCCCCATTCACTGGCAATTCAAAATTAAATGTCGAGATGGTGAATAATAAACCTACGGACTACTGAAGACTTTTTCTTAGATGACGAGTTATTGCATCTGATAGTAGATCAAACAAATTGTAATGCAGATCAGAGAGTTCATGGGGCAGTCTTGAAGGAAAAAAGTCGCATGAAGAAATGGCTGCCTGTTACACCTGAGCATTTAAAATGTTTTTGCATCGATTAAAACAATGAGTTTGGTACATATGTCTGTTCTCGATTCCTAATGGGCTACTAATGATGTGATATCAACCGCATACTTCAGCAAAAATATAAGTATGGGATAGATTTCAAGCTATTCCAAGCAATTTACACCCGTCAGACAATGAGAACAATTAAGGTGACTCTTCACACAAAATCAGCCCAATGACTGAACAAAAATAAAGCCTTTGCTGAGATTTAATCACCAGATATGGACCTGGGTTTGATGATATTATGATAAATAACAGGTGATAGTTTTTCATGAACATTAACTGCTGACTAGAGGGTTTAAATTTACCTCTGACATTCATGGAGTGGATTTTTGCAACATTGTCACCCTTACCTTTACCTGTGATTTTCACAATTTATATATAACATTGTGACAGACATAACATGTGCGTGGTTGGACTAGTAAAGAATATAACATTTCTTAGATATATTTGAACTTTTCCATCAAAAAACAAAAATACTGATGAAATACAATTGTAACTTGTCATTTTACCTGTATTTACACCTGTACCTGCAAATATGTTAAACCTACACACATGTATTGATGCTAATCTTAAAGTATAGACACACACCATCATTTTTCATATAGGGTTTGTCTATCAATAGTGTATATTTAATGAAATACATGCAATTTAAAGACTGTGCAGTTTTCTTCTTTTTTCCCCTGAAACAATTCAGCACTGAGGGAAATTGTACTGCAAAACAATGCAGCACTTTAAGGGTTAAGCAATTGTTGCACCACACATAACAATTTGCTCCACGAGTCTTAAACAGAATAACTTGTGTTGGGAAACCAATGCTGATTGAAGAAGGGCATTCAAGGGTCATACCTCTAAAAAAAAAAGGGTGTCGAGACTATACAAAACTCCTAAATGATACATAGGGATACAAGTCAATTTACACAATAAACTGTATTAGATATTAGAATATGTTTTATGGCTCTTGAGTCAAGCTGATTTACAGTGGTCTGCTGTAGTGAAGATGAGATGTAATACGGATGCAAACATCCAACTTTTACATTAAAACATAACTTTTAAAAGGTATACCTATACACAATTCACCTACCAAATAGTATCCAATTATGTGTAAGGGTTGCAGAGCTATGGTACTTCCAAGAAGTGTGAATGGATGGACAGGCTGAAAAGGTGATTGTTATAGGTCTCCTATATGCAGGGACCCAATGAGATGAAATGCAACAAGGGACATCTATGTTTAAAAGTCATACATTTATACATACGCTTTCTGCATCATAATGATTCTTGAACTATTCCATCCAAATATAACAAATTCAATGTCAATGACTAGAACTCTATCCAAAATGTGGTGGACAAGCCAAAACCAACAAAAGACACATCTAGGTGTAGGCAACAATGTTCATATCAAACTGCTGCATATGCTGAATGCTTCTAGACCTGTGCTGGTTGCAAACAACATCCCATTCAAAGCTAGCAAGTTAATTATACACTGACCTATCCAAAATAAAGTTGACAAAACAAAATCCAAGAAATGAACAGCTACGTCTGATGTTGTTGTAGGGTTTAATGCCATTTTTCAGCACACAGTAGGCTATACATGGCAGCCAGTATTAATGGTGGAGGAAGAAACAGGGGAATCCCCCAGAAAGAACCACCAACCCACGAGAAGCTACTGGCAAGCTTTCAAAAACAAACCAACATTGGCCTAATCTGACACTCGAATTCAAGCTGACAGACGTGATGGCAGTGATCCGTATCAGAGATCACTTTCAGACCACTGAGCCACTCGGGACCCCAGCTACGTCTGAGACAATAATGATACTAAATCACATCAGAATTAAGTTGATGGTTCTTAAGGTCAATGTCAAGAGTCATAACTCAATTCAAAATGGCACATCTAGATTCATGAGATGATGTACATTAAAAACTGCAGTAGAATATGCCTAATGGTTACCCAGATCAGCTGTAGTGGAGATTTTTCAAAGTCTAGGAAAAATACAACATCCCGATTTTACCCGAGAAAAACTCATTTATGTGAACAGTTCATCTACAAAATGGTACCAAAATATATTTATGGGTTGCAGAGCTTTGGTGGTTAGAAAAAAAAGTGAATGGATAGACTGGCAGACAGATTGATAAATAAAAAGAAAAGAAAAGGTGATTACTATAGGGCTCACACATTTCAATGTAAGGCTCTGACTATATATATATATATGGTTCTATGTGGTACTGCATGTGAACCTGATATAATTTTTGTCTACAAATGTACAATCAAGTCCTATATGAATTCAATATCTTGAATTTGATGATCTAACCTAATTAATGAATTTTTTAAATCAATAATTAAATTTCAAAACCAAACTCTAACACCAATTTTGAATATATCTCTTGAATCAGTCACTGAAAATATTTTTTTCAAATATGTGTTCTTAACAAATTTACACAAATTATATGCTTCTTTAGACTCATTTTTCAAGACACACCCTCAAATAATTCACACCCTGATAACTTGCGAACCCACTCATAAGATGGGGCCAAGCATGGATAGCAAATTTTTTAAACCACTAATTACAAAAAAAATTTATTCCTATTTCTTCAACTTGATAAAAATCAAAATCAAAATTAGTAACATTATGTTCCAAAATGGCTGATAGTACATGGAAATAGTAAGCAACCTTTGAAATTTTAAACTTTTAATAAAAAGTCATGTAGTTGGTTACATTTACTTTCCAAACGACATTCTTAATTAATATAACGTAATTACAGATATTCAAAGAAATTTTATTTTCATCAATGAAAATGTTACTTACACCAAGTGTAGGCTGTACATTAATATTTAAATGTCAATTATATATTTTTTATTAAGTGACATTTGTGTTTTAAGTTTATCTTCGAGTTTCTTTTAAGTGTAATCATTAGAAATGCAATATGTATTTAAATGTAAAATGTGTCAATCTACCATAGCACTTTCAGCATGTGTTTCTCTGAGAACCTAATTAAGTGCTGACTGTGTTTTGACAACTGACTTGTGGAAGCATTTGCTGTATTGAAATAAAAGCTGGCCTTCTTTGTATTATCACATTATGATTTTTGAAGTAAATGATGTGGAATAGAAAAGTCAACAGGCACGCAAATCCTGCATACTTAAATCCTAGTCATATATCAGGTGAACCAGTTTCAGTTCATCAATCAAACACTTTGTATGTAACATAATTAAACTACTTTAACTTAACTGACTCAATCATATATGTGATCAAAGGCAGCAAGGCAACCAAGCAAACTGAATACTTTACAAAACAAGGAGCTTGGTATCACAGACACAAACCAATGTGGGCAAGGGAGTTTAATTCCAGCACAGGCACTTAGAGATATCCTATCGTCAAAGATGATAAGTTTCACTATTGCTTCCAATGAAATCATGAGATCAATTTCGTACTAAATGAACACACACAAAATTGAGTTTTGATGTAGACAATTGTCTCATGAAATAGATGTTGCTTGTTTTTGAAAAAAGGAATCTTGATTGGTTTTGTATCAATGATTAGTATAGTTCACTGCAACTTAGATATTTCATGTTGGACATTTTAGAAAATAAATATTATTAATACTGAAAAATGAAACATTTAATTTGAAAATGTGTCATTAGTAATTATTATTAATGTGATTGTAAAACGAGGTTTCAGTCATTAAACAGCTCAGTTTTCTACTCGCACACACATACATGTTTTTCTCAATGTCTAAGCTGAATTTTTAGAGGTCCCTCAATAACTCACACCCTCACTTTTATAGTGTGGCCTATGTTTCTGGACCCCACTGAGCATGTGTTATCATGGTAGTGGTGTATGTACTCTTATGTATAATACTAACCTTGGGCAACATTTTATAATTCAGATGCTTTTTATCTTCAGGACTGAAAAAAAAAAACAACAAAGATAATTTTTGAGAAAACCCCAATGCCAAGGCAAAAATTATTTCAAGACAAGTCACACATACACACATCTGGCATCCTGAAATTCTGATGGCTTATGTATAGCATTTTTGGAAAATCAACATGGCATCCAAATATGTGAAAAATGTTATAAAAACCATATAAAGAAATGAGGTATACCAAATTGAAACAAATAAGAAAATATCAATATTCTTCATTATTAAATATACTAAAAAATGAGTCGTTTTCAGTTCCACTTTAACTATTACTTCAATTCTAGTATCATCCTTTCTTACTACACTAGTTTTGTATCAAGCTATTTATTTATAAAAATTACATTTTCTTTCAGAATATTATACAGAATTTCAACCAACAGTATTTTATGCTACTCAAGTACTTTACAAGCTTTTTTCTGTTTCGTTGACAAGACTAGCAACTTCAAAAATAAGGAACACTGGTTATTTGGGTGCATTTGCTCAGGTCCTCAAACTTGTGGTGGATGATAGTAATTACACCTAGTTGTTGCTATAAGTATGTTTTTCTGTATACATCAACACTTAGTGTACACATATTCAGGGCTCAAATTTAATCTTTTTAGTACTAGCAGATTTTTGGCCATTTGAGAAAACATCAGGTTTAAAATCCTTTTTCTGCTAGTAATGTTTTCTTCAACCAGATACTTTGATTAATTTATACTGTAAGCCACGAAGGAACTACAATACTTTTCTATCAGTTTAACTGTAATATGTATTATCATTCTGAATATAAACAAGAGTCCCTTGAAAGGACCAATGCTCTACTGGACAAGAAGAATCTATAGAAATTCCAGAGTATTGAAACCATCTCTGATATTGTTCAGCAATAAAAAGATTTTCAAATTAGCTGATGTGGTGCACATAACTGAAGTCAGCTGGGCTTCAATTTCGTTTTGGACAAGGTTTACATCATTACAAGTCTTTTGGTGATAATCACATCTCATTATAATGACCAATTCAGGGGAAGTAGTGACAACAAAAAATTATAGATGGTACTTGTAGCAGTCATACTGGATGTCAGATTGACAGAATCTTAATGCTGAGGACCCCACACTGGTAATAATAATAATGATAATAATAATAATAATAATGAGGACTTGTATAGCGCCTAATCTTTAGAAGCTCTAAGCACTTTACAACATCAAAATGATAGGACTACACTGATGTGACTGTATGCTCAGGATGAGTAGCAATAACAAGATGGCTATAAAAGTAGCTGGATGTCTGATTGGAACCATTTTCATCAAGACATCAGAAAATAAGTCTTAGTGAAAACCCCATTTTGATTTTGCCATCCCTCCAGGAGAAGTAGCAAGAGCCTTTATTCATTTTAGGATAAAGTCCAAGCAGAAACATTTTCATTTTCTGATAAAGTAGACATCACAACAAGTCTTCTGTTGAAAACCCCCATTTTGATTTGACTTCCTGCCCTGTAGTAGTGGTAACATTTTCAAGATGGCTGCCAAAGTGGCCTTATTGGACATCAGATCTGCACCATTTTCATTTAGGAACAACTATGAAACAAAAATCTTTTGGTGAAATGAAAACAAAAGCTGATATGTCCATCCATTATGGAAGAGTTACAATAAGATTTTCAGGATGGCTGCTTTGACATCATTTTCATTTAGCACCAACCAGACCGTGGGATGAAAATAAAGTTTCATGGTAAGGAAATATAGTAATAATAATTTTATGCTAACAGACAAACATTGGATAATGAATGACGGACAGGCTTAGTTCTCCTGGCTTAGGACCAATACAGGTAAAAGTGCAATATAATGAAAAATTACCTTGTCATAATCTTTGGAATAAACTTTTATTAAGTTATACACAATTATTAGCAATCTCAAATGTTACCTTAAATTAAAGAGATGTGTACAATGGCAAATCATAACTTAAGCACATTCTAACTTGAATAATCATATTACTAACAAAAAAAGAATTAGTTGTCAAAGGTTTAGTAAGTCTTATTTTGGAATATGAATGTAGTTTGAGAGCCCCACTTCCAAACATTAGGGAAGCAACCTGAAAAATTCCATACTGAAATGTAAGTAAACAGCATGACAGAATTAAGTTAGGCAATAATATTTCCAAGGGAGAAAAGAAAATCGTTAACTAAACTCAAATCCTAGTAAACATATTTTTTTTTAAATACACAAGTCAGGTAGGCACAAACTCCTATCCTCAAATAAAAAAAAGGTAAAATACACAATACAAATTAAAAAATACACAACAGGTCTGAGAGTGTTTAAACAAATGGGAAAACATATCGACCAAATAAATTTATGGGACAATTATACCAAATGTGTTTGCATATATATATATATATATATATATATATATATATATATATATATATATATATATATATATATATATATATATATATATGGGGGTCAAAGGGTCAAAAATGCAGAAAAAATACTTACGGCCATATCCTGATCGTATCTAGGTCAACACAAATGACATCTGATGGAGGATCATAGAGATCAAAATACCTGGAGTCTAAACCTGAAACAAATGTACATAATAAGAAACAATTAGCTGTATTAATAATATCCACTGCACAAATATATCCTTATCTATTGCTTGTTCATGCCAAAAAGATTCAAATACATTTTATAATCAGCTCCCACTACTGTGGGCCTTTTGTACCAGAAATTTAAGTCCTTGTGCTTCACAATGTCCCCCCCCCATTAATTTTATTTTAGACAGTATACTCCATTTTTTTCTCCCTATACACTGATTTGGAAATAAATGCAGGTAGGTTCTGTTTTCGATTTCATCATTTCTTCCCTAATTTCTCTACTCATAATCATCAACCCTGTGCTCTTCAACCATGTGCTCTATATTGGTTTTCATGCTAAAAGCAAAGAAAAAAATAATCTCTCTGCCAAAAATATTTAATGCATTATATTTCTTTGGCAAAACCTACCCTATTCAGCATGTCAGGATGGGACACATTTGATTCAATCCAATATCACCTATACTTATCTCTTTGTGCTTTTTCTAGAGAGTTTTCATGTCCCCTTCAGGCATCTAATAGGTAAATCTGTTGTACCAATAATTAAAAAAGGAGTCCAATGCACAATGGACATATGAACCAAACAACAGCAGCCGAGCAGAGACCTAATTAATTACACCTCTTCCATTATAACTAGTGCACAACATTCTGTAAAAACACAATGACTACAGCATAAAGTAAGAGTTCTGGAGATTTTCTATGAAAAATTAAGTGACATCAACAGAAGAGAATTATGGAACGATGGCGGTGAAATGGTTTAATATGCGTTTTTTTGTAAGACAATATACTAATTTTCATTATGCAACACAAACCAGCTATCACTGCGTTGCTAATCATATCCTGAATAAAAATGATTCTACTATGGGGCCTATGCCAACTTCTGACAATATGAAACAAGGGAAAAGTAAATTAGATAATACATAATTAGTTTGCCAGCCAGGTGGTAGATTCATGGTTTACTGAAGTAGGGTTTAACGCCATTATTAAGCACACAATAGGCCATACATGGCAGCCAGTATTATTGATGGAGGAAGAACCCGGGAAAACCACTGGAAAGAACCACCGACCTACGAGAAGCTACTGGCAAGCTTTCTCACAGAACTACATTAGCCAAATCTTAGACTTGAACCCACACAGACAGGTGAGATGGCAGTGATCCATAATGGAAAGCGCTTTAGACCACTCGGGGCCCCAGATTCATGGTTTAAAGATAAGCAATGCTACGGAGTCAGTAGGATACTTTAATGTGCTTATACAGAATAGTGGATGGCTTGACATCTTGGGATGATACAGTTGGGTCCAAAGCATAAATGACTTCATTATCATTAAACAAAAACCTTAAGCGAGATCATCTAAAGGTAACTTTTATAACATCAACCAAAGTCAAAGGATAGATTTTTTTTTAAAAGTTTAAGTTGGAGCAATAGCTCTGATCTCATGGGCTTCAATTTTCATTAGCTCATTCGGCCCATATCCCGTCAATATGCATGATCTGGTTTCTGCATTCAGTTGCCCATCCCGCCTGAAGTCAAAGTTTGTTGACTGCATTCAATGGCCGATCCAGTCTTTTGTCGCTATGAATGTTTGTTAGATACATCTCTGATTGGTTACAAATGTTTTTTTCTCCAAGAATCAGACTAATATTAACCGATCAGAAATAGTTTTACTTTTCTTTGTGCAAATTTGAATTGTTCAGAAACCAAGGGTTACTAATGGAGGGCAGATTCTGTTCATTAAAAATTGTAAATGATGGCAGACAAAAGACTTGATGGTGTGAGAGTGAAAATGAGGAGTTTCTCTGGTTTAATCTAAAAAAATATTGAGCAAGCAAAGAAAAAATATGTTCGGCAGTTGGATATTTTGTGAGATTTAGATCCGGACATAGAAGTTTCTGAGGCTGAATCGTCAGAAGAAGAGGATGCTGATAGCAATGATTGTTGTGAATCTGTCTGATTGTAGTGATTGTGTTAATTTTGTAAATAGGGTATAAAGAAGTTGTGAAAGACTTAGACAAATATAAAAAAAATGAATCACTGTGCAAACAAATTCATTTGGAATAATTGGTGAAAACTTTATGGATTTTTATTGGATATAAGAAGTGAAATTAAGGTAAGATTGAATGTATTTGCATGATGTTTACAAAATTGTCTAAACAGGTAAAACTCTATGGGGCACATGCAGCTTCGTGCTGCTGGGGCAGAGCAGCAATAAAGCTGAAAACAGTGTCTTGGCTGAATGAGTTAAATATCTCTCTCTCAGTTGAAGGAAGAATCGTTATCAGTGGCTGTTTTGTATAGTTTATTAGAGGATATTACAAAGGCATTGTGACATGCACTCTCTGTGTCCATAGCAACTTCTTTACCTCTGTAGTGATGCTGCTAGGTAACATTGAAGTTCTTTCCTACAGCCCTCAGCAAGCACTGAAGCACTACTGGAGACATTCATTCCTCCTTCAAGAGGCTGAGGGAATCGGCCGAAGTTAGATCAGAATGCATGGCAATCAATACTTGCATGCAGGCCTCAAAGATTTTAACATGGAGATGGCCAAGGTCCCTGCTGATATCCACACCTGGGATCCATCAGAGTCCAATGGGGCGAAGGCTTAAGTGGCCTAGCTGGCAAGTAAACTAAACAGCTGGAAGTAGAGACCAGCAACCAAAACAAAAAAAGGGAATAAGCACAGAGAGTGGTAGCAGCACAATATTTAGATGACAGGTCCTATTAAAAGCCTTTCCAAACTGGAGAATCTTTTTGTCCATGGCGCCAATAGGTTTTGGACATAAATCTTGGGGAAAAGAGGAAGTAAATTTCATTCACTGTCTTATAAAAGCTCCATACTTCTTCAACACCTGATCATCACACCTGCTTCTTTTGGAAACATCAAAGTCCACCATAGTGGAAAGGACATCATTCTCAACCTGCTCCTGTGGCAAGATAATTAGTCCTTCCCAGATCTCTTTTCAGTGAGGAAAACACTAAAATGGGTCTCTGTAGGATAAATTTATATTGTTCAAGAGAAGTTCAATATGAAGCTTCTCATCAAGTCATGGTGTAAGTTTTTTTCTGATTTTTTTAAACAAGTAAAAGTGGAAACATATTGTAAAATAAGTCAATCAACCTTGTCTAAATGTACAGAATAGAGAAGACTTTTTTCTTTTCTTTTTTTATTGTCCCAATATATTTGAAAGAACTGAAAATCACTTAATTCTTTAAGTTTTATCTGATTTTAAAGTATGTGTCTTGTTTTGGTGTTTCTGTTGGTGGTCATCATTCACTGTCTATTCAAATGTTAATCAGTAAAACTTCTGTTGTTAATGACCGGACCATAATTTGAGCTACATGTATTACATGCCATGTCATTCGTGTGATAGAAATGCACCTTTCTCATGCTGAAATTGACATCTTCTGATCATGCTAACATTTTTTTAAAGAGTTTACAATGGTCACAGCCTTGATTTCTGTTGAAAGTCTGCGGAATTCAAGTCTTTATCAGGGAGAGACCATTAAATTTTCTAAATTGCTTTACCGGCAACAAACTTATCTTGTTATGAGTGAAATAATAAATAAGAGCCACAGATATCCATCTTTATTCTCGTAAAACATCACATGACCAGTGGTGTAAGTTTTTATACCTTTATACAAAAAGGGAGAAAATAATAGTACCTGATGAATGCTTACATGTTGAATGTTCTTGCTATATAGCACAGGTAATCTAAGTTATTTTAAAATGTAAATAGAAACAAAATTGGGTGAGAAAAGTAATCTATGTTGGTGTTTGCACCAGCTGCCTTGTGGGGCATAGACAAATAATGTAAATTATCAAATGGGATTTGCTTGTTTTGGTGTAAACACCAAAATAGATTCTGCTAAACCCAGGTTAGCAAATGGCAGGGTGATGGAGTGGATTGATAAATGATATATTTAAGTTGTATATGGATTATTATGTACTATTCTACAATCTCTATGGAGATAATTATACATCTGTGAGGGTGATTTTGTATACATGTCAGTATATTGTGAATTTGTTCTTCATTAAACAAAAAAAGTATGTCCACTGGTGTTTCAAACACAGTAAGCAAACAAGAAAATATTAACTGATACCTTTTCACTTCTGGCAAAATATGGATTTCTCATTTAATATATACATATTTGATGAACTGAGGCATAAAAAGAAAAAAAATCATGTTTCTTCTTTTTAAAGAAAAGTTTTTCAAGAATTAGAATAATGAGGCTTTACAATGGTAGCAGTTTTTATAAATGAAGGAAATTCCCTGGATGAGAGAGAAGTATTTATAACATCACTTTGTGAATGCAATATTGAATCAAAGCAGTCAAGCAGAATTGATATTGAAATTGGTATGAGTTCCAACGACTTTGGTGTGCTCTTCATCGCTAAACCCATAAAGACTGGTTAAAATGATGTTACAAGGTGCTGCAAAAATTCTTTATTATAACTGTATGATGACAAGTCACTGAAATTGTGTTGTTAGGCTTATCCCCAATGGATTAAGTCTACAAACAGGTCCAGAAGGATGACTGAAATCATACTTGTAAATTTTGTTTTTAACCAATGAATCATGGATGATAAAACCAATTTGGTAAAACACAACATAAGTATTCTTTGCTTCCATTATCTAGTTATTTTTACATACTGTAAAAGTATTAAAAGATTTTGTATAAAACTACTTACCAACTATGAAAGGAGTTGGTGCATTCAACACAGCAGACAAACCAAGTGGACACAGAGGAATGTATGGACACTGCCAGGTGAAGGGAAATGTCATCTGTAAATTAGGGAGATCTTTTCATTCACACAGAATTAGAATGCAGCATTTACAAATGATAAATTCTTGCATACAAATATGTCCACAGCATTGCTGGACTAGATGTATGACTGTTATGACTGTGGCTATATCCATGTGTCAACACTGGATTTCAGATGATACTGATACCTTAGTGTGTTGTTATACCTGGGGTTTTTTTCATGACCAAAACTAAATAAACAACTCTGGCTCAAAACATTCAACTAGTTACATTCTTCAATTTCCCTGAAGAAAGATATTTTCTGAGTAGAGAAATAAGATACATTATGTTACCTTAATCAATGTATCATATTCACTCAAAGACAATCAAGTATCATATTCACTCAAAGACAATCAATGTATCATATTCACTCAAAGACAATCAATGTATCATATTCACTCAAAGACAAAAATGCATTTTTGGAGTACATGTTTTCTGGATGATACTTACCCAACCATTACACATTAGGAGTATAACCCTTACAGATACTTCTCTCCCAAGCTAATTGTTTTAGGGAAAAAAGTACTAAAATTCAACTAAATACATAGGAGGGATCTGGTTCTAAATCATGTGCACAATTCATTTACTACTGGAGCAGATGTGCAAACTCTGCAGTATTTAAAATGCAACTAGAGATGGGCTGGAAGGATGTACCAATATTATGATTCGGCAAGTATTGTCCAAGAAACAAACTACTCCATAAAATGGTTTCTTCTTCAAGAATATTGTCTGAAAATAATATTTCAGAAAAAATACAAGGTGGAGAGAATTACATTCTTCTTACCCTGGAGAAGACCCAATCCCCTCAGGTCACCTATATAGTACATGACATATCTTTAAATCCTACAAGAGATACTAGATACAGTAGCATTAGAACATTCCTGGACATTGCCCCTATTTTCACATATAAATGTTATAAATGTTCTGTATGTAACAGTCACCTGCCTTTTGTGATCAGTGACAAAGTGTTTCCTAAAGAATGGTTTTTGTTTCCTTTAAATGGTCACTATAGCACATCTACATTGATTTTTCAGTCTATGCAAACTGAATTTTTCTTCTTTGGTTAGACAAGGGAATGTTATGTGAATCAATGTGCAAACATTTCATGTCTTGCTTGTATTCATAACTAAAGTATGACCTCAAGTATGCCAATACTGCAATCACTGATCCTGTGGGCAAAGCTTCAGGCACAAATGGGACAAGAGAATCATTTGCAATGGCATCATTATAAGATCCACTGCAGCTGTGAAAACACCCAACAGGCAAAGAAATTCCCCAGGCTTAGATGCATAACTCTAGGAAAAATAACTGATTATTCAAGGTATAGCCTTGAGAGGAGCTGTCCCTGTTCATGCGTGTTGTGAACCCTAAACCAAAATGAGTAAACCGTTGAGATGGTATTATAACATATTTGTCCTCACTGACCAAAACTGAGAGCGTTTTAGATCACTTGGCCAATTTGGGCCAACAGGTGTTTTGTTAAATATTTTTCTAACATTTTCTAAATATTAATTAGGATTCAAACCTTAAGAAGACTCAAGAATCGATCAAACAACCTACATGTGGGTACAAAGGTTTAAATGCATTTATTGAAACCATTAGCAAAAGCTTCCAGTGGGTTTGTACCGGAACATTTAGTGAGCATTATCATAAAAAAAAAAAAATTCTCCCTGGAAACTTCAGTATTAAGTGTAAATGAATACATTGCCTTGATTAGTCAACCAAAATAAAAAAAACAACAAACTATACAGCAGCAAAATCATGCTTCATGCCACAATCAAATGCAAGTCAATCATGGCAAACTGGAACTGGTCACATGAATTTATCAGAACATGCAGATTTTCAAATATGAATTAAATGGCACTATGTCTATTTCAAAAAGCCACCTAATTTTGGCACTGTAGATTTACAGCATACAATATCCTAAAAAAGTTTTATTAGATTGTTTCACATTTCAAGTTTCATCTACTTACAGTGGCCACTGCCTCTGCCACACTTGTTAGTACTGCTGGTCTCAGGGAATGGATGAGAATCTTGTGTTCATGTAGCATATAAAGCAATACTGTCATGCAGTTCTCAGGACCCAAGTTCTTTAGCAAGGTGATAAAGGAGGCACCACTAGAAAAAGAAAATAGACAACATACAGCATGTCAGATTCCAAAGTCAAACCCATGTATACTGAATCTACACGAGGTTCCTTCAGAAGTGATCTTTATAAGCAGGTGCTCATTGTATAGAGATCAATAAGTAATATTTATTAGTTACCACTTGTATGGGAAGATACAAACAAGTTTTTCTGAGTAATACTGCACAACCTTGGCACTGCAGCATTAGTATATTAAAAAAATGATTTAATTTTAGAGCTGTACCAATTAATCGCCCGTACTAATAATCGGGCCGATTATTAGAACAATCGGTATAATCGGTATCAGCAGAAATAATCGGTGCCAATGCAAATAAATTTCCAAAATATAATTTCAATTATAACATTCATCTTGACATGGCTTGAATTTTAAAACAGAATTAAATAGTGGAAACTAAGGAACAAACATTTGATTTGGGGATTAATTGAAAGACAATATATTCTTAAAAGTAACTACTGTTTTAACACACTTGCTGTAAACTACCGCTGATTTTTGCTGAGAACTCCCAAGTATTACATTATGTCCTCCATTTTCATTTTCTTCTAAACAAGAAAAGTCCTACATGTTCTGTTGCATCACCTGTGAATTATTGTCATGACGAAATAATTAATTTTCTACAAAGAATTCTCATCTTCACTAAATAGAATGTTAAGTTTAAACATTATTCACGTAATTCAATGATTTTTTTTACCTGTGCAACAATACAAAAATAAAAACAAACCAGAATAAAAAACATAAGCCATAACAATAAAATCGTCCACAATTAATTTAAATCCCATGAATGATCACTACAAATGCTTAACTCCAATGCTACAATGTCACTATTTGCCGATTATGCCGATACCGCGTATAGCCGATTATTAAAATTGCTGATACTGATTATGAGACCGATTATTTCATTATCACAGTATATATACTCGCGTATAAGCTGAATAATTTAGGAAAAAATAAAGGCCTGGAATTGGAGGAGGGGGGGGTCTTATCCGTGGACCAATGCCTAAACTTTACCATTTTTAGGTCTTTTTGTTAACTACTGTAACGAATATAAATCTTGGGACATGAAACAATAATTTTTTCCGTGTCCTAAGACATAGGCAAGTTAAAAAATAACTTTCGGTGACCCAGCAGTTATTAAACTGTTATAAAGTACTATCATTGATTTAAAAGAGAAAAGTTAATATTCGTCTGCAAAGAGTGACCAGTCGTCAGCGAGCAGCATTTACACTTTGAGAAAAAATGGAAATTATGAGTACATGAAGAGAGAATCAGTGTGAAATACACTTGTATATTGACAAATTACATTCTGGTTACCTTTGTGTAATAAAATATTGCACCTATCACATCCTGATACGAAAAACAGTATGATATTTAATGTCGGCATTAGCACATGGTTGGATAGCTGTTATTTACATGCTTCATGTACATGTACTTAAATTGGCCTTGATTTTGGTCAGTCTCTTCCCATCTTATTGAGGCTAACAAGGGGATGGTGCTATTCACATGGAAATGAAAAGCTGTGAACAGTACATGTATTCTCCACAAATACTTTTGTATTGGATGATATGACGAACATTAAAGCGACTGAACCAACCACTTGTTGCAGCGAAGTTCTCCACACTAAGTTTTCTTGCAAATGTTTAATTTAACCATTTTGTGGCTTCCTCCACGTCTTCAAATGTAGCAGTATTTTGCTTCTTCCTTTGGGGAGCACAGTTACCTTCAATGTAATCTTTCTTTATAGACTCAGCAGCTTTCATCATTTCTGAACAGGTGTTATTTTTAAGCGAAAAAATTTCACAGACCTCTCTGCGAGATGTTCAGCCCTCAATTTCCTTAACAGCCAGATATTTAGTTTCCAGTGACTGTAAATTTAATTTGCGTTTTACACTGCTGTTGGTAGCCATCGTAAATGTAAATAAAGTTAAAAACGAAACTTTCACATCAAAATAAACTTGTTTTAATCATCGATCACTTTCAAAGGTCTCAGAAAATCATAATCACGTGTATTTGGACGCTTTTTATATCTGGGATTCAGACAATAACATATACAGGAGTTCTCAGTATGCATCAATTTGCTACGGCAAATTTAAGGGCTTGCTAGTAATGCTTCGACCACCTGTTGAGTGGGAAAATGTGTTGATCAACTGATTATTTTAGCTGTTTACAATCAGAAAATTCAGTGGCTTAAAGACCCACAGATGTACATGTTGTCTTTATAAGAGTAGATCTGAAGAACATGACCCACAAGATAGGTGGCAAGATCAAATTCTTGACTAGCTGCAGAGTGGTGAGAAAATGTGCAATATGACTGATTTCAGAGGCAGAATGACCCATTGATGCACTTGTGTATAAGAAGAGTACATCAAATGAATAACTTTCGCCTTCATTATTGTTTTCATTTCCAAGTGTAGCAATCTAAGTAGTCCTTGTGACCTCAAAATCAAGACATGTTGAGAGTTAGACAAAATACTGTTTGCAAATTTTAACAAGAAGGGTTAAATGAAAATTGGCAAATGTTGTAATGAAATTCAACAGAGTGTTTGAATTGCTAGAACTGACATTTCATATGGAACACTATGTATGATGCCTAACTTAGTGTTTGGAATAAGACCTTATCTTGACATGACAATTCAATCTCACTCTAATGGACAAACAAGGGCTACATGTCAGTGCTTTAAAGTTTGAAAATATAAATTGATGGCAACCGCTGTTTCTACTCGTATGGAAATATAGCCATTTCAGGTAGGCCCAATTCGCTTCTGGTAGGGGACTGCAACGCTTACTGGTGGTATTCTTGAACTCCTAGTTTTAAAATCCTAGCTATACCTCTGTGCATTCTTTGAAAATGCTAGAATTGACAAGATTTCACTTCGTTTAAGTTGCCGCAAGAAGCCAGCTTTATAGGCATAAACAAAAGTCAAGGGTGGTGGTTTTGTTTTTTTATCCGACGGTGACATTAAAGCCTGGCGGCAAGATCAACTAATTGTTGAACAAAATATGGGTTGGAACTGGCAGCTTGTCGGCATAAATGATTAGAAAACAAAGAATTTGTTCAAGCTGGGACCATGTGCTTCTGTCGACATGTACGTTTATCTTTTATCTCGACGTCGACATAAGCATGACAATTTGGTAGTAATAGACCATGGGGCTGGGACTTTGTTTTTTGTCGACATAGGCGGCTTGTCGATATAAGTGATGTCAATATAAACGGGTAGGACTGTATTTAATTCTGATTTAAAATTCAAAGCTATGTCAAGATGAATGTTATGATTGAATTTATATTTTGGAAATTTGTTATTGTTTTTAAATTTTTTTTTACATCAGCACAGATTATTTCTGCCGATACCGATTATACCGATTGTTCTAATAATCGGCCCGATTATGAGTACGGGCGATTAATCAGTACAGCTCTAATCACATGCTAAACATTGTTTTTTTTTATACATTCCTTTGTTCTACTTAAAATTGAAATTTAGAGTCATGTTTTGAATGAATGTGCATTGAGACATCTTTTGCAGTTGGTCTGAAGAGGATGGATTGTTTTTCTGTTGATCCAACTTGATTTTTCATTTCTGCTTGTGATAGACTGGATTTTTTAATATTTATTTTATAGCTCGGTAAATTCCATAAGATGTACATGTGATCTGAGTAGTGAACTGGCACTGAATTGACTGCACCTCTGTATCTGTTGTCATTGTTTGGAAATTTAATGTGGGAAAAATTAATTCTTTAACTAAAATTATCAAAAAGACGCTAATGAAATATCACATTCATTTCGAGTGCAGTAAGGAGAATGTGATTTCTGTTGCAAATGAACTTGAAATTACAGTACACGTCTGCATTGTGTATCAAGTTTTGAAACCCATGACTTGGGCCATGTACCTTTCTGGGATTTTCAGAACTAAGAATATACATTTTGAGGAAATTAAAGATGCACAAATGTCAGTATAGTTATTGATATTCTTATTACCAGCTAATGAAGACATGTTTATGCCCCATCACCTGCATTCTCTCTGTTGGAGGGACCTGAGCTAATTACAGGACCTGTATGGCTTCCATACCCTTAACCTATTTTTGAATTCTAAAGTTTCCATCACAATGCAGCCAAATGAAATGTAGGCCAACAACTTGAAAACAGGTGTGTATGTATGTGAGTGTGTGATTTGGATTTGTAATGTAGCTTTAACAATTTTCCAGTCATATCAATATGGTGTCTGCAGTGTGAGTGTTAATAAGTGAAGTCTAGCACTGGGGCATCATGCAGCAGATACACAGCATCATGTCCCAACTGGTTTCATTATCCTGAAACCACGTCAACCAGTCCTAACACTAGCCTCTTAATGCTGAGTACAAAGTGAGGCAGCTGCAAGTTAACATGTGGACAAGACAACCAATGTGCAGAACAAAATTTTTTTGTCGTGGTCTTTGACCTTGCACCTGTTATCACTGACCTAAGAACTGAACCAGTTTAATTTCATACAACTAGGCAGCATATTAAGTCTTTCAGTGAAAACCCCATATTGATATGACTATATGTTCAGAAATAGTGGCGATAAGAATATTTTTAAGATAGCTGTTGTTTGACTTAACTCAATGTCCAAGAGCACCATTTTCATTCTTACATAAGTGATGAATTGTCTGTATAATGTTCATCATCTTGAGTTACCAGGAGTAGCAATGACAAACATCTGCTAACAGATGGATAATAGAAAAAGATGTTGATTTTAATAAATTTAGAAATATAAATGACAGGCCAATGCCTAACCTGTTCCAGTCCATGACCAATAGAGCAAAAACTCAATAAATTTATGAATACCAAGCATAGCAATACAGAACTGCTGACAAGAAATAAAACGTACTCACCTTTGGGGCAAAGGTGAATCTTCTGGCATGGAAATAGAAATTGATTCATGACTGAGCTAAAATGAGAATAAAAGTACTTTTTAAATGAAGAATACAATGAAAAACAATTACGATTCTTTAGCCTTCATTTGTCTATTACAAAGTTGCTATATTTTACTGGAGAATGTTACTGAACAGACAACATTAGTCATTCAACAAAAACGTAGATATAATATTCAAGCACTGTAGTGATGTAACGTAACTTAAGAAAATGAAGTATTTACTTGTAAGCATTATTCTCTTCAACAACAGGAGCACATTTTGAGCAGCAATATGTATGTGTGATATGGATTTTTAACATCAGTTTTAAAAAAATTCAGTCATATCGCTACAATGTCTGCAGTGTGGAAGTTTATAGTGATGTCTAGCACAGAGGCATCATGTCACAGGCATGTAACATGATGCACCACCCAGTCACATTATCCTCACACCAGGCTGACCAGTCCAAACAATAGCCTTTAATGCTGAGCACATAGAGAGGTAGCTGTCAGTGCCATTTTTGTAAGTCTTTGGTATGACTCTGCCGGGGATCAAACCGACAACATCTGAGGGGCGGTCAGCAGCTGACAATATACAAACTGGTATGGGGGACTTATGCCAAGGCAAAGAGGGTTGAAAGCCTTTTAAAGAGCTATACCATGAATAGCCTGGATTAGATTTTAACTCATTATCCACTGATTCTGAATCAAAGCTAACGACATAGCCAAAATGTAAAGAAAATATTATGACTACTCATCACAATGCATCAAAAAAGGTTCATCAGTGTATGGTTGAGATGAAGTTTGACCAATGTAAATGTAACAGAGATTCATGGTACAAAGAGCATAGTAAACAAATGGATAAAAATACAAACTAAAGCTTCAAAAATTGGTTTAGAGTGATAAAGTTTAAGAATAGCAGAGTTATTCTTGCTGAGATTCATACAAATATACATTTAAAAAAAATATATATATATCAGATTACCCATGAATATATACAGCCCCCAGGGTTTCATAAAGAACAATATTAGTACTATAGGATATTTGTTTCAAACATTTTTTTCAAACTTTTACAAGCTTCAAACTCACGTTTTTCAAGGTGCATTATTACATTAATTTTAAAGGATACGTAAACAAAACTGTCTGTAACCACAAATTAATACTTACTTTTACTCCATACCAGGAATATTTCATGCAAATTTATTTTTAAAACAAACAAAAACAACATCGTGAAGTCAAAAGTATTGTAATTTATATCTTTCCCATTAATATTGAACATCCTACATCTGGGCATTAGAATAACATAGTCACTGAACAAAGTTTATTCTACTGTCTACACTTCACTATTCACAAATTCCAAAAAAGGATTTTTCAGTTCTAGTAGCTTTGTCATCATGCAATTTGTCAAGTGTTCCAAATTCGGCGATTTTGTCCTTTTCAATTTTTTAAAAATTATTTTCAAAATATCATGATAAAAAGTCTTAATATGGATCATTACTTCCAATGAATTGTCGTCAGCAGCAGCTATTGTTGTCTCAGTGTCCTTTTGAGTTTCTTCTTGAATGGATTTCAGAAACGTTACTTTCTTCCAGATGTCGACTTATCTACACTAGCTTTTAATCCAACTATGAAGGGGAATCAGATCCATCTATGGCAGTTTAAGAATTTAGTAAACACAACAATATTGCTGCTCTTCATAAATTTTTAAGGAATTAAACTGAAGATACTGATTTTGTATGTTGGTCTTGTCTTCTCGTTTTTACATCATCTTTAAACTTTCAAACATAACTATATACAGTTGTCCCCCTCATAAATGACTCCACTGACCAGCGGCCACCCACTCTTTATGGTCAGAATCCTTTGGCACTGACAAGTTTGTGTTAAAAAAACACAACCAGCAGCCAACATATTAGTGTACAATTTGTAAAATTTACCCCTCACAGGTGGCCACATTTATTATTAATATATGTCCAGAAAATATATTTAATTACAGAAAGGTAAGTAATCTGATTATCTTTCCTGATGCTGGTTTCTGGATGTCAGGTTTTCGTTACTGAAATAAGTGTTGGTTAAAATACCTGTACCACTAATGTTATTATATCATTTACACCAACATTTGCAGATATGGGGTCAGCAATGTTTTAATCAATCTTTGAGCTGCACGCTACATAAATTTTTTTTTATTGATGATTACAATGCGACACAATGTAATTGTCAAGATCATAACATGGTCAGATAGAAATGGAGCCAGCAATGTCTTAAAAATGCTTCACACTGACGATTATGACCGAAATACTTGTCAAGATCATAGCATGGTCAGATAGAATAAAAATAGATTTTGCGAATTCATACATACACACAGAAACAATCAACTGTGAACAAAACAGAGTACCAAACAAAGACCCAAAAAATTACATGACAGTACAATTATTACTTCCTTTATAAAACAATATTTTCATGTACAAAAATTTCATGAAAGCGAAGAAATAATACTGTAGAAGTAAAAGTAACAATTATTCAATTTGACAACAGTAGGGAGAGTTCACATGCCAAAAGATTTTATGTTGGGAAGACTCAAATAAACTAGATCAAGAAAGATCAGGAGAGTATTCTCTAGCAGTAAGAAAATAGAGTAAATGGGAAGAAAATAATTTTAAATACAAAACAACATATTTACCAATATTTAATATGCTTTTGTAATGCACATGCCAATAATATCCCACTTACATATCACGCCTAAGAATAAGAACTATTAATTTATGGTACTTGAAAAAAAAACTCTTTAAAACAAGAAGAATATTTTCATAGTTAATGCTACTTTTAAATGAAGATATTAATTGCTTTAAGTTGTATGCAGCTTTACTACTATATACACATACATACAGACAGAAAAATATACCCCAAGGGGATGGGGAGTGGGGGAAAAACTTGGGTAACCAGTGTGTAGTATTCACCAATTTATGGCAAATAATTAGAAATGTACGCATGTCATTTTGCTATGTCTTTGAAAAATAATCTACTGGTATCACACCAAATGTTTACATGCAATCACCATTGAGGTGACAAAGGACTGGAAGGCTCATTGTTTCAACAATCAAATTCTCACCTGCACCAAAATTCTAGGTCGTTGTGGAGAGGGGTATGGAACATCAAACATGAAGTGTGAGATATGCCTGAAAAATATACAATTAACATTAAATGCCAGTAAATTTTAGCAACTTGTCTCAAGGGCTCAGTGAAGTTGGGTTTCCAAATGTGATTGATATCATCTACATATCTTACTAATTTATGCCAGTTACTATATAGCAGTGCATCGCAACCTCATGTTTGTTTGGAACATGGCTAATGCCAATGTTTACTGTGCTGTGTAATCAGATCTTATGCATTTTTAATAACAGCCATTTGGAAATAGGTAAATTCCTGTTGCAAGTATCACAGTTAGATGGTATAAAATACACACAAAAACAAACATCATTGCAAAATATTCAACAGATACCCATTTTCTCCATATTTTCAATCTAAAGAATTGAAGATGGTCAATTTCTGCTTCTTAAAATTTGTTGGCAAACTAGAAATGTCAAAGAGTTGACCTCTTCTTTCATACTGAATTACTTGTGTTACAACATACAAACCTTATGCACACACATCCCCAGAGGCATAAGCATAATTACTGCTATTAATAGTGGCAATAAAGCATAATTTGGGCATACAAATGTAATCTATATTTCACATGCCAAATTTACAGTAAATTTGAAAATGATAATAAATTTATTTTTGTTAATAACCTGGTTCCAAAGCTGGTCAAAAGTTTTGTCACAAAGGACAAGATTCATATGTATTAGAAAAAGAATACAAACACATAATACATTGAAAAATTATTTATATATAGCTAGTCTACATGAGTAACTTTCACAGAATGATTGTGAACTGGAACTCTGCAATGAACATGATCGTGTGTTCATAAGCTGTATTACATTACTTCTTTAAAAGTTTGTACAGTGCTGTTGATTTTTACTTTTGCTGAAATGACAT
Source organism: Unio pictorum (assembly GCA_030141615.1). Classification (NCBI taxonomy): domain Eukaryota; kingdom Metazoa; phylum Mollusca; class Bivalvia; order Unionida; family Unionidae; genus Unio; species Unio pictorum. The sequence continues at coordinate 447,001 of JARLTB010000179.1, forward strand.
GTTTTGAAGTTGAAAAGATATATCTCATCTACATTTTCTATAATGTAATATCCACAACTCATATATAAAGTGTTTTAATCAAAATCTAGTGCCATTTTCTGTAAAAGTATAGACTGCTTCACTAACTAGCTTATCAATATGATGAATTGGGGAGGCAGAGTTCATATCTTAAACAAACCTATAAAAATAGCAATAAAGGAAACTGCCCTTACACTTTTCTTATGCAACAGTCATCTTTTAAAGAATATTTGTAAATTTATATAAACGAAATTAAAGAGCTTTTAATAAAAATGACAAAAACAACAGTATTGCTTTATTTTTATATTTTTCAAGCATAAAAGCATTATCCTTTTACATGCAAGCATAAAAATTTAATTTGGTGAAAAAAAGCTTCAGTGAAAAAAGCTGAAGAATTGTGCAAAAAGCGTAAAGATTGTCATGTATGGTTAAACAGACAGCTTAGAAATTTGATATAAAATTGTGCCATATTATCAAAATGATTACCTCTTCTTTACAGCCAAAGTAACAATTATTTTATTGCACTTAATATAATCTATACCTGTTAGCAAATTGATTTTCAATACATACTCACATACACAGATAAAATTAAAAAATCCCCAATTTGAATGATTTACAATAATTGGTAAACAGCTTTTTGAATCTGTGTAATGAGTGCTTGCTGAATGAACAGGCTGATCCAGAATTAGTGTATTTACCATTTGTATGAGACAATTTGACTAACAAGAGTGTCATAAACAGCACAATATACCCTATCCTATGTTTAATAGTCATTGACGCTGGCATTAGTACAGAATAGTTGATGCTGGACATTACTGACTAATGCATCTTAATGATCCCTTTGATCAAAGTATGCAGCCTTAAACTAAAATTATTTTCTTCTTCAACTTATGCCTCTGATTTCTAGACTCCAGAATATGCAGGTTTCTTTATTACCCTAAATGTTAGCCACCAGTCAAGGAACTTATTCTGTAAAAAAAATTACCCTGCAAAACCCATTTTTCTTTTAGCTTCTGAGCGACAATGACCTTGACATTTAGACCCCAAATCAACAGGCATCTTCCATATTTGAAGTGCAAGCCCTACATAAACTTTAGTCATTGTATGTGGTCTGGAAATAAAGTTATTATGCAAAAAAACACTTTTCTTCTTTCAGCCAGTAACTTAACCTTTGAACCCAAATTCAAAATGATTGTTGTTTACACAATGAGTAAGTCGTCCACAAACTTTGGTGAATGTACACAACAGATAAGTACTGTATTTTCCAGCCTACAAGTCGAAACATTTGACTTGGAAGTCAGGTCTTCATCTTATACTCCGAATCGACTTATATATGGATTGTGTCAAACTTGCAATATAAAATGACAAGTTTTTATAAGTTACGTTCGTAGCTACAGGTAATACAATCAACTAAAACATGGATGTGCTTTCAATTATAATAAAAGAAGCATGGACTGTTTATTCAGTTGTGTCAATTGATAACAGAATATGACAATGTTTTGTTCAGAAGTAAAATCATAAGCATGTTAGCATCGGTAATGCAATTTCACGATTGCCGGTAATGTGGAATATCATAAAATAATACCATTACTAGACTAGTGTAAAATACAAAGCCAAGATATTGACCTGGCCTCATCTTATACTATGAATCGACTTGTATATGGATGAAGGATGGAAAATTTACAAAATTGGTGAATACGACATATATATATTCCGAATCGACTTATATGCCGGAAAATATGGTAAATATATTTAACAAATCATTTTTCTTCTTTATGTCACAGTGGATTTGACATTTTACCTCTTGATCAAAATTGGCTCTCCTTTACCCAAAGTTCATGCAATCCACAAAGCTTAGTAAGAGTCTGTGATGCAGAACTAACATTATTTTGAAACCCTTTCTCTTATTTCTGTTACAGTGACCCTAAACTTTGACATTTTGACCCCAAGAGCAACTGACTTTGTCCAAGGGTGCTACTAACCTCTCTAGTGGCACAGTATGCGGTCCTGTGATGGAGATTTTGTACAGATAGGACAAAACCTTTCTAAATGCATCAAAGAAGGGGAAGTGTGAAAGCAGACAGATACTCTTATTGGCATGGACGGTCTTGAGAATGCGATACTGCTCTCGGATATGCTTGTTCTTCAGACCAAGGTGTCTCATCTGAAGATCATTCAATTTCTCCTCGGGGAATTCCTCGTAAAATGTGACTGCAGCACCATATACCTATAATTTACAGGTGATTGACATAAGTGATATGAAGTTACACTAACCTGTCTCATATTTAAGATACACTGACTAATGAGGCATCGAGTAATGATGCCATAATAGTTACATGCATCATAATATGACAACAGGTAAATATTTACAACAGGTAAATGTTTCACAACAGGTAAATGTTTCACAACAGGTAAATGTGCAATTTAAGCAGCATATCTTAGGTATTTACATTATTATGACTCCTTGGTCTTAAACTAAGTAACAGAAAAGAGGGCACCCCGTCAAAAGAACGCACGACAAAAAAGCGCCGACAAATAAACGCAAGACAAAAGAGCTCAATACCAAAAGAGTGCAAGACAAACTAGCACAAATAATTTTAGTAATTGAAAGTCTTAAATGCTTAAAATGAAGTGTATTATAATTTAAATTAGAAATCACTTCTGCATAAATTAGGTAAATGTTTAACTAAATTAAAATCATTACTTAAATAACTTAAAAGGATTTAATGACAATTTCTTCCCCCTCTTTCACTCGATTGTTTCCATGTAAATTTTTGTACAAATTATATGTAATTTTGTAAATGTTGTAAAACTGCAGAACATGGTGAACTTTAATAGGAATTTGTAACTATATATACACGTCCAACAGATTCTTTGATTGCTAGTCTGTTTGTACCAACGTATAAAGATCAAAGCTTCCTTCGTTTGAAAACTTCTCTACATAAGTATTTGATCTCTTTTACTTGATAGTATAGTTGCAAACAGCTTTCTTTTGCTCAATAATGTTTTCTTTTTTTTTAAATATAAACTTCTACCATTTGAAAACTTCTCTACTTGATCTCTACTCTACTTGTTAGTATAATTTAATCAGCGCTCTTTTGTTGGCGCTCTTTTGGTATTGAGCTCTTTTGTCTTGCGCTCATTTGTCTGCGCACTTTTGTCGGCGCATTTTTGTCATGCGCTCTTTTTTTTTTAACATCGTTTTTGTATGGAGAAGACCCTTTATTAAAAATGTCCATCTTATCCTATGTTTTGCACAGGTTCACCTGTCTGTGTGCACTTCAGACCTGTCTGTCTTTGATAAGAGACCAAAAAGTAAAAAATCCTGACACAAAATCGAATTCCAACCATGGGTGAATTGTGGGTGAAAGTTTGAAATATCATTGTAGAGCTAAATCTGTCTACCTTTCTATAATACCACCCACTTTAGTGTATCATACATGACTTTGATGCTACAGAGCTTGGCAGTAGGCTACTACCTCCTGCCCTATAAACGTGGCACTAGGGGTAAATGGGTTAAAATGCAAACTTACAAAAGTCCAGCATTCTCAAAGCCATAAATAATTTGGCCTGAACATTTTGACTTGAAAATGACAATCAAAAACGTATTATGACATTAACTAAAACATGTATTCAGGAGGAATAACAATAACAAGATTTCAAAATGACCACCATCAGGACAATTTAGAATGAAATAATTATCACATTTTCATTAAGGTTTGATTCAGTGTTTCGCAGCAAAGCAAATTAAGTGGGTTATCTAAGGCAACTGCAGCAAATGGCTGATCTAGTACACAATATTGACAGCTAAACATCACAAAAGTCCATTAAGTGAAAACATTTTGTCAATATGAGGTGGGAGGGGGCATACTCGTTATTATGCACTTTTGAGAGAGTGACAGATGTAAGGTGAAGTTGTTTGCATTTAATACATGCACAGCAGAGAGAATGTTGGCATACCTCTATGCTACTTTCATGCAATGTGGCTGAAATTTCTTTGGATATTATACTTATGGAAATTGTACATGATCTAAGCACAATGCTAACTAAAGTGACCATACTCTTGTGCTAAAAAAAAAATCAGCCTAAATTAGTCTAAAGATCGCTATCATTAGCACCTATTAAAATTGAGAAAATGAATTTTGCCCAACTTGACAGTACCAGCTTCTCAAAGTACAATGGATGAACTTTACATATAAAATGTAAAAAGAAAGTTATCGGTTCTCATTTTGACAATTTATATCTCAAGTCCAGGAAGTGAAAATGACCAAGTCGAGTTAGAAGTTTTTAAAAGGTGAAAATCTATAGTAAGGCCAGGCTCAATATTCTATTACCTACTTTACAATCATACACAAAAATAATATGAAACATTCTTTGAACAATACCTAAGATATCAAAGGTCTTTTATATGTGTGTGTATGTGGGGGGGGGGGGGAGGGAATGGAATACAGAATTATTCAAAAAGTCTGTTTTGATGCTTATATGTTTCAACCATACAATCAAAACTGAATCATAGAATAATAATACATGTACCTATGTGCCCTTTAAGGGAGCACTCACCAGTTATTATTTACTTTTGAGAAAGTGGCATAAGTACAGTGAAGTTGTTTACATTTAAATCATGCACAGTGGAAAAAATGTTGGTATACATCTATGCTACATTAATGTAATGTGGCTGACATTTGTTTGAATATTGTACTTTTGCATACTGTACATGATCTAAGTGCACTGCTAACTAAAATGACTGCTCCCATGTGCTCTAAAAATCAGTCTAAAGAACACTATCTTTAGCACCTATTAAAAAAGAGAAGATGAATTTTGCCAGACTAGACAATATCACCTTCTGAAAGTACAATGTATGACTTACCAATAAATAAAATGTAAAAAAAAGGGTTTTTTTTTTTTTTTTTTAACAATTACCTCTATGTTCTTGATGTGAAAATGACCAAGTGGAGCTAGCACTCTTTTGAAAGGTGCACATCATGAGTGAGGCCAAGTTGTATACTCTATAACCCATATTACACCCATCATACATACACCAAAACAATGGGAATGAAACGTTCTTTGAGCAATAGCTAAGATATACAAGCGCTTTTTTATATAGCCAGTATAACCAGTGAGGAAACCCGGGGAAATTCTTTTTCTCTAAAATTCTAACCCTATGCAAATTATGAAACTGTAGAATGCCACCTGTGACCATATGTTTAGGAAAAGTGCAAAGTTTTTCAAGATGGCCACCTAATGGGATGTTGATCATCAGATCTGTTCCAATGTTCTATTGGCAGACATGAATTTGGTCATCCATTAAAAAAAGCGAAACAAATTTTAAGGAGGGTTTGGGGGTCCTCCCCATACAGGGTTTTCGAGGGGCAGTGCCCCTAATCCAGAGGAACAGGGGGCCGCAAGCTCCCATCCAAAAATGCATTTTACACTCATAAAAAAAAAACTGCTCCTGGTGCAACTTATGATCATAAAATAAACCAAAATATTCATTTGAAAAACTAATAAACGTACCAAAAATGTTCAACTTGTCTCATATTTATTGTCACAAGAATTTTTTCTCCAATACTATTGATGCTTAAGTTATTTCATTTGTATGTCAGTGTTAACATAATTCATAATTAAGTCACAATAATTTGTAAAGTTTTGCAGGAAATATATATTTACTTCTCTCTTTTCATAACAAATCTGTAAAATAAACACCCAAGTACATCAACAATATACAAAAAATCCCATACATTCACTTGTCTTTTCTCAAATGGACACAACCTGTTGATATGCCAGTCGATTCATGAGCAGCTACTTAAGATTTTCAATATGGCCCTCATAATTGATTTGTTAAGGAGCAAAGCTTTCCACCAGGAGTAACAATAGCAAGCTTTTCAAGATGGCTTTCATTTAGGACCAACTAGACAACATAAGTGTTTTAGTGAAAACCCAATGTTGATATGACAATCCATTCAGGAATAACGAGCTTTTCAATATGGCCACTATGATGGCCATGTTAGATATCTGAACTGCACTATTTTTATTTAGGATTCACTAGACATCTTAAATCTTCTGGTGAAAAATACCATGTTGAAATGACATCGATTCAATAGTGGTAGCAACAACAAGGTTTTCAATATGGTACCTGTGATAGCCTTAATTGATATCTGAGTGGCACCATTTTCGCTTAGGAACAAGTTGACCTTGTACAGCTTATGAAAACACCAAGTCGATATGATTACCTGTACAGGAGAATAAATAACATAATGCTTTTCAAGATGGCTGCCATTGTGGCCATATTGGCTGTCAGATCAGCATCAATTTCATTTAGGACCAACTATGCAGTCATTTAATAAAAATCTTATGTTGAGGAGTAGCAATACCAAAATCATATCAAAACCTCGGAATCACAAGTGTTCAAGCTTTTAAAACATATGGTGCAACTGACCTAACCTTTTAAACAGTTGAAAGTGTATTAGTAAATAATTTAATTTTGTAATATACCTTTTCTCCATGGGCCCCAGTAAGGATGAATGTGGAGAAGACAGGGAGGGGATGCTGGGCTTTGGCTGACCAGCACTCAATTGTGGCCCCCATAGGCAGACAGAACATGGGAACATTGGTTGGTAGTGGGAAGTCTTCATAGTCTTCAATAGGGTATCGACCTAGAATTGCTGTAATACAAAAGCACATACAATCTATCAGAAACATGTCAGCAAGAAAATCTCTCTCTCTCTCTCTCTCTCTCTCTCTCTCTCTCTCTCTCTCTCTCTCTCTCTCTCTCTCTCTCTCTCTCTCTCTCTCTCTCTCTCTCTCTCTCTCTCTCTCTCTCTCTCTCTCTCTCTCTCTCTCTCTCTCTCTCTCTCTCTCTCTCTCTCTCTCTCTCTCTCTCTCTCTCTCTCTCTCTCTCTCTCTCTCTCTCTCTCTCTCTCTCTCTCTCTCTCTCTCGCAAAAGTTCCATTAAGTAAATTATATGAATTATATCTAAAGCAACAAGGTGAATTCATCAAGTGCTCTATTTAATTACAGTAATGTCAAGTAAAAAAAACACTATAAAAAAAAAAACAACAAAAAAAAACCTGACCAAAACTTGTTGAAGATAAAATCAACAATTGAGACTTCCAGGAATTCTCCAAAGACCAGACACACCCAGACTATTACATTATGTGGCACACACACACACACCACTGTGCCTTAGGTCAATAAATATGCCCAAGTTACTTGTGGGAGCAGGGCTGTAGATGCTATCTTAGGCACATAGATATACTTTTTCAATATATTCAGTCAGCAAGCACAGTTAATAATGTATACAATAAAACATTATCATCAACCATAATGTTGGATGCTATTTTGGCATGAGAAACTTAAAAGAGGCAGGTAAAGAACATGATTTAAAGAACTAACACCCAGTTTCTAATCTCCTGTTCATATAAGAAAAATCTTAGAAAAAGTTGTTCTAACTCAACTTGTATCTCATCTGAGTTCAAACAGTCTTTTTTGCATTGTACAGTCTGCATATTGCATTTGCCACAATACTGAAACTACTCTTTTAAAAGTAGTTAATGACACGATCTCTCTCTGCTTTGGATAGCGAAAAGATTACAGTCCTCACCCTCCTTGATTAGTCTGCAGCATTTGACACAATAGACCATGATATATTACTTCACAGTCTCCAGCATATCTTTGGCATTTATGATGATACAGCCTTACTGTGGTTCAAGTCTTACTTGTTCAACAGAACACAAATTGTATCCACAAATTTAATACACTATAGCCCAGTTGATCTATGTTTTGGTGTTCCACAGGGGTCTGTTTTTTTTTTTTACCTGTTCTCTTCATTCTAAACACACAGCTACCCTCAAATGTTATAGATCACCATCCAGTGTCTCACCAATTGTATGCTGATGGCACCCAAATATACAAATCTAGCCATTCATCCAAGGTGTAGAGAGGTGAATTTCTGATGTGAAATCATGGATGACATGTAGCAAGCTACAGATGAATGATGATAAAACTGATGCCATTCTGATCACAACACAAAGACTTTCTCATTCACATCCTTTACCTTAAAAAATAAATATCAGCAACACCAACATTAAATTCACACAGTATGAAACCTAGGTGTTACTCTGGACAGTACTCTCTCATTGCACTAGGATGTCATGAACATATGCAAGGCTGCATATCTTGAGCTGAGACGCATCAGCTCCATTCACAAATATCTTTCACTTGATGCCACATTTTTTTAATCCAGTCCGCTATGGAATTGGCTGGCATCAAATCTCCAGAGTTGTAGTTTCTTACAAGAATCTTAGGAGAAAGTTAATGATTTACAAATAAAATTATCCATTACGCACATAGCTGACTTTTCTTCATCATCAGTTATTGGGACTTAAATCATGCGTGACTCATGCACATGCTTTGCCTTGTTTCTGTCTGGAAAAAAGATTTCTGTGCACTTTTCCGGCGGACCTACTGATTTAAAATTTATAAATGCAGTATGCAGTGATATATCTTGGATAGTTGACACAAAGGTTGTCAATTTAATAGGGATTTGAATCAGGTTATCTAAATTAATGGCTGAATTTTTAAATTGTTGAGAAGGAAAGGGCAAAAGGGAGATAACTGGAATTTTTCTTCCTGTTTAAGGCCAGCCAGCTTCGAAACATTTCTTTTTTCGCTTCTGTTTACATTAAAGTAATGTTGAATGCAGTCCCAGTTTGTTTAGTCTACAGCATAATGTAGTATGGAATGCCAAAGAGTGGTCATTTAAAGCAATTAATGAAGGTCCATCATAGCATAAACGGGTTGACTGGCGATCACATGCTGGCGGTTTGTTTAACAACAAAGGATGTTATAGCAGTGGAGAAAGACAGCTGAGAAAAAGTCAATATGTTCACGTTTCCAAAACAAGGAGATGAAGATATATATTTGAACTGAACAGACAATGCATGATGAACACAATAACACAGACGAAGACAGACAACAGTACAAAAAACGAACAGCTGCTTTAAGCCAGTTACGTGATAACAGCCATCTTGTAGTATGATCTGTATCTATATATCTATACATATATCTTACAGGGCCTCAAGATATATTAGCTTTATTATGTATCTAATTATGTCTTTATTATTAATTATTATTATTATTATTATTATTATTATTATTATTAACGCAAGACTGAAAAACCACTTCACAGCACCATCTTTCAATCTACCATTACACATTAAAAGATGGGTAGTTTGTTTAAAAGCAGCATGGTGCAAATGTGAAAATTTCTTAGTTCATGGTATAATCTTTCAACCTTTGGGTACAACTAACTAGGTACTTAAAGTCAAAATGATGTGCAAATGTATGTTAAAATCTGCCCTCCATTTACTTGAGAAATACTTCTGAATGCAAAGTAGTCAGCAACACTCCAAACATTAGATCAATAACACGCAAAAACTTCCTAAATCCAAAACCAATGTGAGAATTATTTAAAAACAGTCTTCAATATTTTGGGGCCAATATACAGAATAATATCCTCAAAAGAAATCAAAGAATCTTATCATATCAGCTTTTCAGCATAGGTGGATTAAATACAAAGTGTATTCCAGTTTGTGTGCATGTGTCATGCAGGTGTTTAAATTTGGTGAACTCTGGTAGCAATTTTATATATGTGAATACAACTTACCTGTGTAGTTAACTAATCTAGACCTGTAACATCTTTGTACATGAATGTGTGTGGATGCATGTGTGTTTACATGTATGTTAGCATGTACATGCAAGATTGATAGTGACTGACAACACTTTGTATACATCTATATATCTATACATATATCTTAGAGGGCCTCAAGGAATATTTGCTGTATTATGTATCTAATTATGTCTTTATTATTATTGTTATTATTATTATTATTTTTAATGCATGACTGCAAATTCACATCTCAGCACTATCTTTTCAACCTACCACATGACACTGCAAGATGGCTTGTTTCTTTAAAAGCAGTCAGGTGCAAATGTGAAAATTTCTTAGTTCATGGTATGATTTTTCCACTTTTGGGTACAACTAACTAATTACAGTACTGGTTAGTGATGAATTTCATTTGCCTTGGACTCTGGATGTCTAAAAAAAATCTCCACTTACCTGGCTGGTAAGCCAATACGTCAATTTTAGTCATGGCCTTCTTGTAGCAAAGGTACACATCAGAACCCACCTGAAATGAAAAGAAAAACTAGAGGATAATCTGTCTTTAAGGACACATTTATTTAAAGTGCACCTCACTGAATCTCCATATATACAATACTTCTCTAACATGGCATGATGGAAAGTTTTGTCCAATTGCACTGAACTGTTCCACTATTTAACACATTTAAAGTATTTTTAATTCTTCTCTTCTTCTTCTCCACCATATCTCTGCACAATTTATATTGCACATCATCGACATGGGCTCTTGTATGTGTAGACAACAAATGCCATTCTTTTTTCTCCTGTGCAGTCCTCATTACAACTCGCTTCCCCACGTCGTATCTAGCCAGTGCAGATTTCATCCATGTTGTTCTCGGATGCCCTACTTTCGCCGTTCCTTCTACTCTACAGTACAGTACAATATTCGCTATCCTGTTCTTATCCATCCTTATCACGTGTCCTAGCCATTGGTGTTGTCTCTCGTGCACTTTTTGCACAATTGTCTCTGTCTGATTAAGAGCCTTTCTGATGTCTTCATTTCTCATCCTGTCCATAATGTGAACTCCTAGAAATTTTCTAAGCGCTGTCATCTCGAACACAAGTAGTTTCCTCTCCTCAGCGCTTCTCAGTGTCCAAGCTTCGCACCCGTTTTTAATTACCCTTCATATAAATTACTGCTTTCCTACATGAGCATATTTTTGTTTGGGGGTGGGTCTAGTTTTAATAATACTTCCTTCTTGTTACTGTGCTGCTGTATCAATTCCTGGTGCTAGTCCCCAGTCCAGGGAGAATATTCCTCCTCTAATTAATAGCTGGTGGTCTGAAGAAAATTACTGTACCTCAAACATTTATTATAAGGAGCTGTGGACCTTTTAGAATGGGGCATCATTCCGCAGACATGTAGCATGATGTCTCACCCAGTCATATTATCCTGACAACAATCCCACCAGTCCAAACACAAACCTCGTAATGCTGAGAGCCAAGCAAGGCAGCTGTGAGTACCACTTTTGTATGTCTTTTGTATGACTCGGCCAAGGATCGAACCCAATACATGTAGTAAAGTTTCATAGGAGTAGTTTATCCACTTATAACATACCAACTGACGCAATCATATAGTCACCTATGGTAACCCATTTATTTGCATTACATATGATATTTCCCTCTAGATCCTGGTGAAATCTTTCCATTTAGCATATGTATAGAGTACATTTTACATAAGATTTTCTTTCCACATCAAACTCATGGGGTTCATAGAAGCATTTTCTCCTTTAAAAAAAATCAGCAGTAACATTTTCTTAAATATCATTGTTACATGTTCTACTGTTGAGGTTTCTAGCCAAAATGATAAAACCATTAAGATAGGAAATTAATATATTTTACAGAACTCTTTCTTAAAATAATTTGACCCCAATTTTATCAATGTCAATCAAATCATATATTGGAGACAATGTGGTGATAAATATGCCAATCAAAGCGTATTTTTTTTTTTATCAAAATCTATATGGTCATCTTTAAATTGGAGATAAACTGTCTTATAGTTCTAAGTACATTCTTTTCACAAAATTTTCTTCTACTAATTTTGACTTCACAAATACAGTTACACCTGAGTATCTGCCAAATGTCTGTTTTCTTTCTAACTGTATTAAATATAAAGCACTCTACAAATACATAAAATGGACTTTTCTGAAATGCCAGAAGTTTCACATAAGCGAAGATGTCAAATCTTACGATAAACAACTGAAAGTTAGCTACAGAATTATATCTGATCAAACCTTCAATGTTCCAAACACATACGCATATTCTTGTTTTTGCATAATGTGAGCGAGGATCTTGACTGCATTCATTTTTATATATTGGTCTTTGTTGCATTTTAGGTCTGGCTAAGTGCTGAATTATCGTCCTTGCCTGTGGCCATTCTACTGCCATTAAGTGCAACATTGCCATGTGTCCTGACACCTGGCTGGTCAGATCATGCATACATTCTTTGTATTTTTCTGCCAAATATTTTTAGTTTTCAATTGACTTTCAATTCAACAGCTGATTTACTATTCAGGAATGGTTTTCCCTCGATAACCAGTTTATCGAACAAAAGACAGGCCATTGATCGTTGTTCTAGCTTTAATCATGAATTGTACAAATGCCTTCCTATTGTCTCTCACATTATGTATGCAGTGATGGGGTGGAGATTTGACCAGTGTATTCCTTTATCTTTCTGCTTCATTTTTAATGACTTGACTGCATGTTTTGTCAATCTATAAAGCTTGCAAATTTGGCAATTATTAGTCATGACTAAGTACCATTTCCAATCCTAAGTGCACAATCTATGTTGATAAGTTTATGAGTACATGTAGTAATAACAATATTTTCAAGGGGCCCTCCAACTTCAGACTAGGTATGTCTTGTATTCTGAAAAAGGTGCCCATTGAGCTTGCCAAAAACAATATATTTGTTAGAGAAAACTTTGATTGTGCTGATGAAATGTGGAATGTATTTTCAAAAAGATGTTGACATACCTGCATTACACAGTGTAATCAGACCTAAATTAGATCACCGCTGTCCAACAAGAGGTGACAATTTTATTTTAATGAAATTGTAACACAGCATGTTATCAAGATTTTGTATTTAAAACCCCCTGACACAGGCATGTTTCAAGAAAACAATTTTCAGTAATCTTCGAAATTAGAAGAAAAAAGAATACTCTCAGTATATGCATGTTACATGTAATGTGTGTGTGTGTGTGTGTGTGTGTGTGTGTGTGTGTGTGTGTGTGTGTGTGTGTGTGTGTGTGTGTGTGTGTGTGTGTGCAAAACTATCCTTTGCGCAGTTCAAACAGCAGTAAATTAAAGGACAAAGAGGTAAAGGACAAAGCGGTAAGGTATAAAACACCAGTTCATATATTACTTAATGGGCTCACAATAGCTAATGAGATCAAAATCTAATTTGGTTTATGATTTAACAGGAAGTTCATATTAAAGGTTTTAGTGTTAAACAATTGTTCAGTTACATACAGGAATTTAATTATCTGAAAATTAAAAGGTATATGACAAAAATATTGTAGTTATAGTAATATGATCATGGTTGATAGATTATGTCTTGTTGCCAGCGTCAGAAAATCCAGATGACTTAATGCTATGCAACTCATTATGAGACAGATTATCTGATACTGACAACTCAATCTGATCTAATCATGATCAAATATAAAAAGCTCAAATAATCATATCATCACATCCTTTTCAATCTTTTTGAAAAACCAATCTTACCATTCCTTTATTAAGGTTTTTATTTATCTGGCAGTATGAATGAGGTGGGCTTTCATTCTGAAAAAAAAAAAAGAAGAAAAATATTAAGAAGAAAAATTATATTCATTATAATATACGGACGAATAAAAATAAAAGGTAATTTGGAACAGAAATAAGTCAGAACAAATAGTCTCATGGCAAATAAAAAAAATGATTCCTCCGAATGGATTTGATGTTCTAATGATCAAACAGAATCTGTAGGAATTTATTCTTTTGTAATTTTTTTATTTTAACTGTCAAGTATCCAAATTCACTCAAATTCATGTATTACTTATATAAAAAGCTCAAACATACCAAATTTGGTAACAACTATTTTCTTATGCAATTGAACCATCATGTTCACAAGACACATTTAAGTGCATAACAAATAGGTCAGTCTTGCAAAATCATGAGACCATTAAATATCACTGAAATCATCCCAGATGCTATCATGAGACCATTAAATATCACTGAAATCATCCCAGATGCTATCATGAAACCATTAAATATCACTGAAATCATCCCAGATGCTATCATGAAACCATTAAATATCACTGAAATCATCCCAGATGCTATCATGAAATGCCAACATTCAAAAATGAAGCTTGGTAGTCCATAATCAATATTTAAAAACAAGTTGTTGAACTGATACAATAAAATCTACTCTGCAGATATATCCATGAACTGGGTTTGATAAAAATCACACCTGCTTGTATTATCATGTAAATAAGCCATAACATAAAATTAAAGTCACATAAAGAGACTGATGCATGCTCTCATGTCCCAAGCTTTAAGACAAGACCATTTCTTTACTTTAATGATCCTGAAGCCATTTCTTGCATTTTTGAGCAATAGTGGTTGAAACATTTGCACCATTTTCATCCGGACAAACTAGGATTCTGATGAAAACCCCATGTTGATATAATCATTCATTCTGAACAATCTGTTACAAGTTTTTCAATATGCAATATGCCATAATAAGGTTTGATTGTTAAGATTTTCACTCTCTACCAACTAGATATCATAACTGTCTTCTGATCAACTACAAGGTTCATTTTAGGCTGTGCTAACAGCAGAATGGATGTTGGACAATGGAACATCCTATAAACTCTTTTGGTCCATGGTCAGGTAAAAACTACAAGATGCAAAATTTTATCTAAAATTCTAAATCAGATCTTTTTTCTTCAAAACTTAATTAAATGACTTATGTTCCAATGTCAATGGTGATACAGTTCAACCTGTCTAAATGCCAACTATATTAAGAAACCAATATTTTAAACATTTAATGCTTTAAGGTCTTTCAATCCATGATAAAAAAGAAACAAATCTACATATAGCAAGTGTCATCAGAGAGAACATTCTTTCACTTCCCATGTAAAGCTGCTTATGACAGGTTTGGTTTTTACCTGTGTATGTTAAACTATATCAAGTAGGCTAGAATTTAGTGTGCATCAGTGATTATTATCATAAATTGAGGCTAGAGACAGAGTAGTGACAATAAATGGACTCACAAAAATACAGCAAAATCTGCATTTCTATAACTCTTGTCCCATTTTGAAGTTATTGCAATATGGAGAAAGCATTCATATAGTAAGGCAAAGCGGGTTAATGGTATACAGTAAACTTTGTTATAATATTAACGGCAAAGAGAGTTCATGGTATACACATTTGATTTCATGGTAATATTAAGGCAAAGAGGGTCCTTAAATTGTGGTCAGGGGCAACAACAAGAACCATGTAAACTGGCGAAACCACAGTATAGCTGCATTATCAAGAAACCTACCTTGTTTACCAAAATGACACATATATCGACAACAGCAAGCATATCACTGGCTGCACACTCTGATGCCCTCCGGAAAGTGATGTAAATTCGGCCACTAGAACTATTGTTGACATTAGCTGGACTTCCCCTTGGAGTGGTGTGTATGATTTCACAGCCTGCCATCAGTCTCTCCTTCCCTTCATACAATACACTAGCAAAAGAGATGAATATGAATTTGTACCCTTCTCAACTTTGTACCTTGTATTTTAGTGACAAGCTTTTCAGTTCCTTTTCCAACTACTTTATACTTTTCAGTTCCTTTCCAACTACTTTATACTTAAGTCTACCAGAACCAGAGTATGCAGAGGTCAGGCAGTGTAAACTAAAGCTCTTTGATGTAGATTTTCTACCACTGGCAAGGTTGTTTTCACTGGCAAGGTTACTATCTAAACACTAGCTATATGTGATGATAGATCCTAAATGGCCACTCTCAAAATAAAGTGAAACCAAAGTCAGAATAACGGAAAGCATAGGTCATGACTTCTGTAAATCAAGTCATGGAATACTGAAAATTGAACTATCATCATTATCAAGATGCTTTTCAAATGCGCTTGAAATCCAAAAAACTAGTAAAGTTGTATTGCTGAAATCGAACTTGGCAGGGCATGTAATCAAAGCACATAACTCCTGTAAACACATCCTGAAGCACTGGAAATCAAGGTTTTGAAAATATCAAGCTGCATGCCAAATTTAGTTGGATACTTAACAATACACAGTCAAGTTATACTGCAGAAAACCAAAGTTAGAAAGTTGGGAATTTAAGATCCACAACTAATCTAAATGATAACAATAAGATGGAAACTACAATTCTTTCAAGGCCTCATAGATATCTAACTGCATACCAAATTTGGTTACAATCCAACAATTCCACTGTAAATTGCAGAAACCAAACTGTTAATGGACAAATGGATAGTTCGGTGGACAAGATCCTGATAGATCATGTGTTTTTTTACTTAAAAACAGAGTTCCAATGACTTCAGTGAGAGAGGCCAGAACAATGCATTTACATGTATATCTAATAAAAATGTTTTTAAAATCCATTCCCAATGGGGCAGCACATCAGTTTTATTTTGTATGACCAGTATTGATCACTGTCATGCCCTAAATGTGAAGTACATGTACGTGCACTACGGATCTCAGCAACAGTTTCTAGATTTGCCAATTTAAAATTTGGGTCTTTCTCACTTTTCAAGGCATTTTTCTCCTACTTTTTGAAGAACAAGGGGCTGGACCTCATATTTAAAATTAACAGGATAATTTCGTATATCGAATAAATGGATTCACTCAAAAAATAAAAGTGTTAAAAAAAGCTTGATGCAGAAAGTCACTGTAACCCTGGATGTTATCACTGTGATTTACAACCAGCAAATTTCACTTAATATGGGGTATGTTGCTCAATGATTCAGGTTTATTTTACAAGGTGTTATCTATAATGGGGCCAATGGCAGAACAACTTCCATTTCTACTAGACGGCAAACTGTTGAATATGCCATCTACTGGTTTTTAGTGAAATTTATCTCAATTCATTATCCTCTACCATGATGTTAATGCATTGCACTTTACCTATCTAGTCTGCCACCTGATGCAATAATGTGGTGCAGTTAACCTTGTTTGTGTACTATGTGCTGCATTTGAATGGTTCTGTTAATCTAGGTCTGTATCCTGCATGACTGGTTAACATGGCACAGACCTATGGCTGATTTCCAAGTATTTGCTATTATATGTGGACCAACAATACAATATAGCTTCATAATGATACAATTCATGATACACAGCCCTTGATACACTACTGATACACATTTGAACTTGATTTGTCTTTCCACCTAAGCACCTTTAAAAGATCAGTCTGTTGTAAGCAGTACAATTTTATGTTTACTGATATTGGTTGTACAGTATCTCCACAATGCAGATTACAGACAGTCATAGAATTTGTAACTATTTATATGCAATTTTCTTCCACTATGTAGATTACAGAGACTTTTTATCTACTTACGGTATTTGCAATTCTGTTCTACTACAAGATTACAAAAATACTTTAAAAGTGACTGTTGTCAGTGATTTTAATTCAAACTCTTAGGTCATTTCAGGTGTTACGTGCTTAGGCTCGAATAAGCAGCAACACAGAAAGAGTGAAAACTAACAAGCTTGTAAAACTTTAACAATGAATTTATTAAGTACAATTATTTTCATAAAATAAATAAACTTACAGTTTTAGAGAATCAAATCCAACATTAATCCAATATAGAATTCACAAAAATAATCCACTAATGGAATTGCAAGTCCTAATAAATAAATGTTCTAATAGTTCCAGGTTCGAATCTTGACGATGTAATCCAAAATGGCTGAGAATGTCACGTGGTA
This sequence comes from Unio pictorum, assembly GCA_030141615.1. Lineage (NCBI taxonomy): Eukaryota > Metazoa > Mollusca > Bivalvia > Unionida > Unionidae > Unio > Unio pictorum. Next base: position 464,639 of record JARLTB010000179.1, read on the forward strand.
CAGTTCTTGTTTTTAATCATCCAAATGAATATCATAAACATATGTCCTTTTCCACATAAATAGAATAATTCTTCTTTTCCAACGAATTGACACAAGTCCAGAATAATATTAACACTCAAACATAAATACACAACCAATAACTTACAGCCCAATAATTCTACTGAATTCCTATCCAAAACAACAGTCTATATAACTGTTTTTTTTTTTAGTAAACAAGTGATCACATGATTTTCTAGAAATTGATAGAAGTTCATGGAAGGTCACAGAAAGAGACTACCTTTACTAAAAATAACATACTCTAGATATTTCCTACCCCTAAGAACTAAAAATAAAAATGTTGTCCTTGAAATTGACCAATAGTTTTAGAGGCTTGTTGACAATGTCTAAAGCAAGGTCAGGATTTAGGTCAAACAAGCCAAGGTCAAAACTTGTTTACAATAAAGTCCAGGTCAAATGAATTTTCTAGAAAAATTTCCCATTTAATGAATAATAAATCCTAAATGACAATTTTGGACTTAATAATTAAAAATAAATAAAATTAAATCCAATAGCCGTAACACAGGCTGCACCATTTGGTTAGGTACCACCATGACTGCTGTTTTGCTCTGTATGAATACTTTAAAAACATTACAAATTTAATTTTTTCATTCGAACTTGAAGACAGGATTATCTCAAAAAATGAATGAATACATAATTGCCAACCACAATTATTGAGTGGTGAAAAGATACTTTTCGCTATTGTAATTGGCAAAAAAGTGTAATCTGAGCATAAAAAGTATCATCATCTTCAGTCTCTTGACCTAGTGTGGTCGTTGAGGCACTGTGCTGCTGAAGATCTGACTAGTTCCCTCGACTTATCTTGATCATGTGACAATGCCTGTCTCTTCGCAAAACTTTTCCTGGTCCATTCTTTGATGTTGTCAGTCCACTTTTTTCTCTGTCTACCTCTCCTTCTAAGGGGCTCTGAGTGGCCGAGTGGTCTAAATAGCTCTCCATTATGGATCACTGCCATCTCACCTCTATCTGCGTTAGTTCGAGTCTCAGATTCAGGCAATGTGGTATGTGAGAAAGCTTCAAAGTAGCTTCTCGTGCGTCGGTGGTTCTTTCTGGGGGTTTTCCCCAGGGTTCTTCCTCCACCATTAATCGACAGACTGTTAGCTTTAGTTACATGACCATACCATTTCAGCTTTCTCTTTTTGACAGTGGTGAGGAGGTCATCATAATGGCATACTTTGTGCCTGATGGTGTTATGCACTTCTTTATTTGTGATGTAGTCCATACAAGAGATGCCAAGGATGGTTCTGTAGCATCTCATTTCAAGTGCCTGGATTCTTCATTGTAATTCTGCTGTCAGGGTCCAGGCCTCACATGAATAGAGAAAAGATTGAGATGACTCCTGCTCTCAATAGTCTGATTTTAGTTTTCAGACAGATATTCTTGTTTCTCTAGATGGGTCAAAGATTTGACATAGCTGCCGTTGTTTGTGCTGCTCGTGACAAAATTACTGCTTTTGATCCATCTTCGATGATTATGGAAACAAGATATTTCAACTGGCCCACTGTTTCCAGTTCCTGTCCTCTGACTTTAATCTTGACTGAGATTTGTTTGCCACTATTTGTCATCAGCTTTATCTTCTCAGCGCTTATCTCCATGTCAAATCTGGAAGATGTTTCATCCAGGTTCTTCACTAAGGTGTCAAGCTCATCTTCACTGCCTGCCAGCATATCTATGTTGTCTGCAAAGCCAAGGTTGGTTATGTTATGCCCTCTAATGCTGACTGTCCCACAGTGATTTTTCAGGGCTTCACTCATGATGCGCTCTAAGTAGATGTTGAAAAGCATGGGTGACAGGAGACAGTCTTGACATACTCCAACTGTTCTTTTGAACCAGTAGTAATATTACTTTGTTGAGGCTAAAACATTGTAGCTAATGTCTGACATGCCATAATAATTCATGAAAAACATAATTTATATTTCTACTACTAACCTGGATCTGCAGGTCAAAATACTTGTCAAAATGTGAAGAAAAAAATGTGGATCAAAATCAGAAGCAAAAAACATACTGACAAATTATTTACATTCAACACTCAACTTTAACTAGTCTACATGTATAACTCTTGCCAAAAGATTGTAGTCCACAATTTATGCAATGAACATGACAAGTGCTTAATCAATACATTGTACAAGCATTGCCCCCATATTCTGTTTACAAATCTGCAAAGTGGTGTTGATTTGTCCTATCTCTGATAAGACATGTTTTTAAGTTTTTAAAAACCCATCTGCTCTGAGAATTTTCACCCACATGTCAAACTGTAAAGTCCATTTTGCTTAATATGTAGTGCTATCTTCTTTAAAAGTACAGACTGGTCTGCTTAATATGTAGTGCTATCTTCTTTAAAAGTACAGACTGGTCTGCTAACTGCTTCATCAGGCAGTAGCTCTGATTTGAACAAATAAGTGAAAGCAGCATATGAATAAAAGTGAAACAAGATTACAAACAAGCACCATACTGTTTATAGTGCATGAGTAAAATAATAAAAACATGGTAATGACATCTATGTTATAATTCTTTCTTAAGTTATTCAGTAAGAATAGCATGGCATCATAGCATTGTTTATTAAAGAATATGAAAAAATAATTATTTGTCAAATTATGTACATGGTATTGATAACCATTGGTTTTTAAAAAATGACCATTCATGTAATTAACAGGATTGTCATAAAAATTATTTTGCAAATTTATCACTCTTTACTTGAAAGTAGCAATAATCTTACATGTCACTTATTTCCTGCTCGAGTCAATAATGGTCAGTCAGGAAGTGCATACACTCACAGCCACTGGTCAATTTCAAAATAAACATAAACCTCTTGTGCTAACCCTAATTAATATGTAATGTTCACAATAAATAGAAATAATTTTAATTCATTTCCTCTGATGGTGTTAAACCATTTACCACCTCCAATTTGGAGTAGATAAAGAAAATCACTCTAGGATACATGTTTAAAGCAATTAACAAATAGGAAACCACATTAAAAGCATCTGCTGCAAGCATACTTCTACAGTGATAGATCTGACAGACTTGTTGAGCAACTAAAAAGAGGATTCGTAATCTCCAGGGATATAGAAGACATTATTTATAGACAGAATATCTTCAGCGTCTGCATAACTCATTACAAGCACATACAAAAAATATCAAGATATCCCACCTGTAAGCTAAAATCCAAACCGGCATCATTATCTAGATAGAAACCCATTTCAAAACAAAGTTTGAATAATAGTAGACATTTCAGCTCAGTTTTAACAGATGATTTTGATGCTTGTCCTAGGGGAAAATCAGTGTATTTGGGCACATTTCACTTCATACTGTGCCTTTATATCACAACTTTTTTTGCTTGTCCAGCTGCTTGGGGAAGAGAAACAAATCAAACACCGACCATTTAATTTCCTGTCGAGTTTGTGGTGGGGGCATTTTCAGTCAGGATATTCGTTTCCTTTTACCTCAGGATTTTTTTTCTCCCAACAAGTATAATGGATATAATGGAGGGCCTTTTTCTCTAAATCAGACCAAGACCTTTTTTTCTTCAAGCAACTCAAGGGCCAGAATGTCAGAATAAAATATTTCTCACCCATCCACCCCAATTTAAGAGTTCATCATCATTTTAGCCACTTAAACCTGGATGAATCCTGCCTGTAAATCTACAGACACTTCTTCAAGTGACTTTCAAGTTAATTTTGATCCCCAACGCTTTAACACCACTCAGATGATTATAGACTCCATTTCAGTAATTTCATCTTTGCCAGCTCAACTGCTAAGCCCTGTGGACGTTATTTCACATGTTCTTCACCAGCAAAATTTGTATTCACAAGGCAAATTGTTGTAGCATGGCTGGCAGAATAGCTTAAAAAGATCCATACAATCATGTTACAGGCTGCTGCAGTGATATCTTTCTTCTTGCATCAACCTGCTACTACTTGCAAATGCATTCCTTTTCTTTTTGTAGTTTTTAAATTTTTTGGTGGAGTGGTTTTGGTGTTAAAATCATAATAGTAATGTATGTTTTTGTGACCAAACATTAGACCATGAAGAGGCATTGTGAACAGCCACAAAAAAGAATTCTGAACTGCAGCTAAGCCAACAGCTGGGTTCCATGAAAAGTAGTCGAGTCCTCTATTACATAATGTTTGCTAAAACTTTCTGATGAAGGCAATAAAACATCCTCCATTCACTATCAGTCACAAAATGGACATCCATAATGGCCATTACACCTGGTCAGTGAGGAACAATAGCACTTAGAAAAATTTACACCATGAAAATATGGATGTTCCGAAATCAAGTATACATGAATTGTAGCTGGCTGTTTTGAAAGTAATGGTTCCATATATTGGTATAAGTGACCACTTTGCAGTTTTTCTAACATGTAAAGACAAGAGCAGATCAACAAAAAATAATATCCATAAATCCATTACTTACAGATCTTTGCAAAACTTTGATACTGTTGAATTCCTGGAAGATCAGAAACAGATTCCATGGAATACAGTCCAAATCTTTGAAGATATTGATGATGTTTTAGATATTTGGACAGATCTATTCATCAGCATAGTGAACAAACGTGCCCATTTAAAAATATACACAGGATAAAGAAAGACCACCAACCTGGCTGGATCTCCCCTGAAATGTTAGAAGCAATAAAGCAAAGAGACCAGCTCAAATCAGTAGGAAATCAAGCTAAATATAAAGTTTAGAGGAATAAATTTAATAGAATGATAGGTCAAGCCAAACAAGCACAATACAAAAAGGTGCTGGATGAAAACCCAAATAACCTGAAAGCTACCTGGAAAGTATTTACAGAGCTTGGTGCAGGGAAATGGAAGAGTAAAACTGAAATTGTATCCCTCAATCATCAGAGCATTTATACAGATAATCCAACTGACATCTCAAATATTTCTAATGACTTTTTTGTTCAGATTGCTGAAAAACTTATAGAACCCAGAAATACATCTGATCATCTGGAACTCAAACATTTTTGTGCTAAAAACTTCCAAATAATATAAAGTTTGAAATTCCTGAAACAAGTCCAGAATTTGTGTTGAAATATGTTAAAACAATGGATGATTGTAAAGAATTCAGGACTTGATATAATTGGACCAAGGCTACTAAAGTTAGCTGCACCTGCAATTGAGGAGATTGTATCTTTCATTTGCAATGAACATATTACGTCTAATAAATTTCCAAAAACATGAAAAACTGCCAAGGTTACACCTCTGCATAAAGTGGGAATTAAAGATGATGTAAATAACTACAGACCCATCTCCTTCCTTATCTTTCCAAATTACTAGAAAAACATGTACATGATTCTTTTTTCAACTATTTGAACACTTATGATCTTATTCATGATAATTAGTCGACCTTTTGACAGAATCACTCCTGTCAAACTACACTTGTATCTATGATTGATAAATGGCTAAAAGCATTAAGGAGATATGGTAGGCACTATTATGGTTGATTTTTATAAAGCTTTTGATCTTGCAGACCAAAAACTTTTGCTGAAAAACTAAAAATCTATCAATGCAGTGAAAACTCTCTAAACTGGTATACTTCTTACTTAACCAACAAAGTATAAAGTATCTTTAAATGGTCAACTTTCTCAAACAAAAAATGTCTGTGGAGTACCACAGGGCTCAATCCTTGGACCTCTGTTATTCATATTATTTATCAACAACATACCTCTTAAGATTGAAACTTCAATTTCTTCCACTAACCTCTATGCAGATGATACTACACTGAGATGGGTAAAATCCAAAACAGTACTTGAAAATAACTTACAAGACGCTCTCAACAGACTTCAAGTATGGAGTAATGAAAACATTATGATCACAAATACAGAAAGAAAAAAAAAAGCCCTACTAAGTTACAATACACAAAAACGAACATTGCTAGATAGCGACATACTCCAGGTTCTTTTGACAATGTGAGCCTTAACATGATCTCTCACGAAAAAATTATTGGTGCATTCAGTGATAACAATCTTTCAAAAAAGGTTAATTCTTATCTTTGGCTACTTAGGAAAATCAAAACGTACATTCCTCTTCAGTATAGGGTCATCTTTCATAAAAGTTATATTCAGCCATATCTGGACTACTGTAATGTAATTTTGTATAATACCTCTAATTCAAATATAAAAACACTTTTAAGACTTCAAAAGGGTTTGCCATTTAATTCTAGATCAGTGTATGGAAAATTTCCAGGATGCAATGAATAATATAAAGATGTTAACAATACATGACAAACTGATGTACAAAGTATCCAGAAAAACCATATGTACAAAGTATCCAGAAAAACCATTCCTGTCTATCTAAGCAATATCTTTCACCAAAGAGATGCCGATGGTACTCCAAATTAAAGGTCAAAAAGTAAAAATTACATTATACCAAGACCAAAGAAGAAACTGTTTAAAAACAGTTTTTAATATACTGGTCCACAGGTATAGAAGAACATTCTCAGTGACATAAGGCAGGCTCCTATTATTTCTTATTTTCATAACCAATGGATTAAATCTTTAGACAAATGAACAGTTCTACTACAAAAAATACTGTCTGCTTCTCTGTAACTTTCACAGATGAATTTTTCAATGCAAGATTATATTTTATATATGTTTATGTGTTTACATGCTTGTGAATATGATCCTGGCTTGTTACACCACTCCCTCGATAACTCGCGCCCTGATAACTCGCGAACCCGCTTATAACGCGGTGTCCGACGTGGATCCCGTTTTTTTTTAATAAAGAAAATATTTTTTAAAAATGAAGAAATCGTGATCAGAACTGGTGAATGAAACCTTGATATATCGCCCATTTTATCGTCGAAAATGGCGGTTAGTACATGAAAAGTTAGAATCAACATCGTGAAATTTTCAGGTTTTAATAAGGAATCACATATCTTGTTAGATTTTATCGGAAAAAATATTTTCTCAGTTCACCGTAAATAATAATACTGTATATGTATACAGCGAAACATCGATCAATGAATTATAGTAAATGCTAACAGGTGGCAACACTAAATGAAATGAACACTAATTAAATTTGTCTTGTCAGGGAAAATTAGTGTTTTAATCTTTTCATCGAGTTGCAGTGTAAGCAGTATAATCGTTGCACGTTCTCTTCTAATCAAACATGAATAGAGTCAATTGACCGTCACAATGATGCCCGCGAGCACATCTGTGAGAACCTAATTAAGTGCCGGCTGCATTTTGATCGACGACTTGGGGAAGTGTTTGTATGGACCTGCTTTGTTTTATCACATTAAGTCGGTATTTTGTATCAAATCAGGTAAAAGACGTACAATACAAAAGTTCAAAGGAATGCAAATCCTACATGCGTAAACTGTTGTGGTCAATATCGTGTCTCAACATCAATCAATTTAATTGGACCAATCGAACATGGTTTCAAATAGTATGTACTTATTGTCATTAAAGTATATATTAATCAGTAATTTATCCTAATCATTTGTAAATGTGATCATGGAGAGCAAGGGAATCGAGCGAAAGGCGTACTCGGTGAATGAGAGGGTTCGTAATGGTGAATCAAGATCAAAAGTTTGTAGTGAACTTAAACTTGCAGAGTCAACACTCAGAGGTTGGCTCAAGGATGAGCAGAAATTTTGGGATTATTTGCATGAAGTTGATTCTGATGATGGATTTAAACAGAACAGGCACGCACTGCAAATGACACAGAATTAGATGATACTGTGTACACCTGGTTCACACAGCAACGTGAACAAGGTGTTCCGAATTCGGGAACAATTCTCAAGGCCCAGGCAGAGAAAATGGCTAAAACTATGGATACTGATTCAGATTTCATGGCAAGCCATGGATGGCTTTGGAGATTCCAGCGCCAACATGGAATAAAACAAAAATCGTTGTCGGGAGCGAAACCTAAGAGATTTTGCTTGCCGGCAGAGAAATCAACTGACAACACACAAAAAATTAACAGATTTTTTCAAAATGTGAATTTATATTTGTTAACTGTGTGAAAAACTGCAAATACTGTCGTATTCTCACTCTCGTATTTGTATTTAAATATTATTTTTTTTTACGCTTATTTGTATTTAAATATTATTTTTTTTACATGTCTGACGTTTAGACCCATGAAATTCATGGTTGGTAATGGTTTACCTTTGTGAATTTATTTTTTTACATTGTACTCTATCTATCTATCTATCTATCTATCTATCTATCTATCTATCTATCTATCTATCTATCTATCTATGTATCTATCTATCTATCTATCTATCTAGTGATAGCAGATTATTTTTTTTAGAGCAACACAAGTTTTGACATCGTTTTTCGATATGAATGTTATCTTTTTTGATAAAAGAAATCTTGATTCATTTTGAACAAATAATAAAACTAGAATGTATCCAAATCAACACAAAAAGCAGTGACGTAATACACAATGTGTTCAGCGATGCACATGTTAAGAGTACTGATACCTTGTGGAATAATGTATGTTTTTACAATCTTTTCAAGATACTTTATCCGGAAATTTATTCACAGTTATTTTCAGCATGATTATAAACTAGTATTTAACAATGCAACAACCCACCCACCCCCCTTTCGCCTCTATCTGTCGATCTCCATCTCTTTCTTAGTTTTTTTTTTTTTTTATAGATACCTCGGTGGGGCCCCGAGTGGCCGAGTGGTCTAAAGCGCTGTCCGTTACGGACCACTGCCATCTCACCTCTGTCTGCGTGGGTTCGAGTCTAAGATTCGGCTAATGTAGTTAAGTGAGAAAGCTTGCCAGTAGCTTCTCGTGGGTCGGTGGTTCTTTCCGGGGTTTTTCCGGTTTCTTCCTCCACCACTAATACTGGCCGCCATGTATAGCCTATATATTGTGCTGAAAAATGGCGTTAAACCATAAAAAACAAAAACAAACAAACAAACAAACAAAACATAGATACCTCGGTAACTCGCACCTTCGCTTATAGTGCAGTTGATGTTTTTGGACCCTGTTGTGCGTGAGTTATCGAGCGGTGTACTTTGATTATTAAAATCACTTAATTGTCTAGTATATAATATACATAACAGAAAGAAGGCCTCAAGGTAGACAAGTTCTGTAACTAACTGAGTTACCTTCTCTAAATAAAGTCTTTATTATAATGAATTAACTGCTATGTTCCCATGTTGACCAATAGGGCAAGACATAATGTCCCATTAGTTAGTGACAATAAAAGGTTGAAGTTAGAGAAATATAAAATATACCTACCCAATATCAGTCAGAGGTGCTTTATCCCTGCCTCGCCTGTAGCATATGAATAATTCTGGACATCTGATGCTGCCATGATTAAGGTCTGCTGGAAAGCCCATTGGTGTCCTCTCAAGACATATAAATCCTTTGGGTACTTTCTCTCCAAGCGACTTGTTGATGACAGTCACATCAGTGATTGGGTCCTGTTTATATGTTGGCTTAATTGCTGCTTCATTTGAAAATTCTTCCAGTGGCAAAGGATCCTCTGGTAAGCCAGCCACAACAAAATAATCCGCAACACGATGCTCATCCATTTTTTTCACTGAAAAATCAGTAATCTTTCAATTAAATTGGATTATGTCAATTTGTAACAAAGCTGATGAAAGACTGGAAGTAATGCAGTTGGGAGTGGCTGTACAGAATATTCAAACTATTGCATAAGCAAACAAAAGTTTAAACTATATTTTTTGCATATTATCTCAAATGCTAACCATCAAAAATGCAGCGAACAGACAAGTTGAAATGGCAATTCATCAATATCCTAAAAGCATGGATTAAGTTTTTTATCATTATTTATTTTGATGATAAAAGATCAGTATCCACAAAATTTGAAGCTGGACCATGTGATATACATAAATTTCTATGACCCAGCTGACTAGAAATTAAATATGGAAAGGGCTTACAAAATGAAACTGTGAGCAAAGCATTGCTGTAAAATATAACCCTGACCTCATGGACAAAATATTTTGTGGTCCTGTCACATAATAAATTTTCTTAAGATTCATAATTGTTCTTCCACATAATAAATTATAAAGAAAATCCATCATGTGATTAAAAAACATTACCAAAAGAATAAAAATTAACCAAAACTTTAATCCATATTTTCCACAAGTGACCTTCACCCCAAGGTTATGGGGTGACATGCTACATTTAAAAAAAAGATGTGACTAAGTACAGGACAAAATGAATCATCTTAGTTTTAAAATGATTATTCGAAGTATAAATTATTCCATCAAGAGGTTATGGCAGAGAAGCAGCAAAAAGAAAATTAAATTGAATGTTAATTCAAATACATGTGTCATTGAGCCCATTACCCAAGATTTCAGGGGTTAGTAAATGTGTCATTATATGAACTGTCTTAGCTGCATAATCATTCATTCAAAATATGAAAAAAACTCTATCACAAGATTTAGGAAAAAATAAGCAAACAAAAGAAAACTGAAAACAAAATTTTCTATGCTTGAAACCATTACCTCAAGTTAACAGGAGCAAACAAACATTGTTTTAGTATGCATTATCTTAGCTTCATAAAGTTTCATGTCCGGTGTATAAACATGTTGGAAAACTTTCATTTTGTGTATTTACCATACATAAATATTGCAGCGAAGATGTGAATTTTTGCTGTGATGAAAACTAGTCTCATTTACATACAAAACTGAAGGTACATTGTCATAATATTTTTCTTGGCTACAAATTGATGGTCAGGATCTAGAAAGTGACAGTTCTATGTAATGTGGAGCACAATATCAAGTCATTAACATCACAAATTTTGTGGGGAGACCGTTATCCTTATAAATGACTGCCCATCACTAATGTGCAGCTACTCACTTAACAGAATGTTGGTATCCATCTGGGTTGTGCTGCATCTGTGTATCCCGGAGACAAAATGCCTGCACTTTTCTTATGATAATAAGCAGTAATAGAAAGAGAAGGAAGTATGCAAATGTGCCAAATTCATGATGTCTTCCAAGGATGAGTGATCCAGACAGGCTCACAAGACAGCAATTACTACAACTCCATGGGCTTTTAGTTTTTCAGACAAGAAAGGTCTCTATCAGTAAAGGAATAACCTTTTTGGATTGTGGCAACAACCCTATGTGCAATAGTGAGGGCTGATTTATCAACAGAGGCCTAAAGAAGAAGGGAAAAGGCATTTGCAACCCCTACTTTTCCCTTCAATGGCAATTAGATAGCCAATCTGGATAATTTCCAGCAAAGATCTGTCTGAGACTGGAAATCTTTATAGGTGATGTAGGTACCAAAGGTAATTAATTTATAGTTACTATGTGTATAAAGGTGTTTAAGTTCCCCTTCTGGGGGCAGGGAATCTACTCCTTGAATGTTCATTCTCTTCTAGAAGAAATGTTTTACAGAAGACATGATGGATGAATGTAACACAAAACTAAATATTGTTGAAAGGAGAACCGAATGTGGTTTAAGCCTGCAACAGGCTTCTTATCCCATTTCATGTTTTGAACAACACAACCAATAACATGGTGTCCTTGAAAAATAGAGGGGTCTTTGCCATGTGCGAGGGGCCAGAGTTTACTGCGTCTAATTGACAATACTTCACTCTGTGGGAAAATATATTCACACTGTATGGACAAGATTCTTTGACATGAAAAGGTAACAGCTGTACAATATCAATTGGTAGGATATTGCTGCTATTTAAACTACTGACATTTACTACTGCCCACCAAAACTGATTTGGAAACCTATGTAATAAAAGCCGAAACAGCCTGTGTAGCAGGTGTTGCCGATTTTGAAGTTAGTAAGTAATGTTGTGGTCAATTATTAATAATTTTTAAAAACTGCTGAGAGGAATAAAACACTGGTTTGGTGAAATTTTAAAGTAAAGTGTTTTTGACAGGAAATATTTTTTCTTTTTTAAAAGATAATTAATTTGAGACGGAAACTGATATTAGGTCATTATCCGGGGGGGGGGGGGGGGGGAACCACAAGTCATTTCAATTTTATTGTAATTGTTTCAATATCACGAGAATATGGCTAATAAAAGTTTTAAAAATGTCCAAAAAGAACCATCAGAATATATACTACATGAAGTTCTACTTCATGTAGTATATATTCATGGTTTAGTCATTTTATATATCATCTCACTAGCTTTCCTGGTCTCACTGTCACATGCATTTGTTGATTTAGAGACTGAGCTTGAGTTTTGCATGTAATACTTTGATCCTACAATCTGTGAAACTTATTCAAGGTAGTAACTGAAAATGTCCGTTGTGCAACAAGATCATATAACCACCTTCTGTTACTTGCCACTGTACCTCACTCAAGGCTCAAAGAGTTATCATGTGGGAAAACAAGCTATGCAATTAGGATCACATCACAATTAACAAAAAGGTTATCATTTCAATGATGCACCTACTGTAAACATTGTACTCTAAATTTGACCCAGATAGATGAGAAATACAACTTCCTGAGTAGCCACAAGCTCAACCTATCAGATGCAAGAGGATATCATTAATATGCACAGAACTCGCTCATTATCAAGATCATCCATGACTTGGAAGATACACAGTGTAAGTCTATATTTCAAGTTTGATCAAAATCAGATCAGAAATAGTATCCAATCACAAGCAAGATCACCTAAGTAATATGTGTGAATCTTGCTATCATCAAATTTGTTCTAAGGATATAAGCACATATTCCAAGTCTCTCTAAAACTGGATCAGAAATATGGTCTGCAAAAGGTAGTAAGCTCTGCTGATCTGATACAAGATCCCTTAATATGTGTATGTTGATCATGCTAAATATCAACCTCATACAAGATTGTAATTATATAAGCAAACGTATATTCAAAGTCTGATCAAAATCAGATTCAAAATATGGCATTCAGAGTAATATACAACCGATCAGATGCAAATTCATTACATTAATATGCATGGATCTCAATCTTTATTGTCACTGTCTGAATAATTTGAAGATATAAAAACATATTCCAATGTGACTGAATTATATAAGACTATAGATTGGTATCAAGGTAGCTTTAAAAGATGCAAGACGGATGCAGGACCATGGTATGAGGTCACTTGACCTTACATCCAGGTGCTTTTGTAGTCTTTCTATTCTTTTAAATGAAGTAAACAAGTCCACTTAAATCGATATAAAACAGGAGTGGTCAAAGCATGTCCTGCACAAACCCGTGGTGTGGCTCTTATGAAGCGTCTAAAATTGAATTTTTTAAAACTGATATCAAAATTTCCTGAAAAACAATGAATAATGTTCAAAAAAGATTATTTTATATTACCATTACTCTCCACAAAAACAAACTACTTTTCCCAATCTGTCTAAATAATCTATTCTTGTTTTCATATTTACATTTCCTATAGCTGTTGCAAAAAACATTTACAGCTCTTTCCAAAATTGCCTCCAGTATTGCAGTTTCCAAAGCTCATCTACTTGGTCACCAGATATAAAACTTCTTCAATTTATTAAAAGTAATTTTCAAACAATTTGACACTGTTTTGTTTGTTCTGTCAAGCGTTGTTCAACAGAGTATTGGCATTTGTAAGCTTACCCCATCCTAAATTATATTTATTATCAATCAACCACCTACAATGTTAAATTTCAGAACATTATCTGCCTCCATACCATCCCACTGTAATATATGAAACTGCCTTTCTTCATACACCATAATGACCCACCCAAAAAGCCATGAGCCCTCCTCAGCCCTATAATAAAGAAATTCAATCAAGACTACAATTTAAATCCTTTATCTGTCAGATTTTGCATGTAAGATGCCCATGAACAGATTGATTCAAGCCAAAACATGACCATGCAGTTGTCATGCCACTTAACCCTTTGGGACTTTACTCAGTGTATATTGTGTACTTGAGAGGGAGAAATGACATCAGCACATGTTGTGTCAAGTTACCAGTGCATGAGTAATGTTTCTAATTTTTATCAAGTAGACCACATCAAAAATAGAGAACTGTAAAGAATCTAAAAGTACACCCAACAAAAACAAGATACTTTAGCTGGTGTCTCAACAGATGCACCGCCCTCACTTCACACACAAGATGCATCTGTTCTGCAGTAAATGTGAATAAATGTGATTTTAGATCATTTTCATATACATGCATCTGATTAATGTTAAATCAACATTTAAAACTAATAAAGAAAGAAAAAATATTTATTTTGGATAGGATGAAAGTTTGTCGCTTGTAATACCCAGCTCATTGAGATGTTCAAAATTAAATGAGAACACACAATGACTTTCCCATTCAGTGATTAACTATGAACTCCAAGTATCATATGAGCACTTGAAATTGGAAAATATAAAGTAAATTTTACATTCCTAGATTTACTCTGGTATAGCATACATTTTGCGATAACTTCACATAGCAACTTACCAAGTGATTTTTTCTGTGGAAATTAAGTTGGCACCATGGTTATACAATGAAATAAGGCATGAAGGAAATAATCTTATTTCCAATTTCCCGAGAAGAATAAATCCAGTTTACTTCAGTCAAAGAAAAAGACATTGATTCCATGGTATCCTTGGAAATGGCCATTTCATATATGAAAACAGGGAAGTAGAAGTTTCTGAAATGTCCACTATGATGAGTACAAGCACACTCAATTGTAAATCTTGACTAAGTACTAATGATATCTGTGTGTGGATATCCAAGACTCTGGACCCAGACCGATTGTCTTCCTGGGAGCTGAAAGGAGAAAGGAAATCTGTAAAAAGTTATAAAAATAACCTACTGATGCTTGCAGGGTTTAAGTCATACACAAGATCAGTAACTCTTGAGATTGGTGGTGGACAAACCAATAAAGCATTATGAACTGAAAATGGCTGTGCTAACTCTCGTTTTCTCTACATTTCACACTTGCTTCTGGGCAAGTATATTGCAAATCTGGGTTAGCCTGAACCAAATCCAAGTGAAAAACTTGATGTTGTACACTCAGATTCAAGTAACCATGTTTACCCATGACCTGAAAATTTAATAAACAACGAATGAGAAATATTACCTATGTATTATGGTTGCTTTAAAATAAATGCCTCTAGTTATGTACGCTATGTACATTACATAATTTTGGACAAGGTCAAGTATAAATTACAGATATACATAACATAATTGGAAAGGAAAGCCAACCAACAATACAAATTAAATACAATGTATATACAAAACACCAGAAATTTGAGTCAAGAAGATTTCCTCTTTCTAACTGATGGGTATGAAGAAAGAAAAAACATCAGCTGATATTCTTATGCAATCACAAGATTGTAATAGGGTGGGAATACAGGATGTAAAATTAGCACTTGACACAACATGTGCTGATGTCATTTCTCCCTCTCAAGTACACAATATACACTGAGTAAAGTCCCAAAGGGTTAAGTGGCATGACAACTGCATGGTCATGTATCATGGGAGCTGAAAGGAGAAAGGAAATCTGTAAAACGTTTTATACCCATTAGTATTTAGTGACATTCTCTCTGCTTTGGATAGTGGAAAGATTACAGTCCTCACTCTCCTGGATTTATCTTCAGCATTTGACACAATAGACCATGATATACTCCAGCATGTATTTGGCATTTAGAATATAGCCTTACAGTGGTTCAAGTCCTACTTAGTCAACAGGACACAAAGTATATCTGCAAATGGAATACACTCCAGCCCAGTTGATGTATGTTGTGGTGTTCCACAGGGATCTATTCTTGGACCTGTTCTCTTCATTCTGTATACTCAGCTGCTCTCAAGTGTCATAGATCATCACCCAGTGTCACACCAATTGTATGCTGATGACACCCAAAAATACAAGTCTAGCCACCCAACTGAAGTTGATGCTACCATCCATGGAGTAGAGAAGTGCATTTCTGATGTGAAATCATGGATGACATGTAACAAGCTGCAGATGAATGATGATAAAACTGAGGCTATTCTGATTACAACACAAAGACTTTCTCATTCACATCCTTTACCTCAGACAATAAATATCAGCAACACCGACATTAAATTCTCACAGTCAGTACGAAACCTAGGCGTAACTCAAGACAGTACTCTCACATTGCACCAACATGTCATCAACATATGCAAGGCTGCATATCATGAATTGAGACGCATCAGTTCCATTCGTAAATATCTTTCAGTTGATGCCACTAAAACACTTGTGTGTTCATTAGTACTTTCAAGACTGGACTATTGTAACTCAATCCTGTCTGGTTCATCACAATATTTACTCCAGAAACTTCAAAAAGTTCAAAACACAGCTGCACGGATCATCTTTAGAGTACCTCGATCAGAGCACACCTCACCACTGCTCTGTACCCTACATTGGCTATCGATTCAATACAGAATCAAACACAAAATTTGTTCTCTGTGCTATGTTTCACTGACAGACTCCAGTCCAGCATACCTATCCAGCCTCACCAATGTGTATGTCCCAGTTAGATCCTTATGCCCTTCTTCTGATAATCGTATACTCATTGTTCCCAAGGTGAAAACAAAGTCATATGGACAACATTCATTTGCACACCAGGGCCCGGCGACGTGGAACGAATTGCCCATTGAAATTAGACACAAAGACACAGTGGTCCCTTTTAAGTGTGCTCTTAAGACTCACCTGTTTCGACTGCATGGACAAAATTAGTGACCTAATCATGTTTTGTATCTTATATGTTTTCAGCATGTTTTTATGTTTTCCAATTTCATTGTTTTTGTCATTTGTTTTTCTGTAGTGTAGTCATATCATTATTGATGGTGTAAAGCGCTTAGAGCTTCAAAAGATTAGGCGCTATACAAAGTCCTCATTATTATTATTATTATTATTATTATGTATGACTATCCATTCTGTAGGTGTATCAATAAGATTTTCAAGATAGATGCTGTTGCAACCATATCTGCTGTTGGTAATGTGCTGTAGTTTCAATGCAATCTCCAGCTACTTGACAGTTTATGAGGAGAAGCAATAACAAAACTGTGCTGCAGGACTGAGGTGCTGACTGGTGGATAATGGACAACAAAGGATTATTATCTAAATATAAGAGGGAATAAATGATGAAATAATGGGAGGGCTTGAAAATATTATGCACGATTATCATATATTGGTGTTTTTTTCTGAGTGATTTTAAAAAACAATCAGCTTTAATCCCACGATCACATATACAAGAACAGATCATGGACAAGGATCAAACTTCATGCCCTACCTACATGCATGCTGTAGTGGGAAATAGAATTCACGTCATACAAATAAATGGGCTAAAAACATATACGAGTTTTTTAATGCATTCAAATTATGCAAAACAAAATCAGCACCTAATTACTGTTAGAACTCTCATTCAAACAGCAAAATGATCAAAGGCACTTGAATATGTCTTGGACACTAAGCTATGTGGGTGCATTTTTAAAGGTATTATTAGAATCTGAACAATTAAGATTACAATGGGTTTTTTTTTGTGTTCACAAAATACCCCTTAAAAATGAAAATGTGCAATTAGTTCCAAAATGGAATAAAATCCAGAACTTATTAAATTATTAATTCTAGATATGCATGTACAAGCTGATGAGCAGTTTTAATTATATTTCAGTGATATTCTGAATTTTGGGAAAGGGAGATAAGTTTGGAACATAAATGTCAGGCATGGTTCTATCCAATACTCTACTACTTTTTGTTCTACTAATGAGGAAAACAGACAAGACCAATATCATGTTTTCTACTGGCAAAATAAACAGCATATAACTTATCCTGTGTTAAAAGAAATTTCTCCCTCAGATACATGTAACTAAATGCCACACATGCAAAATACAAGAGTAACTGACTCCACCTAAATCATCTTGTCACTGATGTGCAACTCTATCAAATAATGACTTCATGCAGCCATACCATAAATACTGTACTGTTACCGGTATATAATCAAATAACTTTTGAAATTAATGATTTGGTTCCAGTGCACTAACACCAAGAACTGTAAATCACAGCAACCAATATTATCTGTAGTAAGTGCACTGAAAGCTCATCTTTCACAAAAAGAAAGAATGTTTCATGAAGTAATATAGCCAATGATTTAGGCCCATCCCCATTTTATACATAGTGAATTAATAATTTGATTAGTCCCAATTAGAGAAGTATATCTGATATGATATGCACTAAAATCAATTTCATTTCAAGATCATAATGCATGACAAATAGCAATCTATTACGAACATGAAGGCAATGATTCTGCCTGCTATTTCCAAAAACTGCATGTTTATTATCCCTGATGATTATTAACAGTAAACACTTGTCCAAACACAAAAGTCATTGTCAGACAAATCAATTTTCATGTAAGCATGGTAATATTTACATGGAGAGAAAACAAATTCTGAACTGTGAAACCATTTTCCAGAAACATCTTTGCCGGACAATTGGTTAAAAATGGAACTGTCCCACCGTGATTATCAAATTAACTGCCTCACTGTTTTGTTTTCTTTGCTTCTAAACGATGAAGCAGTGTACTTTACATTCTATCTGATACAAATTACTAATATCTGGCACAAGAAGGTACCCTGTATCATATACATGTACCAACATAGGTATTGACCAACTAATGTACATATATGATTTATACACAATAGTAATTTGACTTCTGAAATTAAACTGGAATTATGTTGAATCTGATTTTCCTGTATGTAAATAGTATGTATACCCAGTAACTGAACAAAGAAAATCATGAAATTAGACTGGAATTATGTTTTAGTCTGATTTTTCTGTATGTAATTTGCAAATAATGTATGCCCACTATGCATATATGTATCCAGTTTAACAGAATATAAGCAAATCATGACACACGAATCATGGGTATTTAGGGGCGAAAAAGTTAGGCACAAAAAGACTGACAAACATAATGGCAAAATTGTGCAAAATCCTCAAATAACAGTCAAATTATATATATCAATTCTTTAAGAAAAAATGCCAAGACCTTGTCAAATGGAAAATCATCACAGGACAAAACGTCTTCTTCCATTAGCTGCCTCTTATGATATTCTGATGGGACATCTAAGGCATATTCTGTATCCCTGAGAGGATGTTCAATCTCAATTCTTCATAACATAAGTGAGGACATACAGTACATTGCCAAGTATACAAGATATTCAGTTAACAAAATCTCATTTACTTTAAACACTGTATGATTTCGAATTACATAATACCTCTCCACCCACACCACTAGCGCACCTGTAACCCCCGACTACTCAGACAACATCCTTTGTCAGGTAAAAATCAAATTGCATAATACCTGTGCAACCAAGTACATAAAAAGTGCATGTCATTTAAGAAGCAACAACATAAACCTTGCTGATAATGCTTGAAAATGTTAATTTCAGCACTTTTCTTACTGTATCATACTTCCATATTGATGACAATCTGCATTGCTTAATGTGACTATAGATAAACGGAGATTGAAGCAGATATGAAATGAATTCCTCTGTCACACTTGCGAGATTAATTGTGAGCTACATGTACTTCATTTTACAAGATATGTCTTATTGATTTTGCAAGCTGTTACCCATCTCACCTGAAGTGTATTGTGAATTCATGAGGCTGCAGTACAAAATTAATCTATGATTCACAGTCGTATATCTATTTCAATGTTGATCAGCATCACAGACTTGGTTGGATAAAGGGATGTTAAGGCAAAGGAGGCACACGTGAACATGTATTTCACTGACAGTTATAAATCGGTGCATTTTACTATTACATCTTCCTCTGCCATAAATATGTCTACCTGCCAAGAATCCAAAAATTTCCAATACATTCTCTAAATTATGATCTGAATGAAAAATTTCTGATGTTACTCATATTTTTTAAGAGATGAACTGATTGTATGGACATATGTTTTACTGTATCACTCAATAAATATGCTAGTTATTGTAGAAGCTGTAAATATAGAGAACCTAACTGTAATGACTTCAGCAGTCAATCATAGAAAGAAAAAAAAAATATTACAGTACTATTTATGTATGCATGCTGGAACCATCATCTACGCTGTAAATACCCACCTGGTTGATCAAATTTCAGCGACAATGACACAAAACAACTTCTATGATCCTAATGGTCTGAACCTTAAATGGTGTGGAATGATCTACGCAATATTGCACTGAAATATCTAGTCATCTGCATATTCTGTGTGACAAGGTTAACTATACTATATGTCCTAGCATTGTCTGCTCATGAAACATATTATTTTGAAGTGTCCTTGTTAACTAACACATGAAGTCATCCAGGTGTTAAGAAATCGAAAGTAGGTGGAAAACTAAGAAAATCTTAAATTAGTCATGACAACTGTATACAGTTTACTTGCAAATTAGGCAGTACTCCACAAGGATGTGTTGGTTTTCATTCTGCCTCCAGATGACTTGTAATGAAACCCTTGTACATAGTAATAATAGCCTTTGTGCCAGCCCATGCAATCAAAGCCAAATGCAAGCAATTTCAACTATGCCAAGATACTGATCTAAATGTTCATGCAAACTAACAATATTGTTTCCCAGATGTACCAGGCTAACCTTAGGTTTTAGATTGTTACATTGTGATTGGTCATGTCATCCAGACATCAGTTGTCCATCCCTCCATTTTCCTTGTAACTTGAACACCATCTACACCAAACAAGGGAATGTGATCATATATAGTGTTTTTAATTATTTTAAAAGGATGAAAAGATCCAGACCACAGCAGAGGTTTGGATGGGGTCTAATGTGATATTTTGATAGAAATAAAGGACTCTTATAACCTGAACCCCATCTGCACTTGTTAAAAACATTTATTCACAACTGCTGTTTACATTCATTCTAAAATCAAATTAAAATAAAAATTTCTAAGATAAAAGAGATCTGACAGTTTCTGATATAGATAAAAGGTCATGTTCTACCAGCTGTGCCCCGTTCTTCACCTCTAAGCTGGTTAAATTCACACTGGCAACTTAAGTCAACAAACATAAACTAGATAAAAGTACAAAAGAGAATTAATACCAACCTTTCTAACCATTTTTCACACTGTGAACAGAATAAAAACATTTCTTTCTTTAATAATGCACATGATCTAGTGGTAAATATACACATATCTTGATGTTAATCAGATTGCATATTATTTTCAAGAACTACTCACTATAACTGGACCAAATTTGACATAATATTTACATGAAGCTATTGATTCAAATGATTCACAACTGAATTTGACAAAATCTGAAAGATGACATCCCGGCATGAAGCTCTTTAAAATTTGTTCAAATGAAATCATTCCACCATAAAATATGGCCACTACAAAAAAAATAAAAACCTTAAAATGACTTCACAACTCCACTAAATAGCAATTTAACCAAATTTCAACTGAAAGCATCCAGGCATATAATTCTTTCAATTTTATACAATAGATGCCAATCTGTATTCAATACAGCCACCATTACTAAAAACAGGAGAGATACAGACAGACTACATATATGCATTTAAGTAAAACAGAAGTATATACATGTGTTACACAACTGCTCTCAAATACCTGCTTGATAGAATTTCACCAACTCAGGAGAGAAAGCATCCTGGCACAAAGGCCTTATATTTTTTGACCAATATTGCTGAAGTGTCATCAAATATTGATAAAGGAGGGGGTGGTGGCATAAATGGAGACCCAATGAAACAATTGTTTTCATAACTTTCGTACTCAAAAGTATTTACAAAATTTCAATAAAAAGCATTCTAATGATCCAGATTGTTGGCTAATTGCATGCACATTTGCATACTGCCATTGATATCAGGCCACTCTGACCTCTTGTTGATGGTATTTTTACATTTACATACTTTCATTGATATCAGGCCATTCTGACCTCTTGTTGATGGTATTTTTACATTTGCCCACTGTTACTGATATCAGACCACTCTGACCTCTTGTTGATGGTATTTTTACATTTGCCCACTGTCATTGATATCAGGCCACTCTGACCTCTTGTTGATGGTATTTTTACATTTGCATACTGTCATGATATCAGGCCACTCTGACCTCTTGTTGATGGTATTTTTACATTTGCATAATGCCATTGATATCAGGCCACTCTGACCTCTTGTTGATGGTATTTTTACATTTGCATAATGCCATTGATATCATGCCACTCTGACCTCTTGTTGATGGTATTTTTACATTTGCCCACTGCCATCGATATCAGGCCACTCTGACCACTTGCTGAAGGTATTTTACATTTGCCCACTATCATTGATATCAGACCCCTCTGACTTTTGTTGATGGCAATTTTACATTTGCCCACTGCCATTGATATCCAACTACTCTGACCTGTTGTTGATGGTATTTTCACATTTACCCACCGCCATTGATATCAGACCACTCTGACTCTTTTTAATGGTGTTTTTACTCATGAAAAATATGGCATTGATTGTTATTTACATGAAGACTGGTTTATGTACATGATACCAGCTCCCAAGTCATCTTCTTGGGATTTTTTCACGTTCATATCAAAAACTTTATATGATCTGTTAGATAAAGTCAAGGTACATGCACCTTACATTGATGCATATATATATCATCAGCACTGAACCAATTAAATACATTTTTAATGGAGAACTTGTGTCAGGACCAATGGTTAAAGCAAGCAACAAATGGAAAGATGCCAAAACCAACCAATGACTGGCCAATTAATTGTCTCCACTTACACAGATACCAAGAAATCTGTCTCATATACAACCATTACTGCAATGGCCATCATACAGTCATAGGTATATTGTTAAATTATGCCTTGTGGCAAGATCTTTGAGTAACTAGAAGGCTGTATATTAGTAATTGCTAGACAATAGGTCAATTACAATTACTATCTAATTTGTTTACTCACCTTAAAGTTACAATCACTGATGGACATAGTAACAGACAAATTACATTACTCTCTGGAATGTAATAAATAACATTTTGATGTCTGTAAAATAATATGCCTGTATTTAGATATATTATTTAGTACAATAGTGTCAAAGACTCCAGTAATATTTGCTTAAAGAAAAAAAAAACTAAGGGTCCTAGGTAACTTCAATTAAATACTCTTTTAATTCCTATACTCTAAAAAAGCCTGCTATGTCACTCTGAAATACATGTACTACTTTGATGACAAGGCATATAAAAGGTAGAATGAGTGATTAATAGGCATGGAACATCCTTTATAAGGGGCACTACCCTAAAAAAAAAAAACATAAAACAATATTACTTTGCATTTGATTTTTTTTCTTCATTAAGAATGCTGACATATGGTTAAGTTAAGCTTGCGTTCTATGTAAAAAGACCAAATATATTGGTTATAGAAGGTCACACTCTGATATATCCAAGGGTTTTCCTCACCTAAAAAAAAAGCCCGGCTAAACACAATATGGTTATATGACACAAAAGGCTGTAATGGGGGCAGGGTGAACTAATTTTAACTATGCAATAGTTACCTGTTACTACTGATAAACTTTTTCTAGGTCTCCAAAAAATCTCAACCATTTAATGTGAATAAATCTATCTTCAGTGTGTTGGGCTACATAAGCACTACAGTCACTGCACAACAACCAACGGGGACATCTCTCATGGGCACAGTGTCTCTTGAGACTAACAGATGCAAAACAACACCCTGACTAGGCATAATAGCACATCTTGATCATCTCCAGCACAGATCCAAACCTGACCAAGAATCTCTTCATGTGAGCTACAAAAGACAACTGATGTTTGATTAAAATACCATCTAACAAAGGAGAGAAATGAAATTGCATTGACATTACATTGGAGAGAGTCAACAGACATGAATTTCAGTGCATCTACTAGCAGATGACAGACCAAGTAAATATAGTCTTGGCTGTGAAGTCCTGAAAGAAGTATCAATGGTTCATACAAGATTCAGTTAAGGACCTTAAAACACAAGATTCCATCTGGGCATAAAATAGTGAGTCAGGGCACTTGATAGCTGCCACTGAACATCTTTGATCTCAAAATATAAAAAAAAAAAGGCGGGGGAGGAGAAAGATCAGCAATGGAAGGAGGGACAGCTATAATAAAACTGTTTTCTACTGCATGAATCAAGGAAGATTCTTCACTAGGCATCATAGACATTAGATGTCAAAGATTTCCTGGCCAGAAAGATGCAACTAGTAATCTGGTCCAAAAATCACTAGATAGATCAGCTTAAATGAAAGCAAATAATGTGTGGGTTGCTATGAAAGAGGGAGTTACCAGTAATGTGTTACAACAAAAGATCCCTCCTGTGTGGTAGAGACCTGGGTTGATTTATCTGTACGATTGTTGGGGTAACAGTAGGGAAGTGAGAATGATATAAAGTAGAAATTTTGTAAAACTTAAGATAACAGAACATTGTGAAGGCATATCTCACTGGATGTTGAATGCGTCCATTGCCCATGCTCTCTAGTCTAGAAATATGGCTTTAATTTCTAGGCTGGTCTTGTGGCAGGACATTTCAACCAGAGTCCAATGACTGGAAAATTTAACCAAGCAACTCTAAACAAATGCCCCAACTGGAATCTGATGCAATGGCAAACAGATATGAGTGGTGTTGAGGTGCTTGCATGGGGACACCCATCAAGAATCGGTCCTGATTCATCCACCAGCAGAAATCATGATGAAATTCTTTTGTATATTTTATGTTGAGGAAAAATGTGGATGTGCAAATAGAATCTTAAAAGTTGATTTAGATCACCCATTCCATTACAGGTTGATGTTATGGTTTCCATCTTCAAATGTTTTTCCAGAAGAAAGCACTTGAACTGAGAGATCAAATATGGTACAAAATTTCCGACTATTCTTGGTGACATGGGAGTAGATTTTTGTGGGAGATTGATCATGTATGATCCTCTCTACTGCTCCTTTCTGCAAATGAGTGTGCACCTCTTCCCACTGTCAATGATGCTTGAATAAACGTAACAAAAGAGGCACTGATAAGCATTTATGGGGATGTTTGGGAGATAAATACATGGCAGGAGAGCGTGCAAGTCCCTAGAACTATCCCCATCCCACTCCTTACTTGGGAAAGAAAGCCTGTTTGTATCACAATACTGGGCAGCATCAAACAAATCATTAAAATTCCAGCCTTGGTAGTTAACTGTTTTGATATGTCACACCTCTTATTTTAACTTACCAAACCCATATTTCCGCCAGTTGAAAGTATCTCAAGTGCATGTCAATATGTTCATGTAGGCACAATTATTCAAACTAAATTAACTATTAATTGTTGTTTAAAATTTAATACTAAAATTGTTAACTTAAGTTTATTCATCCTGATTGTTGAATGCTCTGCAACTTTAAATGTCACTATGGACTTTTTTAAATGGCAGCCAAGTTTTAAAAAGGGTCTAGAAAAGAGGATGTCATAACAAATAACGGGTACTCTGAATTTGTTTTTGCTTTCATAAAGACATCACAGCATGCGACACGGAAACCAGCATGCGACATTCAGGTGGACCTTGTCTAACAATGTCCACATAATTTAACATTGATTTTGCCATATGTATTTCTTGGGGTCTGTAACTACTGACTATTTAAAGGAATATGGCTGTATGTGGATCCAAACAAAGTGAAAAATTACCATTTAAAGGTGTAACCAAATTTTATAAAATGACATCCATAACAGAACGAGTCAGTGTTGAAGATCTACATGACTGTATGACTTTTACTACAGCTCTGCTGCTTTGTCTAATTCAATGTGTACAACTATTTTTTTCCACAAGACATCTTTTGGCATGTACATGTAGGTCTTCATTACAATGATTTTACATTGAGTAATATGCATGTATGATTATGAATACCAATTCCTTGTACAATATTGTAATAACTAAAAATGTATGTCACCACATTTCAAATTTGAATGTTGACTTCAATTATTTATGTAAGCCCAGATATTTAATAGTGTACTTGGCTGGAGAGAAAGTTGTTTTACATGAACAACAATTTACCCAAATACAGAGTAGTGTTTCTTTACTTCTTACTTTCATATCATAAAGTCTGACCTTGGATAATACAGTACCAAACTGTGTTACTTCCCAAAAAATGGACAAGCCATGATGTGACACAAATGTAATGCAGTTTCATTTTCTTTCGTAATGTAAACATGTGTGCTGAAATGTTAAATGCAATGAGAACTATAATATATACTGATAATAATGAATGCAAACTAAATTTGTTGTAGAATTTGTCTGTATACCAAACCCACCAAATTTATTAACACGCTAATTTTGTATTCAGTTTCAAAATATTTTCAAATGTTCAAGTTAGCAACAGTATATATTCAGCAATATGTAATCAACATGTAAAATGAAGCTATCTTAATTTTTGAGTACTTCCTTTTCTTATAATTGAGAATGCGTGATAATGCAAAAATAGAAATTAAATCATTAACATATGAGTATAGTGACTGACAAAAATCAACACCAAGATCTGATAATCATACACCTGACTGGAGTAAAATTAAAATTGATTTGCAATTCTCTCTCCTGCACACATCTGTGCTACAACTTTTTCGGGTAGAAATGCCGCACTAAAAAAGAACCCATTCAAGCCACCTTAAATCAGATAGATCAATAAATGCAAGCATTTCAGCGACGTAAAAAAATTAGGAGAAAACATTATGAGTCAACAGTATAAAATCTGACCAGAAAGCGATTAATTTAGGCCTATCATTATGAACTAAAGAAAATGAAACATGACCTGAACATAAATAGTTAGGGTTCCTGCCGATTTAGCAAAAACAAATTCCATGACTTTTCCAAAACTTTTCCAGGGTCATTTCACAAAACTCAAGGACCACACTATTTGCATTGTCAAGGTAATGAATAAAGAATGACATAAATGAAAAATAACAAGGACAAATATTTTTTAACATATACATTTTAAATTTACCTGAGCTCGTATACCTTGACTTAATGTAGTAATTCAAGTCTTAACCAAATGTTCCCTGCATTTTGTATTCAAAAGAAAAATAGAAACAATCCTATGTAGTATTTGTTTGTGTTCCTATTTACAATATTATCTATTTACAATATTAACAAACACATCACTTTCCAGTTGCTTTCTTGTATTTAGTGAGAAGCAAACTTTTTCTGCAATATCTCCTTTTCATGGTCCTTCAGAATCTCGTTTCACTTTTGCCGTCTTTCTGAGAGAACTGGACGCAGTTAGCAGGCTTAAGACTATTTTCCTTTTCTGCTTTTTCAGCATTTCATCTGCCAATTTGAACAACTGTCATCCATTAGTCATATTGTTTTATTTAACATGTAACCCAGCTCAAGACTGCTTTTCTTTTTTTGCTCCTCTCACACTCCTGCCTTTTTTCCCCTCCTCATCCAAGTATATAGTCTGTATGTGTATCTAGCATTCGAAGCATAATTTAACATTTCTTTACTAATATTTACATTTTCAATGCCTCCTACGCACCAAATAATATCGTATGGAGCTAAACCATGAATAGCAATACATGTATATGTATTATGTTTTGTCCTCACCACAAGTGAATTTGTGTGCAGTTTCACTGTCTTGAAACATCATTGAAAAGACTAGTCAAATTTCCTCATTGGAATTTTTGGAGCTGTGGGTATTCACTGTCAATGTCAACAAAATTTCTGCCTTTTAAAACATTGAGTCTTGGAGAATTAAACTTAAAATGCAATTTCTGACAATGACAACTCTTTTCTTTAACTTAAATATTTTAAAATTAAATACATGTATACTAATAACAGCAACACTAAAAAGACATCAAAGTTTACCAGATACCAAAAATGTTAGAGTAAAGTATATTGCCATTAAATATGTTCCATCCTTACCCAACAACTCTTTAAAAATGGAAGTTAAACTCACCCACTGCAATATTGCTTGAATTGTGACTGAAGCCATCTTGCAAATTTTTTGAATCCTGGAAAATCATGAGAATTCAATTGGAAGACCTAGACGGGTCTAACATTAAAATGATTCTCTGAAATTGTTTTCAGTAGGGTTGGCAGGTTATGTAAAAATGGCTTCCAAAAGAAAACTACAATTTTTAATGTTCTGAAATTAAAACTTAAAGTAACAGCCCAAAAAAAGAATATCAAATCAACAATGATTATAATCATCCTGTATCATCCGACATAATAAAGGAATGACTGATAATGCCGCATTAGATGTTAAAACAGACCCGAAAAACAAGAGAGGAATATAAACGAAAACAAATAACTACTTACCTTGTATGTTAGATCGAACAAATAGCAGACTTTTTAGGAAGAAACTAACTGTGAAGGGGCAAATTTCTGGTGATCTATCAAGAATACATTAGTAGAGACCAGAGAACCATTACTTAGATTTATGGAGACACGCACGTGTCATACCGCACCTTGCCGAGTACAGTGATGTTTTTTTTATAGTGGGACTGTTGTTATTAATTAGAACCTTTGTTTATTCAGCAGCCAGACTGACTGCTAGAGACATAGTAAAGTTCATTTTCATGGGAAAGTTGTAAAACTTCAGTTATGTATAGGAAGTCGTACATTAATTCTTAGATAAGTTTGACGTATTGTTTAATTTGTTGTGTTAGCATAAAACTCTATGTGGAGTTATGAATAGGAAGTCTTACATTAATTCTTAGATAAGATGACGTATTGTTTAATTTGTCATTTTGTTTGCATAATAATTAGGTTCTAAGAATTTAATGCCTTACATTAGTTAATATGATTTACGACAATACATGTGAATTCACCGAATTTAGATTTCACATATCAATCTGCATCATTGTGTATTGACTGGAAGGCTGGAATGTATTCAATTTATTTGCTAGTGTAAATTAAGGCTGGGCCAGGACTTCAAAGCCTCGAGTATGGTGCGTTAATGTGTAAGGTCAAGGCGTAACGAATTAGCAATTCGTCTAACTCCGGTCATTTGAGAACATGTGGAGTTGATTAATAGCCTTATCATCTATTTACCACTGATAGAAATATCTGATTTTTGAGCAGGATAATGAAAGTTCTCACCTGTATCACATATAACGAGAGAACTTAGGGTGTTTGTTTATTTCTTTTAAAAGGGAGAAAATAGCTTTTTGGACATATTGATGTTATGTAAACTGACATATACTGAGGAAAATAAACTAGAGGGAAGGGCAGTGAGATGCATAATCCAGTGGTGAAATCCGGCATCGTGCTGAAATTCTACATGTTCAGAGTGTGTCCTGAGACTGATGGTAGAAAGTGTCATAGAGCCAAAATTCTGAACAGCAACAGAGGAAACGGAGTCAGGTTATGAAATCGTACAAGGCGTTGACTTCGATTGTGTCACTCGATCCTATGATGATCTAAAGCTATCAGTAACAGATCGGCTAATTTATTTAAATCTATTTTGAGTTTTCTTGTAATCTGTGAAAGTTTAATTTCTATAGCAGAGTGTATTCCTAATGAAAGAAATTTTTTTACAAATGTTGATGTAATTGATTAAATTGTTTGTTTATCTTTACGGGAGCTCATATCTGTTCAACATATCTGCTCAGTTCACTATATCTATTTCCATACTTGAACCGGGGTAATTATATAGAGGGCGGTCATCTCTTAGATAACGAATACCAAAAAAAAGGGGTGGGTTATAGTATTTTTTTTATTTATTATTAATATTATATTTATACAACCCAGTGACATATGGGGCAATAATATATAATAACTAATAAATAATCATCATCATCACCACCACCAGACCCGCCTCATAACACTAACTTCATTTTGACAGATCATGAAGTGGTAATTACTCAAAGAATAGTGGCTGACCTTTGAATTTTCCAATCGAACTACACCAGAAATCATGTGAAATCTACTGTTATGGGAAAGCACTCTTGTTATTTGAAATGAAACCATTTATCAATTATAATTTTATCTGTTTTATTTAATCGGTGCTCTAGTGGCCTAGTGGTTAGAACATCTGCATCAGATCAGGGAGATAGTGGGTTTGATCACCACTCAAGTCATACCAAAGGCTGATAAAAATGGTATTAACAGCTGCCTTGCTTGATGCCCAGCATTAAGAAGATAGTGTTAGGACTGTTCAGTCTGGCATCAGGATAATGTGACTGGGTGGGACATCATACTAAATATGTAGCATGATGCCCCAATCCTAGACATCACAATAAACTGCCACACTGCAGACATTGTAGTAATATATGACTAAAATGTTTTTAAAGCTACATTAAAAATCCAAATTACATAACACTGTTGGTGCTCTATGAAATCTCAAGTAATTAATTTCTTTAACTCCATTGTCAGAAATTTTGACAAAATCCATTACTTTTCTAGGATATTTGACCTGTGGGAACCCTGATAGTGCACTAAATACAAACATTAATTGAAATTAAAACAGCAAAGTATCATCACTTAACGTGGTATTTTCTACAGGTTGTCTTTGTTACTGCACATGACATCCACTGGAAATTTTAAATAATTCCGGTTATGAATGAGAATGATGCCAAACCATGACACAAATTTACATGTGCACAGTGCAAACAAACCAGATCAGATGCATAGGTCATGCTACCAGGCTTCACTTCTCCATGTTGAGCTATTACTTCTCCATGTTCTGTCCAAAAAGAGAAGCCACCTCTACCAAAAATTCAAGTCAAACATGACCTCTGCAGATTATGGCTAGTAAAAATTGACACCCAGTTGAATTTGTATATTCAAGTATTTAATATTACATGTATCTTTAGTATTCTCTCATCATACTGTTTGTAACCCACCTACTTTTATTTTAAAACCTGTTTGCATCAAAGATATAAATATGGCACACAATGTTTCATTTTATTTATTGATTTTTGACTTTCAACCTGACTGTCTCCATGGGGTCTAAAACACTAGTCATCTGTTTGGCATTTCAAATTAAAAGGTTTTTCAGCAACAGGATCACCATATTTGCTTGTGCCAGTCTTTTTTCAAGCAACAAATGTTATGTGTGGATTACTATAGGAAAATCTCAATTTGTAAAAGTTTTGATTTAGGGCATCTGCCTACAGCATTTTGGCAAATGCCCCTTCCCCTTCATTATTTCATTTTGGATTTATCACTAACATTGAGTGCACTGGTGCCCATAATTCAAATCCAAGGAAAGTATATCATTCAGCATATATTCAAACCTATAACATACACACAGTGGTGACATTATGTAAATACGCTCACTACTACACTAGCCTAATTGCTAGTAAAATCAAACCATATTGTTGTTCAGTGGTGTCATACTGGGATATTTTAATGAGCTAAGTATTTATAATTTCAAGGCAAAAAAATAATAACATAATTACTGGTACACTGATAAAACATCTAATGCATTAAAGCATAAACAAATATTAATCAAATCAAAAGGGTGAGGTAGTGTTACAGCAACCTGTGAATTCTCAATTCTTGTCATCATCTGATCAAGTTATTCAGATATGCGAATTAGGTAAAACCAGAACAGTAACAAAACTGAAAAGTAAGTAAATTTCCTCACTTTTCAAACAAATTTATACCATTTCTATGTAATAGTCATACATGCCAACTCAGAGATTTAAATGCAGTGACATAACTATCTCATCATCGGCCCTGCAGCAAACTTTATAAACTGCCACCCACCCACCCCCACTTTAATATTTTCATTTTTTTCCTGGTTGGGGCAATCTTTCAAGATGGTCAGGCCCACAGCATTGCTGTACCTGCTACCACTGTATGTACAATACTGGTTATAAGGTGATATTTTGCTAATATAATTTTGCCTAAATAAATGCTTATAAAGCTTAGTCACTTAGTATGTGCATCTTGTGATGTCTCAAACATTTGGGTCAGTTTATACACGGGTCATGCACTTTTTTGATTTTATACCTTTTAATTCTGGGGATCTGCTTATATGCAAATGAGTTTACATGCAAGTATTAAGGATAAATTAGATGGAGGTCTAATAATGAATAAATGCACAACAACCATAGGTATAAAACACAGGCCTTGAACTGTGATCATTATTCTGTGCCATGCAAGCTCCTGATGTATTTAATCTGAACTTAACCATGTTTAAATGGGTACAAAGTTGCCCTTTTTATTACCCTGTTAATATCAACAGGCAGGTTACAAGAGTACCTGTTACCTATTGACAGCTTTACATATTATACACAAACCTGAAACCAGATGACTATCAAACTTTATATATCAAAAAATACAGATGTGATTGGTACTTAGAATAGTAAACAGAATTCTAAAACATTCCGGAAATGCATACTATAAAATGACATATTTGCTTATTTACATGTTACTTCTTGTCATCGTGTCTTTCACTGCATGCCATTCTAAAAATAGTAATCTGCCAAAGTGTAAATTTTAAATCTTTTATTTTTAATACCCATCTAATGATAACGAAAAAGACTTCAGCTACTTATCCTAAATAAACTTTATATACATACATGCAGGCATGGGATTTATACTGAATTTGAACAATGAAAACTAATTTAGTTCCTGCATGCTATTCTGCTAGTGCGTAAGAAGGCACTAACCTCAAAAGTTGAGTCAAATTTAGGAAAATAATGATTTTAACAAAATGAAGACATCATCTCTATGATATCAGTTTCATACTGTACAAGAAGGTATTTTATTCAAATCTAATGTTGTCACAATTGTCACTAATTATAGACATTTAACATAGCATTGTACAACATGCTTAATGTAGGTGAAAATGACATGCATGGATGTATATCCTTGTGATTTTCTATACTGTGTTCTACAGTGTGTCAACTTGGTCAATTATAGGGTAAGATCTGACACTTATCTGTACAATTATTTAAACACACATTAGTGTTTTATTAACAGTTTCCAATATTTATGATAACTAGTGATGTTTTGGGTCTGACATTTTAAAACTGGATAAATTGCTCTTCTCTGTTGTACAGTGTAATCCTTTACAAAGACATGGGGTGCTTCAAAAATCTTGATGCAAGGAGGCAGCTTAATATGTTTGCTGGTCAACATAAAAGGGAAATTTCAGGCCAAAAGTCTTCCATTTTATACAATTAGCTTTGTACCCATTACCAAGACACCAAGAATGTAGCTAGAGTTAAACTAAGATACAAAAATAATATATAAAAAAAACTGATTTATCACTGTCATTAAAGAAATGAAACATCACTGTTACCATAATTTTTTGCCATTTTGTTCACAGAGTACTACCCCCATATGATGAAGTGTTCTTTACCAATGACCTTAAGTATAATAAGATAGAACGTTATGGTCAGTAACAGTTACAGACTACCTACCTAAACACACACACACACACACACACACACACACACACTCTCTATCTTGGGTTTGAAAGCAATATACATTATAACAGTAACTGCTAAACCAAACAAGCTAAACATTTATCTGACAGTTTAACGTGTCCAATTTTTATATAAAAAGTATGAGTGTATTTGTAAGACATACGGTCTGTATCTGAATATCTTGTAAACAGCAAACCTACTCAAACGAAATCCGTAAAACCATTAGATATTTTATTTGGTGCGACTCGTTTACAAGAGGGTGGGAGGATTGTTGCCCTTTTCTACAATCTGTGCATAAACAAAACCTTGCACATGTTCATTCTTTCTCAACCCTGGCAAGCAATACCACATATGAACAATAGCAGTGGGAGTACAACTACGGTTAAATTTTGCAACCTTATTGCTGGTAGGCGTAACTTAACTCATGATACAGTCCCTGCTTTACGTTGATCCACGAGTCACATCATTAAATAGTATCACAACACAATAATATTTCACCTAGAAAAATACTTACCAATTCCTTTGATGCGTTGTTCAGTAGTCACAAACGTACTTTCAACTGCTCAATAATAATACATGAAGTGTCAAAAAAATCCAGTATTGAAAACTGTAAACAAATGTTCATCATACAGCCATTACACAGTAATTGCACACCATTACTATCAAATTGTATCATTCCGCATTGTAAGAAGGCGTTTTCCGGTTTTCTGATGAAAATATAAATTACATTAGTCGGACATGTAGAATAAA
This sequence comes from Unio pictorum, assembly GCA_030141615.1. Taxonomy (NCBI): domain Eukaryota; kingdom Metazoa; phylum Mollusca; class Bivalvia; order Unionida; family Unionidae; genus Unio; species Unio pictorum. The sequence continues at coordinate 498,668 of JARLTB010000179.1, forward strand.
TTGTCATTAAAAACGTATAACGAGAAGGACGGTTATTTAAAATACATCTGTTCAACCAACTTTATGGTCAAATGCAACCGCTGACTTAAGGTCTTTTTTTGTAGCGGAAGCACTTCTCTATCACTACTCTTTCACGTGTAATACGAAAGTGTCTCCAATTTTAAATGTTATGAAGGATGTTTCACTAATTTTGTATTTTCACACACACACACACACACACACACACACACACACACACACTGTGTATCTGTAAAATAATGGACACAACACGAAAATAAAATATTTTGGGGGAGGGGTACAAACCACCAAAGACTGACCCAAAGCACTGTGATACAAGTATACAATTAAATAAAATCAAGCCGAAAAGTGATAAAAATAAATAAAATTATTCCATCAATAATAATGAGTCTTCTCCTTATCTGTAATCGTCAAGGGAAAGAAATTCTCTCATAATACATGCAAGGCGAGAAACATGAGTAGTCTTACATAAGGGTGTTTCTTAGTCAAACCCTTATTTTGTAGCAGGCAGACCGAACAATCTTATCCACAGACCCCAAAATAGCAAAACAAATACAAAAACAAGTCTGTTGAAGCAACAAAATCGATTTATTAGTCGATTACCTAACTCAAGGACCTATCAAGGAAATCATCATCATCGTCAAACAAAATAGCTTTGGCTAAGAAACAATCCCCTTATATAAGACTACTGCGGTTTTTATTATATTTTTTTTCCATACAAACCTTTACACGAGGTCACTATTTTTTACATTCACACAAAATTTACTGTAATAACCTGTGGGAAAAAATCCACCTTGATAAAAGTAAATATCAGAGTATTTATATCCTAACGCGATTTTGTTAATGCCATCTGAACAATATCGCCTGTCATCAACACCACACAGACCAGATTTTATAATTTCCAGTCTCGATTTTATGACAATTTAATGTTAATTTTATCAAATCGCCGCGAAAGAATTAGCTGTGATAATATCACTATGTAGAATATAAGATTCATCGGATGATAACCGTTTGAATGAAAATTATTTAAAAATGCAACAATTTTGTTGTCAATTTATGTGCTTACATTTCCGGACTATTTTGATCGGTCGATCAGCTATTTCAGTTAAAGATCTTTAGACCGTTACCTACTGTTTATACATTGCGTGCATCAGCAATCTATTTAGCCACAGTCTTACAATTATATTGTGCGTCAAAACCTGAAACGCCTCTCAACATATTTTGAGAAACCTTCGTATAAATATCAGCAATAATTGGAATTGGTGTCGTATTATAAGCCTCATTAGCCTCATCCGATGTTTTAGCGTTATTTTAAAATAGATTTAGCAGAATCTAATATTTCTGTCATTTTCTTTAAAGATATTTAAGAAGTTCTTAAAAAAAATGTTTATTAACAAGCCAGGTTTTCATTTTGTTAAGAGGAGATACATTTTAATCAATACTTTTTTTTATAAGATTGATCATATTCACCGTATTTTATTTCATAATTAACATGATTTTTGTAATAATTAATTATTTTTTCTTCAGCTACATATAAATAAATTTCTGCTGTTTTTATGTTTGCTTTTAGCTTAATTTGTCGTATAATATTTGCTTCTAGTGCAGATGAATCTCCTACTTGCTTAAAAGGTTTCTTCTTTCCATCTCCACCTAACCGTTTCTTCAATATTTATTGGCCATCTTTTCATTTTGGGTCATGATTCAGATGCATCTGGCTGTTTACCGTGTACAGCCTCAGTCACAGGTCTATAAAGTATTTCAATTTCTTCTGCTGTTTGTTGATACCTGCGACGTCAACATTTGTCTTAAGTGCAGTTCTTGTTGCAACAAATTTATTTAGAACCCCTGTTTCCTTCACGTCCATTTCATAAGTATATGTTAGATTAATTATCTGATCTCTAAACATGTGATTTCGATCTCGTGCTAGCTTGTCAAAAAAGGAAGTGTGCTTTCCCTGTCCGATTCCTTCTTGATAAAATTATGACAATTTATTTTTTTAATATATCTCTGCATTGCTCTTGTGTTATATATTTTATTTATCGCTGTTGCTTAGCGGGATGTCATCAAATAATGTAATCTTATGCTTGTCTGAATCTATATTGAATGAGATCTTCGTTTTTTTTTATAACAAACTATCAACACCAACTAGTAGTTAATTTTTTTTAGTTTAGTTTTTTTTTTAAATGCTGCTCTAAGCAAACCGTATTTGTCTTGCTGTGGATTTATTGTGTTGATATATACCCCCATTGAAGTTGAAGATGTCGTGACATTTTCATCAGCAGGTTAGTTTTGCTTGATTCAGTTCATTTCACTACCGCATAATGTCAGTCTGGTAGGTCGTAGTTATGTTGATGTTTGAGTAATCGCTCCGTTTCAAAGTTAATTATGTTCATTCTATATGAGTATTTACAAAATTTCAACTTGCTGTCAGAAAAAGAAAGCACAAAATTTGGTACGTTAAACGGAAGCTCGCCGGTAGAAAAAAACAAAAAAAAACAAACAAACAAACACGAAACAGCAACTACAGACTGGCGCAGATTTAGTTAACAAATTATCTATTTAAACAAATCCGGAGACACAATGACAGGTAACTTAAGTAAGTCGGGTTAGAGAGTGCTATCCTCATGTCAACATGAATAGCACACAAACTGTTAAGTTATGTACCGCTTTTGACGATCGAATATAACAAGTTATAGCTGAGAGGCAGAACAATGACTAGATCCATAACATGGCAAGTAAACCAATAATAAATCTGGAAACGGAATACCCTCCTGCTAACATAAATGTTGTTACTAACTGGTGGAACAGTGGCTTGAAATATAGATATAGACGGCAAATTACTAGTACTTCATACTCAATTTAATAATACATCATTTATCTGCAACGAGTGTGGTACAAATGTAAAGTTTGTCATATCCTGGTCTTACAATGCTTCAAACATATAATTGCAATCTCTAATGTCTGTTGATCCCCCGTCAATCATAATCTCAAAAGAGTTTTATATATTCATGTTAAACCCAAAAACAGAGATCGACGTTGATTTTTATAACCCAGAAAGTGCTGAAGAAGCAAGAGCAGTAAATATAATTTCTCGAATGAAAAAATAATAACTTCAGATTCACCCGGATTAAATGAGAAAAATTACAACTTTGTTAGAGTTGCAGGAACGAGAGACCATCAGCTGATAGGGAGACTTTAATATAATTAGTAAAGACTGACCTGTAAGTGACTCCGAAGGACAGCAATTGAAGGTTGAAAAGTTGCTGTCAAATATGTTGCTTGAGCTTAAAAAAAATATATTTTGACGATCGGCAAATCCAAGCTTGTTAAAAAGACACAGCAAGAGCAACTTAAAAAGATTTATGATGAGCTTGACAAACTAGATGAAACAAAAAAAATAAGTTTTAAAAAAAATCGTAAACTCAAAGACACATTAGCTAAACGTCGAATATTTCGTGCGCAAGGCATGGACTATTATGATAAAAATACGTTATTTGAAATGATAGATACTAGTAATGTTAATGATGTTAACCTACTAACAACAGCACATCTTGTTCTAATAGACTCTCCCACCGGTGATTAAAAACAACAGTATAATATGTATCATATTCGTACTGCACTAAATTCAGCATCAGATATTAAGCATAGGATTGAGTCATATGATGATGTTGAACGAGACATTTTTTATCAGGAACTTTAAGATGTTACAACTGAAGAACCTAATATTGATAATGAAATATATCGTGATTCCCAAAATAAATGTGTTTAAAACAAACTATTCAAAAACAAGCTGCAGTTACTGACAGGACCAAACTACAGAAATATCAAAGAGTTGATTGCTGGAACCTAAACATATTAAATATATTTTAAGAGTTTTGCAACAGCATATGCAATTCTCAGTCAATATCTGGTACTGTTATGTTATGTTATGTTATGTTATGTTATGTTATGTTGTGGTATGTTATGTTGTGTTGTGTTGTGGTATGTTATATTATGTTATATTATGTTATGGTGCGTTGTGTTGTGTTATGTTTTGTTGTGTTAAATTATGTTATGTTATGTTATGTTATGTTATGTTGTGTTGTGGTATGTTATGTTATGTTATATTATGTTATGGTGCGTTGTGTTGTGTTATGTTTTGTTGTGTTAAATTATGTTATGTTATGTTATGTTATGTTATGTTATGCTATGATATGTTATTTGCTATATAGATGAAACAAACGATATTTATAATGATAGAGTCAATGCTGTTACATAAATGCAAACAAATTGTGATACTCCATTTTCATTCTCAGATCGTATAGGTTTAACAGATAGCAGATTTAATGATATTCTCATCTAAAGTATATGATAAATACATATATTTTCTTACTTATCCTGTCAATAAAAATGTTCGTACGCTGATTGAACAGGTTACTGCTAAAATACGTTTATTATGTCAATCGAATTAATTACTATAACAGTCTCATAATAACAATAAATGAAATAATCGACTTCAATCATATTTCATCTAATCTCTCAGACAAAGACACAGATGGGCTGAATCAATACTACCATTACTATCATATTTTTGTTTACTGAGTGAGACGCGCCAGAAAATAATACAGCAAAACAATATCCGTGCTAAATTACATTCCAATAATACTTGCAACATCTAGAATAGCATCAGAAGATCCATTATTGCTGATAGTGCCAGGAGCAGGTATTGTATTATCAGCAACAAAATTTTTAAAAATTAGACCGAAATACAAGAACAAAAATGTCTTGTAAAATAGCAATAGCGGCCTACAACAAAATTGTCAGTCAAGTTAAAGCTTTATCTCAGAGGGGAAAAGGTTATCATATTGGATCTGATACAGGAATTGCGAGTCAATGATGAGTTGCATGTTGATGTTATACTGAACAGAGTTGTGAATTGCGAAAAACAATAATCAGTAACTTTTTGTGTGTAATATGAAATAAGGAAGATATTACAATAGAGGATACTGTGTTAAAAGATGAAAAGAATTCTTATCCGGACTAGCATATGACGAATTATGCTTGCAAATGAAACGAACAGCACGTATTCTAAAAACAGAAAAAAATATCAGGTTGTCTTTTGTTCGTAAAGACAATTCAGAGTATTTTGGTACACTTGCTTTGATCGTATACGCCTTTTCTGATCCTGTAAATAATATTTACAATCCGATATAAAGGGTAAATAAACTATATTGTGTGAATATTAAAAATAAAATGTGTTTTTAAATGCAAAAAAAATGCAATGGTCTTATATAAGGGATTGTTTCTGAGCCAACACTTCTTTTTGCTTAAAAACGACGATGACTTTTCTTGACAGTCCCATGTGGTAATTGATGATGAAATCGATTATGTTTTCAAATACGGAGAATATATGGGCGGTAAACATTCTGTTGTCCAAGTACCAAAATAAGGTTTAGCTAAGTAACTCCCTTTTAAAACTATATGACAAATGCAAAGAAATAACGCTTTAAAAAATACACTTGGAAATTTGGTTAATGTCATTGTCTAATAAATTTATGAAAATAGCATGCTAGTTTCGAGTCCCTCTGTCCATCTCCATGCGTCTGTCTGTCTGTCTCTCTGATGATAGATGATAGTAAAACTATTATTTAATCATTAAAACTGAACAAATTCTAAATACACAACGTTGGTATGTGTGTGATAGAAAAAGGAAGTAAAATAAAACAAAACACAACAAAGAACATGTTTTAAAAGGGGATTGAAAAGAGAACATACTAGTGACCACAATACATATATATATTGGAAAAAAGCAGCTATTTAAAAAAATTGCAGAAAATTATATTAATTTATCTATATCATACAGAATGCTCTTATTCAGTGGTTAGAATCCGATGCACGAACAATAACTATTAATCTATTAACAATAACAACAATTGGTGAAAATACATGAATATTAAATTATAATATCAAAATCTATACATACACCTTACACTACAACAATATTGCACATCATTGTTGTCAAATAAATGTAACAGCTCAATATAGTATGCAATTCTAGAATAACAGCTGCAAATAAGCACCAAGCTATCAAAATATGCATAGATTTTAACTTTTCAACAGGAAACCTTACAACACGACAGAATTGCACAAAATGGCTGTCAATGTTAAGAGTAAGATATATGATGCAATCCTAAAATAACAGTAGCAGATAAACACCGAACTATCAAATCACGCAAACTATAAGAACGTACATACATAAATATTCGCTTTTCAACAAAAAAACATTACACAACAACAAAACTGCACACAATGACTGTCAATGTTAACAGTACAATTTAGGATGCATTCCTAGTATAACAGCACACATTTATTCATAACTTCTGTGACAAATATGTGGCTATCAGAAAGTCTCAACAGATGATTTTATCGGACATAGAAGAAAAGAAAACAATCACATTCAAATCGTAAATACAACTTCAATTATGGAACTGTACGTGTGACGTAAGGTTCAATCATTTTGATTTCACATATAGAGCCAAAGTTTGTGATTTCAATGTACTGTAATACTGTATCGACAACTCTTAAAGAAGTGTATGACGCAGTTGATCTGTGAGAAAATTACATGAAAACAATCAAGCTTCATTCCACTATTATTGGTCCAAAAACCGAAATGTGAGATAGATGAATATTGCTCATTCGTACATTTTCTCTGTGAACAAAAACTCGTTTTAAACATGAGTAATAGTTGAAACACCAATTACATGTTTTTTAAAAAAAAACTAAATGGCAATGTTTTCATTAAATAAGTACGTAATCCAAGGTCAACGCAGCTGACGGTGTTTGAAAGACTTCTGGTGCCTCTACTTCCTCAGGCAACCGCGGGACTACGTCTGTTGACTACTGGGGATGGTGACGGTGATGGATTTTTCATCAGGATCTTGATGTTTTTCCAGAGTCCGCTGTGCTGTTTCATCTAAAGCTTTCAGGTGAAAGAGTTCAAGTCGTTTTAACACTTATTCGTACCATTGTGATTTTTTCCATTTCTGACAAATCGATGAGATCCATCAACGAATATAATTCGTGTTGTAACTGGAACATCTCGGTCAAAAATGATGATTGGGAGGTAAACGTGGGTTACGTTCTTCTTGCCAAGGATGGGATTCCATTCATCGTTTGTATGGAATTAACGTCAGCTTTCGTCCTTCCATTAGATTCTAAATGTCATGTCTTAGATATTTTGACCCCAGAGGTCAATTTTATCTTCTCGGTTCATTTTTTATATCTCGGACCCATGGATGAAATACCTCCCACGATTCCTCCCAGCATTGTTCCCAGTACTCTTGAAGTAAAGGTCCTAAGAATATAGGTACAATTCCAACACGTTGTACCGTTGTTTTTCTTCAGACCAATGGGGATTTTCTTTTGAACCATTAGGGGAAAAACCCTTCAATGCTTGCCGAAATGGGTTGTTTTTTGTTGTTGTTGTTTTTTTTTTTTTGGTGTTGAGACAAAGGTATCGTTCCTTTCAAGATTCAGACAACATTAGCACATGGTATCAACGACGTCTTTGGAGGCTGTTTAAATTAGTTGTTTTCGCAGAGGCTTTGGACAGGATGGACAACACGTGAGGCAGTCCTTTTATTTTGTTTCCTTTGCGGTCAGAAGAGGGGTGGTTTCTGGAGAGGGGTATCTTCTTGCGTTTAGGAGCACATATATTGATGCCTATCGTTAGCCACGGGTATTTGCTATAATGGAATGCGTTGCCACTGATTGTCGCTTAGTCGTATAAACTTCATGACAGGCAATACTGAACATGGAGGGGATCGCAATTGACTAAATCGGGACAGTTTTTCCTTGGATAAATCCAGTAAACTCTGTAACATACCCGATCTCTCTCAGACTTTGATGTTTACGGCAGGTACTTTGCTAACAACTGACGCTGTAGCTAAAGAATAGGGGGTGCATGAGGAGGCGTTTCTCAAGATACATGATTATTTTTTAAATATCAAATTAGGGAAGACGGGTGACAAATCGGACATGGTTAGGATCACCTGCACCAGTGAAGTTTTCAAGGGTCTTTTTCTTTGCATTCAGGTGGGATGTGAATGACACCTTGCAGTAATTGACGTGCTTTCACTTAAAACCATCATAAGACTTAGAAAGTGGCTTCTAAGAGGCGAACACGTATTTGTGGATTTTTTTTTCGCGGCATATGCCGTATAAAGTACGAATTAATTTGACGAGAAAATGAGACTGAAGAGACGTCATGCTGATGATGTGTGAGACCGACCAGAAGTATCAGAGACTTTTATAGATTTTCTTTAAGTCCACGGGGACGTGTAATGGACACGAGTGACGAAAGAGATACGTGCGAAATCACAAATTTAGGGTAAAGTAAATGACACTAGCATTACGTTGATGTCCTTTGCTCGTAACCCACAGTCTTATTTCTTCTTCGTCTTCTCCTAGCATGTTGTCAAAGATGATCAGATATGTTAGACTGAGGTCAGACACGATCCCACCATGTTCACTAGGAAATGCATTCCACAAAAACAATGTAATCTACTTGACTTTCTCGTAGCAGAGTGAACACTTTGTGACAGCACAATATGCGTTGAGGTGGACGATCGATCAAATGATTTTTATGTTCAATCAAACGTTTGACAAACTCGGTTTTGCCTTAACCTCATGGTCCAGCAATTAACGTGATAAAGGGATGACGAAGATCCAAGGTCTTCCATTTAGCACAATCTAACTTTTCGTCGATGACTTTGAAAGTGGAGGAAGAAGTACCAGAGACAGCAGATATATCAATAGCAAAGGTGTTGACAATTTTAAAACAAGAAGAGACATGAGAAGAGTTTTATACTTTTTTCAGGATGCACTGATTCCAAACTTCAAAATTGGACAAAGAAGCATAAGATCCAAATGTTTAAGTACATTGATAAAATGCACATCAAAACGCTCAAAGTGGAATACAAACAAGTCACTGTACAACATGAGTAACAAAAGTATGGTACCCTAGAAGAATGTATATCTGTCTTACATGTAAAAAATGATTTTGGGTATCACGTTGAGGGTAACAGGTCGGACATCCGTTAAATAAGCAAACGTTAAAGTTGTACACAATCTTCGGGTTTTCTAAGTCCCAGCCATCCACCGAATAATTTCCAATAGTTTTTTTTTCGCCTCCTCCGTTTTTGGCATTTTGTATCCATTTTTATTCCTTGTCGCACAAGTAATGTAGCCAGTGTAGGGCTTTGACTGAATATCGACGTTTGATAAAATTCGTCTTTTGAGGAAAGATGACAGTCAGTTTCTTGTCTGGCACGAATCGTTTGCAGTACAATAAAGGACACGATTTGGCTAATGTGCAGTCTTTTTTTCCGAATGATCGATCCAAGAATAATTTTAGAAATATTCCACAGCATCGCCGTAAAATGTTCACGTCGGTATGTCTGAAAGTCGAAGGGGTCCAAGGCGTAAGTTTGGTACCAAGCTCTAGATAGCTTCTCGTTCTTCGGTGCGCATGCTGTCGGAGTCGTATTAGTGAGCATCAGGTAAATGTGGCAGAATGGCGTGATGATAAGCTTCGGTATTGAAAAGTGCGGTAATAGTCTTTGGCCATTTCTGTCATTCCAAACGTTTATTCGTGGCTCAGTGGCATGGCCAAGTAACTCATCGAATCTTTAAACTTCACTTGCCCCACTTGCATGTATTTGATTTTGGTTCCGTTCAAAGTAACGTTTGGACGTTAAGTGCTTTGTTTTCGTATAATATCTGAGAAGAAAATGTACATCGTACCCCGAGAAATCGTGAGCCATCACCGATGCATAACGATGAAAATCTCCGTAACATGCAATATCCTCTTGACTCAAACGTTTGGTCGATAGGGTATAGGATCAACTGGGCAAAATCGGCCAGCGTGTTCGGACCACTAATGATTTTATCACGAATCTTGCTACAGAGAGGGCAACGACAAAAGATAGGTTTTTGGTTCCGTTCAAAGTAACGTTTAGACGTTAAGTGCTTTGTTTTCGTATAATATCTGAGAAGAAAATGTACATCGTACCCCGAGAAATCGTGAGCCATCACCGATGCATAACGATGAAAATCTCCGTAACATGCAATATCCTCTTGACTCAAACGTTTGGTCGATAGGGTATAGGATCAACTGGGCAAAATCGGCCAGCGCGTTCGGACCACTAAAGATTTTATCACGAATCTTGCTACAGAGAGGGCAACGACAAAAGATAGGTTTTTAAATGCACGTCTTGCACTCTCTATGGGCCAGGCAGAAATTATGTATGTGAATGCCAGTCTCTTTCATGCATTCGGTTTCGAAAAAGATGCTTTATCCTTTTTCTTGTTGTAGTCATCTTCCTGCTTATCCTCCTGTTGGGCTTTATATCTTTTAATATTGCATCCATGGTCCGATTCCACGATATGGTGACAATGGGACACTGTTTCTTTCCTGAACAAATGTACGCCTTGGCACTATTGGTGCGTATAACTTGTTCACAGCTACATCACCATTCAGCAGTTGGCAAGCACGCTATAAATATTGCGTCTTCAGATCTTTCTGTTAACATGTAGGGCTGACAACTGTTCGCTGACAAGCCGAGCAAACCACTCATTCATGTCCTTTTCACAACAGGGTTTATAGACCAAACATCTTGGATATTTCGATCCCCAATGCACGTGTTGCTCTCGACGGTTATACCCATAGTCACATTTCTCACAATAATAACCTCATCCAAGGAATCCGGTGATAGTGGTATTAACATCGATATGTTTGTAGTGATGATAGACGTTAATGTATTTTCTGTCTTTGAAATTTTTGCCTCGAAGCAACAGAGGACCCTGCACTTCTTGAGGGTGTACATTCAATGTGTAGCGTGGAGTTTATCCGACTCTCGAATGTGGTAATGGTTTTTGGATGATGTTGGTTGACCTTGACCTGGCATAGACTATCGGTCTGGTCTCAGTCCTAGGAGGTGTGGATTCAGTCCCACTCATGCCATTATAAAATCGCTGGCTGGTTTAAAGCCAAAACAAGATGAGACTATAATTATATACCTTGGGTTTCTCCAATGTAATTTCCTACAAATTGTGACTATAAATAGACACTAGAGGGTTTTTCTATAGACTTTCCTGAATGTGGTGACAATAATTAGAACTACATTTTTTATTTTTGGTGGTGTAAGAGATAGTTTATTCGGTGAGATTGTATCTCGTTCTCTTACATTCTAGGTCACACAAAACGTTTGGTGTGTGTGTGTGTGTGTGTGTGTGTGTTCATCTTTGCTTGTCCCTATAAAACTCTCCTTGTCCCTATTAAATTCATTTCACCAGTCTGCAGTAGCGCGTATAAAGGTCAGCAACTGTCAACACTGTTGCCATTTTCCACTTGTATCGACTATATGACATCGTTGAACCTAGATATGTTGAGGCTATACATGTAAATATATACTTCGTTTTTCCAAAGGAATTTCCACAAGTTCTGGCTGTAATAAAAATAATAAATAATAATGAGGACTTTGTATAGCGCCTAATCTTTTGAAGCTCTAAGCGCTTTCCACCATCAATAATGATATGACATAAAAACATGCTGAAAACATATAAGATACAAAACACGTAAGTATCTAGCTGGTGTATACACATGGATGAGGCTGGATAGGTATGTTGGACTGGAGTCTGTCATTGAAACATAGCACAGTGAACAAATTTTGTGTTTGATTCTGTATCAAATCGATATCCAGTGTAGGGTACAGAGCAGTGGTGAGGTGTGCTCTGATCGAGGTACTCTAAAGATGATCCGTGCAGCTGTGTTTTGAACTTTTTGAAGTTTCTGGAGTAAATATTGTGACGAACCAGACAAAATTGAGTTACAATAGTCCAGTCTTGAAAGTACTAATGAACACACAAGTGTTTTAGTGGCATCAACTGAAAGATATTTACGAATGGAACTGATGCGTCTCAATTCAAGATATGCAGCCTTGCATATGTTGATGACATGTTGGTGCAATATGAGAGTACTGTCTAGAGTAATGCCTAGGTTTCGTTCTGACTGAGAATTTAATGTTGGTATTGCTGATATTTATTGTTTAAGGTAAAGGATGTGAATGAGAAAGTATTTGTGTTGTGATCAGAATAGCCTCAGTTTTATCATCATTCATCTGCAGCTTGTTACATGTCATCCATGATTTCACATCAGAAATGCACCTCTCTACTCCATGGATGGTAGCATGAACTTCAGTTGGATGTCTAGACTTGTATATTTGGGTGTCATCAGGATACAATTGGTGCGACACTGGGTGATAGATAGTATCTGTAATAGACTATAAACATATACTTGGTTGTTTCCAAAGGAATTTCCTACAAATTGTGACTAGAAATAGACACTAGGATTTTTCTATAGACTTTCCTGAAGGTTGTGACTATAAATAGAACTACGTTTTCTATACAGTACGTTTGGTGGTGTAAGAGATAGTTTATTTGGTTAGATTTTATCTCGTTGTCTTACTTTCTAGTTTAACACAAAGCGTTTAGAGTATGTATGTATGTGCATGTGCGTGTGTGTGTGTGTGTGTGTGTGTGCGCGCGCATTGGTATCTGTCCCTTTAAAAAAAACATTTGTCACTATCAAATTTATTTCACCTACCTACAGTAGTGCGTATTCAGGTCAGCCACTTGCAACCCTGTTGCCATTTTCTCCCGGCTATCAAGTATAGTGACGTCATTGAACATATAAGTGTTGAGGCCATAAATATTTAATTAGGTTTTCCCATAGGAATTTCCAGAAGTTGTATCTATGCAATATACTAGGTTTATCCATAGGTTTTTTCCACAAAATGAGACTATAAATAGATACTAGGGTTTTTCTATAGACTTTCCTAAAGGTCGTGACTATAAACAGGGACTAGAGTTTTTCCATGCAGTATATTTTTGTGTGTGTGGTGTAAAATATAATCGTTTTTGTGAGGTTTTATCTCATTCTCTTACATTCTAAGCTAACACAAGGTTTTTGGAGCTGATTATATATAACAAAAATACTTATCATGGAGCATGAAGTGTACAAAGTGTTACGTGCTTAGGCTCGAATAAGCAGCAACACAGAAAGAGTGAAAACTAACAAGCTTGTAAAACTTTAACAATGATTTTATTAAGTACAATTATTTTCATAAAATAAATAAACTTACGGTTTTAGAGAATCAAATCCAATAAATATAGAATTCACAAAATAATCCACTAATGGAATTTCAAGTCCTGATAAATAAATGTTCTAATAGTTCCAGGTTCGAATCTTGACGATGTAATCTAAAATGGCTGACAATGTCACGTGGTACAGTTCTTGTTTTTAAATCATCCAGATGAAATTATGAAACATATGTCCTTTTCCAGATAAATAGAATAATTCTTCTTTTCCAACGAATTGACACAGTCCAGAACAAGATATTAAACTCGAACAGAAAATACACAACTTCTTTAAAATAAGCCCAATTTATATTCTACTAAAATTAGCTTCTAAAACACAGCTATATATATTGTTTTTCTGAAGTAAACAAGTAATCATGCGCTTTTCTAGAAATTGATAGAAGTTCATGGAAGGTCACAGAAAGAGACTACCTTTACTAAAAATAACATACTCTAGATTTTTCTACCCCTAAGAACTAAAAATAAAAATGTTGTCCTTGAAATTGACCAATAGATTTAGAGGCTTGTTGACAATGTCTAAAGCAAGGTCAGGATTTAGGTCAAACAAGCCAAGGTCAAAACTTGTTTACAATTAGAGAATCTAAGTCAGCCTGAACATTCTAGAAAAAATCTCCCAATCAATTCATTTTAAAGGCAAAATAACAAGTTTGGATTTAACATTTAAAAAAAATAAATAAATTAAATCCAATAGCCGTAACAAAAGAAAAACACTGATGACAAGAAAACTAATATTGTATTCACAAACACAGACCTACAATGTAAGATATAGCACATGTTACTTTTTGTTTTAGTACATGACGCCCACAACATAAATATTAGCGTGGAGGTCTTTACATATAAGACTATCACAAGCAATGATGGTAATCCCAATCAAAACTTAAAGCAGTGCATGGTTGAAAGACTGAGCTGTATAATACATCAGAGCTGCCTTTAAAAACTGATTTTAATACTGTTTGCATAAGTGCGTCGTGATTGTAAAAATGCATATATACTAGCTTAGAATTAGGATATACATAAACCGGTCAAAGAACATGTCTCGTTCAGCTAAAGGAATGCTGGCTGATTCGGACCGTGGCTGATTCGGACCATAGCTGATTCGGCCCAAATTACGGGCTGATTCGGCCCAAATGACGGGCTGATTCGGCCCAAATGACGGGCTGATTCGGCCCGGATGACGGGCTGATTCGGACCATGTGAACTATTATAAGAAAAACCATGTAACACACACATTATTTAGTTATAGTAAATATGATTTCTTTAGGATAAAGAAATATTCCACATAAATCTTGCTTTTAAAAAGGCATTAACATACATGTATTTAGACTCATACCATTATACGTAGAAGTAAACAAATCATTTGCATTAAATTTTTAGGTAATCATATCTTTCGTCAGATTTTGGACAGTCTAGAATCTCTGAATTACGTTGCATCAACTTCCCTTTGAAAATGACTACTTGACATGGGTTAAAATGTTTACTTTCTCAGGACAGCGTTGCGATGCCCCGGACAAATCTAAAATGCTGGCTTTTCATGTTTAACACTGACATAGGTGGGGGAGGGGAGAAGAAAGGTCTTAGTGACCCTTCACAAAGACTTTTCTGGCTTAAATATGATAATATTTTAATGCTCAATGCGTTCATCTTTAAGGTTCAGTACTTATTCAAAATTCGACACTTTACAGATAGATTATGAATTCAGAAAAACATTAACAAACGTTGCTTAAAACAAATATTATTAAAATATAATTCGTCTTACGAGGTCCACAAAATTAGAAGAATATAAACGTATGATACTGACGTGTGATATTTTATCGAACTGAATCAAAAATTGTACAGCACTTCACTTTCTCCTTTAAGATATAAGTTTTATAAAGTGCTATTAGTATATAGCAAAATAGATAATATAAATAAAATTCATCATACGTCTAGCAAAGGCATAACCCTACCATACTGTAAACTCAGATCAATATGTATGAATAAATGTTGCTGCGATTTTTGTCCCCATCAATATGCATACAATTTAATGATCGATTCCTTAAATGGAAGTTAATGATTCCTTAAATGCATATTTGAACTGCTCAACGTACATGGGGAAATAATGTGAAATATCGTGTCTTAAACAAATGTAAGTGACACATTTAAATCTCAGACGAAACCTATTGATATTTCACATGGTCCGAATCAGCCCTAAATCTGGTCCGAATAAGCCAGAAATCTGGTCCGAATCAGCCCGTAATTTGGACCGAATCAGCTTCGTCCGAATCAGCCATGGTCCGAATCAGCCTGTTACCCAGCTAAAGATGGTCAAAGCTGGACACACACACACACACACACACACACACGATACAAAATATTTTTCAAACGCAATCAATTGTTTTATACTATAACAATTTTGTCGAATTGAGAGGCACATCTTTACTGATAGTTCGTACTTTTCATAAAACCTTCAATACTGAACCTGGGTTCCGCCTTACCGCAAGAATTTGGAAGAGCATTAGACGGACTTCAAGTTCATTACTGTTGTTACCGGAAGTCCGGTGTATCTGTTGCAGTAAAATCGCGTTCGTCTCAAAATGAAAGCAATGTTGTTGATAAGACGTTTATTATGTTTTCATCATGATGTTACCACATTGATATCAAAAAGACACGCAAGAGTTTTGAAGGGTGTGAGAAAAATACCTGTCAATGCAAATTTTGGTCCACAAAATAGTTTTCGCGATAACGAGCCAGACGATGACGACGATGTTCCTGAAATGTCTGAACTGTATGCGATTGAAGATCATATAAATGTTGTTAATCCCCGAGATCGAGAATTTCAGACAGAAGCTCAACGGTAGTTTTCATTTTCAATTGGTTACATTTAAAACTTGGTCTCAAAAACTTAATTCTCAAGCAAAATGCATACGTTACAAGAGATCTCGTATTTGAACGTATTTGTTACAACTAAAATTATACAGGAAAAATGGTTGAAAATTGCATAATTAGGTATTTTGCGATAATTTGACATAAATTTATTTCAGAACATTATTGCACTTTGCTGTTATAAGTTACGAAAAAGACAGATAAATGTGCACAATGAAATATGCATCTTTACCAAAAATTTGAGTCTTATGTATACGGCTGATGTATTTTGGTTTGTTTCACTTTATCCCTTTCAGGCAATTAATTTCTTTCTCATTTGAGAGAGAGAGAGAGTGTGTGTGTGTGTGTGTCGCACACATGGACAGATGCATTCAGACGTATATTCTTTGCATGTGTGTATATTTGTTTTAAAAAAATAGCAGCTTACAAGGGAACAAAGATAATGTGTACCATAATTAAGACTAGTAATCAGTTTATTCATTTCTAATTTGTATGGAGTAAAGGAGGAAATATGATTGATGATACTGAATAAAACAAACTTAACTGGTACGAGGTTGATGTTGCAGCAACTAAACTGGTAAAATGCTCGGCATTTTTCTCTTTCTCTTTCTCTCACACACACACACATACACATATATCTTACATAGTATTTACTTGCTGTAGTTGGGCTGAATTGTCTTCAAAGTTGGGCCGAATTGTCTTATTTTCAGTCCAAGTTGGGCCGAATTGTCTGTAAGTAGGTGTTTTGTAGACCAACAAATTGTTCTCCACCTTATTTTTAATTTTTACTGGCGGCCAGTCAAAATAAAAAAAAGGTGGAGAACAATATGTTGGTCTAGGTTTTTTGTAGCATTGAATGCATGTGAAGTACAATTCAGAGAAATGTGAAAAAGAATGCATGCATGTTGATGAATGTGGATCAAGTCACTTTATGTCGATTGGAAAATTTGGTTCTTGTTTATATCATGACATAGTAAATGAAACACCTTGGCTGTTCAAAATTGTAAATTGTTTAATTTCATGCTACACAACTTGATTAAAGTAATTTTGGTTATGATTATTGTGGTTGCTGATAATGATTTGTTCTGGATTGCTTTGGAATTAATGTACAGTCATGTTTTCATTCTCTTTGCAAGGTATAATTTGTAAAACGTATTGAATGGCATGAAAGAAATTATGAATATTGGTAGTTTACCCCATCAGCATAGCATCTTTGTGACCAACCTTGTCTAAATGTGTACAGTGGGGGTGGGGGTGTCAAGCTTTGTCAGACTTTTGTTTATGTACTGAATAAATGGCCCCTTTTCAGTTGTTGGTCTTGTTATTCTTTCAGTAATTCTCAATTCATCTGAGACAGCTGTTGCAGGCACAAGCACTTATGTTTGTAAAGATAAATGATAAAGTCTATTGAAAAACTCGTGTGACTTTTTCAGATTAACACAAAGTAAAATGGTTGATATCCTCCCCCTATTTCATGCTAATTATCTTATCCTAACAGCATGTTCATGAAACATTCCAAATGTGTTCCACATGTATAATAAATTATTTTACACTTTATTTAATAACCATTTTTACATGAAGCTCCTTTGTTGATTTTAAATCTGGTGTACATTGGTTCAATTTTGAAAGCAACATTACCAGTGTGTTGTCAAATTCACCAAAACATTATCAGAATTTGAGAGGATGATTTATTTAAATGTAAGCATCAAATATAAAGATTGAAAATTTCAAACTTGCCCTGTTAATATTTGTTTTGGAAAGTCTGCTGTTGGCTAATATGTTTTCTTCCCAGGTTATATTGGTGAAATGGAGAACTATGCAGAAATGTAATGTTAATAAGTATTTATTGAAACAAAAGAATAAAAGAAAACAGTGTGGATAGTTGGTATTAAAATTACCTGACTTGGAGGACCACCAATCACAAAAGATAAGCATGTTCCTAAAAGTTGAAACCCAATAATTAAAAACATCTAGTCTTGAAAGACCTC
Organism: Unio pictorum; assembly: GCA_030141615.1. NCBI lineage: Eukaryota > Metazoa > Mollusca > Bivalvia > Unionida > Unionidae > Unio > Unio pictorum. The sequence goes on from JARLTB010000179.1 coordinate 516,733, forward strand.
ATTTTGTTGGCAGAAAGAATGGTCTCCAGGGACTGATTTCATTGTATCATATTATCCATGACTTTTCTTTGACAAGTGGGAAAGGGACTCCTGTGTATAAGCTTGCAATGAATAAGCTCCAGTTGTTGATAAGGAGCTGGTGTACTTGAATGGTTACAACGATGGATTTGTGACCAGAAAGGTTTCTGTTCCCACTATTTTCTTAGCCAAAATCTGTAATCATAGTGTGCCCTTTGACAGGGCACTTTACTGTGATTGCCATGGTATGATATAATCTTCAATTTGTTGTAATACCATAAAAGAAATAACAAGCAAATACACGTCTATTATCTATTTTCAGTTGGTTTGGTTTTAATGCTCTACTGTACTGCAACACAAGTTTGTGCCAAAACAGTTGAAATGAAGTACCTTACTCAATGACATGCTTTATTGTACATATAGTTGGAGTATTGGTACATTGTAGCATTTTTGTCGATAGCATGCTGTTTGTATTATTGCAAGTATCCTCCTAGAATGTTTGATTTAACCTTTAACCTTTAGCTCAGTGTTTTAAGTTGGATTGATAAATCAGTGCATTTCTGGTTGAGAATTTCTATTCCTGACTATCTTTATTTTCAACAGGTATGAAAAGCAACAGAGAGAATGGCTCAAAAACAAGATAATTGAAAAGAAGTATTTTAGTCCTCCCAAGGAAACTTCTCTTCTAACATGGAATGCAATGGAACAGATTAGATATCTGAACAGAGAATATCCTGATGAGTGGACACCAGAGAAACTTTCAAAAAGCTTTCCTATTAGCCCAAATGGTGTTATTCGGCTTGTAAAATCTAAATTCTTTTTTAAAACTGAGGAAGAAATTATAAAACATGATCAATGCATTCGTAAGAGATGGTTGGAACTAAGGACTCAGCTGAAGAGAGGTGTTGAGTTTGTTGACTCAGACTATAAGAGACTTCTTGAAGAGGGGCAGCTATCTTTGATAATGAATGCAGGTGGAATGCCTTCACTGCCTATGCCACCCAAACCGAATCTAAGCAAATTTACTGTGTCAAAACCAAAACAGGTTGGAGAGTTCGAGGCAATTATTCGCGGTTACATTGATTCCAAGAAACCTAAGCAGATGGAAAGTAAAGAATCTAAAATGATTTTGCCCAAAATAGAAGATGAAAAAGTGCTCCAGGAAATTTACGATTCATTCTCTGGTTCACAATGGTCCAGTCAGGATTTTCTAAAAGCTAAAGATAATGATGTTGAGGCAGCAGATTGTGAGGGTATCCATTCTTCTAGCATTGATGAGATATCAGTGTCAGATCATAGTTCAGAGGCCAAACTGCACAGGCTAAGCAGACGTCACAAGAGGTTGGCTAGAGAGCAGAGAGATGGGCTGTGTGTAGATTCTGGAAACTTACATACATTGCAGATGCTAGAAACAAAGAAAGTTTCTCATAATTCAGGTACTCAAAATACAGTTCTAGGTGACAAAATTGATTCAGGTGACAGAAGCAGAATAAATTCATTTGCTGATGAAAGTGATTCAAAATATATGCAAGAAGATCCATTTTCTGTCACACAGTTGAGAGAGCGTAGAGAGGCAAGGAATAAAGATATGAAATATATGTTTGAAGAGAATTTTAAGAAATCCTCTTTTGAGGATGAAACAATAAAGATGACTAAAAAAATGCAGCAAAAGGGGTCCTACTTCAGAAAAGGAAATGCAGTATATGATGAGAATGGAGAACTTTTGTATAAAATTCCATGAATAACAAATTCACTTACAGTCTTAAGATTATTTTGTTTTGTTATTTGAATTGACATTTAGTTATTTAATCTAGACCCTTTATTTTTCTGGATGCTAAATTTTCAAAATTTGTAATAATTTCAATAGCTTATAAAATATCCAGACATCGTATGTTTCATAAAGCAGATGCAAAAATACAAATTTAAATTCTGAATGTAAATTAAAATTTAAGACATCATGGAATGTTTTATCTGTAGGTCTATTATACTTTAAAAAATAGGCGATTGAATGGATGATTAAAATCAGGTGTGTGTCAATGGGCAGCAGTTAAAATGGTTGACAAACTCCACAATTCATGATAACAGTTCCCTAAACAAAGATGTCAAAATCAATAATGCCCAAGACTTGTGGCTTCTGCTTCAGATGTTTCGCATGAGCTTTTTTTTTTATCATCAGACATAAAGTATCTTTCAAAATAAATACTTTGTGTGATTAAAATCCCAAAACAGTTTAGGTGATTTAACTTCTTTGCTTGTTTAAATGAATGTTTGCCAAATTTGGAGTTGTACTGACAATTTATGAAAAGTATGGCTTTTAAATTTTCATTTAATTGTTCATTCAGATAGAAGCAACATATCTGCCATGTTTCATGATCCTGCAGGTAAATTATAATATAATTAGGCCTGTTCACTGGTGGTATTCTGTGAATATTTACATGTATCATCTTTTTCTGATATCCAGATCTGTATATTAGTGACAGTATTTTTTTTCCTCTGATTAACACTGAAATAGGTTTTTAATTTTTTTAAATATGAAACGGAACAAAGATGATCATGTGTATGACTATGAACTGTTGTTATACGATTAAAGAGACATTTGGAAATATAAAAATGTTTTCTTGCTAAATAAAATTACTGTAACTGAGACTTTACATGTGTACAGTGTAAATTTGATACATTCCGAGTACATACACCAGGTAGTGTTCTCATATTGCCAATATTATGCCCTGGTGCCGCTATATCATCCAGAGTCTTAGCCCCACTAAATGATGTTCCCATTATTGATGACGATTTCTCCATCAGAGGTTCAATCTCCCTCAGGGTTTATTGTTTCAGGCATATTTAACCATATTTACAGAGCAATATTGGTGATTAAACCAGATGATCTAAGTTTGACTATGGCATATACATGAATTAGCTTGTAAATCTTATCTGAAAATGTTTCATCCAGGATAGTCAGTTGGTCTCTCTCTCTCTCTCTCTCTCTCAACCTCCTTTCATAGCCATGTGTGGATGTATACAGTTCAGAAGGTTGTATGTACCATTTCAACACCACACAGCTCCATCTTGAGCTGTTTACTGGATAAAGCAGAAATTACATGCTTACTGATGTCTTTGAAATACACTGAATCCTCACCCAATTTTAAAAAAAAAAATAACTTTTGTGATTCTATTGCCACACTAACAACCATATACAAATTAAATCTGACAACCTCTTAATATTCTAAATCTTACAGAAACATGATTTGCTTCAGTCTACAGTTTGGAAATATTCTGTACTGTTGGCTGCCTAGTCACATTGGTGTTAAGGGTAATGAAAGGGCAGATAATGTAGTCACATAATCCCTGAAGTCACCCATTTCTGAAAGGAGGATTCCATATTTGTAATTAAGATTCAGCCACATCACTTATAAAGGCTAGATTCACTCAATCATAATTATAATTGCCTGATTCGCTACACTGCCTCACTCAGATTCAAACAATTACATCATTTACAATAGCTTGATTAATTCAATTGCATCACTTAAGAATGGCCAGATTAACTCAATCACATCTTTTATAATAGCCAAATTCATTCAATCACATATATTTTAATGGCCAGATTCAATCAACAGCATCACTTATAATGGCCAGATTCATTCAATTCCATTATTTACATTGGCCAGATTCAAATCACTTATAATGATCAGATTCACTTGATCACATCTTTTATAATAGCTTAGAATATCCATTCAATCATATTTATAATGGCCAGATTCATTCAATTCCATTATTTACAATGGCCAGATTCACTCAATCTCATTATTTACAATGTCCAGATTCACTCAATCACATCACTTATAATAGCCACTCAATCATATCATTTATAATGGCCAGATACACTGAATTCCATCACTTAGAATAGCCACTCAATCACATCATTTATAATGGCCAGATACACTGAATTCCATCCCATAGAATGGCCACTCAATCATATCATTGATAATGGCCAGATTCACTGAATTCCATCACTTAGAATGGCCAGATTCATTCAATCACCACTTATAATAGACAGATTCACTGAAATCTACCACTTATAGTGGCCGGATTCACTCAAAAGCATCACTTAAAATGGGCAGATTTGCTCAACTGCATCATTTATTCTGATATAAATGTCCTGTATATAGTAGACCTGATTAATATATGTGGTGAATCGTTGCCATAAATGGTCTCAAATGCTTGTCAGATGAAAATGTAGACATACTAAGACATGACAGTTGCTGATATAAGGCCATTTTCTAATGACCTTTATTCACCAATCAAATTTGAGTTTCTTGCTACTGAAAGTGAAAAACAGTAATTGGGCATTATCATTACTTTTGATATAACTTTTGAAATGCAATGCTCGATTCCAAAGGTCACATGAATGTGAACTTTAACCAGTGCCTGTTAGATCTTCATTATATAGGAAATCAAATCTCAAAGGCATTTAAATTTTTAATATTACCATCATAGTAGCATAAATTGGTGCCTCTTTTTGCCAAAAAATGTTGACATATCAGAATTTCTTTTATTAGTTCAGGTGAAGACATGAAAAGTTGTGATTGAGCAGGTGCTCACAATATGGCCATTTCTGTGACACAAACTCAGGTATTTAAGTGTTCAGTTAACTCTAGAAAGTGGGGCACATCAAATCATTTGCAATTCATGCAGGAAAGCTCATACCCTATTGCATATACTATTACTATGCCAATATGGGTTACAGATGTTGAAAGTAGAACAGAAACACCATATTGAAGTCATATCAAAATACCAGAAAAGTGGTCACTTTGACATAGTTCTTTAGTAAGAAATGCTTTCATTCCAATAGCAATAGTGAAAAGTATTCAAGTAAAGCCCAGCCATGATTGTAGATTTTTTAATTTAATCCTTAAAATTATGCCACAGTGACCCAGTTTTCAGTGCATGATTTGTGCTTATTCCAAGATGCACACAAAGTATCAATTTACTGTCTATATGTTTAATGCATTAGGCAGGCATTGCAGTTACATTAGAGAGGACGGACACAATTATTAAGACATGTAGAATAAATGATGGAATATAGGTCAGTGAGTCTTTTGGAGTGCAACATACATCTTTCCTCATAAGCACAATTGGAGTCAGTATTTGGGTATAAATTATTTACCTAGACACTGGGTTCAATTAGGAGGATGAAAGACATAAAGCAACATTTTGCTAGCAAGGTACTCACATGATCACTGGTGGGGCCACAGAAGGACTAGTAAAATGAGCTGTGCAGTGGCAGCACAAGTCCTTCCCTATGAAGTATTGTAGGATAATCCTAAAGGGTGGGATGATGTATGAGAACAGACAATCCCAATTCAGGCTGCAAGTATTTACTGTCCATGCTCTCTGGTCTTTGACTAGTGATATGTTATATAAAATGTGAGCTTGTTGCTCAGCTTTGTCACAAACAATTTTACCAAGGGTCTCCCTTAAGCTTCCATGGATTAGTACAGAGACCACTCTGTGAGGAATGCTTTGCCCCTACTGGGCAGATTGCCTGCCCAAATCATTTGCAGGGAATGGCAAACTCAGAGGTCAATCCCTTCTGAGGTTGCTCATCAAAAGAAGTTCCAAATGTATGTGGAGGTATGCTAGCACCAACGTGCAGTGACTTCATATTCTGTCAACACACCTATGTAAGGCTAAGAACACTGCCATCATTTCCAAATTGTTGATGTGGAAGGCAGATTCTATCTGGGACCATGTACCTGGAAAAACAAGTCCTTCTGGCTGATAAGCATCGCACCTAGAATCTGGCATGTCTGTAAACAGATAGTGGGGTTCAGGGACATGCATGTGGACTCCAGCTTGAACTCGGTCCTGATTTGCCCACCATCTTGATTGATGGTGAAAAATCGCATCCAATCAAAATCTGAGCTGTGTGCTTTCCAGTTTGACAAAATGAAAAACTGTAGTTGTTTTCACATTCAGACTTAAATAACAAACAGAAAATGATTAAATAGAATCTCATTTCCTATAAAGACATTCAGTGCTAACTGGTACTTAAAAATTTTATCAAATATTTCCCACACTTTGCAAACAATAGTAACCAATGTAATAGATTGAAGCTCTAGATAATATTCTTCATAACTGCCAGATAAATCTATTCAACAAAATAGATTTACAAACAAATGTTCTTTTCATCTCAAGTGAAACATTTATTTAAAACCATATCAAATCTGATTCTGAATAAAATGAAGTCTTAGAGATATTGCCTAAAAAAACTGAGCGTTTTGTGTGTTGGGTTTAAATTTTCAATGTAGCTCTAACAATTTTAGTCCTATCACTATGATCTCTGCAGTATGGCAGTTTATAGCAGTTGAGCATTGGGATATCGTAGAGGTATGTAGTATCACGTCTCATCCCGTTACATTATCCTCACACTATATATATAGTTATGCATGATATATATATATATATATCACAATTCATGACTGTCCATGATTTATTTCCTGCAAAATAAAGACTGCCACAGACGAATATCAAATGGCAAGCACACTATCAAAGTAATGCTGCAAAATGTGACTTTGATCCCAAAAACGATAGGTTGTGTGAGCAAGTTGCAGAATGAATTGTCATTGGCTTTACAATCTCTAACACAATCTATTAGGAAAATCCATTAAACATTTTAAGAAACTTAAGCAAATTAAAAAGACTGAAAACTTTACGGCAAAATGTCTTTAGCTGTAACCCTGACCCCATGGTAAAGCGGGTTAGTAAGCATGTTGTAGAACGAATGGTCTTGTCTTTATAATGCAAAATGCCAAGTATGATGAGGCTTAAACAAGTGTTTAGGAAATATTTGCATGAGTGTGTGTGTGTGTTTTAGATTTTAACGTAGCTTTATCAATTTCTAAGTCATATCACTATAATCTCTGCAGTGTGACAGTTTTTAGTAATATTTATTATTGTGGCATCATGCAGCAGACATGTAGCACCAAGTCCCAACCAGTCACACACACACACACACACACGCACGCACACACACACACACGCACACACACACACAGTAGTATAATATTATGATGCTGTACATCTTTTGAACAGTCCCATATCTGTTTTAGTGTGATAGCACAGTGACTTTAATCCTTGACCACAACATCACAACATTGAGTGGTTTCTTTCTTGCCCCTAGTGCAAACCATCCATAATGTTTGGTCAAGATCTGTGAAGTAGAACTAATGCTTTTGTACAGCAGCCATTTCAAACAAAATGCCTTTGACACCTTGATGCCAAAACCACTAGACTTTCCTAATCCCAAATACAAGCTATTTACAATCTGGTAATGGTAGATAGTCAAGAACTCAGTCTGTAAATGAAATATGGCTAGTGGACAGCATAACATGACATGTTCTGCCTTATAATGGGAGTATTTGAAGCAGATGATTTAATTTGGTGTTTAGACCATACAAAGTTTTCAATTTTGTTACAAATTTTGGAGCTTTTGGGACCTGAGAAAATTATGATGAAAATCTTATTATTCTTATGAAAATCTTTAAGAAAAACCACTTGAGGTAGACAAATGAAACTTGAACAGCATATTTCTATCTTTATATAGATAATATGATTAGAATTTCAGCCATTATATATATTTGCAAATCATAAAAATTATTAGAAATCTTTTAGGCAGTCTTTTGGCTCACAGTGGGGGCATATGTTATTCACAAAACACAAATGTACTATGAACTGATATGCTTGAAGAACCTTGTATTTTGTCAAGTTCAACAGTATTTATTTAGTATGATAAAATAATGAAATATTAGTCATGCTTGGTTGATAGTTATTTTATTTTCCATTATGGTACATCAAACTTGCATCACATATTTACTGCTGTAAAAGTTTAAATTACATGTACATATACTTACAACAATTCAATCTGATTGCAACTGATATATGATATCCGAGATCTGATGAACAATGATATGAAGTCATGTCATGTTGCCCTTTCAATTAATCAAGCTTTCTTATGTTATGCAAGTAAATTTGGAACATAACATTTCTAATGATAACTCTCACCAACATGAAATACAATGTTATACCCGTTACAAATAAAATACACTGAGCTGCACATTATATGCCTGCCCCATGTTTAAATGCAGATATCTGTCATTTCTACACTGAAACCATTTTAATTCTTTCAGTCATAGTGACTTTGATCCTTTTTAACTCCAAAATAGAAGCATTTCTTCCTTCCTGAGTACAAGCCATCTATAACATTGGATTTAGGTCTGTAATGTTAAACAGATAGTGACATTTATTTTTCTTTCAGTCACATTGACCCTTTCCATTACTCTGAAATCAATAGGCTTCTTCGTTACACAAAGTGATATCCATCCGCAAAGAATAACTAAGGTATTTTATGTAGAAGTCATGTTACTATGCAGAAACCAATTTTATTCTTTCAGTCAGTGACCTTTTACTTTTTGAGCCCAAACATGTGTCGTACTTAAAGATCTTAGAATACTTGAATTAATAAATGCAGAAACCATTTTTTTTCTTCTTCTGGTCACAGTTACTTTAACCTTTGAACATTTGGTTCCAAACTAGCAGAATTCTTCTCTGCTCAACATGCAAGCTATTCACATAGTTTGGTAACTATACATAGTTGAAAACTCAAGTTATAGTGTGGTAAAATAGTAGTCACAGTGACCTTTCATCCATGACCTTATAATGACAAAATTCAGAAGATAATTCCTTACCCCTAATACAAACTATTCTCCAAGGCTGGTAAGTGTAGATGTTGGAGAACCTGCACTATTACAATTCTTTTTGACACAGGGAACTTGAGCTTTGATACTTGCAGCCTGAAATCAATAGGGTTCTTCCATACTCCAAACACAAGCCACCATAAAGTTTGGCAAATGTATAGATAGCGGATAACTTGAATTACTGCACAGAAACTATCTAGATACCAGATGGATCAACGTACATCATAACATAACATGCTCTGCCATATTGCAGGTGTATAAAAAAAATAAGCGGACTGGGAACTTCAAAGGTAGGTATCTACCTATATCGGAACCTATAAGATCTACTTAATATGCTATTAATCTGACTGACAATCAGCTACATGATTGAAAGGAAACTTTCTAGGTTATCATTTCACAAGAACAGTAATTTACCAACAGCAATTAATTTAGTTGTAACTTTCATTTTTCAAAGACATTAAACAAATGGAAGAAGCATATTAATGATCAACTTTTTGCCATGTCTACAGGTATTGTGAAATTATCATACTCCTTTCGGATGGGTTTTAGACAACAAGTGCATTTTAAAAACATTTTGTGTCATACTGGTACATCTTATATTTGAAAGTAACTCAATGGATCAATATTAATTGGTTAAGTTCAGTAGCCAGTGCTGGTCAAACAATGTGCAGCTTGCATCCAAAGCAACATTTTCCTAAAGACTATTCCAGAAATAAATAGGGGTCAGTGTTTTTGGAAAACACTTTTTGATATTTCTTCCCAATGCCCATACAAATTTAAATGAGCATTGTTGTAAAACAAAATGAAATTAAACCTGTAAGTAGCTACAAAAATTAAATAATTTTGTCTGTCGTCATCATTTCAAAATCTTCAACTCCTCCCGCTTTCACTTTTATTCACCCCAACTTAAAAAAAACATGAGAAAAATTCTGTTGGAATTTATCAGCTTAGATTCCTTATTTGTATGTTCTGTGGGATGCATTCAGTGGTTGATTATGTATCCAAATCATCAGTGTCTGATAAGCCCTCCACCTCATCTTCATCACCACCCATAGCTCGCCAGAATGCCACTGCAACCTGAATTTAAAATTAAAGTAGGAAAAGGAGAATGTTACAGCTTTATTTGGTTTTTTTTAAAATCTTTATACACTGCAGTAAGTTCAATGATGATGTCCATGATTACTCAGATGCCGGTCTGAAGTTGCATTTGACATGAAGGAAACTGCAAAGATTTCAAGAAATTGAATACAATTCCCTCTTTATCAAATGTTTTTATCAATAATCTATGTTGAATGACTGCATGTGAACTACCTGTAAGATCGTTTTTACTTAGAAATGTACACTTAAGAGCAGACCACTCCAGTGGCATAAGTGGCTGTAGTGTCCGCTTTCGATGCAGGAAGTTGTGGGTTCAAGCCCCAGCTAAGCCATAACAAAGTCTAATAAAAATGGTACTAATAGCTGCTTTGCTTGGAATTCAGCATTAAGAGGTTAGAGTTAGGACTTGTTAGCCCAGTGGCAAGATAAGCTTGACTGGGTGTGACATCCTGCTACATGTCAGCGGAATGATGCCCCAGTGCTAGACATCACTATAAACTGCCACACTGCAGACATCTGAGCAATATGACGGAAACATTGTTGAAGCTATGTTACAAATCCAATAACACACACACACTTAAAACCATTATATATTCCCCGCCTTCATTTAATACTACCACTGACATATTTCATCATCTCTTAGACTCCAGTTGAAATTCTTATCTCTGAATGGTCAGAATTATTTTATATAAGCATCTGATTGGTCAGTAATTTGATATTTATTTGAATGAACAAAGTAGTATGAGTTAGCCAATCATAAATCAGAATTTTGAATAGAGTCAAAGTTTGAAAAAGAGAATGATTATAAAGTTATGTGGTCCAAAAATTTATTTTTGAATTTATTTAGTTCCTATATTTGCAAGAAACTTTTTTTTATAGCAGATAAGTAGACTAAATTTTTTCAGCACAATTTAGGTTATGCACTTTATGACAATATAAGATTCTCTGTATGGAGTGAAAAACCACTCTGATGGCCTAGTGGTTAGAGGTTGTGGGTTTAAGCTAAGACGTAACAAAGACTTATAAAAATGGTACTAATAGCTGCTTCACTTGGCATTTAGCATAAGAGGTTAGAGTTAGGACTGGTCAGCTTGGTGTCAGGATAATGTGAATGGATGGGACATCATGCTGCATGTCTGTGGCATGATGCCACAGTGCTAGACATCACTATAAACTGCCTCACTGCAGACAATTTATCGATATGACTGAATTTTTTTTAAAGCATCATTAAAAATCTTAATCACACACACTGTATAGAGTGAGAAAAAGTACACAGGAAAAAGAAAAAGAACCTTTTCTGCATATTTTTTTCTTTCTTGATAAGGAAGACTTTGGGCTTTTTCTGCAAAAGAAACAATAACCACCATCTTTGTATGCTTTTAGTTTTATGAATTATAAAAGTTTGTTTAAAAATAATAGTAATTATATGCGAGTAGCAGGCTTGATATGATAAAATGCAACCCATCTGCATTATAAATGTACAGCAAATGGTGTTACTATTGGTGTAAAATGTATTTTGTTGAAGGGTAAATGAACATTACTCATGAGTGAATAGATAAACCCATATTTTAACATGACTTAGTGGATAAACCCATATTTTAACATGACTGAATGGATCAACTCAAATTTAACATGAATTAATGGATAAACCCATATTTTAACATTACTGAGTGGATAAATCCATATTTAACATTACTGAGTGGATCAACCCATATTTAACATGACTTAGTGGATAAACCCATATTTAACATGACTGAATGGATAAACCCATATTTAACATGACTTAGTGGATAAACCCATATTTTAACATGACTGAATGGATCAACTCAAATTTAACATGAATTAATAGATCAACCCATATTTTAACATTACTGAGTGGATAAATCCATATTTAACATTACTGAGTGGATCAACCCATATTTAACATGACTTAGTGGATAAACCCATATTTTAACATGACTGAATGGATCAACTTAAATTTAACATGAATTAATGGATAAACCCATATTTTAACATTACTGAGTGGATCAACTCAAATTTAACATGAATTAATGGATAAATCCATATTTTAACATTACTGAGTGGATAAACCCATATTTAACATGACTGAATGGATCAACCCATATTTAACATGACTTAGTGGATAAACCCATATTTTAACATGACTGAATGGATCAACTCAAATTTAACATGAATTAATGGATAAACCCATATTTTAACATTACTGAGTGGATAAATCCATATTTAACATTACTGAGTGGATCAACTCAAATTTAACATGAATTAATGGATAAATCCATATTTAACATTACTGCGTGGATCAACTCAAATTTAACATGAATTAATGGATAAACCCATATTTTAACATTACTGAGTGGATAAATCCATATTTAACATTACTGAGTGGATAAACCCATATTTTAACATTACTGAGTGGATAAATCCATATTTAACATTACTGAGTGGATCAACTCAAATTTAACATGAATTAATGGATAAATCCATATTTAACATTACTGAGTGGATCAACTCAAATTTAACATGAATTAATGGATAAATCCATATTTTAACATTACTGAGTGGATAAACCCATATTTAACATGACTGAATGGATCAACCCATATTTAACATGACTTAGTAGATAAACTCATATATCCATGACAAAACCCAAGACTGAATGGATAAACCCATAGTTAACATGACTGACTGGATAAACCCATATTTATTATTACTGAATGGATAAACCAATATTTAACATGACTGAAGGGATAAACCCATATTTTAACATGACTGAGTGGATAAACCAATATATCCATGACAAATCCCATGACTGAATGGATAAACCTATATTTAACATGACTGACTGGATAAACCCATTGTTAACATGACTGAGTGGATAAATTCATATTTAACATGACTGAATGGATAAACCCATAGTTAACATGACTGAATGGATAAACCCATAGTTAACATGACTGAATGGATAAACCCATAGTTAACATGACTGAATGGATAAACCCATAGTTAACATGACTGAATGGATAAACACTGCGTTAACATGACTGAATGGATAAAAACTTTTTTTCTTAATGCAACTGAAAGGATAATATTTTAATTTACTTTTAGTGACTGCTATCTTATAAATAATTTGTTAAAATCCCTCATGTGCAACACAATTTCTGCATTGTCAACATAGGAAAATGACCATGCCCTCATAAAGTACACAAAAACAACTATATTTTGTAAGAGATACAATGGATACAGCTAGTAATTAGTCTACTTCAATGGTGAACCTATGTACAATGTATTTGCTTTTGCTAATAATAAAATATTTCATAAATCATAAATATTCTTCTGCAAATATGTTCAAATACCAATTTGTTTATGGTAAGTAATGATTATATTTAATGTATTAAAGTTTTATAGAAACCTCTAGAAAGGTTGATCATGAATGTGGGGATCAAAATTGGAAATTAATGTTTTCAACAGACACTTCTTACCTTTCATCAAACCAAACCGTTCAAACAGTTTTTCAAAGGACTCTCCTCCTGGGTCCTCAGTTCCCAGTGCCTCAAACAGTTGTAGATCCTCAGATGCATGAAGCAAATCTAACATATAAGGAAAACAAACATTAAGTGGTCACAAAAAGTCTTCACTTAAAAAATTCCAAAGTTTTATTTAGTGATTGACATACTTTACAAAGGCATCATACTGAACTGTACATGGCAAGCTATTGGCAAACTTTATCACAGACCCACTGATAAAAAAATAAATATTAATTATTTATTGTTAATTTTATATAACATCCATATATTAAATGTAATAATACCTCAGTACTATGAAATGTTTTATGTTATTTATTTGGGTTCACACATAAAAACTGTGTGCTCTGGATGACATGATAATGCTACAGTCCTCATTAACATATTTGTATTAATGTACTGTATGCAAACATTTGCGTGTGAACTATATTGAACAAGTGAGAAGTTCTTTTTTACTTTAAAGGAAATTATGGGGTGAGAAAAATATCTACGTTGGCGCTTTGGACCTAAACAAGGAAATCTCAGTCATGGGGGGTTACATTATATGTCTTCCTATGAGGTTTATTCGAGTGGGGAGAATATAATGTTATCCCCTTTGACCGAAATGGTAGGACACTTGCTCCCCCAGTCCTGTGTTAACATTTGTAGCATTCGTGATTGCCCAAGGTTATGCTTGGAAAGTTATCCCCAGTGTATAACCCCTTTCCAAGAGTCTAAAACTCTACTAATATATAATAATAATAATAATAATAATAATAATAATAATAATAATAATAATAATAATAATAATAATAATAATAATAACTTTATTTAGAGAAGGTAACTCAATTAGTTACAGAACTAATCTACCTTGCGGCCTTCTATCTGTTATGTACAATATATACAATACATACATCATGATGTGAAGAGTCTGGCTTGACACTAAATAATTAAGGAATTTTAAATTTCAAAGTATTAAGCCTGGAACACTTGCACAGGCATCTGTAAAAACATAAAATATCATTCTGTGTTGAAACATTCAGCTTTGAAAATGATGCAAAATTACAGACAAGCAGGCAGTATTTTTTTGGTACTAGCACTATTCAATTTTCTAAAGATTTCATCCATTTAAGGCATTGATTATGAAAAGAAGAAATGCTAGGAGCCTGCCTTATGTCGCTGGGAATGTTGTTCCATATTACTGGACCAGTATAGTGAAAACTTTTTTTAAACAATTCTTTATTTGGCCTTGGTATAATGTAATTTTTTCTTCTTATGGACCTTAAATTTGGAGTACCATCAGCATCTCCTGGTGAAAGATATTGCTTAGATAGACAGGAATGGATTTTCTGGATACTTTATGCATCATTTTGGCTTTTCTAAGAAATATTCTTTCATGAATTGTTAAAACCTTTGTATTATTCATTGCATCCTGAAAATTGTCTATACATTGATCTTGAATTAAATGGCATGCCCTCTTTTGGATCCGTATAAGTGTCGTTATGTTTGAATTAGAGGTATTACCCTAAATTACATTACAGTAGTCCAGATATGGCTGAATATAACTTTTATAAAAGATGACCCTATACTGAAGAGGAATGTACATTTTGACTTTCCTCAGTAGCCACATATAAGAATTAACCTTTTTTGAAGTGTGTTTAATGTGAATAAACCAAGTAGGATTGTTATCAACGAATACACCAAGAATTCTATCTTGAGAGGTCATTTTAAGGCTCACATTGTCAAAAAAAACCATGAAGTCTATCTAGTCCTGCTCGTTTTTGTTATTCTATCTTGAGAGGTCATTTTAAGGCTCACATTGTCAAAAAAAACCATGAAGTCTATCTAGTCTTGCTCGTTTTTGTTGTGTTGTAACTAGTAGGGCTTTCGTTTCTTCTGTATTTATGATCATACTGTTTTCCTTGCACCATACTTGAAGTTTGTTGAGAGCATCTTGTAAGTTATTTTCAAGTACCATTTTGGTTTTACCAATTTCAGACAGTGTAGTATCATCTGCATAGAGGTCAGTGGAAGAAATTGAAGTTCCAATCTTAAGAGGTAAATCGTTGATAAACAGAATGAATAACAGAGGACCAAGGATAAAGCCTTGTGGTACTCCACAATTAATACTTTTACTTTGAGAAAATTGACCATTTGAAGATACTTTTTGCACTCTATTGGTTAAATAAGTAGTAAACCAGTTTAAGGAGTTTTCACTGCATTGATAAATCTTTAGTTTTTCAAGTAAAATTTCATGGTGCCTACCATTTCTCCTTGATCTAATGCTTTCAGCCATTTATCAATCAAAGATACAGGTGCAGTTTCACAGGAGTGATTCTGGCGAAAGCCAGACTGATTATCATGAATAAGATCATAAGTGTTTAAATAGTTGAGAAAAGAATCATGTACATGTTTTTCTAGTAATCTGGAGAGACAAAGAAGGATATAGATGGGTCTGTAGTTATTTACATCATCTTTTGTTCCTGCTTTACGCAATGGTATAACCTTGGCAGTTTTCCATGTTTGTGGAAATTTATTAGACCTAATACTTTCATTACAAACGAAAGCTATACTCTCTACAATTGCAGGTTCAGCCACTTTTAGTAGCCTTGGTCCAATCATATCAAGTCCTGTAGCTTTACAAACATCCATTGTTTTAATATATTTCAACACAAATTCTGGACTCATTTCAGGAATTTCAAATTTTATATTGTTTTGTAGTTTTTTAGCACAAAAATGTTTGAGTTCCTGATGATCAGATGAAGTTCTGGGTTCTTTAAGTTTTTCAGCAGTTTGAACAAAAAAGTTGTTAAAAATATCTGAGATGTCCTTTGGATTATCAGTATAAATGCCCTCATGATTGAGGGATAAAATTTCAGCTTTGCGCTTACATTTGCCTGCACCAAAACCTTTAAACACTTTCCAGATAGCTTTCGGGTTATTTTGGTTTTCATCCAGCACTTTTTTGTAGTGCACTTGTTTGGCTTAATGTATCATTTTATGAACTTTATTCCTCCAAACTCTATATTCGGTTTGATTTCCTACTGATTTTAGTTGGTCTCTTTGCTTTATTGCTTCTAAAATTTCTGGGGAGATCCAGCCTGGCTGATGGTCTTTCTTTATCCTGTGTGTTTTTAAAGGGGCATGCTTGTCCACTATACTGATGAATAGATCTATCCAAGTATCTAAAACATAATCATTATCCTCAAAGATTTGGACTGTATTCCATAGAATCTGTTTTAGATCTTCTAGGAAATTAACAGTATGAAAGTTTTTAAAGGACATATAAGTAATGGATTTATGTATATTATTTTCTGTTGATTTGCCATTGACTTTACGTGTTAGAAAAATTGGAAAGTGATCACTTATACCAATCTTTGGAACCATTACTTCCAAAACATTTTCTTTTGTATTGGTATAAATATGATCTATAAGTGTTTTAGAGGTAGATGTTACTTTGGTGGGTTCATTTACAAGTTGCTCCATACCTAGCGAATCAATAAATTTCATCCAATTCCCTTTTATTTGATCAATGAGAAGGTCTCTGTTTATATCATCTAGAATGTAAAATTCTTTCTCTTCATTTGAAATTTTATCTACTTGAAGTTCAAAATATTCACACCAATCAGTATGTGATAATGGGGGTCTATAGACAAAACCACCTAAATAGGGCTTTGCTTTTTCTGGAGTGATCCGTAGCCAAATGGATTCTATTTCCTGTATTTCTAGATCTTCCCGTCTTTTACAAATAGTACCGGTTTTAACATACACAAGGAGCCCACCACCACCTGCTTTCCTATCCTTACGATACGGTTTTTCATAGTCATTAATATATAAGAAATTTTCACACTGATTTTCTGTTAACATTGTTTCCGAGAGTCCAAATAAATGGATATTATTATTTGGAGAGGTTAACAGTAACTTCACTTGATCAATCTTTCCTCGAAAACCCTGAATATTTAAATGACCTATGTGTAAACCTTTGCTAGAAACTCCTAAATTCAAGAGACTAATATTAATGCTATTAGAGGCACTCAAGGATACATTGAAAGTATTAAAACTATATTCACAGTGATCATCATTACAACTATCATTACTGTATAAAAAATTAGTTTTTCTACAACTGCATTTTCTACTTTTATAATCATTGTATATATCTGAACAATCATTCCTGTTGGTATATGTATAAGTAGCGTGTAAGGTTCCACATTCAGAACATGCATCAGCAAGGGGATCAAATCTGTTTTGACAAGGGATGCCCAGTGTATATGACAGATATGAGCAATGAATCATTGGTTTTATCTCAAACATTAAAAATAAATATGCCTTAAATGGTGCTCAAAAATAAATTCCTGGAGACTGGAATAATATACATATAATGGCTGATTTGCAGGACAGGGGTGATGTTTAAAGGGCAATACTGAAAATAATAACAATACTTGCTATAAACGTTCAAGACCTAAACTAATACACAAAATGCACTGGATCAAAGGTATAACTATATGGATGAACACTGAAAAACTGTAGTAATACACCAATGCAAGTTTTAGATGCAAGCTACAGGCAACATATTCCACACTGCATTTGAATGAACCAATACAGACTGTCATCCCCTCCCCCCCAAAAAGATGACTAAGATTCAAGCACCAGTGACTTGGGCAGGATACTGGGCCTGTGTTTCGGTCTGGACCATTTCAGGAATTCTCTATGGAGGTTCATCCATGGAAGGATGAATTCTTAATATGTGGAAGGTGGTCATTAAGTCTTAGAAAAGGTATTACTGATTTTAAACTTACCTAAGCTATCTTGTTTTGTTTTCTCTTTGGCTTTATTTTTCTTGTCACTTTTGCAAAACTCTTGAGCATTGTTCTGAAAACTAGCCTGGTCATCATCTCTTGACAGCGAAATAGCCTCATCATATTCAGATTGACTTTCAGGATTACCTCCTGAAGAAAATGCACAGTCTATGGAATCTGAGTCTACTCTCAACTGGTTTCCTTTGTCACTATCACAGGCTGTTTTATTCACAACATGATTAGGAGCACAGTCCAAACTTTTCTGGTTTTCTTGAGCCGTCTTAGCATTAAATTCATCCTGCATAAGTTGTCGTACATATGGGCTACAAACTGATGGGTTTTCTGAAGAAAAAACCCACAGTTAATTATACTGGAAGATGAATATATATTATTACATAGCACTGAAGTGAAATCTATCATGTGAAAATCAAACCAGATTGTCAACCATTAATATCAAGCAAACTAGTTATGTTAACGAACATATTTCTCTGAGATGCAATAGAATAGTAATGTTTAAGGTCTGCACAGTTCCATTTGTAGCCAAAGGAAGAGACATCCAGTTTCAGCAAATTAAAGTAGATTGCATAACATGAATACAAAATAAATATAAATTAAATACTCATACTTGAGTGAAGTAAATCTACTGCAATGCCTTATTGTATTGTGTCCAAGTATACCCCTTTATAAGTGATAATACGATGGAACCACACTGTATACCCATTTGTAAGTGATAATACGATGTAACCATACAGTATACTCATTTATATTGATAATACGATGGAACCTTACAGTATGCCTCTTTATAGTGATAATAAAATGGAACCACACAGTATACCCTTATAGTGATAAGAAAATGGAACCACACAGTATACCCCTTCATAGTGATAATAAATGAAACCATACAGTATACACCTTTATAGTGATAATAACATAGAACCATACAGTATACCCGATTATATTGATAACAAGATGGAACCATACAGTATACTCATTTATACTGATAATAAGATGGCATTTATGACCACAGTTGCCTTGCAGCAGGATGTTTGCTATAACAAATGAGTGGTTATATCAAATAATCTGAGAAACTTCTGAATGTAAATTATATGCAGATAATATTTAACTGACTTACTGACCAAGAAATTTGTACTATTATTCATCTTTTACATTAGTCTGGTTCCATGCTTAGTACGCTCCTTGTGTTGCACTCTGCTATACTAAGTCAGGCAAACTTGGATGCCATATTGTCACATGACCAAAACAAATGGCCTCATACGGAGAGATCTAGTTAATCTAACCATGGCACATTTATTCCTTTAATATTCTCTTGCTTAATGACACAATATGAACATTACTAATACTTTTGATTTAAATTATAGCAGTCGTTATATTGTGTTCAAGCTTAACCACCAAGTCATCATATAGTTATATTTACAAATATCTTTACTAGTAGTTGAAGATGAAGGAAAAGGCCATTTGTTTTGATCATGTGACAATATGGCATTGGCGTTCGTCGGACTTAGTATAGCGGAGTGCAACGCAAGGAGCATACTAAGCAAGGAACCAGACTAACTTTTACATTTTCACAAACATATACTTTAAATTGATTTTAAAAGAAAAATTCTTTTGGATACTTCTTTGGCATAAATTGAATATAACCAGGATTTGTTTAAGTGTTTTACACCACAGCAATACTGGTTAGTTAGTGCCAAGGCATTTGGTTTCAGAGTCTTGTACACAGTGCAGGAGAGCTCACTTGGGGTATTCAAATCTTCCAAAACCCCTGAAGAGGTTTACCTAACCAGAAATGGGTTTACAATGTTCGATTTTAGAACTGACCTTTCATTGTTAAATTTGACCATGTGTGTGCATGAAGAGCCTGAATTATTCTCTTGATTCCTGTTGTCTCAGGAAAGTCATCTGTAAAAGAATACAAGATTTATTTAAAAAATTTCGCTGAAATTTCTAAAATTTAGCCAAGGCTAAAAGCATCAGATTTAACAATTTGGTGTAAATGACAATACACTTTATTAGCAATACAACTTGAAAAGTTTCACAATACATTTAAACAACTGAATTAACTTTTTTTGCATAGTCTGAACTATTTATTTTTTGTTGTAGAAAAGAAAATCAGAAGTTTATACAAAAAAAAACACAGATCCAGTTCAGTTTTTTTTAAAAATAATTATACTGTCTGCCTAGGAGGACTATCTGCTGCTACTTATGAAGCTGTTTTGGTTCATTCTGTCAGTGAGTGATTCAGCAGCTACTGAATGGCAAAACGTGGTTGTACAGAGGTCACAGATGGTCTGTGAAAATCCCTGACAGAATGTTATGGATAACCCTTGAATAAAGTTTCTTCAGCGGAAACTGAAGGAGCCCTGCAAAGACTGGGCTGTCCAATGTAGGTTGGGATGACAGCGGCAACTGTGTGGACTTCACTCAATGGTTTAGTCTGAATACACCATATAGTGCTGACATTAGATCAAAATATTTAATTACTTTTCAACTGATTAATTAATAGAATGAATATAATTGATCCACTAATAATTAACACAAAAAAAAAATAAGTTAATATTTCAATTACTGTTTGAAAATTGCAAGTGTCTTTTAAAGAATGCACAGTAGTCTATAAATAAATTTAAAAAAAACAACTAGAAATGTGATTGTGTCATAGATGCCTCACCTGCTGTTAGAACAAGGGGTGTATCTAGAAATGAGTAATGATTTATACAACAATGTATCTAGAAATGAGTAATTATTTATACAACAATGTATCTAGAAACGAGTAATGATTTATACAACAATGTATCTAGAAATGAGTAATTATTTATACAACAATGTATCTAGAAATGAGTAATTATTTATACAACACTGTATCTAGAAATGAGTAATGATTTATACAACAATGTATCTAGAAATGACTAATGATTTATACAACAATGTATCTAGAAATGAGTAATGATTTATACAACAATGTATCTAGAAATGAGTAATGAGTATTCAACAATGTATCTAGAAATGATTTATACAACAATGTATCTAGAAATGAGTAATGATTTATACAACAATGTATCTAGAAATGAGTAATGATTTATACAACAATGTATCTAGAAATGAGTATTGATTTATACAACAACGTATCTAGAAATGAGTAATGATTTATACAACAATGTACCAGGGGTTAATGTACCAGGGGTTAATGTGTTAAACAAGGCTTTCCGACATTTATTTTACAAATTGTCAAGAAAGCAAATTTTTTAAAGTAAATTATGTTTCTCCGAGAATACTTACCCGATCACATTAACGTTAGGGATAAAAGCCTGCTACCTCTCGAATCCAGCCCTACTAAAAGACGAAAATTCGTCTTTTCTATGTACTATAGACAAAGGGCAATAACAGGATCTTGCATGGCTGCTGCTCATGACTTATCTATGGAAGAAAGCGAGCCAATGACGACTCTTTGATTGCCAATGGATGGTATCCTATTTTTGGCTACTAAGCCTGGCTGCATCAAGAGGACCACCGAACCATCTGATCTGAACTGAAGATAGTTTGGGTCACTGGAAAGGGCATGTAACTCACTCATCCTGCATGCTGAAGCTAAGGCTATCAAGAAACATGTTTTGTATGATAGTAGCTTTAATGAAGTGTGGGCTAAAGGCTCAAATTTGTCTGAATTGAGCCATGTTAAAACCCAGGACAGATTCCATTTAGAAACACGTTGAGGGATTTTGGTCGATTGAACTCTAAATTGGCTAAAAGATCTGACAGATCTTTGTCATGCCTGATATCACATTTACCATGATGGCGGAATGTGTCTGATATCATGGAGCTGTAGCATTTGATAGTAATTGGAGCCAACTGTTTCTCCTCGAAAAGCCAGAGAAAAAAGTCGGTCAGTTGAGGGATTGAGACACTCAAAGGGACGATGTTATTGATATGGTACCAGTCCCTAAAAACATGCCACTTTTCCTCGTAAGCCTTCAGAGTAGAGGGCCTTCTTGCTCTTAAGATTCTCTCCACAATCGAAGGTTTAAATTGTTTGTCTCACAAGGCCGTCTGGACAAGAGCCAAGCGTGAAAATAAAGACGGTCCGGACAGGGGTGGAACACCCACGACCGCGGTTGCTTGAAAAGATTTGGGCTGACTGTAATCTTCCTGGGTAGATCTATCACCAGATCAAGTAGATCGGTGACCAAGGAGTTGTTCCATGTGAGAGGGGCAATCAGAATCATCTGACAGTTATGACCCCTTAATCTCTGGATTATTTTCAGTACCAAGACCGTGGGAGGGTATGAGAATGCCCACATGCCCAATGTGTCACTGACGCAAGAATGATCGTATCTCGGGCGTGATCATTATTGTGTGATTGAGGGGACTTGAAAAAAGGGCGCTATTGTGCTAGTAACGTCATTTGTAAGGGGCGCATAAAAAGATGGCCGAGCGGGATCAAGTCCGCCGCCGCATTGAATAATCAGAGGAGTTGCAAGAATTCTCTCGCTAAAATGCACATCCTGTTGGAAATGACTCGACGTGTTCGACTATCCAGATGATCTCGAACACGAGGAAGCCTTACCAGATTCAGATCGGTGAGAAACTCCATACCCAGATGGACCAAAACTCTGGGATGGACAGAGATCGGACTTTTTCCAGTTCACGAGAAAGCCTAGATGATCTAAAAGGGATAGAAGATCGTTTCTGCCTTTGAGCAGAGTAGAACTTAACATATGTGTCTGAAGGATGTCGTCCAAGTACACTGCCGTCACTTTAAATGAAGTCGCACGGAACAGGGTGACGACGCAATTGATAACCTTGGTAAAAGCCCAAGGGCTGATGTTGAGGCCAAAAGGTACGACATGGAACTGATAAACCGAGTCGCAATAAGCAAAACGAAGAAATTTCCATGACTCTGTGGATAGGGGCATGAAAATATGCATTGGTCATATCTAGACTGACGGCATACCCGTCCTGTCGGATTTAAAGACGGATTGATCTTGCCATCGCCACATTGGATATCAGTGGTAAAATGTATTGGTTGAGGCGACTCAGGTCGAGAACGGCCTCTGGATAAGAAACAGCCAGGAATAAAACCCCAGCGATTGCGGGGTTTATTCATTATCATTATTTTTTTTTTTCTTATTTTTTTTTTGTAGAAAGGTATCCTCCCGATCTGATGATACATCTGTGAAGAGGGGAGAGGAGGACAGAGGAGGGGGATGAATAAATGAAATCCAAAGTCCCTCCGAAATGACCTGAATCACCCAATTGTTCTGAGGTAATAAAGTGGTCCAGTGGTCCTTAAATTGGAGGAGGCGGCCGCCCACAGGTAGGCTGTCCATGGGCGGTGGGGAGGGTATGTCAACATCTAGAATTAGGAGGCTTAATGGCGGAGAAACTTGGGTTCTTGCCGCCTCTGTATGGTTGACTTCTAGCTTGATTGGACTATTGTCTCCCAGTATTGGGTTAGGATCTATTCGGCACATTTGATTGTAAGGATCCCTTTTCCCTGGTCTGCCTATCATCCCTCCTCTGTGGCATGGGATGATTGTTTCGAAACGCCTACAAAAGTTGGGCAGCGAGTTGGAGGGGCAGTTCCTGAGCTGCCTGCCTCTGAACTTCTTCAATTTTTCCCCCAAAGAGTAAAAGTGACCCAAACGGAGACATGCATCACGTCGTATCAGGTCTAAGATGGCAGAAGCAGTCAACGCATTGACCATGGTATGGTGAGCTGCCCTGTTAATAACTCTAGCAATCCGAACCATCGCTTCCCAAGCATGGTCATTGCCAGATTTTCCTGGGAGTTGGAAAATGGCTAATGAAGCCAAGTCTAACATTGAAGATGTATCGACTACGTTTCGGACTAGCTTTGACGTGGCATTGGAGATCAGTACTGAAGGCGTCTGATTGAGTTTTGTACCAGCTACACTAGAACGTCGCTGGTACATGGCTATCTGAATTTTGCCGACTGTGGAAGGAGCAGGAAGGACATTATCTCTTCCTCCCATTCAGGATCTACAGACGCCTTAACTTTGTAGTCTTGAATGGCGGTAGGAGGTGGTGGGCATTCAGAAGTTGCCAACACCCTATAAATTTCTTCCACTGCGGCTTTGAAGCTAAACTCAGTCCATTCCATGATTGGATCTGTGTACGGCTGATTTGCAAGAGTTTCGTCACACTCACTGTGTGCCGAGTCGTGTTCTGGTCAACGTTCCCTTTAAGCTGCGCGCACAGCTGTCAAGCATCCCCGCACAGCTGAATTGTCAATTTTTGCTCAATCCAACGTTAAATTTTTCTCGTCTCCATAATGCTTGCGCAGTGCAGTGAGCACTGCGCGCACATCTACCATTTGCTTAGAGGGAGCGTTGGTTCTGGTACAGCTTGCATCTTTGGATAGAGCATACCAGGTGACATAGATGATGCAATTCCGTCATCCTTGACAATTTCACTAATTCTCCCTTGTGGAGAAGCCGTGAACATATGGATGGCCGGCACTGCCGGCTGATTTGTCTGGTGAAAGGTTGGCCTGAATGTCAGCGACTATCCGGCTAGAACCATTACCGGCTGCTCCAATGGCATGGCTGGATGGACAGATTTCTCACTAAAATCTCCATCATAGTATTGGTATGTTGCCAGCGGTACAGCTTGACTGATGGATTTGTCACTAAAATCCCCGTAAATCATAGTTGGTCTGACCGTTTTAGCAATAAGGTCCCCATGCTGGGACGGCTGGACGGCCGGTGACGTTGACGTTGTATAATGAAATAGATCCAATGGATCTGTAAAAACCCCATGCATCCTGACTCACAGGCTTGAAGGCCGTGCTCGGACATGTGGCTGGACTTACACCCAGTGGGCAGCCGAAAATTGGGGAAACACTCCCCCAAAGAGGTAATATCTGACCTGATGTCAATAGCTGCATCGTAGTTTCCTGGACCAAACGACGCATCTGTTCAAAGGCAGACTGTTGTACCATGTCAACATTATTTTCTTCCATTGCCGCTGATGTTACTGTGGCTGACGTTTGCAGACAATGAACTTTAGGTGGGGGTTTCCGACCTATTCCATCTATCTCTCCCTTTTTCTGCCTTATGGAATACATCAGCCCATATTGGCTCTGTCCACGTATTACACACGCTGCATGGTATAGATGATGTACACTTAGTACATACAATACAAGTCTCATGGTTGTTTTCTTTTGTTTTAACTTTTTGCATTTCATGCATTTGGTTGACATTTCTACTGAAATGAAAAAAGAAGATAAAACAAAGCACAAATTAGCAATTCAGCATGTTATTAATTCGCTAATACCACAACCGTTACTAACGGAGTAAGCGAAATTATTCAGTGCTAACTCGTAAATGACAACACAAGTACCGCATTAGCGTGTTGTAATGTGGTCGTCAATAGACGAAGTCCATAAAAGGTGACAAAGTCACACAAAATTTGAAAATATTGTAAAATAATGTATACAACCTGTAGAAAAATGATTGTCAACACAATAATTTCAAAATGAACTTCGGATGGTCAGATTTTACACTAAGATGGCTTGGATTATATAGAGGTGTAATTGTATGTTGTGAACAGTACTAGTGAAGCTTAAAAACTGGAGACACCTGGCGGTGGCAAGGGGAGATAAGAGGCAAGAGTTATTGCCCTTTGTCTATAGTACATAGGCCCAACTTGATTCTATCGCCCGAGCGGAGGACCGTGATGATACTATCACGTGATTCGGCGTATTAACCGGGTGATCCAATCAAGGAAGAAAAATACGGCGAAAATGGCGGAGATAGCAATGTGTATGGCAGCAATTGAGTTTATGGAGTCCGATACTGATGTGTTTCTAGACTCAGGCGTTGAATGTTTATATACTTTGTAAGTATGCAAATCTTGTTTCATTATAGGAATGGTTCATAGTGCGTTCGTGTTGTCATTTTATTGTTGGTTGTGGTGGATTTCCTTATTTATTATCACAGGCACTTGATTCTGGGTAATTCATGTATAGACTCACCATATATGGTGATTGCACAGGGACATTGTTACAGGTTAGATCCTGATTCATGGACGGATACTCCTAATTTGCTTTGTAACGAGCCCCTGTGGGTGAGTGTATACATGAATTTACCCAGAATCAACTGCCTGTGATTTTAATGTAAGTGTTTTCAGAAATTTTTACTCCTCAAGCATAAGTAGGATTTCAGTGGAAATATTACACATAATTTGTTTGGAATTTCTGCTGCCAGCTATCTTTACAGAATATTAAATAAGGTTAAAGAAAGATGGATGCATGTTTTAGGTATTTTATGTGAAATTCGCAAATTGAGATAGCTCTTATAATAAATCCAGTTGCAGTTGTAAAGTAATGTGTTAATTAGCTTTATACATATTCTTTTTCCAGGTTGCGTGACGAGAGGATAAAAGTTGAGAACTTCTGTTCACAAACATTGCCTTTGTACTCAGATCACCAGTTTAGGAGAATTCTTCGTGTACCAAGGAATGTTTTTAGTTTTCTTCTTGATGCTCTAAAAGATGATTTAAAACATACTCCACATTTTGGTGGTAGGCATCCAGTGCAGCCAGAAGATAAATTAGCAGTATTCTTGAAATATGTTGGATCCACAGACACATTACTAGACATTGGACAGCTTTTTAATTTAACAGAATATAGTGTGATAAAGGCAAGAAGAGAAGTAACTGAGGCTATTTTAAACAGACTTCTAGCTACAACAATTAAGTGGCCTATTCCACAAGAGCTGAACAATGTGACCAATGAATTCAATAACATGACAGCCCAGAACTTTCCTGGGATAGTAGGAGCAATGGATGGTTCCCACATTCCCATTGCAACCCCACTGGAATCACCTCAATCATTCTGTTGTGCTCCAGGCTGTCTGTAAGCCTGATCTAACGTTCATTGATGTTTGTGTTGGATGTCCAGGCAGAATGCATGATGCCAACATCCTTCGGAGATCTGAACTTTGGAGCACTGGGTGGCAAAAGTGCAATTTTGGGAGATACCATGTTATAGCTGATGCTGCATACCCTTGTCTTCCATGGATTATGACACCCTATAGAGACAATGGTCATCTTACACTACAGCAGCGTGACTACAACAGAGCACTATCACATAGAAGACAAGTTATTGAACGTTCATTTGGTATACTGAAACAACGGTTTCGGAGACTAAAGATGTGTGTAGACATCAAAGATATTGATGAACTGAACAAGGTGATTTTGGCAGTATGTATACTACATAACATATGCTTACTTGAAGACCCAGAACAACTTTTTGATGATGAAGATAATGATGACCCAGGCAACCCTTGTCTCCAGCCTATACCAGATATAATTAGACCTTCAAACACAAATGCGATGGGCAAGCTGAAGAGAATTCGGATTACTAATAATTTGTAAAATCACTCAATAATAACTAAAATGAATGCTGTGTTTTGTTATTTTTTATTAAAACAAAATAAAAACATTATGCTTCTACTTGGCACATTTCAAACTAAAATAGGAAACCAATACATGTCCACCACACAACCCACAAAACAAACACATTTTAATACAAAATATAACAAAAATCTCAAATAACTAAAATGAATGCTGTGTTTTGCTATTTTTTTTTAGTAAAACAAAAGAAAAAAAATTATGCTTCTACTTGGCACATTTCAAAGTAAAATAGGAAACCAATACAACATGTCCACCACACAACCCACAAAACAAACACATTTTAATACAAAAATATTTTTAAAATGTCAAAGAGTTGTGGCAAATGTTTTGGTTTCAACTAACTTCTGAATTTCTGAATGTGACATGATGGTCTACCTGAAATGAGAAAATTATATTTTACATATATACCAGTATATTGCTGAATGTAAACATGTATAATTACCTGGGTGCTATTACATCACATCTGATTTATGCATTATATATTACTATGTAATGAGCAAATTTTTTTCATGATGATCTCTTGGAATGTATGAAACAAAAAACCTACTAAGTATGCCACTCCCAAAACCAGCTTTGTACCAAAGATCAATATCAAGATTATCAAAAGTATTTTGAAAAAAGGATAAGAAATGTGTACTAGGTCACCAGCATTGCAATCACACTTGATACAATGGAAGTGGAACTAATTTTGTTTGCTGTACAAAAGTACAGAATACTACTAAGTACTAACACTTGATGATGCTGTTACTGTCAAAAAGGTAATATCTATAACAAGCCTTGTGCAAGACAAAAGTATTAGTTGGAAGTTTACTACAATATGTTCATGGAGTTATGCATAAATATAAATATATACACACTTTTTGGCAGCTAAAATATCCACCATGCTCTTGAAAACACACATTTTCTCCTCATGCTGTTTCATCATCAATTCCTCTTTTCTCTTGCTTTCTTTCTCAAGATACAACAGCATCCGATCAATATTTGATTTTGATTTTTTTGGTGGAGTTTGATCACCTAAAATGGGAGACATAAGTTGCAGTTAATAAAGTACCATGCAATATCACCAACAAATGCCCCATATGTTTGTAACTTTTATCTTTAGATCTTTGAATGTGGTTTGCAGTATGCAATGTCTTTACGGTATTTATATATTGGCATAGTTCAACCAAATTTATCCAGTAGTTAAAACATAAAACATTGACATGCAGGTACAAGTTGATATGGAAACACGTGTTGATAATATATATACATGGGCAACAATGAACATATAAACAATGTTTCCTTAGTCAAAAGAGACAACTCAAAATGTGGTAGTTATGTTGAGTAACAACTAAAGTAGGTTCAAGAGTTAGATTACATGGATACAATTATTAGTAGCATATGACTGTATAACATACAGTTTATAAATATATTGGCAGATGCTGTATATTACAAATTTAGAAAAACCCAGAGAAATGGGGTTATGTAAATTTACCAATAAAAATTTGCTTCTTCAACTGTTTTACACCTGTTTATTTTGGACAAGGTAAACCAGACATTTTTTTAAATTAAAAATGATGGGCAAAAAAAACAACACAGGGTTCAAGTGTCAATGGACATGGGGCCAAAGATTATAGGACACCTTAAATTCCACACTCAAAGTGTAGCACTAATCTGTGCTAAGTGATTCTGCATATAAATCAGTTAAAATGAAATATTACTTTCAGTGTCTTCACTCTCATCCCTTCTGTTCATGTCCTTGTCTTGTACTGGAGTGTTGTCATTTTCTGAAAACAAAAAAATAAATTACAAATAAAATATAAAAACTAGAAAACAATATTTTGACTTTTATAAATAAGATCAGTATTTTAATCAAAATGTTTTCTCTTTCATACTCTGTGTTAACACAGCTGTAGGTCATCTGTAAATACACTACAATACTGATTTAAGCACTGAATAAAAATTATTTTGCTGTTAATTTATACTAGTACATGTGTTGCTAGAGAAGCAATACATCTTTCATTAGGATGAGAGTATGACATTATATAAGTGGAAATTTCCCATCTTGACATCCATATATACAAAGTAAAGTGGGAGGGAGTGCTGCTTCCCCATCCAATATGGGGAAAACTTCCAGGTTCCTGCCATAATTTCAGATACTGCTGACCTGGTCAACTAAAATGTATTAAATGAGTAAATGATGCTTCACCGTAAATAGTCATACATGCCTTTTTGATATTTTGAAGAGTTCAACATCCTAACATTAGCAACATGCTTTTCATCTCCAAATGCTTCTTCAAGCTCCTCTGGTATAGAAAAACCTTCACCACCACTGCGATTTAATCTCTCAACTGCTCGCTTATATTTCTCTTGTAATCCTCTTATTTTCAGCCTACACTTGTCACCAAATTTTGAGTTATCCATGGCTACATCCTCTGAAATGTTCTTTTTCACCATTTCCCCTAACTTTGCCCAAGGCAATTTCCTGTTTTTATTTTCAATATAAATGCTAAGTAGGGCCTTTATATTTTTGTTTGTCCAGAGTGCTTCTGAAATGATATCAATAAATTTTAAAATATTTACAAGTGGAGAAAAAACAACAGTCTGCATACGTATGTATGTATGTATGTATGTATGTATGTATGTATGTATGTATGTATGTATGTATGTATGTATGTATAAATTTCACATCAGCACAATGAAACCAGTGCCAGTGGTTAAACATTGCCATTAGCAAACAAAGCAAGAAATAATTATGGAGAATAAAGGAATATACTAAAATCTCTTCTGCAAACAAAAAGTATAAATTTATTCATCCAGGTGGAGTTTGTATTCTGTGGATTTGAATTCATGCAGCCTGGTCACCATATTTTTTATGCTTTGTTTAAAGTAAATTTTTAACAATTCCAATATTTCTAAGTTTTGCGTCAATATATTATAAAGCACCTTGATGATCCAATTGAGTAGTTTCTGGTTCAGATTCTTCATCTGCCTCTTCTCTGTCACTGAGAACAGCTAACACAAATTGGTCCAAGGCTTCATTGTCTGCAGGAAATAATAATGATTTAAACAAAGTTATTTGTATGCAAATTTGGTCCTAAAAAAATCAGCTATGCATAAGCCTCTGTCACAGTATTAGTGGCATCAATACTTTGTAAAATATACCATGAATTTACCTTGCATGTATCTACATTAAATGTGTATGGATATATATGCATGTACATGTATATACTACTACATGTTGGTTTTAGCAACTAAATAGGATATTTGGAAGTGGATTAATTGTTTAATTATTTCCAGAACTTACCACCTGACACCATCTTTTCTTTCATGGCTGTGTCCACATAACCGGAGAGAATTCCATGTTTTGGATGCTTAACAGTAATAAAGTGCCTACAATAAAATAAAATGTGATCATAAGAATGTTTCTGTTGTATTCAGTAAAAAATGTTTTTGAAAGCAGTGAAGAGCAATCATTGGCTAAGTTTGAGTGGTTGCTAGGTCACTAAAAGCAATATGAATATTCTTCAATCATGTTGATTTTTCCCTTAACACTATTAGAGTTTTTGATAACAATACGGTTCTATACCTGAATGTAAGTATTCTTTTTAAAATGACCTTTACCACCCAATTTTTTATATTTGGACATTTTTTTGTGTGTAAATGTCAAAATTGGGGTGGCAAGGGTCAGGGGAAACTCGGATTAAAGTCCCTGGTGTATTGCAAAAGTGACCAGATTAAAGATTATTAATTGTTTTAATATATATCTCATCGTTTCTTGGCAAAAATTTGGTAACAGTACATGGATACTCACCTGTCTTCTTCTGCTGTCGCCATCTTGGTTTAAAATAGGCCGGAGTGTTTAGCACGGGTGACAAACGGTCGCACGGGGGTATATACTTACGATGAATCAAGTACGGAACGGGCGGTGTGTACAATCCGGGCTAGAACGGGTTATCGAATCAAGTTGGGCCTAGTATTTGAAGGAGAAATGGCTAAATTTGTAATTTATGTGCAATATTGATGCACAAGTGATTAAATACGCAAGGAATATTCAGATTTAGTGATGTCATCAAAGTGCACCCATTAACACATGAGCAAATTTTGGGTGAAAAAAATAAATGGGTCCAAAAATTATTTTTTCCCCTCTATATTTTGTAGTGTAACTAAAACATCCAGATTATTTGGTATCATTGTAGATCTAAATCTGTCTACCTTTCTATAATACCATCCATTTTAGTGTATCATACATGACCTTGATGCTACAGAGTTTGGAAGTAGGCTACTACCTCCTGCCCCATAAATGTGATGTCAGGGGTTGATGTGTTAACATTCTTGTATTTGTTCTATAAACACTTGATACATTAATAATAGCAAAATCATTTTATTTATTTATAGACAGTGTGATTAACTATACAGCAATCAATATAGTTGTAATGCCTTAATCTGGTCTTGGTCCTTTGCATATAAAATATGGTGAATAGTCCTGTTCTACTGGCATGGGCATACTGCAAAAGCACAACTTGATTGGAATACAATGTTTCATCTTACAAGACAATCACTGTACATACAGTCTGACAGTACATGTGGCCTATGTAATAATCAACTGTTTGAAATGGAGAATGTTTGCACTTTATGAAGATGGCATAACTGCCACCCCCCACCCTGAGTACAAAAACACTGATTACTTGGGAACAAATTACTGATTTTCAGGAACGAATTCTGATTTTTAAAATTTCAATGCATATGTAACTATTTTGATCTATGTACATTGAGGTTATCTCTGGCATTTACCTACGTCATATGTTCAGGCTGAACTGTGTGTGATGAAGCAGGAAGCTGATGTTTATTAGCTTTTTTGTGCCCAATAGCAAAGTCATGTTACACAATTTGCAAAATGACAAATTTTCTTCTTTACTATATTGTTTCACAAATCTATACAAGATGGCACAAATTACCTTCTAGTTGTTTCCTTCTATTTTTCCTGCCAAAAATTCTGAATATTCCGGTTTCCTATTTAACATGATTATAAGCTGAATATTATGAAGACGAGATACAGCAACAGCAGTAACTATTGCGAAATCCAATATGGCGGATAACGACAGGCAATGTAGCCTCAATTATGAATGAACCAATCGTATTGTAGAACTGTTTTCGTATACACATGTGATACATTCTGTCAGAATAGAAACCAAGTGCCCGTTCTAAACTGACAATCCCAAAGAAATTTATTATTATTGTTTTAATTTTAAAAAAATGTATTGTTTGCCAAAAAAATGTACACCCGTATTCAGGTCCAAAATAAAGGACAAATACAGAAAAAATGGGACAGTTGGCAGCTATGTGATGGTATAGCTCCCTCATATGTATGGACATATAAGAAACAACTGAAGTACTAGAACCGACATTAATGGCTGTTATCATTGAAAAACAATGATATGATTGGTAAATGTTTAAACCTAAAACATGCTAAGTGAGCACGTGGAAGGAGGATGATGGCCAAGCAGTTACCTGCAATATGATGTGAGGGAACATATGACACAAATTCATGGACTCTCTCTGTGAACAGATCACATTCTGACTAAAGCTGAAGTCCTAAATTTTCACGTGTGTAAAAATTCGTACAAGATCTGTGGTGCCATTATGCACAAACTTTCATGAACTAGCGCCAGTTGACTGGTGATTGTCTGGGCAGCAATAAATCATATGCCAACTGTCATTGACCTGGCTTCGCATAAAATTCAATTAGTTGATTCTATACAAGGCATTTCAAGTGCATGCATCCAGGTAGATAAAATATAAAGTCAACTGGAAAATACAGTAGTGCCAAATGACTGAAAACAGAGTTAGTGGTATCATAATTTTAATTCACTTAAACTAATACTTTAGTAACCTGTTTCAATTAAATGATAATAAAACTAGAATTTTCTGTACACTCAACCAGAGATGCTGCATTATTTGTGCATACATTGAATAACAGTCTTTCCAAAAACACTGGATCAAAAAAAGATCGTGTTGGTCAGGGAAATAACAGATATTTCAAAAACCTGACATACAACAGTGCAAACCTGCCCAGGCACTTTAAAATCTACCGATTCCATTTTCAAGGGCACAAAGCCTCAAAAGATAATTACACAAACAACAATATAACAAAACACAAAAATGTGAGTACTGTTCAAGGTCTATATTGTGTTTGCAAAAGATAAGTACAATAGAAAATAAAAGTTTGACAATGTTGAGTGTTGCAAGGCAGGAATGTCTACAACTGACTCTAATCGTCAGATTTAGTATGATAAATGTCTGTTTTGATTCTCTCAGATATCCTGAAATTCTAATGGCTCTTGGCAGACTTTGTATAAGTTGTGACAAAAATACATCATACTTATAACATCAAACAATAAATTACCATCCTCATCACTGTCCTCTTCTGGTGCAAGCTCCACAAGTTCAAAATCATTGTCAATACACCACTCCTGAACTGTAAGTCTCTTGACCTCTGCAATTTAATGTAAATATAAATTTACTCAAGATTCAGCATTCTATAAATCTGAAATGAATGTATTTTTTATATTACTACTCTATGGTCTTAAACTAAGTAATAGAAAAGATCGAAAATCAACAAGTTTGGTAAAATTCAACACAGAATTTATTTCCCTAGAATATAAATGGAAAATTTTAAAAGAACTTAAAGTATTGTAAATGAAGTCCTCTCTATAAGATCATCCATGCATGACAAAGGCTGTCACTGCTTTTCCTACTAAATGACTAATTTTGTTTAAAATGTTGAGACAAAATAATTAGTTGATGCATATGCCCATTCAGATCTAAGTATTTTTCCACAGCTTCAATTTTGGGAAATTTACTGAACATGATTGACAGGGCCTGGATGTTAGCCCACGATCAAAGCATTGCTGTGAAACATGTGACCTTTACCACATGGTGAAAGGACTGTGCATGAGTTTCACAGAATGAATTGGTTTAGCTTAAAATGGTTTATCCAAATTATGAAGAAAATTGATCATGGAATTCATAAACAAATGAAAAAACTTTAAAACCTGCAGGCAAATTTCTATAACTGACTTGTACAGGGAAAATCCCATTGCCCAATATTCCTTGGAAAAGAAAAATCGAGCAAGTTAGTCAAGTTTGTTCCTTTAATAACTTCATCTGGCCATTCTTGAGTATACACAATGCCTGAGTTTACCTTTCTCCATTTATTTATTCATATCCTATGATATTACAGTAAGCAGTCATTGACAGCTGTCATATGTGTGCAATCTCTATTACCGCTTGAATTCATATATGGCTGCTAAGTCCTAATAAAAAAACACTTAAAACAAAACAGATCTGGTATGATTAATTAATATTGTTTTAAATGGTTTTGTTATGTTGTGTTCAATGGTTTTGTTATGTTCACTCACCCAAGATATTCTGAGTGGATCACTCATTGATTTCAATCCAGTTAGTTAAATGTAACTAAATTAATAAAATGCACATAACTGACATATGTTGGTTCATTTATGAATCAATTAAATATAAACTTCAAAAACACAGCTGGTCAGATTATCTTTAAAGTACCACGATCAGAGCACACCCTACACTGGCTATCATATCGATCCAGAATCAAACACAAAATTTGTTCTCTTTGCTTCGTTTAACTGATGGACTCCAGTCCAGCATACCTATCCGGCCTCACCAATGTGTACACACACACCAGCAAAATACTTCTGACAATTGTATACTCATCATTCCCACTATGAAAACAAAGTCATATGGACAACACTCTTTTGCATACCAGGGCCCAGCAACATGGAATGAATTGCCCATTGAAATGAAACACAAAGACACAGTGATCCCTTTCAAGAGTGCTCTTTTTGACTGCAAGAACAAACTTATAAAGACCTAATAATGTTTCCTACCTTAAATATTTTCAGCGATTTTTATGTTTTCCAATTTCATGGTTTTTGTTTTTGGTTTTTCGGTAGTCATATTAATATAGATGTTGTAAAGCGTATAGAGCTTCGAAAGATTAGGCGCTATACAAAGTCCTCATTATTATAATGATTATTTAATTTGCAATTAACTTTACACAAAATTTTTATCAATGAAAATGTCACTACTGGAGGCAGAATCTTAATAAATTAATAAAAAATTTGATAAGTTGTATGAAGTGAAATTCGTTTTTAAGCTCCATCTTTAAAATTGGTTTAAATCATCATATTAAATGCAATGTGCTCTCTTGAATTCAAACATGAAATATGTCAATCTAATGTAACAGCTATGTCCTCAAGTGTATTGGCAAGAACTAAATCAAGTGCCATCCATGCTATGATATTTCACTGGCGAAAGTAACTGTTGTAATGCTGCACTGAATTAAAAGCAGACATGTTTTTAATTATCTAGTTCATTACGTCTTTTGTATCAAATAAATCACGTGGAATCCAAGAAAAGTTAATTTTAAGAAAAGGAATCTTGTTTAGTTGTGAATTGAATCAACAACTAGACTGGTGCTCTGCTTCTTAAGCTTCTTATGTATAGCAGAGTGCCAAGCATTGAGCTTATGAACCAGATCAATCAACAACAAGAGATGCAGTGACATAATACACAAAAATGTCTCTACATACACACAAAGGTTGTTGAAACCAGTTGGAATAATGTTAACAATATTTTGTAGGATCAGCATCTTAAAAATAATGGTAGTTCTCACAGAAAAACGAATAACTTTGTTAGCAAAAGCATTTTATTGACAATTACTCCCAGAGCAATTATAATAACAACTTCTCCCAGTGCACTCCTTAACATCTGATGTGCAGCTAGGATGGCAGAACATTTTTTTTGGGAGGTTGCTCAGTAACTTGTACCCTTGCTGATAATGCCATCTATGTTTTGGACCCTCTTGTGCACAAATTACTGATGAAGACGTGTAAATGGCTGGTGTGCATGTGCAAAAATACTCCTCTGTCTTATCTTATTTCTTTTGTTGTTAATTTCCAGAAAAACTTTCAATTTTTAAAAAAAAGCTTGCAAACTAACCTTAAGCTTCTTGAAGGATCACTCTGTATCAGTGCCAGATTAAGGCTTTTCAGAGCCCTAAGTACTATAATATTAATATGCCCCCCCCCCCTTCATAATGTGAGATTCACAACTATATTAAAAGTTAGAAAGGTGGGGAAATACCAGTGCTGAAATCATTCCAAATCAAAATACAGATGCAGATCAAAATGGTCATCTTTAATTCATTCATGTTTATCATAAACAATTAATTTGAATTTTTTCTGGTACCCATAATGGGCTGTACCCTAAGCACATAATGAATGTGTAAAGTGAATAGCCCCGCACTGCTCTGTTTGCAAAATTAAGTGTTTGGCATAGATGTACAGTAAGATTTCACTTTTTTTCCTCTGCTAAACTACTGGAATAATAGTTAGACAAGTCACATCTGAGAAGTCAATTTTTAAAATGATCTAGTCTTCATTTCTTCTTTGAATTGGTTGGAAATATTTTGGATTCCCCCCCCCCCAAAAAAAAAATCAATGAATAATGCAGGCTTTATTTTTTTCTTTTCTACTTTTTTTAAAGTTTAAATTTCTAGAAAATTTCATTCAACAAAGGAGTATACTAAAAAAACAAAATCTCTACATGGAGCCATGGTACTTTATAAGTTACATAAGTTTTAGATAAAGATGTGCAATAAAAAACAATTTACATCATATGAATGCAAGGATATGCATTTATATTACTGCATTATCTAGTTAGTTTTCATCTCAGTGTTGTGGACATGTTGTTTGCACTTTTGTTAAAAATTCAAATGAGATGTCAAAACAGAAATAAAAAAGTGTCATTCTTTTAAGCATTGTAGAAGGATTTGTGTAACATTTTGCATTCAACAATGCACACAAAAATACACATACATGGACAGTCCATGGTTATGTAGCAGAAATAATAGAAACATTAACATGTATCATATCTGTATATGTATCATTCACCATGATTTTCAGTACACTGGTGACACACCAACATCTTTATCTCTGGTTCAAGCTGGCTAAGGTAGGGCAACCAGGATTTCACAGAATCAAAGCTGTTTTTCTGGAGGAAAAAAAAAAAGATAATAATAAGATAATGTTAAACAAATATTTATATTTAATAGCAATTAAAAAGACCTTTACCACTGAAAATGACAGGTACTTAGCGATATATAGAAGTTTTCATAACATTTTTATACAGCAACATTCACATTTGACCTAGTGTGAATTTTACTGTGTATAAACTTGTAATGAAAACTTATATAACCCGGAAACAAAGAGACACTAGCTTAACTAAAGACTATCATCTCCACTGAAGTTTTCAAACAATCAAGGTTCAAGTTGGACGAGGTCACCAAGTTTGGAGTTTGTTTCTATGTAATTGATGATCGAGCGACAGATTTAGGGAAAAAAAAGGTGCCCCAACAACTGGAGCACTATATGGTTGGATCTGTGAGTGTTGATTAAGAATAAATAAAATTAATAATGAAAACAAACCAAACCAATTTGTATCTTTATGGTAAAGAATTGATAAATTTATATTAATCAGGATTAAAGTTCACTAACAATTTAGTTGCATATAAGCATAACATGTCACACACATTATGACATCATAATCTTGATGATATCAGTATTTTTCCTTGGGATGCAATGTATCTACTGGGATTATTTCTTCATCAGCAATGGTTTGTTGTTTTTGCCTTTATTTTTGCAGACTGTGCTGTGTAGTCTGCAAAGGTCTGCTGTTTATGTCTTTATTTCTCCTGACTGATATGGGTAGGCTGAGGCTAGAACCAAGTGTAAAGTATTAAAAAAATTCTGTTTTTACCCAAAATTTGAAAAATATCATTGTTTCTAAGATTTTACTATATAGTTTATGATATTCTTAATTAAAATTTCTTGTTAAACTTTATGGCATCATAACTTCTGGCTAATGGCTCTCAAAATTAGATGTGTTCTGTTTCTAAAAATTGCATAATTAAGATACATCAACATATCAAGAAAGTAAACACTCCTGGGTGTTCTTTTACAAACATTTATCATGTCAACATCTAATCCATTCAATATGGAATTGAAATTGATTTATATCCTCTTTTTAACCTAAAAAGTATATAAGTAAACAAAATACACAAATTTATAAAAAGACTTTGTAATTTGATCTATGACTCTCTGAACAAAGCATCCAGTCATTATCAAAGAGGAATCATTTAGAAAATCTACCATAATTTTGTATATCTCAAACATATATCTTCAACTATCAGTTTAAATTTACTTGAAATTTACAACTTAGTGTCTTATTTTCACTAAAATTCTGCATCACAGTATATCCAACATCTGAAAATGCAACATGCTTTCCAAATGGTTGAACATAAAAATTTACATAAGTCCATAAAACATTATCAGAACATTTGACATCTCAACTCTTCATGTCATGTAATACCACAGAGAATTTCATGTGGCAACTTTTCTCAAATTAATTTACAAAGTATAACTGTAAAGGAATCTTCATAACAGTATTTATTTGATGATATGAGGCCATTTTCTTCACAGGCTGAGGTTTGACCATATGAATAGTGCAAGCAACATGTGTGTTTATGTATACAGGGCTAGAAATAAGCTGTAGCCCACTTGCCCAAGGCTAGTACATTTCTTGTTGTCAGACTATAGTAGTTGATTTCATAATGGGAATAGTCATGTGACTTGTAAAGTTTTAGTTGTTGCCAACACTGTTTTGTGAGATGGACTAGTGATGATTTTGCAGGACTTGCAAATTTCTCAATATACAAGTCTTTATGGCTACAAAGAACATTTTATTAAATTATATGCTTGATATAATTAAAAAGTTATTTGAATTGCTTTGCACAGACTTAAATGTTGAAACAGCTGTTGATTTTAGGGACAAGATAGTGGGTTAATTGCCCTTGATTAGCAGCAGCAGCTTATATGTCGTTTTATAGGAAGTATCACTTTTATACTTATTATTCATTTAATGGTTCAAATGAAATTTCAACAGGAAATATATTCTAGAATGACTCAAATCACACATTGCCAGCATATATCCACTTGAATGACTCAAGTCATGTCTTTATTCTGATGGCTCAAGTGACATGTCACCAGGAAATATCCACTTGAATGACTCAAGTTATGTGTCTCTACTCTGATGGCTCAAGTGACATGTCACCAGGAAATATCCACTTTAATGACTCATATTATGTGTCTCTACTATGATGGTTCAAGTGACATGTCTCCAGCAAATATCCACTTTAACAGCTCAAGTGACATGTTACGATTAAATATCTACTTTATCCCTAACTTCATTGTTGTCACATTGCAAGGAAAATAACCAGATTGCAACGCGTATATGCTAGACCATGATGCTAATAATTTCACGTAATAAAGGCTACCAGGTCTGTCAAGCGAACAGTGAGGTGTCAAGCCAGTTTTGTGACATGGACAGAGGAACTCATGACTGGCGCCTTATTTTGGCCCAGCCAGTTACATAATATGGTTCACAGGTAAGTGATGAAGTCCTGTGTTCGGATCAAAGGAACATCAAGTGGGGGTTGTAAATTAACCCTTGACAGACTACAGAGAAGGCGCAGTGTCTGCTAATTATGTGAATCAGGGGTGAATCAACATCCATTCGGAGTTGAGCAAGGCGTGGCCACCATTAAAATCACAAGCTTAAATCTATTATCTTTAGAATTAATGTCAGTAGTTACTAAACCATCTTGTGGGAATTATAAGGGAATATAAGCAGTATGATGTCATTCAAAATTGGTGGGAAACTTGTTATTCTGGGAATTACAAGAAACTTCAGAACAGGTCAGTGACTATTTGCTCGGTTGTTGTAATCTATTATGGCAAATTAACTGTACTTTAATTATTGCAATATGTATACTTCAGTACTAGAATTAATTAGTACATAGAATTATCATTTGTAGTGTTTGATCTACATTCATATTTTGAGACATAAGCAATGTTTATATAAAGAATTAACATTGTAATTCGATATTTGTTTAATTAGTAGTAACCTTGTGCATTTATTAACGTGATATACTAGATTGGCAAATGTTGAACTGAATTATAACTTTGTATAATGGTTGCAGTGTGCAACATTAGTTAATAGGGATTTGACTATTTGTGTATACTTTGTAGGAGTATCATGTGTATGGATATATCAGTGCATGGATACGTGGATATCTGTGTTAACTTTGTAGAAGTGAAATGCACAGAAATGCATCTGATTATGTGATATTGTTCTGTATATTAAGATTGAGAATATATATATATACAAATTTATAGCACAAATTTATCGGCATTTGTGTTGTTTTTTTTCCAAATATATATATATATATATATATATATATATATATATATATATATATATATATATATATATACCATGTACACCATATTAAAGAATGGGTATTTTGATGTGCATGAATGCATGACCAAAAAAGGTAATGGCTTATCTGATGATATTGTTGTTTAGTGTGAGTTTAGATAGCTAAGGGAATATGCTATGATAATGTCCTTGTGTGTTTGTACAGGAAGCTTTTAGGTACCAGAGGAACTATGGGAGACAGAGGGAAAAACCCTAGTGCAGTTGGTCCCAAGTCCCTGGGAGACAAAGAAAAGGAAGAATGGAGGCAGAAGTTTGACAGACTTTAGGGAACTGGAGTACCAGTTCAGAGAATCATGATACAGATGAGCAGGAACACAGGACAGGAGGAAAATCTATCCCAATAAGTCAGATGATGAAACAGACCACCACTTGGTCGAGTGAAAGGGTTTTAAATTTGTATTTTATTTGAGAAATGACTATATGTTATTGAATGATATTAAACTGTTATTTATTTGAATTTTACATTTTGTGTATACATTAATTTAACTGTCGGCATCGCTGACTGGAGGTTTGGAGCTTTGCATCTCTCGATCACTACTTCAATTCAATTACTTCATATTATT
Source organism: Unio pictorum (assembly GCA_030141615.1). Classification (NCBI taxonomy): domain Eukaryota; kingdom Metazoa; phylum Mollusca; class Bivalvia; order Unionida; family Unionidae; genus Unio; species Unio pictorum. The sequence continues at coordinate 558,345 of JARLTB010000179.1, forward strand.
TTAAAAAAAGAATTACAACGTAGAATCCAGACACTTGAAATGATATACTACTGAACCATCCTTTGCATCTCTTACATGGACCACATCACAAATGAAGAAGTCAGTAACACCAGCAGGCGCAAAGTTGGCCAATATGAAGACCTCCAAACCACCGTCAAAAAGAGAAAGCTGAAATGGTACGGCCATGTCACTAGAACCAACAGTCTATTCACAACAGTACTGCAGGGCAGCATCCAGGGTGACAGAAAGAGAGGTAGACAGAGAAAAGTGGACTGACAACATCACAAAATGAATCAGGAAAAGTTTTGCAGAGACACAGGCATTGGCACATGATTGAGACAAGTGGAGGGAACTGGTCAGATGTTCAGCAGCACAGTGACTAAACAACCACACTAGGTCAAGAAACTGATGATGACGAAGAATCAAAAGCAAAATTATCACTAATTAAACATCTAATTTTTAAAACAACTAATGATAAACTATTATCCCATAACTCCCATTCCATTAAGAAGATATTTCAATATTAAAATGTATACCTGATGAGGATCAAAACAGACTAGGAATGCTTCAACACGTTCTGCAAAGCTTGCATTTCCAATGGTTCTTTCTTCTGTGGTGCAAAGTTGGACACTTGCAGTATAGTATTTGGTCTCTATATTCCAGTCATATGCACATATCTTCTCCAAAATAAATGTCCTAGTTCCCAGGTCGTCCAACTTTAATATCTCTGTGAAGAAATGTTCATTGAAATGTGAAGATTCGTTCTTCAAAAGCATTACATACTTCAATGCATATAAATTAAGCACACCATAGTTCTAGTATCTATAAATGCTAACATGATAATATAATCACTGAATTACACCTTCTTAATTAGTCCTTACTTAGTCAATTGCTACAAAGTGTCTGATCCTAGCTGCTAACTATTCCAAATAAGCTAATAATACAGCTAAAAACATATATCTTTGAAAACACATGGAATAAAACTGTACTTCCAACTTGACTGGTTGATTCCTGGCATTCTAGACACCATGAAAACATGAGATTATTTAAAACCTGTCAGTCAACAAGCATATTGTAAAATATGGAGAAACAAAGTAACCAAAATGATGAATCATGAAAAAGAAAGATTAATATCAGTCGTTTTTAGAAAATAGTTCAATAATAAATCTATGTGGAAAGTTTTTAAGAAACTAGGTGCCAGCGGCGGTGAGCATTCCACAAGGTAAATGAAAAATCACTTGAGCTGTACTTAATGAATAATTTTTCATTATGCCACTCCTTTGCAAGGATTTTCTTGAGTTTATATATCTATGAATTAGGTTCACATGAAATTACAATTTATGTCTTTTCTATCTTCATTCTTTTGCTTACATGAACAGGGATTTTTCAGAGCAGAATAATACAAAACAGAGGCTATTTGCATGCCTGCCATGTACTTTAATAAGGAAGAACTATTCACGTGACATTGTGTATGTAATTTATGTAAAGTCATTTATATATCTGTGTACCTGATAATTGAAGTGTGTGAGTAATTATGGTAACAACTAGCCTAGCCCACAAGATAGTCACATGACTAACATATACAAAAAATGTATTTTAGAATTGAATTTGTCAGAAAATCAAAGAAGTAGTCTTTTTTCATTAAAAATTATATTTATTTTCTCTCCTAATCACCTTAAAAGCAACATTTTCCTTCATTAATTTTCCTTAATTTCACAGAGGCTAGCTATAAGTATAATATTTATTAGCATCGGTTTACTGATAGGGGGTTAGTGGGATCCAATCATGTAACAATATCATTTCAGGCCCCCTTCCCCATCTATTATCAAATACTCTGAATTTTAAATATATACGAGCCCAAGTGTCTAACTGGATGAACTGATGCAAAATCATTCTGAGTTTTTCTGACTGGTATCTAACACACTGAAATCGGGTCTCACCAAACATCCCAAGACACCCGAAGACTCTCTTTACATAATACCCAATTTAAATTTCAACAACAGCACAAAAAATACCCCAAAACATGAACAAACAAACAAACAAAAACTGCAAATATTGAGCAATATTTTGTGTAACAGGAAGATAAGTAAGGTCACGAGTTCCCTAGGGAAATAACTCCCATTTTGACGAAGAGTGTTCTGGACCAGTAACGTGAATATGTATCAACATTTATAAATAATTAGCAATACCACATATAAGTTGTTAAATAAGTTTAAAAAAATAGCAAATTTATTGTATATAAAATTATTTGTTTATCTCAATAACAATTTAACTATTCCTCCATTCCTTCTTTTGACAATTATTAACATACAGCATTAACAATTCAAATAAATGAGAGAACTATGGTGCATTGCCATTTAAAGAAGAAATTGCGTAAATTAAAGAGATTTGATGCATATGAGTTCATTTCAATAGATTATCGGAAATAGGGCCATCAACCAATATTACAAATCATTGATAGAGCTGTACCGATTAATCGCCCGTACTCATAACTGGGCCGATTATTAGAACAATTGGTATAATCGGTATCGGCAGAAATAATCGGTGCCAATGCAAATAAATTTCCAAAATATAATTTCAATTATAACATTCATCTTGACATGGCTCGAATTTTAAAACAGAATTAAATAGTGGAAACTAAGGAATAAACATTTGATTTGGGAATTAAGTGAAAGACAATATATTCTTAAAAGTAACTACTGTTTTAACACACTTGCTGTAAACTACCGCTGATTTTTGCTGAGAACTCCCAATTATATTATTATGTCCTCGATTTTCATTTTCTTCTAAACAAGAAAAGTCCTACATGTTCTGTTGCATCACCTGTGAATTATTGTTGTGTCGAAATAATTACTTTTCTATAAAGAATTCGCATCTTCACTAAATAGAATGTTAAGTTTAAACATTGTTCATGTAATTTAATGATTTTTTTTACCTATGCAACAATACAAAAAAATAAATAAACCAGAACAAAAACAAAAGCCATATCAATAAAATCGTCCACAATTAATTTAAATCCCAAGAATGATCACTATGAATGCTTAACTCCAATGCTACTGCACCATTCCCACGAAAGAAACTTACACGAGTTAACATCTAGCATTTTTAGACACGAATTATGAAGTCCACGAATTATGAAGTCTGTATTTACCTTTATTTAATTTCCTGTTGGAGATATCAGAAAAAAATATGCCCATGCAAAAAATTAACAAAACAGTCATAGTATTTTATAACAGTTTAATAATTGTCGGGTCACCGAAAGTTACATTTTCAACATGCCTATGTCTTAAGACACGGACAATATTATTGTTTCATGTTCCAAGATCTATAGCCGTTACAGTAGTCAACAAAAAGACCTAAAAACGGTAAAGTTTAGACATTGGTCCGCGGATAAGCCGACCTCACCCCCACCCCTTCTTCCAGGCTTTTATTTTTTTCCTAAATTATTAAGCTTATACGCGAGTATATATACCGTGATAATGAAATAATCGGTCTCATAATCGGTATCGGCAATTTTAATAATCGACCATACCCGGTATCGACATAATCGGCAAAAAGTGACATCGGTACAGCTCTAATTATTGATAGTAACAATGTCCGTATGTGTGTTTTCTTATCTTCTTTTCCGCTTCTTGGTACGTTTTTGAGAGATTTGGTGCGAATATATGCAATATTGGGGTGTTCTTGAGGCGTCCTGGAGTGTCTTGGGGTGTTTTGAGAGACCGCATTGAAATCTTCAGTATACAGCCGCCGTGCGATTAGACAACTGGGTATAATCAGGTTTGAAATTCTAAATTAATACATGAACTAAGTTATACGCATCTTTTATCTCAGTTGTGCTTTTCGTCTTTAAAATCGGTACGGGGACACAAACAAACGTGGAGGTATATTCAGACAATAAATGACTGATGCAAGAAAATATCCAAACACAAGAAGCGACATACATTTAGGACTAGAACATTCATATAAGTAATACGCATGGTTTTTGGTTTTACGTTATCTACCTTTAACCAGAAAATCTGGTTTTATATTGCAACATGATGCTATCAAAACACAGGGGGCTGACATCGTAAAACCGGAAGCGTATGAAACGTCATCAGTTCTTGCTGTTTCTGTTGCCCAGAAACCATCATGGAGTCGAAAGTTCACAAGTACCACAACCCTGCATTTAGTCAACTCACCTTTGAAGTACAAATATAACACAGATTGAAATGATGACGGAAGTTGAGAAAAGACCAGAGGATGTTGGTCAAATACTTATTAAGGTTGCCACATTTTTTAAAGTCTCGACAGTGGTCATATTTTGATTAGTGGGTTTGGTGTCACCGATTATTCATTTACCCTCCAGTTTCTTTGGGCTCATTGTCTTTTCGGCCAGTAAACAGTTTGGTAAATGTATAGTTTCGATAGGGACGATCGTCTGGTCGTACAGGCCCACATGTGTTTTATTACTGTTAAACTATGCTACTTAAATAAGTTTTTTTTTTCTTCATTCGAATAGAATATAGACCAGCAAGTTGGTCTAAGCCTTTTTTTAAAAAAAATATTTTGGCATAGCCGCTATGTCAAAATAAAAAAAAAGGCTTAGACCAATTTGCTGGTCTAAATAGAATATAGCTGCATTAGGGTAAGTTTCAGTGATCATAGTCTCATTGATCAAGTAAAATCAATTTAAATTAAAACTGGCTAATTCGGACTAAATTATGGGCTTATTGTGACCAAAAGCCAGGCTGATTCTGAATTCTTATTGTACCGATTTAATGTTATGCAATTCTAACACTCATTTTATGCAGCTTTGATTTAACATGTACATTAGTGGGGGAAAATCCTGCTTACATCAGACATTTAGACACACGAATCAAATGCAAAGGTTATTTTATTTGATAAACCATATAGTTTATTAAAAAAAGAAAGAAACAGAAAACGACAGAAGAGAGAGAGAAGAAATGGATTATTAAGGTAATGGAATTTTTCACCCAAAACAGTGTTCTGACATTTGGTGCATTTTCTTTTTTTATATTGATTTTTATTATATCAGCAATTTTCTACCTGTATCTAAATTTTAAGATAGTTAAGTAAAACATTTATTAAATATTCGTCATATTGGAATATTATTTTTTTTATTAAATTTACAGTTTTCTCCTTTGGATAATTATTTTTTAAACAGGTAATCAATCTTGTTTGTTTTTATCAAAGAGGATAATTTTTATATAAATCCCAGTACATGTACCTTGTCCTCATAAAACTTTGAGAAAATGTTATACAGATGTTTTACAGTTACACCATACATAATTACAAATTTATGCTAATTTCTTAAATAAATAAAAAAATATAATAAACACTTATATATATGCATGGCTTTCTTTTAAACCGCTTGGTTTCAATGTTCGAAGGCGTCGTATCCAGTAAGATTCCTTTTCTTTCCTGGTTTCGGAACTCCAGTTGTGGTTGTGAGCAATTGCAATAAGTGTTATATCACTTAAGGTGTGGCGGTTTAAACCAAGAAGACTAGAAAAAGACAGCCATGCACAAATGTAATTATTTTTTCCAGCTGACACATTTTCTTTTAAATAATTCTCTAAATTTGCTTAATAACCTCTAACTACTAATATAAAATATCTGGGATAAAATTTGCGCGTACATAAATTTACATACAAAAACATGTGTCACTTTGGCTCATCGATTTCTAAGTCAACACATTTTACATCATCCGCAACAAGTTGTTAGAAACTAGTTGTAACAATAAATTTCAAGGTTTAATTCCTGTAGAAACAGGCATGTAAAGTTTTGTACACACGGTTTCTGTATTTTACTTGTTTGTCTTGTCTATGTTCTGTATTTGCCTTTGATAAAGACTCATTAAGAGTCGAAAGCGCTTAGGCTAGAGTGATTCTAGTTTTTCACTGTTGCGTGTCAGTTTTTTGCATATATATATAATTTCACCACTTCCAACTACCTTCTCTCCAGTAGACCTTTTCAAATTTCTTCTGTGACAAGGTACAAACCATGAGAAACCAAGCTTGACAGCACAATTTCAATTAACTCATCATCACCATACAGTTGTGATACAGAATTTCAGAGACAACCATTAGCAACATTTGAACCAGTCTCAATGAATTTAGTTCAGCCAATCATGATGAAGAGTGCACCCAAGTCATGTGAACCTGATCCAATTCCATCATCACTGTTGCTTGAGTGCATAGATCCAATATTGCCTTCACTAACTGATGTTATTAGTACCTCTCTCTCATCCGTTTAATTCCCCCCATTTTTCAAAACTGACATTGTAAAGCCTCTGCTGAAGAAACCAACACACTCGACCATAACAATTTAAAGAACTGCCGCCCAGTTTCTAATCTCTTGTTCATATAAATATCTTAGAAAAAGTTGTTCTAACTGATCTTGTATCTCATTTGAATTCAAACAGTCTTTTTAGCAATGTACAGTCTGCAATGATTATCACCCTTGCCACAGTACTGAAACTACTCTTCTGAAAGTAGTTAATAACATGCTTTGGATAGTGGAGAGATTACAGTCCTCAACCTTCTTGATTTGTCTGCAGCATTTGATAAAATAGACCATGATATACTATTTCACCGTCTCCAGCATGCATTTGGCATTCCGGATACAGCCTTACTGTGGTTAAAGTCCTACTTAATCAACAGGACACAAGTTATATTGGCAAATGGAATACACTCTAACCCACGTTATCTATGTTGTGCTGTTCCACAGGGTTCTGTTCTTGGACCTGTTCCCTTCAGTCTATACACTCAGCTGCTCTCAAGTGTCAAAGGTCATCATTCAGTGTCTCACCAATCATATGCTGATGACACCCAAATATACTAATCTATACTAACATCCAAGGAGTAGAGAGGTGCATTTCTGATGTGAAATTATGGATGACATTTTACAAGCTGCAGATGAATGATGATAAAACTAAGACCATTCTGATCACAACACCAAGACTCTCTCATTTACATCCTTTACCTAAAAAAAACAATAAATATCAGCAACACCAGCATTAAATTCACACAATCAGTATGCAACCTAGGTGTTACTCTACACAGTATTCTCACATTGCACCAACATGTCATGAACATATGCAAGGCTGGATATCTTAAGCTAAGACGCATCCGCTTCATTCACAAATATTTTTTAGTTGATGCCACTAAAACACTTTCATGTTCATTAATACTTTGAAGACTGGACTATTGTAACTCAATTCTGTCCAGTTCATCACAATATCTACTCCAGAAACTTCAAAAAGTTTAAAACACAGCTACTTGGATCATCCTTAGAGTACCACAATTAGATCACACCTCCCTGCTGCACTGTACCCTACACTGGCTATCCATTCAATCCAAAATCAAACAGAAAATTTGTTCTCTGTGCTACATTTCACTGACAGACTCCAGTCCAACATACCTATCTGGCCTCACCCATATGTACACACCAACAATATACTTACACTCCTCTTCAGACAATCGTTTACTCATCATTCCCGCAAGGAAAACAAAGTCATATGGACAATGCTCTTTTGCATACCAGGGCCCAGCAACATGGAACGAATTGGCCATTGAAATTAGACACAAAAACACAGGGATCACTTTCAAGCATGCTCTTAAAACTCACCTTTTTTTGACTGCAAGAACAAACTTAAAGACCTAATAATGTTTCCTACCTTAAATATTTTCAGCATTTTCTTTTATGTTTTCCATGGTGTGTTTTTTTGTTTTTGGAGTCATATCATTATATATGTTGTAAAGCGCATAGTGCTTCTAAAGATTATGCACGATACAAATTCCTCATTTTTATTATTATTATATTAATTATTTTCATCTTAAATATGAACAGCAGTAAACATGGAATATTAACATAAATATAGCCATTGTAATTCAAAGACACATATATGCATTCAGAAACTAATAAGATATTGAGTGAAATTTTTTCAATCTTTCTTATCCAAGACTCAGTTATAGGACAAAGATTTGCCATTATTTATATATTAAAAACACCATTATGCAATCAGTTACATACATTGATCAATCAGATAACAAAGCTGATGATAAGAAATGATGAACAGTGAAAAACATCTATTTAACCAGGTTTAATTTAATCAATACATTCATTAAAAATCAATAAAAAGTTCAGTTGTTAGTATTTAATTTAATGCTAACATTACAACCACAAGGTAAATATCCACGAGGCAATGTTAAACTATTCTATTGATTTTAGCACAAAACATAAATTTACATTTTAATTACATAAATCACACATTCTATGCTGCTTATAAAATGGGTCAAATCAACCTACATACACCACTCCCTCGATAACTCTCGCACATTTGGGTAGAATTGACCCAGTTGACATTGAGCCAAAGCAACATGTCACTGAATTGACAAGGGATTATCTGGTTTGAAACTGAAATGACTTAGTCTCATATGTTTGTAACCTCACTACAAATTTTAAATATGAAAACCTTCAAGGGCTGTAAATACATACCATAGTAATTTCTTCTTGAAATACGTTACTAAATCATAATACCTTAGAAGAACTACTACTACCTCGCAAATCTGCCCTCCCAGGATAAAAGTATCAGTCCACCTAGGTGGCAGTTTAATTTATCTCCCCTTGATATTGGAATTGGCATAAAATCCAGTGAATACTTCATTTACTACTTCTACTCATGCCATGTCACATACTATCAGTAACAGAGACATCACCATCCACACAACATCAATTTGGAAGTTTGTACATGTACCTTAAAGCAAGTTGTAGTGTTCTTTTTGAAGGAATGTATACTCCATCTATAAATTTCCAATTGTTCTGTTTTTTCTTTCTTTGGTGACAAAGTTTCAGATGATCACTTTGCAGTCCTTATACATTTGTTCACCATGTATACCTACATGAGTTTTAAGTTTGTTCTCTCACACTGCTATAGCTTGTGTGTGTTATAAGAAAAGTGTATAATAATGTTGTATAATTTTCACTATGGTTGGATCTGTACATATAAGTTTTCTATGTCAATTTTGTCTTAGCTTCCATTTCATATGCATGATGCTTTACTGATGTTATCTGTATAGACCATCATCGGGTCTTTCCTTTGGGTAACATCATCTTACAATTGATATTATAGCATTCACTTCTTAGTATCAGTAATGGTTCATCAGTACATTTTAATGTGCAGGTCTGGTGTATTCTTTAGAAAACTTTATTATACTGCTTTATAGGGCTGTCAAAAATCACGAAAAACCAACCCGGGTACCCATTGCGAAATTTAACGGGTACCCTGGTACCCGTTAGAACAGGAATGACATGTACAACCGTAGACCAACTAATTGTTATCCCCATTTCTTTAATATTTTGTCTGGCGATAGAGGCTGACTGTGTAATGCACTACTCGGTCTGATGCGTCCGCACCGATGTAGCTGCGAATGATCTGACCGCACGCTATTAATTAATAAATTTATTTAGAATGACCTTTGTACACAGATGGTAGGTATAATCCAACTTTTTGATCACTGTGATCAGCCTCGTTAAATCCTTTAGAACACTCACCTTTTTTTAAAGTATAAGTCCTTGTTAGAACAGACCACGTTTATTCATCGGCTTTTGATCGCAGATTTGAATTACCCACGCATGCGTGTAAAGCAGCTTTACCACATGTCAAGAGTAATGCGTTAAAACCGTCCGTGTGTGTGTGTGTGTGTGTGTGAGAGAGAGTGAGAGAAGTGATATTATTTTGGAATTATAGTTCTTAAGATAGTTATGACAAAAACGTAGTAGTATCGAAAGTAGAAATATCGGTATATGTATGATGGCTAACTTTCAAAATTAGCAGAACTAGTCGACTAGAAAAACGAGCTGCTCAAAGATTACTTTGAGGCATTACGAAGATTTCAAGGTGTCTAGGTGATAATTGTTCATTATATAAATTGTGGGATTTCTTTGACATGTGTGTTCGGAAATCAAAGGTATCCATCTCGATTTCATTAAAAGAGCACACAATGTACCGATCATTTGGCACCCACAATCAATAGTTATCGTCTACAAAAAGGTTTATTACCTGTAGAACAATGCTATGTTTTAACCTTGGTATATAATGCCTCGGGGATAACGGTTTGGCCTGTTGCACAATGCCAATGAATTTTATTAATCCAAACAGACTCTGATGTATTGTTTATTTATATTAAGCAGGGATCTGGTTTCTAATTAAAGCCATAGCTGTCACACCTGTTTGAAGTGGTTTCGTGTGTAACGATTTAGTAGTGGGCCGCTGATGCATTACGGGCGGTCCTACTCCTACCTAAATATAGCCTGGAGCTGTAACTGAGACAAGTGTACTGCTGACGATATGATTTTTTGATAGTGTTGGCGAGTGTGTCGTTTTTTTTTTTTTAACGGGTACCCGCATTTACGTTTCAATACCTGGGTTTTTCAATACGATCGGGTACCCGGGTACCCGAGTACCCGTTGACAGCCCTACTGCTTTATAGTTTCTGCTATGGTTGGATAATGTATATGCATGATTTCAATTCATAGTTTAGTCATAATATCCACTTCATAGTTACTGTGAGCAATGCTTTGGGAATTTTACTTGTATAGGCAGTCATCTGGCGTTTCCTACAGGTAACTTTTATTAGAATTAACATTCACTTTATAAGTATTATTAGCGACATTCCATTACTCTACCTGTATGGGCAGCCATATACACTCTATTTTTGCTAATTGTCATAGTGTGCAGCTCTGGATGTAAACTCTAATGTTCAATAAGCAGGATGCATACTGCACTATATCTGTATATATTGTCTGCTCCATTTTGTCTTACAGCTTTATACCATGTACAAGATTAGACTGACAACCACTCTACAGGTGTAGTTCACTCTGATTGTCAATCTATGAATACCTACCAGACTTGCGTATTACAGATATGACAATGGGCAGCAGTTATGGGGATAATGAAGAGGAAGACTGTGTCAGAAGCACACCTTGAGGGAAGGACAAAGACATCATCAGTTTGCATGCAAGGATTCAACACAATATCGCTTGTTGGGGTGTGAGATATAGACCAAACAGTTTTAGTTAATATTTCACATATCAGAATTAAGGACTGGCTACATGTTACAATATTTTGTACCACGTCATAATATCAAGAACTGGACAACGTCAAAATAGCCCTTTTCCATCATGGCTGGATTCTGCCATATATTTCTCATCATAATGGGTTTTGACCACAATTGATCATGCTCTTCATCTAATTCACATAGAAGACTTCAGCTCAACACCTTAATCTAGAGATGATGAAACAAGATCACACATGCCCAAGTCATTATCAGATATTACTTGATGCTCAAAGTCAGCACTACATGCTTTAATTGAAGAATTTTTCCACCTGAGTTCTGTCCTCCTCCCTCTACAACAACTTCCTGGTTTAAGTTCTAGCTTCAGTTGATTGTTAGCTAAAAAGGAAGAATCTGCTTTCAAATAACTTCCAGTCAGGCCGAGTTACTGACATTCTGGATGCTTATATGGTCAATTACAAGACCAATGCACCAACTGACACTTTTCTCACAAAGACTCCTTCCCGTGAACTTTAGTCAGCAGTTCCCACACACCAATAGCATGTAATGAAATAAAACAAATTAAAAACTAACAAATAAATAATTTAATTAAATATCCATAACACAACTAATATAAATAGAATGTTCGCTTCATCCCTTGGATTTTCCCTTAAAAATGTGCCCAATGGGATTCACAAATGGGTCTCACCAGTCCTGGATCTGAAGTCATGAACAGTTGTTGCTTTTTCTATAGATTGGAATTGCCTGGATGTATGCACTTATCCTTCAACGCCAGTGATTGCAAAGGTGATAAAGAAAGCAAGAGATTCAGAGTGTCACCTCGTTGCTCCACTCAAATGGGGAAAATTGTGGATCATTAACCTCATCAAACGTGCAGCAGAAATCTCCAAGAAAATTGAAATAGTCCATCTGTCCAAGCCAGAGTTCCTGAACCCGCATGTATGGATCTACTTTAAGAAGCTCTCAGGAACAAATAGTTCTCAAAATCAGTTGTGGAGAAATTGCTCAGGGAAGATGGCCCTATACTTTAAAAGCCTAAAAAGGCAAATGAAAAATATTTACACAATGGTACGATCAAGAACACATTATACCTCTGCATGCATCAATACCAAAATAACTAACTAATAATAGTTCGTGCCAGTCACAATCAAAGGTCAAAGGCTACTATGCCATGATCACTGACACACAGCTTCAACATGAAGCAGAGGATATCCATCTAATTTTGATTACACAGGTCCAGAGATGTTGGCTCTTTGCCCAAAGTGGAATCTATCATGGGCTGTAACCTGACTTAGTGAGACCCATTTTGGACTGTTTTCAAGAGCCTTATTGGTTCACCTCTAACATAAGACCTGGTTTCTCACTGCATTAGTGATGGCAGGCAGAATCAGTGAAATACATGCATAAGTGGACCTGAACAATATGAAGTTCTTTCAAGATGGTTCAGTATCACTCATGATGGCCCCTGCTTTCATTGCCAAGAACAAGCTCCTGTTCATGGTGAATTAGACTTTTATACTGAAATTCCTGTCTAACTGGACAATTTATGTCAAAGTCATTGACAGAACCCAATGCAAACTCTGAAGTAGTACTTTAAGTAATATAGAGCTGTTGCATTGTGAGATATCTCACCACCTTCATAAGTCTCAAAGATGGAAAGGATGGTATATCATAACAGATACGTTTGTTCTGGATAAAGTGTGTGATTTATTCTGCATATCAGAATATCTCCCCATAGTAAGTGTATTTGATTCACATTTCTGCTCACAAAGTTATAACAGTCAATACAAATATTGCATTTGAGTAAATATATTTTCCAGCTGTTAGATCGATGGTTTGGGAAGGAGATACAAATACACTTCTCCAGCTTTAATCTCATAGATCTTTCATCCTAAAAGTATTAATGCAACCAGGTGGTATTTCTAGCCATAGTGCAATAGACTATTACCCAAGTCATTTGACAATTTCATAAGAAAGTGGGAGGGAAAATATTTCCCTTTCAAAGCTGCTCCTCAATATATTAAGTCTATTACCCAGTTGGGTTATCTAAATCTCTAAATGTCTAAATGTCTAAATATCTAAATATCTAAATATCTAAATGTCTAAATATCTAAATGTCTAAATGTCTAAATATCTAAATGTCTAAATGCTCTCTCACATACCTTAGGGGACTAGAGTTAGTCTCTCTGTGCTAAGGAGATGTATACTCTCCATCCACCTCTTACCTTTTCTTTTAAGGCATTATGATCAGGTAATGTATTTGAAGAAAAATCCTTGTTTTCTGATTAAACATTTTACTGCAATAATACTTAACCAGATGATAATACCCATACACCATCCCAGCATAATTGCAATAATATTGATATAGAGAGTGTGATTACGTTCCAGTATTAACTGAAGTACATGTACTCATGGGATTTGGTGCCAATCCTGTATCAAGGGAGATCACTCTAACTGCCACCTTTTAATATTGTTTATTTAAGTTTCACATGATTCTGTAGGGGAGGGGGGGGGGCATAATATTTTAAGTGCTTAAGGCCCTGGAAGACCTTAATCTGGCACGAGACCTGCCCGAAATGCCATTAGGTCAAATAATTGACTAGGCAGTCTCCAAACGATCACCAGGATACTTATCGTCACATTCCAAGTTTTGCCTGAAACAGGAAATCTGCTTTCAGAGCCTTCATCAGGTGTAATAACAGACTCATTTAACCTTCTACCTATCACTGACATGTATGTTCTCTTCATGTAAATAAGCACAGCTATCTTCCATGGTTTTATGTCACTTGCTTGGTTATGTGTCCAAGACCACAGACAGGTCTGCTCTATCTGTTTATGTAACAAACAATCTTATTGGTCAATAATAGGCATTAAATCAACATTGAAATAATCAAATTATGGTTAACAATTGATTTTTCTTGCTATGAAAATTTTCAAATACTAAATGTGGTTTAATAATTATGGGTATTTTCAGGAGGTTTTTACAATGTGATCGTTAGTACAAGTGGTTGTTGACAGTGGAGAAATGGCTTTTGTTGGTAATTCAGAATCATAATTTTGATCTTTTTAAGAGAAGAAAATTGATGATATTTATTTAGAAAGTGTTTCTGGTAACATTGAATTATTATCTTTGCCCAGTTTATCAGAAAATGAGGTAGAAATAGATGATGAAGAAAGTGCAGTGTGGACAAGAGAGCCGATTGCTTCACAACTCAGAGTATATTGAAAGCATCAGTCCTACTTTTGTTTTGAATGAGCAAAATAATGTAGATTTATTCTTTAAATATTTGTCACTGAATTAAATGAAAGAACTGCAGCTGAAATTGACAACTGTCCAGCAAAATGTATGAATGAGAAGCCCAACAATGTTTGAAAGAAAAAAAGACAGCATGAAGTGTTGATCATGTGCAATCAGTGTCATGTCCATCTCGGTGTAACCATTTTCATTTACTAGCCTGACATATACTAGTTGGATGAGGTAATTATCCATTTGTACTGGAGATTAGTGCCAGGAAAAACTAAAGCAACACATTAAGTTGTTGTTGTAGGGTTTTCAGCACATAATAGGCTAAACATGGTGGCCAGTATTAATGGTGGATAAAGAACCCAGGGAAAACCCAGGGAAAGAACAACTGACCCATGTAAAGCTACTGGCAAGCTTTCTCACATACCCACATTGACCAAATCTGAGACTTGAACCCACGCAGACAGATGAGATGGCAGTGATCTGTAACAGTCACAGCGCTTAAATTTAGACCACTTGGCCACTTGGGGCCCCATCTACACATTAAGTATTACATTTTTATAAGCAGTTTTACCCTTCAAAAAATATATATTTCTTAATGTCTGAATTGAAAGTGAGTACTATTGAAAATGCCAAGAAGATCAAAGCTAAATAAAATATCATATTTATGAATTTTGCAGGCATGGGATGTACCACATGTATGTGAAAAATGTTCCTAGAAAATGTGTGCAGTTTAAATGATTTACTTAAATGTTTACAAATATAGTATACCTGTTTGGTTGTTTTGATGCATGTAACAGTGCGATGGAAATATTAATTATACCATCTTGGATGAGAATTGAAATAACAATAAAAACATATAGCAGGTTCATAAGTCATGAATTTTAACCAGTTTATTTTATTTACAAGAACAAATAATGAGATCTTGAACAAAAGCCAACACAGAAAACAAATTAATGCTAGTACTGTATTAGTTTATTTCTAATTGGTAATGTGATTGGGTAAGTATTCTCACAGAAATATAATTTGCTTTACAATTTCTCTTTTGTTATTATTGTTTTCTTCCTTTGTATGATTTGGTTTTTCGGGTCTATAGTGTTACTGTGTTACAGTGAGAATCCCATGATGAAAGGCATTATAGTAGAAAAATGCAGTAATTGCATGTATTTCTGGTAATACTACACCCTTTCAAACAAAGAAGGCTCTGTGAGATACATTGTATTCTATACTAGAAATGGTATTTGTAACTAGCTCCAAGTAATATACATTCTGACTGAGACAAAAAGACCCTTTCTGATCACTGTAGTTAGAAATAGGAATAAATATGTTTGTGAAGTGGTAAACTTGACGTAATATTGATTTAACATTTATGACATGTTACCCACAACAGTTTAACTGTGTATTATACACATGATTACAGGAAATGAATGACTTGATTGCAGGCATATTTCAGATAGTAGGGCCAATCAAGGTAATTAATAATTGGTCTAATACTGGCTGTCACTCCAAAGTTTCTCAAAGCCTGTGACTTTCAGGAGTTAAATTTAGCTTCTGTAATAGATTTTATGTACAGTCATTTGTTTTTAGAATGCACACAAAATTTATTCTCAAGGTTGTATCATCTCATGTAGTACATCTACTTTGAAACAGAATGTTCATTTTTGTTGTTTCATGTTATTTTTTCTTGTATGTGTATGATTAAATGGCTTAGTAACACAATTCTGGCTGTATAGTACCATCTAAAAGTTAAGTAAAAATGTAAAGATGAAAAATCGGAAAATATATTAGATAATGGTATGGTCCTGGCCTTGGACTCCGTGATATGTGCCAACTTTAAGATTTCTACATGCAGCACTTCAAAAATGGCGATTTTTCAAAATTTAAAAAAAACAACCAGTCACATCTAGCCCCAACTCCAAAGGGTGTAAGCCTGAAACCAGTTACATAAATTATAGCTGTGACCCTGATGATGACAAATGAATGTCTGGATCTACAATACTGAAAATAAAATTGATTCCAAAGTTTGAAGTCTCTATCTTCAATAGTGTAGGAGATGACACTATATTACCATTGGATGGTGACCACTCTGATGGCCTTATAAGTGTTAGAGCATCTGTGTCAGAT
The DNA here is from genome assembly GCA_030141615.1 of Unio pictorum. Classification (NCBI taxonomy): domain Eukaryota; kingdom Metazoa; phylum Mollusca; class Bivalvia; order Unionida; family Unionidae; genus Unio; species Unio pictorum. The sequence goes on from JARLTB010000179.1 coordinate 574,794, forward strand.
GCAAGAGGTCGTAGGTTTGAACCCTGGCTGAGTCTTACCAAAGACATAAACATGGTGCTGACAGCTGACTCACTTGGTGCTCAGCATTAAGAGGTTAGTGTTAGGATTGGTTGGCCTGGTGTCGGGATAATGTGACTGGGTGGGACATCATGCTACATGTCTGGGACATGATGCCCAAGTGCTAGACATCACTATAAACTACCAAACTGCAGACATCATAGCGATATGACTGGAAAAATGGTATAGCTATGTTAAAAACTCCAACACACACACACACACACACACACACACACACACACACACACACACACACACACACACACACACACACACACACACACACACAGTGGACTGGTGGGTAGACCTACATTCAAGCAGGACAGCATAATACATGTCTTGTTTCCCAAAACTGCAGGAATCAAAACTTAATTGGTGTTCTTCCATTGAATTTTGCAATGAAAATATTAGTTTTATTTTTTAGGTTAGCATTTATGCTGGCAAAAATAGTCATTTTGTGCTACTGAAAATGACTTTTTCATCATTTCTTGTAGTGTTACCAACTTGTGAGTAGTGGTCTCATAGTATATGGTCGATAATTACTTTCTGAAATAGTCTAGCTAATTACAAAAGACTTTTGTACCCAACTAATACAAGATCAAAATAGAAAATCAATAATTGAGAAAATGATTTGAGATGAATACAGTTAAATCTGGTTTTTATGCTTCTCTGTAAATATTTTTAGAAACCTTAGCTGGTTCAGAACCTTTGAACTGGGTGGCAATTAACTTTCAAAGTTTGTTTGTACATATATTTACGGACTTGTTCAGTTGACTTTAAAAATAGACAATCAATTTAAGCAGAAATTGGTGACTTTAGTGTTGAATATGTTTAGAAATAGGCCACCAATTTATACTGATTCCATTGAATCATTGTGTTGAATAGAAATTTTACTCTAGGTTTATGACCTTATCATCTTTGCCACATTTTCCATGGTTAGACCTTCATATGTGATTTTTATTTGTTATGATAGCAGGACTCATTTAATAGATTGACTATATCTGTTATGATAGCAGGACACATTTAATAGATTGACTATATCTGTTCAAGTTCTAACTTTATTTTCTTAAAATGGACATGAAATATAATACATGTACTTGATTCAGGTCCCTAAGCTGTGTGCACATCAATGGAACTTTACCGTGATTGTATGGTCAAGGTTTTTATTAGTCTAACAGGAGTCTCGAGGAGATACAGGAGATTTATTTTTTGTTTTATACTGTTTGCAAAATTTAGAGTTTGAAATCATTACCATTAACAAACACAAAGATTCTGCTACATTCTTGCAGTTTTTAATCACTTCATATAAACCATTTAATACTTGACCAGATTAATTGCTTGAAATATCCTTCATTCTATTAGCATAGATTTCCTAAAGGAAATATCCTTTGTTCTATTAACATAGATTTCCTAAAGGAAATATCCTTTTTTCTATTAACATAGATTTCCTAAAAGAAATATCCTTTTTTCTATTCACATAGATTTCCCAAAGAAAATATCCTTCATTCTATTCACATAGATTTCCTAATAGTTAATATCCTTCATTCTATTCACATAGATTTCCTAAAGTTAATATCCTTCATTCTATTCACATAGATTTCCTAAAGGAAATATCCTACATTCTATTAACATAGATTTCCTAAAAGAAATATACTTCATTCTAATCACATAGATTTCCTAAAGGAAATATCCTTCATTATTCATATTAGATTTCCTAAAGTTAATATCCTTCATTCTGTTCACATAGACTTTTTTTTAAAGAAAATATCCTTCATTCTATTCACATAGATTTCCTGAAAGAAATATCCTTCATTCTATTCATATAGATTTCCTGAAAGAAATATTCTTCATTTTATTCCCTTTGATTTCCTATCGGAAATATCCTTCATTCTATTCACATAGATTTCCTAAAGAAGCAGTAAAATGACTTTTTTGATTTTATATCCAGAAATTAAGTACGAGTAGCGGTGTTGTGTTTTTTCTTCACAAAGAAAAAGTTTTGAACTGTATTGCAGTGTGTGAAAGGCAATATCAGCAAAATTATTAAAGAAGGCTTTAGTTTGTGAAAAATACTTGATGGAGTTTTAAAAAAAGACACACAGCAGTTCTTTATACTCTTATCTTTATCTTTAAGCTAAATTTATGTAATACCATGGCTTGATCATGGATTAATCACTATGATCAAAGCATGAGATTCTTGTTTATGATTGGACAAATCATAAATAGTAAGAACCATCAAAAGAACATACCATTTCCTATTGGTTTCAAAGAGGACTTCATACTAATTTTTAAATATAATTGAGTATTTCAAACAATTTAAAAAACTAATTACCTATTTCAATGTAATAATGGAATATCAGATATGTTTTTTAGCATTGCTTTATTGACTTTGTCTTGAAATTGTTAATTTGTCTGGCAGTTTTAGAATATACATGTAAAATTCAAATTCATTCTGTCTTTTAAATCACTGTGTAACTTTTTTTAAATTATATATTTTCTGTTTAGTTTGAGATTTTAATGTGATGAGACTTGAACTTTATTATGGTTTTCTTTCTGGGTTTTATTAAATGAAACTGTAAATTATTTGACTTTATAGCAATTTATTGATACCTGTATATCTTTATCTTTGGGTCACATGTTACCACTTCATTGATAGCAACTACTTCATGCGTAATAAATGAACTGTAATTATGCTGGAAGCAAGCGGAAGTTAAACATAATTTTCCTGAATGATATATGGTGAGCCATTTAAGTTTCCCCATGTAGCGCCAGAGCCAACTACATACAATTTGGATTCTATTTTATTTACAATCTTTGAAGTGTAAATTGGATTTTTAATATTTCAGGACTGTAATACCACGTAAAGCATTATTTTATTGCAGATTTGATTGATTCTTCTCCAAGCAAAAACACATATTTTATAAACTTCTCCCAACAAAAACTTATTGAGTGGAGATAATGACAGTTATTCTTTGCTTGACTGATAGGATGGAAAAATATGTCTGGAAATTGTTTTAAAATGGATTTGTCATGGTGATTCAGTATAGTGATTTTATCTTTGTGTGACAACATTGAATTGATTTCGGAGTGAGGAGTACCAGCATATTGCTTGGTAGAAATTGTCATTGATTTACCTATAGCTGTCTTATATGGTGATTGATAGAAATCCTATACAGTGAGTAAACTGAACTTTGAATTAGAATATATGGATCCATAACCTTCATTTGGAAAATTTGTGATTGGATTAAAGGATTAGGAAAGGATATTATTTGCAATAAAATACACACATGCCTCCTCCGCATTACATTTTGTGTAAACCTGTGAGAACATTATAATGGAAATATGAAATCAAGAAGTGTTGGGTTTTTTTTAAAATCGAGGAATACCATAAATTAACTGCTGTCTATGTATGTACTTGCTGAACTGGTGTGATTTTAATGCCTGAATTAATGTGTGCTAAAAGGGCCAAAATTGTGTGTTGGGCAAACAGGGTGCTGAAATGTTTGATGAAAGCACAATTAGCAAAAAAGTATTGATCAGGCATGCCGTAACCCACTACAGGTTACTAAAACAAAGAAGCTATCAGCAGTATGTAATGGAATTTCAAGTGCATTTGACTAATCCAATATAATCATTAATGTGAAAGGGGGAATTTTGTGGTATATAAATTCATTTTTTTCACACTGCACATTTGGAAGCAATTGAAATATATGATCAGTGCATTGTATGTATGGAACAAACCCAATATTTTCATGCCAACAGTTATTAACAGTATATGTGATTATGTCTTTCCATTTTTCAATTCCTAGTGTTCAGTATTTATCTCATTTTCATAGTTATTTCTTCTTGTTTTTATTGAAGTTTTGCAGCTTCTTGGGATTTGTAAACATACAAGCATACAGTATAGATAGCAAAACGGTGTTTTATAAATAGCTGTTTCAGCTTTTGAAATTCATGGAATCTTGGCTTCTGTGACATGACCTATCTTCTAGTCAGAGTGAAATTTTTAAATTTATGACATTTTCCACATTGTAAAATTCCAGCTGCATGAAAAAATGAACAGAGAATTTTATCCAACATTCATGTACAAGGTTCATCAGCTCAGAGTGGCACAAGTCAAATGACAAATGATTCAAATGTAAGAATGGAACTAATTCTGGAATGTTTTGACAATTTGCAAAAGGAGGATTGACAGTTTAAACTTAAAATACATTTTATTGCAACAAGTGATCAGTCTTTCACAATGTCATATGAAGGTGATCGCCTACCCCTTTTGAGGTCCCCTCCTGAAAATGGAAGAAATTACAAGTACCACTTTTCTGACTCCAACCTCCTTCCACATCTAGTAATGGTAAGCTTTAGAAAAACAGTTAAGATATTTTTGGTTGTTGTAGTTCTGACTGTCATTGTCAAGTGTGGTAGTAAAACTTCTGTGCTTGGGTACTGTTTTGATTTTCCACCAAAATAGGAGTTGATGTTTTGAGTGTATGCATAACAAAGGGTTTGCTTTATGGTCATTGTTGAAAGGTGTCCACCATAAGCATACTGTATTTATCTGACGCCCTCCGCATAATAAATTTTGACCCAATATTTTAACGATACAATCAGTTTAATCATTGATTTTCCACTAAATTCTGTGGTGTCAGACCAGAACTTATACGGATTTGTTCCCTTTGTTTTTTATTTTATGTATCTTTTCCAGAGTGGTAACATCTTCATATTTTATTTTTATTATAAGGTACTAGATGTTTATTTGAAAGGGTTTATCTTCCTATAGATCTTAGACGAAGTTCTTTCTCTTGATAGTTTTACAGTTTTAGAACTTGTAATTGGCACCATATAACCAGCATTGTGCTGATGTGCCATTAAACCCTTTATTTACATTCTATTTATTTCCCCTACAGTTGTGACAATTACACTGTTTTTGCTAAAGATTTCTTTAATGACATGTCCATCCACTACTTCTTTTAAAATTTTTATAAGATTGGCTTTCTGGTCTTGTCATGGGCAAAATATCGTAAGTATATGATGTATCTATCCATGTATGTAACTGCTTTGATAGCCTAGTGGTTAGAGCATTTGCCTCTGATACAGGAGGTTGTGGGTTTGATCCTTTGTCGAGTCATGCCAATGACTTACAAAAATGCTACTAACAGCTGACTCGCTTGGCGTACAGCATTAAGAGGTTAGTGTTATGACTGGTTGGACTGGTGTCAGGATAATGTGACTGGGTGGGATATCATGCTACATATCTGCGGCATGATGCCCCAGTGCTAGACATCACTATAAACTGCCACAGTGCAGACATCATAGCGATATGACTGAAAAATAGTTAAAGCTACATTAAAAATGCAAATCACATCACATATCCATGTATATATAACTACATCCACATAGAAACAGCATAGACGCATATCAGCCACCATATAATTTGTTGTTTTTGCTGCTCATATGAATTTATGTGTGCCCCAGATATAATACATGTATAATGATGGATTTATAGTGGCTGAATTATATTTCTTGAAATAATGCATTCCATTGCTAAGGCAATGTGACCTATATTATGTCACAGTTTTGGGGGTCTTCTGAATAATGTTTTAATAGTGGACCAGTGTATTTGAATATTACATGTACAAATTAATTAATATATTATTTGAATATTAATGTGCAAAGTGATTTATAGCATATTTGAATCATACATGTACAAAGTGATTTATATCATATTTGAATAATACATGTTCAAAGGGATTTATACATGTATCATATATGAATAAGTCATGTACAAATTGATTTGTACATGTATCATAATGGAATAGTATGTGTGCAAAGTGATTTATATCATTTTCATCAAAGTGCTTTTAGTTTTTGCTCTGTTTAATAAGAGACTTGCAAAGCCTTTTAAAGAAAGTGATTTTAATTTGTTTCTAATTCAAAAGTTGTTATCATATACTAAGCATGGATTTTACATTTTCTTCATAATCATGGGTGGATCTTTTTTCTGTTTAAGGGGGTGGGGTAACGGGTTCTATTTTTAGTTCAGTTTGCTCAGATTGGCCATTATACTTTCTCTTTTTTTAACTTAAAATAGTACAGTTTTAATTGGAAAAGGCAAACAATGGACTGCTACAAGCAAACGATGGACTGCTACAAGCCATTCAGGATATGCCACTATGAATAATTTTCTCTGCATAAACAATATTCATATTGAGTGTCAGGATTGAAATCAGCTTAGTCATTTAGGAATGTATAACTTTTCCTTGATTAAATTCTTTGATCAGGACTTTACTTCATAGCTACCCTGAAAGGCCAAGATAAGAGCACTCCAATCTTCAAGAATCAATAATGTGCAGATCATGTTTAATCTTGTCTGGCCTTAATAGTCTTTTGTTAACACTCAATAGACATTTTATAATGAGTTATATTTATTGGAAATTGCCTAATGTTTGTATTTCATGTTGATCATGTACTTTGTACTTGATTCAGCATAACATGAGTGATTATTTTGTTATAATGGGTTAAGTTGGGTCAATATCACTATATTTAAATGAATCTATTCATTTTTATTGATCAGAAAGGTAGTAATTGGTAAATGCCATAAATGTGGAAGTTCTCAGTACATTACTGTAATTGCCAAATACTAATCATTCTAAGTCCCAGACATTTTCATTTTTAGAATGAGTTCAGGCCCATTACAGGGTCCATAAACCTGATAATTGCACATCAGATTTTTTTCTCCATAATTTGCACAGTTTTGGATTGGTCATGGAATTGACAGTTTTGGATTGGTCATAGAATCGACAGTTTTGGATTGATCATAGAATTGACAGTTTTGGATTGGTCATATATTGACAGTTTTGGATTGGCCATGGAATTTACAGTTTTGGATTGGTCATATAATTGACAGTTTTGGATTGGCCATGGAATTTACAGTTTTGGATTGGTCATAGAATTTACAGTTTTGTATTGGCCATGGAATTTACAGTTTTGGATTGGTCATAGAATTGACAGTTTTGTATTGGTCATGGAATTGACAGTTTTGGATTGGTCATAGAATTGACAATTTTGGATTGGTCATAGAATTGACAGTTTGGATTGGTCATATAATTGACAGTTTTGGATTGGCCATGGAATTTACAGTTTTGGATTGGTCATAGAATTGATAGTTTTGGATTGGTCATAGAATTGACAGTTTTGGATTGGCCATAGAATTGACAGTTTTGGATTGGTCATTAGAATTGACAGTTTTGGATTGGCCATGGAATTTACAGTTTTGTGGATTTTGGTGTCTAGTTTGAAGTTTTAGTTTTTAAATATTGCTTTCTTCTTTCTGTAGATGAATGCAGAATTGTAAATCAAGTTTCCATATTAAAGTTTTATTTACTATGTACATATGAGTGATAAATTGCATGTGGAAAATCATAGGTTAGGAAAATAAACTTAAGGTGCAATGTAAAGTGACAGGTGGTGGGGAATAGCTAATATCAGTATACCTCTTGTGACAATAAAAGTATAGCAAAGTTTAATTTGTTATTGATATAGATATCTTGGTTGCTATGTGTTTTTTTATTAAAAGTTTAGTTCAGTTCTTTTTGTCAGCTTTCCTTTATTCATAACATTGATCAGCCAGTTTAATGTACACAATAAGACCCAAAATAATAGCATGCATAAGTTTTTAAGATTTTTTTTATTATACATATATCATCTCCTATTCTGATTGAAGTTTTTATGTTTCTTGAATTTACATGTGTATTACACCCAATTTTTTAATTCAATTTTTCCAACACAAATTGTTAAAAATTCAGATAGTAAATTGTGTGCTACAGAAATTTCATAACAAGGGTACCTGATCTTGGTAATATGGAACCTAGGCTAATGTGGTTGTCAGAAGCTGCAGTCACATGATAGTAAATTATGTCTTTTCTACAAGTACTTGTATATGTGATGTTTAAGTGTATGTGTGTGTGTCTGTGTGTGTGTTATATATGTGTGTGTTATATGTGTGTTTGTCTCTGTGTGTGTGTTATATGTGTGTGTCTCTGTGTGTGTTATATGTGTGTGTGTCTCTGTGTGTGTGTTATATATATGTGTGTTATATGTGTGTGTGTGTCTCTGTGTGTGTGTGTTATAACTTATATGTGTGTGTGTTATAGTTTTAGTGATAAATTTTCAGTAAATTAAAAGTGTTTTGAATACCAAAGGGAACTAACAATTCAGTCGGAACAGGTGTGTGTTTGCATGTTTAAGTGATACATTTTCAGTAAATTAAAAACATTTTGAATACCAAAGGGAACTAAAATATCAGTTGGAAGAGATGTGTGTGTTTGAGTGTGTGTATGTGTGTGTTATTTTTAGTGATAAAATTACAGTAAAATATCAGTACTTTGAACACCAAAGAGAGGTGACAAATCAATTGGAAGAGATCCGTTATTTGAATCAATGAGGTATAATATAATTATAAACATTCTTTTAGGGTTTGGTGTGATTCATAATGTTTGGCCAAAATGTGTTTAAGTGATTGAGAGTATGCCATATTTATGCCATCCTTTTGATGTTGATATTTTTAGTTGGTTAATAGTGGCACTTTCAATACAAAATTGGCACTTTGCTGCCAAGGAAATAGGAACAATAATTCATTTCCTTAAAGAATACATAGAAACAACTGACCTGGGCATTGAACCAACAACCCATGAATTATGAACATGATATTCTGCCAACTGTGATTCTGCAGTTCACCCATCCTTTTGAGTCTTGGGATGTTTTTCATTGATTTTCTGAGACCAAATAAAAACTTGAATTTGACCAATAATAGAATCTAATTCTTATGTAATCACTAATACCTCTGTAGGCTCCAGTACATATATAATATTTCAAGACTGTTTAATGTATTATTGCCTAGTTCAGCAAATTTTAGTTTATAATAATTTTGTCCACTACATAAAATAACTGGGCCTAGACCTCGTTCAAAATTTGTAAAACCTGTCTTTTACAGGCACACAGAACCGTCAAAAGGTTGTCCCTTATATACAGGCAAAATATACACTTATGTAAGTAAACTTGATGGGTTCATAAATGTCCTGTATGAGCAAGTGTTCTGTGGATTGAGCAGATTTTATCATTTAAATGGGTAATAGAGAAGGAATTTAACAGATACCTAATTCATTCATTGCAGGTGCAGGAGGATATTAGACAGTTAAGAGAAAGCCTGGTTAAAGGAGATGGGAAGACAATCAGCATTGAGGAGCTGGAAAAAGCCCTTAGCAAGACTGAACATGGGCTTCAGGTCAGTCCAAACTCAAGATGTTAGCCCAAACAAATGACCTTAGCCCAAACAAATGATCTCATCCCAAACAAATGAAGTTAGCCCAAACTCATGAAGTTAGTCAAAACTCATGAAGTTAGCCCACACTCATGAAGTTAGCCCACACTCATGAAGTTGAACTTCTTGTAAATAAGAACAGAATATCTTGTCTAAAACAGTCAAACATGCTTATAACTTCCTACTCCAGTTAACCTTAAACTTTATGAGGGACTTTTACTTGAGAATATAAGTGAAGGAAAACAGCTCTGTATAAGTAGTGTATTTGATGCAAAGAATTTGATTAAATATGCATAGAGAAAAGTTTAAATGCATTCAAATTATGACAAAAAGTTTTAAAAAATTAAGCATTGAGTGCAAAGTTGTCAGTCTAATGCTCCTGCTGTAAGTATAGTCCATATATACGATAACTTGTTTGACCAATATAAACATTTATATCACTGAAAGTTTTGGATGGTTCATTCCCATTTGGCAGAGTGATATAATCAAGTATGCCTTCAAATGATCTTAGTCACTAAGCTGTTTGATACAATCAAGATATGATTACTTTCAGGATGAATAAGACTCTGTCTGATATCCTAAACTCAATGAGGCTGAAAAACATAATTTTATATCATGAACCTTTATTAAAGGGCCTGTGACATCATCATAGTTTTTGATAGACTGAAGTGGGTGCTATTGAAAAAAGAACAACTATCTACCCACATTAAAAAATATACGAATAAAATACAGTTTTTGAGGTCAGATTTTCTTTACACAAAATAAATCACCAGTTCCAGTTCCAGAGATTTCCTCCAGATTTTAGACTGATGCACATTGTATCTAAAGCTGACCGGACTAAACTTCATACGGACAGAGGAATTTTTGCAAATCTTAAGAGTCACTTTTTTTTTTTTGGAAAAGCAGGGGAAAGTTATGGGTCTAGTAAGTCAAGAAGAGTCAAACTTTGACTCATTTGGTTCATGCACAAGACTCAGCCAGTCCAAATTTTAAAAAAAATCTTCCTACTGAAGCAACTGATGATATGAAAGTTGCTGGATCAGACATGCTTGGATTATTTTGAGAAGTAAAAATGATAACTTTGTCTTAAACAATTGTCATAACTGTAAAGAAACTCTCTCCCCTGATAAGTTATGTTTGTGTTTGTTTGATAGTGTGTACCAAATATCCAGTTCCTAACCAGGAATTAAAATGACCAGTTTACTTATCCAAGGCTCAGAAAACAAAACTCCTTTTTGGCCCCTTATACAAATAAAGAGGGAAAATGTGAGTGGTGATCACTTATGGTGTGACCCCACTATCACACAGTAGTTGGCAGCCATAGAACTGTACCATTTTATAGTCCGAACAGTGTTATAAGCAGCCAGTAAGCTGAAGAAAATTATGCATGTATCCCAGAAAAATTTAGGGTTGTTGTTATTAGGTAATAAATGTGTCCACTAAAATATGTGCTTCATTGGCACAGTTACTAGTAAAAACATAGTAGGCATATATATTTTACTTCATTCAGAGAATCACGCATTGGTACATATAAGTGTATACTGTTTATATAAGCATGTCTATTGTATAGCAAGAATAGGGTATCAACATTTGTACTCACCAGCGAAACTCATCACAATCATTGAATCCATAGTTAGGTATAGGACATGAAAATTGAAATACCAGTTTTTGCAAGTAAATCAAGCTATTTTTCAATAGAGATGCATCAAAGAATGATAAAAATTCAGTCTTAACTGTCTCTGTGATGCAGCTTGGTATACTTTTGTGACATGAAAGCAGTGGGGGATGGACAATTCTCAAAATAAAATTTTGTAAATTTTTAGAAAACATGGTCCTACTTAATTTCATGAAAATAAACAGTCTACAACTCTGGATTGTGCCAGAAAACATGTTTATAGCTTCAGTTTTAATTAGGACAAACAATGAAAGCTGTACCAAATCACACATGTCATCAGCCTGCTGAGGAATGTTTGCATCCTTTTCCCAAACCCATATTTATTTTCATGAAATCTAACACAACTGTTGGACATTCGTGTCAACTGTTTCATGTTTGTACAAGTTATTTCAAAAGAATATTGCCATGCTTAATAAATACTAAAAAATTGGAAATATGTGAAACAACCCCATATCATTGTTTACATCATTCTTTGTCATTATTTTGAATAGAGCTTTCTAAGGCTAACTTCATACAGATATAATCTTGCCATGACCCCGTTCATTTAAACAAGTTTGATACATACATTGAAGAGAAGACATAAACACTATTTTTGCTCATCTGAATGAAAATCAACATAGATATAAATATGAAATAACTTCTAGAAGTTATTAAATCGAATTTTGTCCACTAACGCCGTTGACCTAAAATGGAGTCAATGTGCAAAACTATTTGAACTAATTTTCTTTTTGTCCATTTCTGCAAGGCACATTTTCCACATTTCATAATAGAAAAGTAAAATACATTTTCAAATTGATTCACTTTAGGCTTACACTAATTGCTTATTATTTGATGATTTTTCATTTTTAGCTTAAGACGGAACAGATGCTTGCACAGGTAAACAATCAAGTGCAAACATTGCCAAATGTTGATGGCCTCATTTCCATGGAAGCAACCTGGGACCTCCGCACTCAGGCAAAAACAGAGCAGACTAGAATGATCCAGTCTTATGTTCCGAGGTCAGTAGCATTAAATACGATTTTTAAACTTTCATTGAATCCTAATTGGTCCTTGAAACATACATAAATTGATATATGAGTATATATTTCTAGGGGCAACAGTTTTAATTTTGATCTGCTAGACCAGCATGAATGATGCAGGGAAAATGATCTGGAAATCCAAATTTTCCTTCATTTGTTCAATGTAGGACTTGGGACAAGTTTTATGAAATTTTGTTAATGCTGATATTCAATTGCATGAGTTAGAAGGGAAGGGAATTGTTATTCCATGCATCTTTAGTTTTATTGAGTAATAAATGTTATTTGATAATGCATTTTTAAGTCCTTAATTATTATAATGCTCTTTGCATTTGACCTTTTGTAGAAACTGTTTGTTTGTCAGTAGAAAAATACACAATAATATGAACAGTTAAGGTTGTTGTCAGGATTGAAACTTGATGGTTTCCTTGTTAAGAGAGGTACTTTAATATTTCTGCTTATTAAAGTTTACATCAAAGATGACATGTCTGTAACCTTTTAGAAAAAAAGTCATCTTAGGACAAAAACATTAAATTATGCAACAATGCTTTTAAAATAATATATCTTTGCCCCAAATGTTTCAGATATTAAAATTCTAACCTGATTGGCCTGGTAACATTTAAGACATGTATTTGTCTTTCTTGTTATTTGTTTGTCATGCAGTTTCATCCCATTTTGAAGTAAATATAAAACTACAAGGGGAGGTTATGAATTATCAATTTTTCACTGTTCTTGGCATTAATAATGCCTAGTCTTTCTGATTAAACCGTTTTGCTGACATTGGTGACTGTAGAATCATGAAACATTGCTACTGTATCACTCCTGTGTTAAAAGTCACTTGATCATCACACCAGACTAGATTTCTGTTACCAGAATTACACTGCAGTTACAAAATTTGTGTTGAATTGCTTGGCTTCGCATGAACTTTGTTTTGTTTCCATATTTTGTCATGAATATAAAGTTGGAATATTGTTGTCTGATACATTTTGTGGGTTTTTTATTCTGTGATTATATCAACAGGGAAAGATTGCGACAGCCACAACCACCAGGATCGCTCCTGCCACTAAGACGACCAATACAGATGCAAGGACTCACCCCAGGGCAAGAGGTCAGTATATAGCACTGCAGTCATATAACCACCTTATATTGTTGTACATACAAGCTATTACTCTACATTTTGTAAAGTAAAAAATGGTTTTAGAATTGTGTCTTATTATACATATTGCCCTGCAATTTCAGTTAAATTAATTATTTTAAAAGGAGACATGCTTTAGCAATGCAGATTACAGAGCTGTACATAAGCAATCTAATTATCTAGTTATGCAGACAAATGAAGAAAAAATGCCTGAAGAAATGTTTAGTAAATAAAAGTCATCTAAAACATTTTCATTTTAAGCATTTAGTAGTCTAACATTTTTAGTATATTTTTTTATATTGATAAATGGCATTTGTGATTAATATAACTATGATGTCAGTTCCACTTTAAGATATTCCATTGATGTTCAAATAATAGTATTTATCGATTTGAGAACAATCAGTTAAAAATAGAGCTGGTATTTACAAAATACCCTATGAAATAGTACAATATGCAAATAATTCCAAACAAGATAGTAAAATATAAAATACCCAGTTATTAAATTCTTATCTGGAGCTATGTGTTGGATAGCAAATGCGGTATTTAAAGATGTTAAAAAATATGGACCATATAAAAAAGAGTGACAAATCCTCAGTCATCCATTGCAAATTATTATTATTCATTGCAAATTATTGTGTCCAGTTAACAACCAATGGTCAAGGTCTTTTATGTTCTGAAGCAGTTTTACATATTTTCAAAATTGTTCTTTTTCTTAATGTACAGCTGAAGCAAGGAATGGCACTTAGGGCAGTATTCAACCCATATAGCCAAGAAAACCGAAATGTCCTCAATAGTAACTTTGGGATACAGCTTCCACTTATCGTTCAGAAGAAAGAATCCAAGGTAGGTTCAAAGTCTTTTAGTTGTGGCAGAATTTTAAAGATTAAAACTTTTGTTCCTTTTGTTGTGCATCCTTTGAGATATAAGATGACATTGACTTCACTAACTGGTTTACTTTATGTAAGTTTGTAAGTTATGATTATGCAAATTTATACTCAGAACTGTTAAGGGGGTGCTCTGTAGATATTATTAACTTCTGAAAGGGTGATAGGTGTAAGGTGCATTTTTTGCATTTGCAGTATGCACAGTGGAGAGATTGTTGGCAGACCTCTATGCTACTTTCATGTACTGTGGCTGAAATTTCATTGGATATCGAACTTGTGGAAAATGTACCTGCTCTAAGCACATAGCTAACCAAAAGTGTTTGCTTTAAAACAGCCAGAAATAGTCTGATGTACACTATATTTAGCAGTTATTAAAATAGGAAAAATTAATTTTGCCAGACTAGAAAATACCAGCTTCTGAAAGTGCAGTGAATGAATTACCAAATATATTAAATATCAAAAAAAGCTATTGGCTCTTTTTTTTCCAAAATTTTTCTCTGAAGACCAGGAAGTGAAAATCACCAAGTGGAGCCAGCATTTTTTTTTATCAGTACCCTTCTGATGTAAGGCCAAGATGTATATTCTATAACCCAAATTACACTCATTACACCAGATGTAGTTATACAGTGCAAAAAATCTTCCCAAGACTCAGTGTCATTGTTGAAATTTTTCAAGGATGACTTGAGGGAATCTTGAAAGCATTTGTTCTGACCATCCTGCAATCGATTTCCCTCTTTTAGCTCACCATAGAAGATCTTCTTTGGTAATCACTTATTCAGACATACAGTCAATATGGTCTGCCCATCTGATATGTGATTTCATCAGTACAGTGTGGATAATTAAAGTGCCTGTGGATTTGAGAACCTTGTTATCTGGGCATCTGTCCTGACATCATATCCTCATCAGTTTTATCAGGCAGTTCATGTGAAAATGGTTCAGCTTCTTGGAATGGTACCTCAACACCTTGCAGCTTTTGCACACATACAGCAAAGTCTACAAACAATAGCTTTGAGGATCTTCAGTTTTGTTTGCAGACTGATGCCTCTCTGCTCCTAAACATTTACACATTGTCTGGTAAAGACAACACTTTAGAATCTGGCATTGATAGATAAACTTGTCCACAGCCAAATTGGTTTGGCCATTTACTGGTAGGCCCTATGTAAGGTTTTACATCAAGAAGACCTAAGTTGTTGTTGTTATAGGGTTTAATGCCATTTTTTCACCACAAGATAGGCTATACATTGTGGCCAGTATAAATGGTAGAGAAAGAACCTGGGTAAACCCCGGAAAGAACCAGTGACCCATGAGAAGCTACTTTCAATCTTTCTCACATACCCATATTTGACAAACCTGTGACTTCAAACCACAGAGAGAAGTGATAAGGCTATGATCTATAATGGTGAGCACTTTAGACCACTTGGCCATTCAAGGCCTCATCAAGAAGACCTAAGTAAAGTTAAGTTTTCACTATGGTTTGTTATGGCTCCTGTTTGACTTATAATTAGAGTATCAGGCATGACATGAAAAAGACCAGGGTCATGTTCAGTTTTCACCAGCTTCAACAGCACTTAAGGAGTTATTGCCCTTTGTTGTACTTGCAATATTGTCCTTCAGTTTCTACTTGTAACTTTTGAAGGACATAATAGATTGAAACCTAATTTGAGACTTAATATTAATAACACCCAGGTTAAGTTTAATTGTAATAATTGATCCTGTTTAGTTCAAAACTTTTCCCTTTAATTACTTCATATTGGTGGATGGCATCTATGGTATATGAACACATTTCTAGTCTTTTAATTATAGTTATTTTATTAAATTTTCCTTTTATGTAATTTAATTTTTCTTATATGGTAGAAAAATGTTCTGCTTTGTGTGATTGAATATTTCAATTTACTTTCAGCCACCTGGCAAACCATTAATTGGAACAACAGTAGAACCATTAGCTGTGCTTCCTAAAGCTAACAGAATTGATCCACAGGTAACTAGCAAAATGTATAACTGCTGTTTTTGTTAAATAATAATAATAATAATAATAATAATAATAATAATAATAATAATACACAATAGCTTTCATTACTATTCAGTGGAAACCCAAATCAGATATATACAATAGCTTTCATTACTATTCAGTGGAAACCCAAATCAGATATATACAATAGCTTTCATTACTATTCAGTGGAAACCCAAATCAGATATATACAATAGCTTTCATTACTATTCAGTGGAAACCCAAATCAGATATATACAATAGCTTTCATTACTATTCAGTGGAAACCCAAATCAGATATATACAATAGCTTTCATTACTATTCATTGGAAACCCAAATTCAGATATATATACAGTAGCTTTCATTACTATTCAGTGGAAACCCAAATCAGATATATACAATAGCTTTCATTACTATTCATTGGAAACCCAAATTCAGATATATACAGTAGCTTTCATTACTATTCAGTGGAAACCCAAATCAGATATATACAATAGCTTTCATTACTATTCAGTGGAAACCCAAATCAGATATATACAATAGCTTTCATTACTATTCATTGGAAACCCAAATTCAGATATATACAGTAGCTTTCATTACTATTCAGTGGAAACCCAAATCAGATATATACAATAGCTTTCATTACTATTCAGTGGAAACCCAAATCAGATATATAATCTTGAATATCTAAAATGGTATGTAATGAGCATTTGTCCCCCACCCACCCCACCCCCAACACACACGCATATATACCCACCATTGAAAAAAATTAATAATATACCACATTAGTACACTGTGGATTGCAAGTGTTTTCAGTTTGTGATTTGTGGCAGAGGTAGGACTTTCCATCTACATTTATAAATATGTTGAACTAATTGTATTAAAAAAATAAAGTTGATAAAAGTTAGTATTAATTCTATTCAGTCAAATAAACAAGTATCTCTATACAGTAATTTTAAAATCATAAGAACACAAAAATTGAACTTAGATGAAATTTAGTACGAATATTTTGATTCATTTGTAACCTGATTAGACTGGCAATTATATCAATTTTTCCAGGTATTTTTTGTTGTTGCATATTATTAATGTTTTAAATTGGAATTTTGAAACAAAAAATAATTTTTGTTACAGTAGTTCAGTTTAGTAAAACCACATTAGATTGACAAATGAAATTGTATGCATGTTCATATGCTTATCTATTTGAATTCTTTCGGTTTTATGCCATATGTTGTGATGTTTTAAACATTATATACATATTTAAATTTTCGAGACTTATACTGTAAATCCAATTTAACTCTAAAAACATGACACTTTCTTTATAACACACCTAATGAAATTTCATTTGATTCACCTTGCTGTATTTCTGCCTCACCTTAAACTTTTGCCAAGTAGCACTGTTACAGAATGACAATAATTCCATGTGTGTGTGTGTGTGTGTGTGTGTGCATGTAAAAGTTAATTTTGCTTTAAAAACAAATCCCTTGCTATTCTCAATTCCAATAATAAATTACCCAAATTTTTTTTTTCCTGTATGGATGACTACATGTATTTTAAAAATGCCTTACTCGTGTCCCATGATAAATAATTTTTTTTACTCAGTAATGATCATCTTCAACTATTTCAGCTTGCTCCTCCTGCCATCACAGAAGATGATGCTAGAAAGGGAATAATGAGTTTGCTAGAGAGGGGCCTAATCCCTCCAGCAGCTCAACTGACCCTTGACCCCTCCCCTGTCCGCAACAAGATCGCACCACTGCATAACCCAACAGAGAAGACCAAACCTCCTGCGCCTCCTGGTAATTGAGTCCTGTACTTAATAACGACTGATCTTTACCTGTTCATGTGTGGCACTTTTTACTTTCATATTTGTTATCCTTTCTCATGACAGGTTAATTAATCTCAGTGGCATTTTATCTAAATTGTACAAGGGTTTATTTGTTCCAGATTCTATGTAAACATTTTATAATTTAACAGCATGGTGTATTCATGGTATTTCCGTGATGGATAAAATGGTTTCTTATTAGTGCAGGTCCTGTTCTGAGTATGTCCCGTAAGAAGGGACAGTTAACAGCAATATAAAACAACTTTCTTCTTTATTCTAGTACAAGGGGTATAAGCCTGAGTGACTGGTGTGGCTAGTAGAGGCCATAAATTTGCACATATTTTTTTGTTATATGATGAAGAATTGCACATTTTTACATAATTCTTTGTTCACACCGAAGCTGCCTCACTTAAAATATTTATCTGACATGCATGATAAGAAATTACATATACTGGA
Organism: Unio pictorum; assembly: GCA_030141615.1. Taxonomy (NCBI): domain Eukaryota; kingdom Metazoa; phylum Mollusca; class Bivalvia; order Unionida; family Unionidae; genus Unio; species Unio pictorum. Next base: position 593,143 of record JARLTB010000179.1, read on the forward strand.
TTATGAAGTAAACACATTACAATTTAATTTTCATGTTAGGAATATAACATAAGTATCCCTGATGATAAATGGAAAATGATATTCATGCAGTAAAGTATTGATTATTTAAATGCAATGGTACACATTGAATTGTGTCCAGATATTAGTAATCTTGTTGCTAATATAGAATTTTCTTAATGTATTTTAGTTGTCTTGCATTATAATAAAGCTGAACGCCGCTATAACGTGCCCAGCAATAACACAAATCCAGATATAATGCGGTTGCAGCGTGGCTCTCAAAATTTCATATATTTATTCACACATGATTTTTTCTTTCTTCAAACTATGTTAAATATTGTATTTAGTAATACTCTGATTTTTTTACATTAGGCATTAGTCCACGTATATGCCAATGAGGTGTTTGCTGAAAAATTAAAATACTGTATAAAAAAAACTATTAACGCAACCCTGCTACAAGTGTGATCAAATTTCTTGGACCACAATTATCGCGTTATAGCTAGGTTCCACTGTACTGTGAAAAGAACCACTCAGAAATGATATTACATTATAACTGAGGTCACCTTATACTGAGGCATGTTCAACATTAAAACTACATGCATCACCAAAATTGTATCCTTGACCATATCCGTGATATATGCAGGACCATATAATAGTGAGGTGCTTTATAGTCAGAGCCATAAGCATATTTGTGTTATATGCAGGACCATGTTATAGTGAAGTGCTGTAAAGTGATATCCATTACCATACCTGTGTTATTTACAGGATCATGCTTTAGTGAGATTTTTTATAGTGAGTTCCAAGACCATACTTGTGTTATATGCAGGACCATGCAATAGTCAGGTGATGGACCACTTTACAGAAAATCTTTCATCCTTAGTTAAATAAATAATTTTGTATTTATGGCTTTCTTACTGTAAAATTAATTGATGAATTCACCCTGTAACAAGCCTTTCCATGTCTGTCTTGGACATTGATTGAAAATTAGTACAAGAAATGGATTTTAGTGTCGGTAATGACAGTGATAAGATAAAGGTAAAAATAAAGCAGTATAATCATGTTAAGCATATAGAGAGATTTAATTATAACGTTACAAAATCAAGATATGATGTATCATTTTAAACATTTAATGAAACATGTATGTTCAGATGAAAAGAATTATTTTCTTGTATTGAAGAAATTGCACCAAATTTGGCTGGCTTAAAATTGGATTTGATAACTCGACCCAATGATTCAGCATCTGAAGTTCAGGGCAAGATGCCAGTCATTCCTTACCATCATTCACGATCGCCGATTAGTGCTAAGCAGAGCAGAGCCACATCGGGCAAGACACGAGACTCATCACCATCTGGACAAAATGTCAAGACTCCCGCTACTTTGAAAACTTATGAGATGCCTCTTCAACCTATGGTATGCTAATGTGGGTTCAGACAGTTTTAGTCTTAATGTGTGCATTTGATAATGGCTTCTAGAAACTGTATGGTCATATTCTGACCACATACCTTTGTGTCCCTTAAAATTCATTAATTTTTTTTCATATATTTTGTAATGACTTAACAACGTCATAATTGCTTATATATATCTTGTTTGGCATTACAAGGTGTTGTAAGAGAAAATAAAGGTGGTGTGGCCCATGGGCCATGGAAAATGCCTTTATGTGTCCCTCAAGCTGGATAGAGATTGAGAATTGATTTTTTTTGGACTTAAGTACAACAGTGTTGACCATCCTATAGACTTCCCTAAGACTTAAGTAGATCAGTGTAGATCTTCCTTAAGACTTAAAATGAACTATTGAAATCATCCTTAAGACTTAAAATAAGCTATTGAGATCATCCTTAAGACTTAAAATAAGCTATTGAGATCATCCTTAAGACTTAAAATAAACTATTGAAATCATCCTTAAGACTTAAAATAAGCTATTGAGATCATCCTTAAGACTTAAAATAAGCTATTGAGATCATCCTTAAGACTTAAAATAAACTATTGAAATCATCCTTAAGACTTAAAATAAGCTATTGAGATCATCCTTAAGACTTAAAATAGACTATTGAAATCATCCTTAAGACTTAAAATAAACTATTGAAATCATCCTTAAGACTTAAAATGAACTATTGAGATCATCCTTTAGGCGTTCATAGAACATTATTGATCTTCCTTAAAACTTCCATAGAACAGTGAAAATCTTCCTTAAGACGTCCATAGAACAGTGAAGATCTTCCTTAAGACTTCCATAGAACAGCGTAAAATAGAATATTTTTAGATCTTTCTTAAAACTTCCATAGAACAGTTTAGATCTTCCTTAAGACTTCCATAACACAGTGTAAAATAGAATATTTTAGATCTTTCTTTAAACTTCCATAGAACAGTTTAGATCTTCCTTAAGACTTCCATAGAACAGTGAAGATCTTCCTTAAGACTTCAATAAATTAGTGTATATCTTCCTTATGACTTAAAAAGAACTATTGAGATCTTCCTTAAGACTTCCATAGAACAATTTAGATCTTCCTTAAGACTTCAATATAACAGTGTAAAATATCATAGTTTAGATCTTTCTTTAGACTGCCATAGAACAGTTTAGATCTTCCATAAGACTTTAATAAATTAGTGTATATCTTCCTTATGACTTAAAAAAGAACTATTGAGATCTTCCTTAAGACTTCCATAGAACAATTTAGATCTTCCTTAAGACTTCAATATAACAGTGTAAAATAGAATAGTTTAGATCTTCCTTCAGACTTTAATAAATTAGTGTAGATTTTCCTTACGACTTAAAAAGAACAATTTAGATCTTCCTTAAGACTTCAATATAACAGTGTAAAATATAATAGTTTAGATCTTTCTTTAGACTTCCATAGAATAGTTTAGATCTTCCTTAAGACTTCCATAGAATAGTTTAGATCTTCCTTAAGACTACCATAGAACAATGAAGATCTTCTTTAAGACTTCCATAGAACAATTTAGATCTTCCTTAAATCTTTATTAGATCTTTAAGACTTAAATAGATCTTCCTTAAGACTTCCATATAACAGTATAGATCTTCCATAAGACTTCCATATAACAGTATAGATCTTCCTTAAGACTTCCATATAACAGTATAGATCTTCCTTAAGACTTCCATATAACAGTATAGATCTTCCATAAGACTTCCATATAACAGTATAGATCTTCCTTAAGACTTCCATATAACAGTATAGATCTTCCTTAAGACTTCCATATAACAGTATAGATCTTCCTTAAGACTTCCATATAACAGTATAGATCTTCCTTAAGACTTCCATAGAATAGTATAGATCTTCTTTAAGACTTCTGCATAACAGTATTGATCTTCTTTAAGACTTCTGCATAACAGTATTGATCTTCCTTAAGACTTCCATAGAACAGTGAAGATCTTCCTTAAGACTTCCATAGAACAGTATAGATCTTCCTTAAGACTTCCATATAACAATGAAGATCTTCCTTAAGACTTCAATAAATTAGTGTATATCTTCCTTATGACTTAAAAAGAACTACTGAGATCTTCCTTAAGACTTCCATAGAACAATTTAGATCTTCCTTAAGACTTCAATATAACAGTGTAAAATATAATAGTTTAGATCTTTCTTTAGACTTCTATAGAACAGTTTAGATCTTCCTTAAGACTTTAATAAATTAGTGTAGATCTTCCTTACGACTTAAAAAGAACAATTTAGATCTTCCTTAAGACTTCAATATAACAGTGTAAAATATAATAGTTTAGATCTTTCTTTAGACTTCCATAGAATAGTTTAGATCTTCCTTAAGACTACCATAGAACAATGAAGATCTTCTTTAAGACTTCCATAGAACAATTTAGATCTTCCTTAAGACTTCCATAGAACAGTATAGATCTTCCATAAGACTTCCATATAATAGTATAGATCTTCCTTAAGACTTCCATATAACAGTATAGATCTTCCTTAAGACTTCCATATAACAGTATAGATCTTCCTTAAGACTTCCATATAACAGTATAGATCTTCCTTAAGACTTCCATAGAACAATTTAGATCTTCCTTAAATCTTCATTAGATCTTTCTTAAGACTTAAATAGATCTTCCTTAAGACTTCCATAGAACAGTATAGATCTTCCATAAGACTTCCATATAACAGTATAGATCTTCCTTAAGACTTCCATAGAACAGTATAGATCTTCCTTAAGACTTGCTTATAACAGTATAGATCTTCCTTAAGACTTGCATATAACAGTATAGATCTTCCTTAAGACTTCCATAGAACAGTATAGATCTTCCTTAAGACTTCCATAGAACAGTATAGATCTTCCTTAAGACTTCCATAGAACAGTGTAGTGTAATTTACTGTCCTATATTACTGATGGTTGTAGATGTAAATAGTTACATATGCATTACAATATTAAAAATCAGTATTTGTTCCTGAAAGTCAGTATTTTTGTCATAAGCAGTTATTACTTTTGTCATAAGCAGTTAGTATATTTGTCATAAGCAGTCAGTATTTTTGTCATAAGCAGTCAGTATTTTTGTCATAAGCAGTTAGTATTTTTGTCATAAGCAGTCAGTATTTTTGTCATAAACAGTCAGTATTTTTTCCATAAGGGTTTGGCAGCTATTTAAGCATCCAAGCATGAAGGCCATTAAAATTTATTAAATGATGCCAGTCTGACTTCATATATCATTGACATTATTTAAAAAAAAATAGAAAAATGCTAAGAACTTTATCTGAGGATAAAATACTTTACAGAATTTGACTAACTTTCACAGAAAGAATCCTGGCATAACATCTTTAAATATTAGACATATGATGCTGATGTGGCATCAAGTATGGATGATGATGTGTCATCAAGTATGGATGATGATGTGGCATCAAGTATGGATGATGATGTGGCATCAAGTATGGATGATGTGGCATCAAGTATGGATGATGATGTGGCATCAAGTATGGATGATGATGCAAAAAATATAGAGAAAGCATGAAACAATTGTTTTTATCAATCAAAAACATTAGAAGAAATTTCTGCATCCTCCTAACAGATTTTTTGACCAACTGCTCTTGCATTTATTAGGCAGTTATCAGTCGAATGAATGAGCTCAGGCCCTTTGGGCCACTTGTATTCTTTCTTTTTCAGATGTTATATAATTTAGATGTTTTTTTCCAAATATTGTATAATTTGATATTTGGATTCAAATCTCTCGTAAAACAGAAAAATTATTTGAATTCATAAACCGGACAAATTCTAAGGCAGAATGCTCCCTCCTCCGCTTTCACTCCCCCTCACCCACTGCTAGGTGTGACTTATATGGGCATATATGAACACTTTTACAGTGAGCTTGGGAGGTTGTATATTACTGTTGCAACCCACTAAAAAGGTGTGACCACTGACCATCTTGATGCAGACTTTTGTGTGAAACATTATACATAAAAAATGGACATGCACAAACAGTCATTATTGACTGGTAGCTAGTCAGTGGTGATTATTCATTTTTCAGTGTTAAGTGACACAGAAATTAATTTACAAAATAATCTTTATGGTCAAATTTAAATGTTAATACTACTGTCAGTGTATTATCATACTAAATCAATTATTACAGTAGCACTATAGGGCAGAGTATTATGTTATAATGTTGTCCATCTATCTCTCTTATCAAGCTGGTTTCTGCACAATAACTTAAAGCTCACTGGCCGTGGTCACTCTCAGAATAAAGAAAAATGGTTCAAGTTCAGTGCATGGTCACTATCAGAATAAAGAAAAATGGTTCAAGTTCAGTGCATGGTCACTATCAGAATAAAGAAAAATGGTTCAAGTTCAGTGCATGGTCACTATCAGAATAAAGAAAAATGGTTCAAGTTCAGTGCATGGTCACTATCAGAATAAAGAAAAATGGTTCAAGTTCAGTGCATGGTCACTATCAGAATAAAGAAAAATGGTTCAAGTTCAGTGCATGGTCACTATCAGAATAAAGAAAAATGGTTCAAGTTCAGTGCATGGTCACTATCAGAATAAAGAAAAATGGTTCAAGTTCAGTGCATGGTCACTATCAGAATAAAGAAAAATGGTTCAAGTTCAGTGCATGGTCACTATCAGAATAAAGAAAAATGGTTCAAGTTCAGTGACTCAAATTCTGCCATCATTTAGTAGTAGTAGTAGTTGGCATCAGTTAGTCTCAAGAGATGATGGAAGTGCACCTATGAGATATGTCCCGGTTGGTGGTTGTGCAGCATCTGTAGTGGTTAATGTAGCTCAAAACAGGAGTGGCAGTCCTTACTGCACTTTAGTTAAATCTAGTTTGTGTTGGAGGTGCTTCTTCCTCTGAGATTACTTTTTGTCAGCTAGTAACTGTAGCTTGTCCTCACTGGTTTTCAAACCAGTGATCAGAGTGTGTCGTCAGCTGGGCCTGTCATCATTTACAATTACCAAACTTTATTAGTAGCTTGCACATAGGATAAGAAAGAACTTTGTCTATTTCAGGGTCAAAATGTCAAATGTTAAGGTCAATTTGCCTAAAAGAATACAAATTATTTCTGCAAAATAATGTCCTTATTGCATCACTTACCTTAACCAAGCTTGTTAGATTGCTTGCAATTAGGCTAGAGAAGAATTTCTTCGGTTTTAAGGTCAAAAAGGTTAAAGTTCAAGGTCATTGTGAATGAAGAAAGAAAAAAATAATTTCTGTTCAATAAGATTAGTTCTACATTTTAACCATGGATCAGACTTTGTGGAAGAAGCGCCTATCTAGTTTTGGGTCAAAAGGTCAAACATCAAGGATACTGTCACAGAAAGAAGAAAAATGGTTTCTTTATAAGAATTTTGGTTATCAATAGTGAGGACTGTTAAACATTGAGGGAAAGAGGGGTGTGATCTGCCATTTGCAGTACTCTTGTTTCTTAATTTCACTGCTGTTCAAATTTATACCATATCCTGCTTTTTAATACATTATGAATTAAATTGCTTTTCATCATGTACTAATATCTCATAATTAATTCTTATTGTTTCATATTGCTACATTTAAAATGTTTTAATTGCTTCAGTTTTAAGTAAGTTCATGCTTGTTAACAAATTTGATAGTGAGAAATGGATATTCCCCATTCCAAATATTATCAACATTTAACATATAAGATTTTGGTCATATATTTAATTAATATTCATTTTCATGATTTGTATATAATACTTTTAGCATTCCATTGATATTATTTTAGCTGTAAACAAACAGCCTTCACTAGCCCTTCCAATGTATAGAAATGTTTTTGACATTCCATAATTTTGGTTTGGTAGAAATTCCCTCTGATGTTGTAATTTAATTAGATGAACGTACTGTACCCATATAATATCTATATCAATATAATTCACAAAATTTGAAAAGAAAATAGATTTTTAAGTGATGGATGTTTTAAAAAAATATAATCCTTTCCATTACTGCAGCATAGTCACAGATAGGATTGGCTTATATCTTATATTCTTAGACTTTGAAAAATGCTATCTTCTGTTACCAGTTGAGTTACCTGTACCAGAAACAAAAAAGCAGAATCGAGATTGAAAATGAAAATTCTCTTTTGACTTTGCATTTCAAATGATGTTTGCCTTTAGCAGGGATGTATTGTTTTAAAACAGCAGTGTCCATTAAGTCCACTAGTTATTAATTACATTATGACAGTCCACTAGTTAATTATTACATTATAACAGTCCACTTGTTAATATTTACATTCTGACATTCCACTATAGTTAATAATTACATTCTGACATTTGAATAGTTAATAATTTCATTCGGACATTTGACTTGTTAACAATTACATTCTGACATTCCACTAGTTAATAATTACATTCTGATAATAGTTTTTTATTAATATTTTAACATTATTAGTTCAATGTTGTTTTTCAGAGAAAGAAACGAAAGGTAGTAAACACCCCATATACTATTTGGCATGGTGGTTTAATTTTTTTTGGTCTTTTTACGATTTTGTCATGGTGTTTGGAGAACTGTATCAGGGCATCATTTGTACCTTTCAGTTTCCTAATTTTCATTTGCATATATATGTATATTTATTTTCTTTTTGTCATATATACAGGAGAATATTTCCATATAGATTACGCGTTTTCTGTACATCTACATCTTGCTTCAAAAACTTTCCATACTGCTTTTGAGATACTTTTCAGGTCATAAAAGAAGTCGGAAAATCAAAGTGAATATCATTCTGTAATATTGGATGCACTTCAGTTTTCAAGATTTTATTACTGATGCCAAAAGAGTATACTTAAAAAATTCACATTTTATAACGAAAATAAAAAGTTACGGAAAATATTAACTGAATATGTTTTTATATTTGGCTTAATGTCTTCTGACAAAAACAAAATGCCGTTATTACCTTTCATGCAGATGAGTGAACATTAGACTAGATGGACAATATTACCTTTAAAATCTCAATGAATCACATTCCCCCATTGATGATTTCAAGTATTATATTTATACAGAACACCATTTTTGGGGATACATTCTTGTGAGACTTTCCATTCTGGAATGCATTTATTCTGCATGCCTACTTTGTCCTGTACTTTGTGATATTTTCCCATTTGTTGTGGATTTTAATCAGTAAATATTTATAAACCTTATTAAATAACTGAGCCAGGTCCAGTTCATTTCAAATGTTCCTAAGTATGATTTTGTCTGTACTCATTCATCAGATTTATCAAAATTTCACATTCTGCTTGAGATTAATTTTATTTGGTATAAAATGTTCATTATTTGTAAACTTTTGGCACACACATTTTATTTTAGTGAATAATCTTACGAAATAATAATAATCATACAGGGTTTCAGGTGTATAAATGGGTGATGGAGCACCCATGGATGGCTTTCAACCCTTTACTTAATGCTTTGGTATGTTTATACACAGCATGTAAAATAGCTATATTTCAGTAAACTGATGCATTAACTTCCAAGTACTCTTGAACATTTTATATTTTATTTTTTATAAATTGTCATTCTGTATTGTTTTTATATCAGATTTCTTGAAATGATTCTGATTGATTATTTTCTAGAAACTTTATATGATAGAATTTTAAAACTCTAATACCACAGTACAATACCTAAAGACAATCCCAGTTTCAAATGATGTTAGCATAATAGAGTACTGAACAACAATCCCAGTTTCAATTGATGTTAGCATAATAGAGTACTGAACAACAATCCCAGTTTCAAATGATTTAGAAATGGTACAATACTGAACAACCAATCTGAGTTTCAAATGATATTAGCATAATAGAGTACTGAACAACAATCCCAGTTTCAAATGATTTAGCAATGGTACAATACTGAACAACAATCTCAGTTTCAAATGATGTTAGCATAGTACAGAAATGAATGACTTTCTCAACTTTAAATGATGTTAGCATAGTACAGAAATGAATGACTTTCTCAAGTTTAAATGATGTTAGCATAGTACAGAAATGAATGACTTTCTCAACTTTAAATGATGTTAGCATAGTACAGAAATGAATGACTTTCTCAAGTTTAAATGATGTTAGCATAGTACAGAAATGAATGACTTTCTCAACTTTAAATGATGTTATCAGTGGTACAGCACTGAATGACATTCTCAACTTCAGATGATAGCATATTACCAAAATGAATGACTTTCTCAACTTTAAATGATGTTAGCATAGTACAGAAATGAATGACTTTCTCAAGTTTAAATGTTAGCATAGTACAGAAATGAATGACTTTCTCAACTTTAAATGATGTTATCAGTGGTACAGCACTGAATGACATTCTCAACTTCAGATGATAGCATATTACCAAAATGAATGACTTTCTCAATTTTAAATGATGTTAGCATAGTATAGCAATGAATGACATTCTCGACTTTAAATAATGTTATTATAAAACAGCACTGAATGACATTCTCAACTTCAAATGATGTTAACATGGTGTAATCTGTAAATTATCTTTTTTTCTGAATGGAATAATTATTAAAAATTAATCTTCCATTTTTTTTAATGCATGTATTACTCAGATATATTTTCTCTTTTCAATAATTGCTGCAAATTGTATTCTTATAGACAGCAGAAATAATTTTATGTAACTTTTTTAATTCTTACAGGCAGCAGAAATAATTTTACATACTTTTTGTTATTCTTATAGGCAGCAAAAATAATTCCTATATGAATAGTAGAATCTGCTTATTAAAAGCTAAATAATTATGTTTTTAAAAAAAGAGAGTTGTGACTAGTACATACTTAAATACGAGTCCTGTCAACAGGCTACATTTTAATTTCACAATTAGCTGAATTTTTAAGCTTATATTTCAAGTATATAAAATGTACATTAGTTGTGATTTAGGTTTACATTCAGATCTCAATATAGTGAGAGTTCTTGCTCCCGAGACCTTCAATTTCTGGTCCTGGATTGTCAACATAAAAACACTCTTAAGTAATTTAGCATATACCGGACCTTTAGTTTTTGGGGAAATACAATCCTTGACATCATTATTCAAAATTCTTGATGGAACTCTGACATTGAGATGTAAGCATTATTTTTCTCAATTTATTCTGTACAGACATTGAGATATAAACATTGTGTTTCCCAGTTAATCCTGTACAAACACTGAGATATAAACATTGTCTTTCCCAGTTAATCCTGTACAGACATTGATTTCTGAGCATCATCTTTCCCAGTTAATCCTGTACAGACATTAAAGACATTAATATGAAAGCGTTATCTTTCACGTTTCATCCTGTACAGTCCAACATTTTGTTATTGAACCTTAATGTTTGAAATCCTTATTTATCAAATTCTGTCATTATAACCAATTATTCTGATTTGTATATTCCTGCAATAATGATCACATTGAAAGGTTATCATAGCACACTCAAAGTTAATGATCACATTTACAATTTATCATAGCACACCCAAAATTAATGATCACATTTACAATTTATCATAGCACACCCAAAATTAATGATCACATTGACAGTTTATTGTAGTACACTGTTAGCATCGCAAAATTTATCACAGCATACATGCTGCCCTTTGTAATCTAATATTGCCCACCTTATGTTAATGATTGTATTTACAGATTATCATAGCACACCCAAAAATAATGATCACATTTACAGTTTATCATAGCACACCCAAAAATAATGATCAAATTGACAGTTTATCATTGCACACCCAAAAATATTGATCACATTTACAATATATCATAGTACACCCGAAAGTAATTATCACATTTACAGATTATCATTGCACACCCCAAAATAATGATCACATTGACAGTTTATCATTGCACACCCAAAAATAATGATCACATTTACAATTTATCATAGCACACCCAAAATTAATGATCACATTAACAGTTTATTGTAGCACACTGTTAGCATCACAAAATTTATCACAGCATACACGCAGCCCTTTGTAATCTAATATTGCCCATCTTATGTTAATGATTGTATTTACAAATTATCATAGCACACCCAAAATTAATGATTACATTTACAATTTATCATAGCACACCCAAAAATAATGATCACATTTACAATTTATTATAGGACACCCAAAACTAATGATCACATTTTGACAGTTTATCATAGCACACCCAAACTTAATAATAATAATAATAATAATAATAATGAGGACTTTGTATAGCGCCTAATCTTTCGAAGCTCTAAGCGCTTTACACCATCTATAATGATATGACTACACTACAGAACAACAAATGACAAAAACAATGAAATTGGAAAATTGGAAAACATAAAAGCATGCTGGAAACATATAAGATAGAAAACATGATTAGGTCGCTAAGTTTGTCCCTGCAGTCGAAACAGGTGAGTCTTAAGAGCACTCTTAAAATGGACCACTGTGTCTTTGTGTCTAATTTCAATGGGCAATTCGTTTCACGTCACCGGGCCCTGGTGTGCAAACGAATGTTGTCCATATGACTTTGTTTTCACCTTGGGAACAATGAGTATATGATTATCAGAAGAAGAGCATATGGATCTAGCTGGTGTATACACATGGGTGAGGCTGGATAGGTATGTTGGACTGGAGTCTGTCATTGAAACATAGCACAGAGAACAAATTTTGTGTTTGATTCTGTATTGAATTGATAGCAAATGTAGGGTACAGAGCAGTGGTGAGGTGTGCTCTGATCGAGGTACTCTAAAGATGATCCATGCAGCTGTGTTTTGAATGTTTTGAAGTTTCTGGAGTAAATATTGTGACGAACCAGACAGAATTGAGTTACAATAGTCCAGTCTTGAAAGTACTAATGAACACACAAGTGTTTTAGTGGCATCAACTGAAAGATATTTACGAATGGAACTGATGCGTCTCAATTCAAGATATACAGCCTTGCATATGTTCATGACATGTTGGTGCAATGTGAAAGTACTGTCTAGAGTAACGCCTAGGTTCTGTACTGACTGTGAGAATTTAATAATGGTGTTGCTGATATTTATTGTCTGAGGTAAAGGATGTGAATGAGAAAGTCTTTGTGTTGTGATCAGAATAGCCTCAGTTTTATCATCATTCATCTGCAGCTTGTTACATGTCATCCATGATTTCACATCAGAAATGCACTTCTCTACTCCATGGATGGTAGCATCAACTTCAGTTGGGTGGCTAGACTTGTATATTTGGGTGTCATCAGCATACAATTGGTGCGACACTGGGTGATGATCTATGACACTTGAGAGTGGCTGAGTATACAGAATGAAGAGAACAGGTCCAAGAACAGATCCCTGTGGAACACCACAACATACGTGAACTGGGCTGGAGTGTATTCCATTTGCAGATATAATTTGTGTCCTGTTGACTAAGTAGGACTTGAACCACTGTAAGGCTATATTCTGAATGCCAAATACATGCTGGAGACGGTGAAGTAATATATCATGGTCTATTGTGTCAAATGCTGCAGATAAATCCAGGAGAGTGAGGACTGTAATCTTTCCACTATCCAAAGCAGAGAGAATGTCACTAAATACTTTCAGAAGAATAGTTTCCATACTGTGGCAAGGGCGATATGCAGACTGTACATTGCTAAAAAGACTGTTTGAATTCAAATGAGATACAAGTTGAGTTAGAACAACCTTTTCTAAGATTTTTTATATGAATGGGAGATTAAAAACTGGGCAGTAGTTCCTTAAATCGTTATGGTCCACTGTTGGTTTCTTCAGCAGTGGCTTTACGATGGCAGTTTTGAAAAATGATGGGAATTCCCCATGATGAGAGAGAGATATTAATAACATCAGTTAGTGAAGGCAATATAACTAAGATCTGCACACATCACTGCATATATGATTGCTGTAAACAAACCATTTTGTTTAATTGCTCTTTTAATAGACATTAAAAAGTTAAATGAATAGAAATTTAAACAAAACAGGACTGGAAATCATCAATCATTAGATCCTTACTTTTAGTTAGATATTTTGTGTCAACCATGCATTAATATTATAATTATGAAAGTCAATTTTGATTGTAAGTACAAGTTTACAGTTTAGTCATCTATAGGTGAGGTTTCTTATTTGTCTAGTCTTTGACAAATGCTTAAAGTTCCTAAAATTGTTAATTTGCTGATTTTTCATAATTTGTATGTGCTAAGCCCTTTACTTAATGATTGGACTGCAAGTACAAGTACTAAATTGTTTTAATATTAATTTTCATTAACACATTTGGAAATATAGGTCTTGAAAATATAATTGGAGTTTTCAAGTTGTGAAGATAAATATCTTGTTTATTTTAGCAGTATGCATTACATAATAAATATATTTGCTTTTATTTCAGATTTTGGATGGGGTTTTTTTCTGCACGCTATTTGCATTTCATTATGCATTATTGGCATGGTCTTTGCATGGCTGCAGGGCACTAGTTTTCATATTTTTATTGCTTACACACATGCATGCATCACCTTGCCATTTTGTCATCTTTTTAATTTTTTGTTGTATATATTTTCTTTTTGGCATTTGTAGTAATTTTTAAATTAAAATACATGTACTAAATGTAAATCTTTTTAAAAAATAACAGTTTTCGTTATTAGAAATTTGTTGCAATAGCGCTTTAACATGGAGCTTTTTATGAAAAGTAACCATAGAATTATCACAATCGCTTTCACTAAATTGTAGGAAATACCTTTTGTCAGTTTCCACTGTTTGAATTTAACACTTTTATGCCAAGTAAATTATAGTTATAGTGCAACCTCCCTTGACCAGACATTGTTAGAATGTAATATTTGGTCCATATTTTACGTTGTCAGTATATTGAGGTTAATTTAGTATTAAGCTCTGTCCAAGCATGTAGATTATAAAAATTGTTCGGTTTTATATTTCTATAATAGCTAGTTGAGTAAGAGTTTATACTGGGTGAGTAAAAATATTTAGTACCTGCCTGGCTGTGTGAGTAGTTTTTTCAGAGATTGCTTAACCCTTCAACTAGGCTCTTCTGAAGTGGCATTATGACACAAATTTGAACTTTATTTACAGCCACCACCCACAACGCCTGCAAGTGGAGAGATAAAGGTCTTGTCACACAGGTTTGCTGCTCAGAATGGCAGAATCAGAGACAACTCCTCCGAGTTTTTGGCTTTCAAGCAGCATTACTGTCTCACATGGGGAAGGTGAGTCCAAAAAGAATCATCTGCATAGCTCAGGCATAGCTTTAGAGTTCTTAAATTACATTCTTGTCTCAGAAGTAAATGTATTTTATGATAATAAATTTGGAAATCAATCTGAATACTATAGAATCAGGATAATAGATATATCCATGAAAATAATCATGCAACTAAACCACACACAAGAAGCTTGGTTATAGCTGCCAAAGTTTACGGTAATTTAACCATTTTTCTGATTTACTACAAAGCTTTAGCACCAAAATACACCACTCCCTTGATAACTTTCACACCGATAACTTGCAAACCCTCTCATAAGGAGGAGTCGGATGTTGACCCCATTTTTAAAACTTGAAAATAGAAGAGAAAAAAATTGGCTCTATTTGTTGAACTGGAAAAAAATTGCAACCAAAGTTGGTAAATGAAACATTGATGTAATGCTCATTTTATCATTGAAAATGGTTGATAGGACCTGGATATTTAATTAATTATGAAATTATCAACTCTTAATAAGAAGTCATATATATTGCTTTCATATCCATTCCAAATGACTTGATGTTGATATTATCTTTTTGGCATGAAATTAGATTAGCTAAGCAATAGTGACAGCAGAAAAGTATTGCATAATTAAAATTTTGTTTTACCCAAAAAAATCATATATTTCAGTGTAATTATCATAAATAAAACTAATTATAGTACTGACTGTTTTGATCTCTAACTTACAGACGAGTCAGTTGCATTGTTACTTTCAATTAAAAGTTTACCTGCATTGTATTATTACATTAAATAGTCATTTGTATCAAATCAAATAGAAAAGGTACAATTAAAAAATGTTAAAAAAAGACTTGCAAATTCTATTTATATAAGAACTAGCAGTCACTGCCATATGTTATGCCAACTCATTTCATTTGACTAACTGAACTCTTGAAAACACTAAGTACATTTAACATAAAAGTATCAAACATTAATCACTGGTTTATCATACTCCATTACAAAATTAATAATGTGATTACTTCAAATGTGAGGTATGCATACCTATTACACTGTAATTTTATGGCAGTCAGGTTTCCAAGGACATTGTCAGTTATATCATTTGTTGACAATCCGGCCTTGGTTCATTATATTCTTCAAAATGTCTCATTTCTGATACATCTAGTAATGAAGTGATTGCTGCCTGAGTTGGACACATTAAAAAGAATGAAAAACATTTCCATAACTTTAAATGTTACTGTTGGAAGTCTTTTTATTATTGAAAACTAAATTGAGGAATTAAGATAATTTGATGAGATCTTCCAATTTTTCTGTGAGATTAAACAAGGCAAATTTCAGAAGAACATAGGATATTAGGATACTGCTTTTTAAATCTTTATGTTCATTGAATAATTATTGAAATCATCATTGTTGCCAACTAGTATTTTTTTTTTTTTTTTGGAATATCTCAGTTTGACAAAGAAAATTAGTTATTTAGTGAATCAGGGTCCTAATTGTCTGAGCTTTATAACCTACATAATAGTTATAAGCAAATTAAAATAATTTGAAGCAAATAATGAGAGTGAAACCTAAATACTTACTGAAAGAGCATGCAAAAAAAACTTCATCATGATACCACCAATCAGATTCTTTTGGTTGCAAAAATCAGACTTTTGGATTGAGAAAATGTCAGCAAGATATATGTAAAGGTGGCAAAGAATGGTGATGGTTTATGTATTGCTGAAATAGTATTGGAGATGTTTTAATCCACATTCTCAAGGTGAACCCTGTAATAAGGACACCCACATTAATCAACCATATGTCAAGAACAGCCATTTCTAACAGTTCCCACAAAACTGTAATAGTTGATATGAACCTCTACATCAACCACCTTTCTTGGAGGACACTTTTCTGTGGCTGCTAAAATTTAGTATGATTGCATCTGAAATTGATTGAAGTTATGAATTTTATTATTGTTGTAATTAGTTACAGGTGCTCTGAAATTATAGAGAAATTGTGAAATCCATAATTAACAGTGCATTTTTGTCATTGTAATGAATTCATCAAGGTATACTTGTTTGTTAATTTCAGTATTGTAACCATGTTGAAACATTTGGAAAGAATGTTAACAAATTATGCTGTACCAGTTGCCTTCATTAATGGAGATAGGTAAGTGTGACATCATATATATATATATATATATATATATATATATATATATATATATATATATATATATATATATACCGCTTTCAAAATTTCACCATTTGAAAAGACATTTATTTATGCTGCAGGTTTTATTTACTTTGCTGTAAATTTTATCATCATAAACTAATTAGAAGAATTGATCACCCCAGCTCCTGTTTTTATTTGAATTTCTGTATTTAGAAATGAAATTTTCTCTGTTTTCAAGCTTTAAGTCTTTATTGGTAACATATGCTGAGACCAAATTTGGATTATCACTTAAATTTAATTAGCAATTGATACTAATCAATGTCTAGTTTCCCCATCATTTTCAGACATGTTTATGATTCTTCTGATGGTTAGCATTCCTACTTAAACAATTTTATTGCTACATATAATCAAAATTTTCTTTAAAATGTGAACTGTTTATGATCAGGTGTATAAGCTATATATCACTGTATGAATGATAGGTTACTGAATAGCAACAGGTCTTGTAAGACCAGTCATTGACAGTTTATATGACTCTTGTGGAAGATTAATTCTATAAATGGTTAATACTTGAAGCTTCTTTCTTGTTGGGGGTTAATTTTTATGCATTCTGGATTGTGCCTTTTCATTGATTACTTAAATGTATACTAGAAGGTTAACAGTCTTTGCACATTTGAAGATTAGTTAATCTTAATGGAGAGAGAGAGAGGAAGGTTAGAAGAGAGAGAAGGATAAGAAGAATAATAGTCTAACCGTAATTACTAAACCCTTTTCTAAATATGGTTTGGGACATGTTTTATCTGTGACATCTTTTGGTAATACTGCATACTTCTCAGAATTTTCGATCAGGTTAAAATGTAATAAATGTATCCTCTTTCGGGGCTCTCACTTGCTGATATCTTCTCTCAAAATATCAAATTCACTGGCCTTTGTTTTACCCCAAATTTGGACACTAGTAACACTACAACATTTATGATTGCACTTTGCTTTTCAATTAACTTCATGATCAGGGATCATCCTCACTCTTCAACCTCTGGGATCAGGAGTAGGAATTATGCAGGGCACCACAGTACAGACCATGGGATCACCCCTGCTCAACAAAATATTAAAATAAAAGGCATAGTAAGGTGGGGATCAACTCGCCTTGGGCCAATTTTTTTTTCTTCAAGTGAGTTGCTGCCAGAGAAAAGCCAAATTTATTTATGTTTTATATACATGTTGAGGATTGTTCTCTGCTCTAGATTAACCATCAGATGTCTTTGTGTCATAATGTTTTGAATTAGATAATATCGTTGAGAGAGAGAGAGAGAGAGAGAGAGAGAGAGAGAGAGAGAGAGAGAGAGAGAGAGAGAGAGAGAGAGAGATTATGTAAATTGTAAATATCATTATCATAAAATTCATCAATTTGAATAGATTTCTGGTCTTGTGTTAACTATAAAGTAACATTGTGCATGACATATGGAAAAACAGTTACGTGTTACATGTCATATGGACTGGAAAGACAAATGAAGTTGTATCTGTATCAAGTTAAAATAAACTGATACCTCAAAATTTATTAGCAATTGTTTCTTATTCTTCAGTATAAGCTTGAATGAATTATCTGCTCTTAGTCCAAGTGTGTTAAGTGTAGTTGTCAAGGTCGTCTGTATAATTCCCTTATGGAACCCACCTAAGTCATATGGTAATCAGAATATTCTGAGGCTAAAATATTTTACTTTTCTGAATACATATACATATTGCATTTTAATAAAATTAAAAAAAAACTGTTTAGGAATGAATTTCAAGCTGTGTTTAACAAGTAATCTCTAAATGTGTAACAACTTAAAAGAGATAGTTGAATTGTAAACAGTATATCAGGATGGTGATTGCATACATGAAGGTTGATGTATTTTTGAGTTTTATGGCATAAGCATTAGGAATAGAGCAAGACTTTTTGTTGGTCAGTCCTTTTTGTAGTGCAGCATTACTGTTACATTCTTCTGTATTCTGGTCTGTTTAAGCCAATTTTTGGAGGCTTGGGGTTGAATTTCTGTGGATGCTGCAGTCTTCAGTCAAAATACGAGAAGCAGCTGTTTTTTTGAAAAATACTAATTTGTCATTTATTTCAAAATAGTTTAGAAAATCCTTATCTGTGAGCAGTTGAGAAATCCAATGTTTGTGTTTTGTGTTTTGTGTTCATAGAGTAGTAAAAAATGTTGTGTTTTTTCTTGACAACATTTTTTAATACATATCAAAGAACCATGTGATCTTACCTAGTGGTCAAGATGAAAGTTGGACATAATTTTTAATTTGTAGAAGTTTATTTCCGATTTTTAATGTACATGGCTGATTCATGAGTGAAAACTTTTGAATAAAATTAAATATAATATTCAGATTTCTGTGGTAGTGAAATGTTTGTGTGCAAAATCCAAATACGTATATTATAATCTTTCTTTCATAAAACTAAAAACCTTGATACATTACTGTAACAGATTTCTTCAGAAACAAATAAACTTGTGTACATTATTAACTTTGAAGTGAATCCTATTGCACTCATTGGTAATATTTAACTGAAAATATTGTACAATTTTTATTTTAAACAAATTCATGAGAAAAGAAATAATTTTTTTTCACTTTTATTTGTTTTCTAGCCTTAGGATCTGTCTTAATAGGCAATGTTTGGCAACAGAAAATGCCATCTCTTAAGACGTGTGGTCAGTCAATACTGGTTTCCATGGCTTAATTCATAAACATCCGCATACTCACAATAATCAAATTTCCAATATGGAACTAAATTTTAAGGATTTTTTTTGTTTAAGGTTGTCTGTTATACATAATGCAAGTTTGATACATAGCACACTAAATATGCAATGATACTAACAAAAACTATCTTCCTTTGACAGAAAATTCTTCTTTGGAATGCATATGTGTGCATTTGGTTTGCATTATTAAGTTGTATTTTCTGTTTACAGACTAGCAGAGTTATCTCTTGAGTTTGAATTAGAGCAGGCACCCACCATAGATGATCTTTTGTCTGTCATAGTCAACAGAGATGATGTTGAAAACATCATTTTCAGACCAGTAAGTTTTATTTCCATTGTCCCCAGGCTTCACTTATGGCATAAGTTCTGGTCTTTGATTGCCCATCCTCCAAACTCTTGGTTTCTGTAGCATAACTTGACTAAGGATTGTTAGGTTTTGACCCAAAAAAATATGATACAAAATTTTACATTGATAAGACCATGAACAGCTTTCCATTAATTATTTTGAAAATTTGTGGCCCAGCATTCCTCATTCTCATTACTATGATTTTCACAGCATAATTTTTGAAAGATTTCTGGATTTTTTAAAATAAACAGTGGAATGATGCTTTATAGTAATGAGACCTTATATGAATTTGATTTCCAGTATTCAAACATGATATATACATGAGTTGTGGCCACTGATTGTCTTTCTTTCAAAATGGTGGTTTTCATAAAACAACTTTGTCAAAGACTGTTGGATTGCAGCTAAATTGGTATGCTTCTTTTTCACAGCATAATTTTTGAAAGATTGCTGGATTTCAACTAAACAGTGGAATGATGCTTTATATTAATGAGACCTTGAATGAGTTTGATTCCCAGCATTTTATGCCATTATTCAGAGGAGTTATAGCCCTTGAATGCTCATCTTCCTAATATTAGTATCCACATAATAATTATTCCAAAGATTATTGAATTTAATAAAATTTGGCAGTCACTTTTATGTTGATGAAACCTTGAATGATTTTGATTTCCAGCATTCCATGATATCATTTAAGAAGTTCTTAACACTAATAGGATGTCTTCCTAACTTTGGTTTCTGAATTTATCTTTACTTAGTATTGTTAGAGTGTCATCCAGATTTGGAATACACTTTATGTTAATAAGACTAGTTATGGTTTCAGTTACTAGCATTTCAAATCATCATTTACTGGATTCATGATCCCAGATTAGATGTCAAACTAACTCATGTTAACTTACCAAGGATTTGTTGAATTTCAACCTAATTGGGTATGCAGGTTTATTTTAATAAAACTTCAGATAAGTTTGATTTTTGCAAGTGAACATAATCTTTGGTGATATACCCATCGATAAAATGTTGAGCTCTTCCTATGTCCAATAAAGACAAATAAATGTAGTATATTTTTATATATTTTCATTCATTTAAGTCCAGTTATTATAAGTGTGTACTTATGTTTGTATAACAATTTTCATGTGAATCGAATCAATAATGAGTAATGCTGTAAAAAGAGGCTATCATATAAATTAACCCATACCCGACTTTGTGAAGGAATTTCCTCTTACACAGCTTAAGTTTTGTGGAATCAAATACCAAACTGCAATTCATCATTGAATAACAATATAAATTTGTTTAAAATATAGACTAAGATTGTTTTTCATGAGCAAATGTTTTCTGCATTATTCTTTTAACGTTTCTGATTTCTTCCCTTGACTTTAGCCATTTCTGATATCTAATGCAATATTTTTTTGTTGTTCTATTCTTTTTGTTACATACTCTGCATACTTATTTATTTTTGTATTGTACTGAGCGTCTCATGTTAGATTAATATAAACTAATTGTGTAAATGTTATAAAATTAAACATTATTACTATGTATTGGCTTTGTTTATTATTTTTATTTATCTTAAATACATTTTTAAAGGAATAATCATTTGCATATCAGGGTAGAAGGTTTAAGGGTCCTAATGGGCAAGATGTTGCCTCAGCCAAGATCCAAGCCACATGGAAAATGTACAAGGAACGCACCCAGTATCTGGAATATCGTCGCCACAAGTGGGCATCTGGTGTAATTGCCATTTCTTGGATCATGCATTTAAAGATGACCAGATTACGACAGCAGCTTAAGCAGTCATGTGCAGACCATCTGGAGAACTTCAGGAGGAGATCAAAGGTAAATAACTCACAATCTATGGTAGATAATTTAGAACTCTAATAGACTGTCCTGCCATTTTTAAAAATAGAAATTCATTTTTTTTTAAATGGGGTACCATTTTTCATCACTTTAAATTTAATGTTTAAAGACCCAGTAAATAAAATAATCCTTCTGTGAAAACAATAGGACACCTTTTGTTGAAACTATAAGACCCCTTGAGTGAAAACAATTTGACCCCTTTTATTTAAACTATAGGACTCCTTCAGTCAAAACTATAGAACTCCTTCTGTTTAAACAATAGGACCATTTCTTTGGACACAATACAACCCTTTTAGTGGAAACTATAGGATACCTTATGTGGTAACAACAAGACCGCTTCAACAAACACATCAATTTAAGTACCAATTAATTTGTAATTTTTTTTGCTAAATCAAAAAATGAAATATCAAACAAAAGTAAATGGAGTGACTATTTTATCAGTGTGATTTGGGATTCTGTTTTACCAAAGGAAATGAAACATGTGTCTGTAATCTGACAGCACAATGAAACCTGCCTTAAATGTTAAATGTTAGCCCTTTTCAGCAGTCTTTTTAAGGATTAATAGATCACATTATTATAAATGTCTATTGAAGAACCAAACGCTTGAAGAGATCTTTTTTTTTCCCATTCTATAATTGGACTTGAAATTAGTTTAGCACTTAATGTAATTATTTGTTGCACTATTTGTTTTAAACCCACTTCCAAATTTTTTTATAGGAATATTTGTTTTTGTTTAAAGAGGATAGTGATTATATAATTAAATTATATAATTTAAGAGACATGTTGCTTGAAATACAAAAATTGTTAAGATAACTTTCAGATTTGAGTTAAATCCTGTAAATCTCTTTTTTGTAGTTATCAAAACTCAGAGCTAATATGTAAATATTTTCTGTCTTTATTTGGAACTTTGTAAGTTTGTTGCACACACTAACATGTGCTATGCAGCATTGTGTTTACTCAATCCAGACAGTAGCTGGTGACCCTGTTATTGATCATGTGTAAAGAGATAAGGTGCTGTGTGAAGTTGAGTGACATGATGGAACTGTAAATTAATGGCACACAATTTTGACCATGAAAACATGCATTCTTCCTGCAATCATTTGAGCACAGAACCCTAACTCAGATTTAAAGTCTGTTATTGTACGTCAGACTTTAACATTAGTCAAACACATATGTTCGTGTTTGTTTTTTCCCTTATTTTTACAAACCTTTGTAGAGATTAGATATTACTGATAATTTCAGTTTATTTGAATTTAATATATATTTGTCAAGAATTGAGCTTACTAGACCAAATAGAGGATATTATTTACTGCCAGTATCCTTGGCTTTTTCATTTCAAACTCTTCCTTGATGTATCAGAAATTGTTTGAAATTAGCCAGTCCATGTATGATTTATGTAGAGTGTTGCTTTATTTTCAGAAACTGGCTCTGTCCTGGGACAGAATCAAGAAAAGCAAAAGGACAATAATCCACATCCCGTCTCTTGGACTAACTCAAAACATCAGGGACAGTTTCAATGATTTTGGTATCAGACAGAACACCCAGATGGCTAGGCTCTGTGATATAAGAGGTAAACAAACTTTAATCTTTGCTTTGGTTATTGTGTAAAGCTGCAATGATTACACATGTAAAGTGCATATTTTAGTTTAATGCCAGTAACTGGGGTAAAACTGTCAAGGGACATGCATTTAGCTGCCAATGATTCAAGAACTACCTGTTCTAATTAAATGATATATTTCTGCTTAGGAGGATTGATTAATGGTATTTTCAGTGTGGATGACATTTTACATCAGATATGGCAATACTATGAAAAATTAGAGGTTAATGAGAATTGGTTTTAATACACATTACACAATATGTTCATTTACATATAATCTTGGTACAGTTTCTTATATTACATTTTGTTACCTTTGAAAAACATCTGTTAATTGAATCTTTTATTATCAAAATTGTATTTCTTTAAAAAACACCATTTCAGGTTTATAAATCTGCATAGGTAGTTAAAAATCCTACAAAAAAGCAACCTATGTACATGTCCAGGCAGTACATCAAGTTGCATTTTCATTTTTTGTTTTAAATTATGTACAATTTTGTTTGTGTTTCATAAGGTTTAGTTAGGTAATAAAAAGCTTGGAATACTACCAGTAGCTTCTTGAATTGTTTTAACTTTGGCATTTCAGATTCCAATGTAGATGTGATACTTATATCTTGAAATGTTTTATCTTTCTCATTTCAGATTCCAATGTAGATGTGATACTTATATCTTGAAATGTTTTATCTTTCTCATTTCAGATTCCAATGTAGATGTGATACTTATATCTTTCTCATTTCAGATTCCAATGTAGATGTGATACTTATATCTTTCTCATTTCAGATTCCAATGTAGATGTGATACTTATATCTTGAAATGTTTTATCTTTCTCATTTCAGATTCCAATGTAGATGTGATACTTATATCTTGAAATGTTTTATCTTTCTCATTTCAGATTCCAATGTAGATGTGATATTTATATCTTGAAATGTTTTATCTTTCTCATTTCAGATTCCAATGTAGATGTGATATTTATATCTTGAAATGTTTTATCTTTCTCATTTCAGATTCCAATGTAGATGTGATATTTATATCTTGAAATGTTTTATCTTTCTCATTTCAGATTCCAATGTAGATGTGATATTTATATCCCCTGTCCCTCTTAGTGAAGAGACTCTTCAGTATTACTCCAAGCTGCTGAGTCTGAAGGCTGCAATAGATTCGGGGAATGTTGAGGATCAGACTGATGTGGTTGATAGGTACAAAATAATTGTGCCTGAAGCCATCAAAAGTTTTCCTGTAAGGAGACCTTTCATATATTTTAAATGCCATATATCTATCTGCTGTAAATGTGTTGTGTATGGTGAATGTTTGAGAAATCAAATATTTGTTAATTTATATATAATTAAATGTGCTCACCTGCACTTAAGTTTTAATTCTGGCATAATTTTTAAAATATGCCCATGAAAAGTATGCAGATTACATTATCTATATGTGTGTTTTTTGTCTTCCCATCTCTTTCTCTCTGTGTTTCTATTATTATATATTACATCTGTACATTGTTCATTGCAGCATCCTTTTGACATCAAATGTCAAGTAAAAAATTTCTTAAATTTAGCACACCATGTATAATTCCTGATTTTTTTCATTAATGATTAATTATGTACATACATTTTCGTTAGTTTTTATTGTTCTATATGAATTCCCTCAACTTTATTCCCATTTATACTTGTTACTTTCCTTTGTTTAAATAATCCTTATTTGGGAAAATGCTGTTTTTGCTTGAGAGTGTACTAAAATGAGTTAAGTCTTAATATCCATCGTATAATTTTATAACCAAAGCTCTCTAGTGTAGAAAAGAGTTACTCATGTTAATTTCAACAATCTGCAGCATAATCATTTAAATTGTGTCTTTTGTGTATATTACTTAACTGAACACAGATCATTTAAATTACATATTTGAATTTGAATATTTATTTATTTAAGAAATTATATCAATTTTGATTAAATGAAAGATGAAAATAATGTTCTTGTTGAGTATATTTTACAAAAAGAGACAAAACAATTATTTCTGACATTTTAGTAAAAAAAATTAAAATTTACTTTGCTTAGAAATATACATGTGCATTATTGACTAAGCCATGAATCCCATGAAACATTGCATAATATTCATTTAAATATTCCAGATGGTTGACTAAGTTTCTATCTTTTTGTTTTCAGACCCACCGCATGTGTCTTTCAACAATTTTGAAATACAGTCCAAGAACATTAAAGAGGATAAAATTGTTAATAAAAGGAAAAGAAGCCTACATAGTGACCAATGTCCCACACAAAGATGACCTAGCAGTAGCAGATTACCTTGATGTCCCAGTTTTTGCTCCTGAACCCGAAGTGTCACATTTGTACTCCACAAAATCTGGATGTAAGAGGATATTTGCCAGTGCTGGTGTCATGATGCCACCTAGTGAATATGATGTGTACAGCCTTGGCCAGGTAAGGGGAAATCACCCAGGTCTTTAGGTATATCAACTCAAATAACTTGTCAGTTGCTGATGCATCCAATTTTACTTCCCAAGAAAACTATTATTGATAATACCGAGCAATTGTATATGTGGTGTAAACAATTTCAAAATATTAACTTCATTTAATGAAATCTATAACAGATGAGTTTAATAAATATTTATACAAAATATCTTCACTAGCCAAGGTTGTGATGCGTTAAGCCTACCTTGGCAGATCATTAAGACATCTTGGTGCTTCAGGTCTGTTAATTTTATTTGATGCAGCAGCAAGCCAAAATCAAGTTGTTCAAAGCTGAACACTGTTCCTGCAAGATCAAGACAAGTGGAGCACATAACTGGAATGGACTCATAAGGAATTTTTAACTGCCAGTTCATGTTTGTACAAATACATCCTTTCTCTCAAATACACATGTAATGGCGCTTCTATGGTCTATAGTCATACTTTCAATGTTAAACTTACAGAGTATCATTTTGAAGTCAATTGCCTTCACCATTTTCAGCAGATATAACACACCCCTGTTATATTCCATTGGTTAGTTGGCATTACATAATAATACTAATAATATAATACTAATAATAATGAGGACTTTGTATAGTACCTAATCTTTAGAAGCTCTAAGCACTTTACATCATCTATGATGATATGAATGCAAAAAACAAAAACAAAAACCATGAAATTGGAAAACAAAAAAGCTGAAAATATTTAAGGTAAGAAACATTTTTAGGTCTATTGCTAATCCACTATCCAAAGCAGAGAGAATGTCATTAAATACTTTCGGAAGAGTAGTTTCAGTACTGTTGCAAGGGCGATATGCAGACTGTACATTGATTTGATAAAAAGACTGTTTGAATAAAAATGAGATACAAGTTTGGTTAGAACAACTTTTTCTAAGATTTTTATATGAACAGGAGATTAGCAGCTGGGTGGTAGTTCTTTAAATTGTTATGGTCAAGTGTTTGTTTCTTCAGCAGAGGCTTTTCGATGGCAGTTTTGAAAAAAAATGGGAATTCCCCAGATATGAGAGAAATATTAATAACATCAGTTAGTGAAGGCAATATTGGGTCTAAGTACTCAAGCAG
Organism: Unio pictorum; assembly: GCA_030141615.1. NCBI lineage: Eukaryota > Metazoa > Mollusca > Bivalvia > Unionida > Unionidae > Unio > Unio pictorum. The sequence continues at coordinate 619,932 of JARLTB010000179.1, forward strand.
CAGTGATGTTGGAATTGGATCAAGTTCACATGAATTAGGTGCACTCCTCATCACGATTTACATACTAAATCCATAGAGACAGGTTCAAATGCTCTTAATGGTTGTCGCTAAAGGAGACAACACTTGAAATCCAATAGATGTCACTAGGACAAAGCACTGACAAAGACATGGTGTAGATGGGGTTAACGCATCAGAACCATGGCTAGTGAAGATGACAAAATATTAGCAGTTGAAGTAAAATGTAAACAGATTGCTTGAAAATTTATTAAAAAATGAAAGGCAAATAATATTTGGCAAGGAAAAAATATACTGACATATTTATATGATAATCCGTAAAATCGTTCATTAAATTATTCCATTTTTTTAATTATAGCTTTATGAGTGCCTGGCACAGCTGGTGACAGAAAACTTGCTTGTGAAAAGATGGTTATTCAAATTGGATGACGAGTTTGATGGAAGAGGGATCGCAATCTGTGATATACCTGAGAATCTGAAATGTTACAAGTGGGCACTTAAAGAGGCCCAGAGATATGGGGACAAATGGAGTAAAAAGTGGGCACAGGTACATTCCACACAGTATCATGGCTTTTAACTATAGCATTCTGGCACTGTTAGGCCCTTCATTATAGCACAGTGTCTTTTTATAGTCTATATGTGGCTGTTTAAGGGGAACCATAAATATGTTACAGATTAAGTTCTATTATACTGGGGTAAATCACAATCAAGGTTATGTTATAACAGGTATGTTCATCCAAATTCACTTTGTGATAGAGTATAGGTTATGTGAAATTAAGTTATGATGGATTTAGCCAAGATCTGTCTTTACATGAAAAGTTATGATGGATTTAGCCAAGATCTATCTTTACATGACATTAAGTGCCCAATTCTAATAGTAAAATTCACCTAGTTGAATTGAATGCATAAGCATACACAGATTATATTGGGGAGTGTATTATGCATAGATGTCTATACATATGCACATTATATTAGCAAGTGTTTATACACGTGTCTATACATATGCACATTATATTAGGGAGTGTGCTATACACAGGTGTCTATACATATGCACATTATATTAGGGAGTGTGCTATACACATGTGTCTATACATTTGCACATTATATTAGGGAGTGTGCTATACACAGGTGTCTATACATATGCACATTATATTAGGGAGTGTGCTATACACATGTGTCTATACATTTGCACATTATATTAGGGAGTGTGCTATACACAGGTGTCTATACATTTGCACATTATATTAGGGAGTGTGCTATACACAGGTGTCTATACATATGCACATTATATTGGGGAGTGTGCTATACACAGGTGTCTGTACATATGCACATTATATTATGGAGTGTGTACACAGGCATTTATACATACATATGCTCATTATATTGGGGAGTATACTTAGGTGTCTGTACATAAATTATATTGGGTGTGTACTTTGCATATGTGTATTGTTACGTGCTTAGGCTCGAATAAGCAGCAACACAGAAAGAGTGAAAACTAACAAGCTTGTATAACTTGAACAATGAATTTATTAAGTACAATTATTTTCATAAAATAAATAAACTTACAGTTTTAGAGAATCAAATCCAACATTAATCCAATATAGAATTCACAAAAATAATCCACTAATGGAATTGCAAGAGTGCTGATAAATAAATGTTCTAATAGTTCCAGGTTCAAATCTTGACGATGTAATCCAAAATGGCTGACAATGTCACGTGATACAGTTCTTGTTTTATTATCATCCAAATGAATTATGAGCACATGTTTTCTCCTCCAAATAGATAAATAAATCCTCTTTTTTCAATGAATTGACACAATGTCCAGAACAAGATAATTAAAATTATAACTCAAACATAAATACACAACTACTAACTTTAAAGCCCAGATTCTACTAAACTGTTCTATTCCAAACAACAGTCTATATAACTGTTTTTCTTAAGTAAACAAGTGATCACGTGATTTTCTAGAAATTGATAGAAGTTCATGGAAGGTCACAGAAAGAGACTGCCTTCACTAAATCACGTACTCTAGATATTTCCTACACCCAAGAACTAAAATTAAAAGTTGTCCTTGAAATTAACCAATAGTTTTAGAAGCTTGTTGACAATGTCTAAAGCAGGGTCAGGAATTAGTTCAACAAGCCAAGGTCAAACACTTGTTTACAGTTAAAGAATGGTCAGCCTGAACTTTCTAGAAAAAATCTCACAATTAATGAATATTAAACCCTAAATGACAAATTTGGATTTAACAATTAAAAAAATAAATAATTTAAATCCAATAGACGTAACAGTATGTACATCCATACAGATTATATTGGGGAGTGTACAATTCATTGGTGTTTACACATCCACACATTATATTGGGGAGTACACTATAGATAGGATGTCTATACATATACACATGATATTGAGGAGTATACTGTACAAAGGTGTCTGCACACATATGCCAATTATATTGAGGAATGAACTATACATAGGTGCATATACATACATAAACACATTATATTTGGGACTGCTATACCTTGATATCTGTACATATGTATATACATTATATTGGGAAGTGTTCAATACATAGGTATCTATACATAAACACATTATATTGGGGAATGTATTATAGATAGATATCCATACATATCTATACACATTATATTGGGGAGTGTACTATACACAGGTGTCTATATATAGACATTATATTTGGGACTGTGCTATACATAGATATCCATATATATATATCTATACACATTATATTGGGGAGTGTACAATAGATAGAAATCTATACATATGTATACACATTAATACACATTATTTTGGGGAGTGTACTATAGCATTTTTGGTGTCTGAGCCTTTCACATTGTGGGAATTTGTACAGTATATGTATTTGCTTGAAGGGGGAGATAATCCTAAAACTGTTTGTAATTTTTCTGTTTTTTATTTTAGAAGTGTGCTTTTAAATAAATAATATCCAGGATTATATTGACATGCCATTAGACTCTAAACATAGGTACATTGATACTATCCAGCTGTTCATCTCACATATAGGTTAAGTTCTGCATTTGTCCAGTAAGTTAGTTTGCATGCACTATGGTGGGGCAGCAACATTTTTTTAGTTTTGAATGATAGCAATCAACCATTTGTTCACCTGGTGATGTTGCCTTTTAATAGATTTATTTGGAATATGAAGGTCATGATCAGCTTACATTTACTTGAGCTATATTCTTGGCATATGTGGCGGCAGTGTTGACCAATCAGAAAAGATCAAGTTTGAACACTCAACAAATAATCCAGAACTATACTGAATAATGTCTTGTATAATTTATATTCTTGTTTATAAATATTCAATGCATTGTGCAGTGAACTTATAGAGGTATCTATAAGATTCACATCTACTACCAAATTGGCACAAATTAGATGATGATATGAGGAAGCACATTTGCCAATAGGATCAAGAGAAGAGAATAAGAAAGTACCAGAACTACAGAAAAGAGGGGCCATAAAGTTGTGCACTACTACACTGAGTATTTGGAGAAATACAAAAGTTCATGGGGTACTTTGTTCATGAGTCGTGTTAGTGAAATACAGTTGTTTTGTTCTGAGTTACTATTAATGAATACAAATGTTGAATTAAGAACTGAACTGGGTTCTGTTTGATTCAGCAGGATCAGTGTCATTTAGATAGGATGAGTGACCTACTTTCTTATACTTATGACTGTTATTTGCAGCTTAACCCAATGTAAAACGTTTGCTGGCAGATCTTCAGTTGTAGATATGCTGTGCTTATGGAATATTTTGTTGATTAAATTTTAACCCCAGTGTAAAAGTATTAATCTTCTAATAAATCTGCATCTGTAGACAAGTTATCTGGTACATTAAATTTGATCAGTGTGCTCCTCACATCATTATTTCCTTTCCACCAAGAAAACTTAGGTCAGTGTGACTTACTTTTATTACACTAATTTCTGTATTAAATACTGGTTATCCCAGCATCAGAAAAACACTAATATTCAGGTCTGTCAGCTCTTGTTTATTCTGTCATATGACATGTATCCCCTCTTAAAAATGACAAATCAAGCTTTAACTAGGTTGTAGGTGTTTTATATTCTAAGATATACTTTACTGAAGAATTATTTCTCACATATCACATTATGACTATTTTTACAGGAAGGAGCCTACATCAAGATTCATGCAGAAATTCCAGATGTGTTGGCTAAATATGCAAGATCCATTAATGAGAGGATATATCCCACCTGGGATAAATTCCTGGAAGCTTTCCTCAGTCAAGGTTTGTAGGAATAATCGATCTGTTCCTATTGGATAGTTTTTCATATCTGAATATTATTGGTGATCTTGCATGGGGTTGAGGTGAAAATTTGGTTCTTATCCTAATGTGGCAATTATCAGCTTTCACTTTATACATTGATTTAAACACCAATCTTTACACATCTTAACATGCTGTTAATATTATTATATATACATAACTTCCTCAAACATTAAAATTAATGTAGAAATTATTAAGAAACTTTTTTCTTCATATGAATGAACTTGTGGAAGTTATTATAAAAAGGTCCTCAAACACCTTACATGTGCCTAGAAATCAACACAGATCTGCAAAATAGGTAATGGATGCATTGCATTGGGGAAAACAACTTATCAGTACTTTTATTATCATTTTCATTGACAAAGATGGTATTGATGATGGGCCAAACAAGTCTTTGTTTCTTTTGTTTTTTCAATAAAATTGCTATGCAATTCTATTGTACAGTTCAGGAGTTAATTGACAAGTTAATTTCTCTGTTTCAGGATTCAGTGAAACTTTAAAGAGCATGTAGAACAATTCTTAAAGCTTCTGTTAAAGGCATAATTAGTTAAATCAGCAGGGACATAAACATTTGTTTAAATGAATTTTCAATTATCAGATACAGTGAAACTCCACTATACCATGATGGTTGAGGTCAACAAAGTGCCATTTTGTTTTATTGTGCAATACCCAGTCACTTCAGTTAACTGAAGAAAACATCACATATCTGCTCCGATTGGAGGTGTGTGAAACTTTGTTCTTCAATGATGTAGTTACTAACTTAAATTAATGCATATTAAACGAAAAATATTTAAAACAGTTGTTACATATATCATATTTATTTTTTTCGAGCGAATCATATATTAGTACATACATATAAAATAAACATGACAACAAGTCTTTTGATATGAAAAATAATTATTATTTCTCCTTTCACAAGTCTTACATTCATTATGTTATCATTATTCAGCTGAGTCAGCAGTTTTAATACAAAAGTTTAATAAACACAAGTCAAACAATTGAAATTAGAATGTATTATACTTTACTGATATCATTTACAGGTGGAGTTATAGAATGTATTATACTTTACTGATATCATTTACAGGTGGAGTTATAGAATGTATTATACTTTACTGATATCATTTACAGGTGAAGTTATAGAGTGTATTATACTTTACTGATATCATTTACAGGTGGAGTTATAGAATGTATTATACTTTACTGATATCATTTACAGGTGGAGTTATAGAAGGTATTATACTTTACTGATATCATTTACAGGTGGAGTTATAGAATGTATTATACTTTACTGATATCATTTACAGGTGGAGTTATAGAAGGTATTATACTTTACTGATATCATTTACAGGTGGAGTTATAGAAGGTATTCTACTTTACTGATATCATTTACAGGTGGAGTTATAGAATGTATTATACTTTACTGATATCATTTACAGGTGGAGTTATAGAATGTATTATACTTTACTGATATCATTTACAGGTGGAGTTATAGAATGTATTATACTTTACTGATATCATTTACAGGTGGAGTCATAGAAGCATGTCCCCCATCAGAGAGTATTACCACATTGACTGTGGACATGTGTATAGAGCCAAACGGGAAGGCAACTATTGTGTGCTGTGGAGACCAGATTCATGCAGAGTCTCCATTCTCTTGTTGGGGTGTCTCTGTGCCACAGTCATGTGTTGAGCCACAAGTTTTGAATCAGGCATGCTACAAAATTGCAGATGCCTGCAAGTCCAGAGGAATTATGGGATACTTTGCTGTAGACTTTGTAACATTCATTGATCCTGTATCGGTAAGCATAATGAAGAGTGATTATATATAACTCTACTTGTTCAATACAAGAGAATAATATATCAGGAATGATGTATCTCACTTGCTAGAATATTACAGTTCTAGCTGCTGGTTCATGCAAATTCTTGGGGTTATTTTTATTCACCCTGTCCCTGGATATTAGGTGTCTTTGTATAATATTAAATGTAATAATAACAAATTTCAGACATCTTTGGACTGTCAAAATTGTTACAGTAACAGTTACTTCTTTCTATGCTGCTTTTTTTTTTATAACATATTCACTCATCACTGAGGTTGCACCTTCAGTCATTAATTGACATTGTTTATACTACTTACACTCATTTGTTATCTGTTCTAAATTAGATATATATATATATATATATATATATATATATATATATATATATATATATATATATATGAAGACCTAGTTTGTCCTAAATGGAATGTCATATTGAATGAGGTTTCACTAGAAGACTTATTTTGTCCTAAATGTAAAGTCAAATTGAAATGAGGTATTACTAGAAGACCTAGTTTGTCCTAACTGGAAAATCATATTTGAAATGAGGTTTTACTAGAAGGCTTAGTTTGTCCTTCTCAATGGAAAGTCATATTGAAATGAGGTTTTACTAGAAGACCTAGTTTGTCCTAAATGAAAATCAGGCAGTCACTGTGGCCTTTTTGAAAATCTTGCTGTCTGTACTTGTCCTGAATGGATCGTTGTATGAATATGACATTTTCACATAAAGACTTCTTATGATATATAGCTAGTGATCAATGAAAATGGTACTGATCTGGCATCTAGTAGCACACATCTTAAATCACTACTCCTCCTGAACAAAAAGTTATATTGCCTTGGGTTTTTTACCAGATTGGCCTTTTTAATAAAATTGTGCTGCTTCCACAACCAATCTTCTTATCACTACTTCTGAATGAATGATCGGATCAACATGGAATTTTCGTTTACTAAATGACTTATTATGATGTCTATTTAATCCTAAATAAAATGGTGCTGCTCAGACATCCATTTCAGCTGCCACTGTAATCATCTTCAAGATTTTGTATCACTAATTCTATATGAATGTTCTTATTATAATGGGGTTTTAAAAGAAAGACTTCTTAAAATGTCAGGATGATTATAAATGAAAATGGCATAGGCCGCTAATTTGGCTATCATGAAAATCTTCTTATTGCTATCGCTGACAGATTATATTGATATAATGCTTTCACCAAAACGAATTTTAATGATGTCTAGTTGGTCCAAAATGGAAATAGGGCCAATCTGAGGTCCCATATAGACACTATGGCAGATTTCTTTAAAATCATATTTTTGCTCATCAAAACAGAAACTCTTAATAATTTGGGATTCCACCAGAGAACTTCCTATGATGTCTTGTTGGTCCTTAATGAAAATGATGCCAATCTTGCATTAATATGTCCTCCACAGCAACTAATTCAAAAATCATGTTATGGATCAGAGATGGTTTCAGCACTCAACATTTAAATGGAAGAAATGGTCTTATCTTGAATTTGTGGAACTTCTTTTCAACCAAGAGAGCATGAGTTTGAGGGATTATTGTTATTTGATGGGAACTAGAAATCATGTGACATGAGCAGAACAATACTGAGCTTATCAGAGGTTAACGTTTGTCACTTTGCTTCATTTTTCATGGTAATAATAGTAATTATCTAAGTGACACAACCTAACATTGAAGAGGAATAATAGTACAGATAATTGGAATACTTACTTCTTTGTGTGGATTAAAGCTAGGTACAAATGTGCATGAGACTGCCATCTGTATTGATTCATGAGAATACATTTTGACATTTTGCACTAACATGCTGATTGCTGGATGCATTAGCGAGAGGGCTATCCTAGAGTGATGCTTTTCATCACAAATTTTTTAGTGTCAAGGGATTCTGGTCTTAAAAGCAGATGGTCACTGATTGGTGGTTGGGGAGGACACTGAAGAGGGGGAAACACTTGTACTGAGTTTCACAGCAGTCAATAAAATAATGGATTGAATGACTTTGGGACAATTTAGTCCTACATATAAGACCTGACGCAGATATTTATGTTCGTGATGTCACTTAAACAAAATCAACATGTGTTATGTATTATAGGTAGGACTAGGACTATATGTGCTAACAAGATTTTTTAATTTGCAACATAATGCTACAAGACAAAAAGGCCAATAACTCTCAATGCCTTAAATTTTAAGTAGTACATTGGTCAAATTGCACTGCTTCAGATTATGACAGTCATACAAGCCAAGTTTCATGGCAGATTATCAGGGACTGCAGAACTAATTGTGCTAACAAGCTTTGTAAAATTCAACTAATAATTTATTTTTCTAGAACACAATGTGAAAATGTTAAAAAATGGACTTAATATAATGCAAATAAAAATCCCAAATAATCCTGGAATTAGTAACACAAGTCAAAATAAATAAAGTTCTGAATAATCTCTAGCGGTATTCCAAATATTTCCAAAACTGAAGTCGTTGATGTGCCTGTAGTGGCCAGTTTCTAATGTACTAAAATACCAAGGGCCTAAATGGTGTTGATGTGCAAACAGTCTTCTGTTGAATCAAAGTTACATAATCTAAGGTTTCCTTGTTTGAATTCACTTTAATGTCTAGTTAATGGATCACTTTGTATATCCAGGGAATAATAAATAATTTCACCAAAATGAGAATCTGAATACAATAGTATAAATGAATTTTGTCTAGATGTTATATTATTTATAGTGAACAGGATTTTATAAAAACTGAGACACAAAAGAATAACTCAGAGGAAGGCCAAAACTTCATTTCTAGAAAAATCTTAGTTATAATTAGAAGGTCTGTTGCTAAAATTATAATAAAGAACATGGCAAATGCAATATCCTTCACTCAGACCAAAGATAAATATGTTTACTTTTATTTATAATGATCATAATTTTAAACACACATTCAGAATATATTAGCTATGTATTAGTTATGTATTAGTTGTTTACAAAATTTACAAAACAATAAATATTCTGGTTTGGTGGACATTGTACTTAATTTTGGACAAGGTCATTTACAATTTTACATAACACATGATAAAGCTTTCCATCTTATGCCACTTCCACCAAGAAATGAAGAGTTTTAATCAAAGACTTCAAAGTCATCATGGATCACCTATGATCCCTTAATTACTTAAAACACCTTAAAAAAATCCCACATTTGAGGTAAATTCTCCAGATTACAACAGTAAGATAATTAATTAATAGCTTGTTGTTTACACACATTAGCATAAATCAAGTTACTCAGCCATGGATCATTGTACCGGGTGACACTGAGCAGTTCTGGACCCCAGTAGACTAATTCTGATTTGTTTCTATAATACATGGATAAACACACACAATTACTTATTTCTTTCTTTTTTCAGTTTAAACAAACTGTGACTTTTGAAAATCAGTAGATTTCATTATAAAATAACATGTGCAGTAGATAGCACAAACAATTACATTTTTGTCCTACCACGAGTAGAATCATGTGAATACTAAAAGCCAAGTGATTATTGGGAACTAAAAAAGCAGTTTTCAATTCATAGGTAACATGCATCATTTTGTGTGCAAAGTTTGTAATTTTCAATAGAAGTATGGAAAGTAGTCAATCTTCATAAGGGTAAATGATATACTGGTACATAGTGATAAATATTAATAATTTATTAGTCTTTCAACAACTTGAAAAAAGTTTTTTTTTATCAGAGTGATCAAAGTTTTCTCAGGCATATTAGGGTTGGGGGTGGGGGTGCACATGACTAAAGGGTACTTCATATAGAAAACAGGAATGGCTTGATCTTAAGGGCCTCAAGTGTCAATCAATTGAAATTTTAAAATTATAAAAATTGCTAAAGCAAAGTGATAGTTGATATACAGATGATGGGCATAGTATTTACCATGTTGCATGGCAATACATAACAAAAATGACATGACATTTTGTGCTAATGTGTATCATATAAGACATAGCTGGAAGGACATGAGGGTTACTGTTGAGAGGCAGAGATATATCAAAATTAATAATAACAAATACAACAAATCATTACAATTCAGTATTATGTAAATTAAATCTTATTATTTAATACAAACATACTTAAAGCTTTTAATTTTACTTGCAACTATTGCTGACAAGTATGACGAATCCTATTAATCTGGGATCTTCACTAATCTATTTATAGTAATTTCACCTGTTAGTATTTTTTTTTCTCTTGAATGTCTTATAAAACTTATGAATGCTGTTTAAACAGATCACATGGTTTTTCTCAATCTAATTGATCAGTCACCATGTTTTGACAATATATTTTCACAAAGGTTTTTAAGAAATATGTTATCGCCTATGTCTTCAAGATGGAGCAGAAGTTATGGGCCCTGGATTTGAGCCTACAGTATAGTGACAGTCTGGCAATGTTCCAGCTAATGACTTATGTAAGTAATGGAGTCCTTGATGTAAAGGACCACATATTTGAGGTACCGCCAATTAGACAGGACAAGAAACCCCGCAGGAGGAGGCTAACACATGAGGAAGAGGTAAATATTTGGCAGTAAAGTTATGATTGCCTTCTTCCCAAAAAAATTCCATGACTTTCTCTCTCATTATAATCTAAAAGGTGCCTTTTATCCCATCTTTATTTCATCTAACATGGAATTCACTCCTCTCAATCAGGGCCATTTCTTACATTATTTGCATATATCTTAACAGCAGACTATGCAGAGAAAATCTATGACTTTACAAGAATTTGGAAAAAGAAGGATATGTGGATGAAATTGGTAAATTTTACCAAATTTTTAATGAATGCATTGAAAATCAGATCCAAAAATTCATTAGAAAACAAAGATTTTTGAGGTGAAACTAATTAATCTTCACATTGGCCTGAAGATTGTGTCAACTTTAATTCTTTGACTATGTTCATAATCTTGTCTATGATGAAATTAAATGGATTTGTCTTTCAAATTTATTTGAACCAAAGTTACAAAGACATTAGAGTGGTGATTTAGACCAGATCATTAACTATGCACCAGAAAATTGTGTTGATTCAAATAGTCAGATTGGATTTTTCATTAGACTGCACAGATATTTGAAGAGTTAGGATAGAAAGGAATTTGCAATCATTTCACTACTCTTTAATTATTACACTGTCCATGGGAACTATTGAGGATGCTACCATTTAGTTGAGCTGCTTTGTAATGAAATACATTATATATGCAATTTTATATGTTATACATGTAATTTTATACATTATACATGTAATTTATATATTATGTACATAATTTTATACATAATACATGTAAGTTTATGTTATACATGTAATTGTATACATATTACATGTAATTTATATATTATACACGTAATTTTATACATTATACATGTCATTTTATATGTTATACATGTAATTTTATACATTATGTACATAATTTTATACATAATACATGTAAGTTTATGTTATACATGTAATTGTATACATATTACATGTAATTTTATATGTTATACATGTAATTTTTTACATAATGTAATTTTCTATAATATACCTGTAATTTTATACATAATGTAATTTTCTATAATATACCTGTAATTTTATACATAATGTAATTTTCTATAATATACCTGTAATTTTATACATAATGTAATTTTCTATAATATACATGTAATTTTATATATATTGTAATTGTATGTTATACATGTAATTTTTTTTGGATCTGAAAGTTATTAATGAGATTGACACTTGAATCTTTGAATAAATGAAGTAAAATATATTATGTATTTTGTCTTAGCCTTGGACTGCATATTTCACTTGACAAATTGATTGTAAAGAACTATGACTCCTTGTAACAAATTAATAATAAAATGATTTTAAGAGTTTTAATTATACATCAATTAAGTTACATCAGGTCTTATTCGTCTCGTACAAACTACCTATATTGATGTATAAGGTAAAAGAGATAAATTTGAAATTGTATTCAAGACTATTTCTCAATCATGACATTATATTAGACAATAATCTGAGAAAAGAAATCCAGACAATGTGACTAGACCCAATTGTATTTTGCAGGTTCCAGTCAACACAAATCGATTTGGAGTGTTGAGCACTCGTCTTCACCACACCAACCTCTCAGTGGTCCATTACAGTGTGTTCTTCCATATGTGCAGAGCACATGGAATCGGCTATGATATCAAGGTAAATATCACATATTACCACAGACCATCATGAAAATAATCTCAGCATCTGAAATTATTAAAGTCTGTTTATGTTTGTTTTTAAAATTTCTTGTTATATAGCCATCTTAGGATTAGTTGAATCCCTATAAGATGTCTCTGCAGAATCATTTTATCACCCTCCTGCACACACAAGAGAGTGATATAATATTCTGCAGGCTCACTTGATGGTTTGGTTGGAGTCTCTGAAGTCATTGTGTTTGTTAATACGACTAATTATTAGAGACTTGGATTCTTCGATGGCTAAAATACGAGTGATTGCACACATTTTACTTTATTTTTTTAATAATTTATCCTCACATAGAGAATTTGAAGTATATTGCTTATGATATATCTGACAATACTGGAAGTTTTTTATGAGATGGTAGAAAGGATGAAAATTCTTAACGTTTTGAATAATTCTTTATCTCAGAAATAAAGTAGAATAAAACTGTATGAAATTAAACCATATAATAAAACAATAACTGACCTTTTATTTGAATTATTGATAACATCAAATGTCAACAGTTGTATGATTTAATGCATTTAGTCAGATGCAGTGGAACTTTATATATCAAAGCTATATTCATCCAAATTATTGGTCTTTTAAAAATAGCACATACATTTTCCATTAAGCATTAAACACTGGCCGTTTGTCCAGTTATTTTTCACATCTTCAGAGGACTTAGAAAAAAGGAGATTTTATTGTAGTTCAGTAAAACAAGAAGTATCTAGGAAGAAGATTGATTTTATCAGAATTTGTGGTTGTAAAGATAATACGATTTTTGTGGTTGTAAAGATAATACAATTTTTGTGGTTGTAAAGATAATACAATTTTTGTGGTTGTAAAGATAATACAATTTTTGTGGTTGTAAAGATAATACAATTTTTGTGGTTGTAAAGATAATACAATTTTTGTTGGGCTTACACTTTATGTGAAGCAATAAATAAAACTTATTAATTTCATTGCTGTAACAACAGTGGTGGCAATATTGTCAACAGTTATTAAGTTTTTTTTTTCATTTGCATATATTTCCTTAACTTTGTGATAAATGTGTATCATACTTGGCATCAAACATTAGAAAACAATTTATTCTGTGACATGCATTTTTGTATTTTTGACCTCAGGGTCAAGATCACTGCCATGGAAAATTTGCATTAAGGTTTAATTAAAAAATATTTTATGATTTATATTTCCTATACATCTTGAACATTTTCTTCCTGCTTCGGATCAAATATTACGAATTTTTGACAACTTTTCCTGTAACATGCACTTGCTTGCTTGCTCACTTAAATAATCTGCAGGTACCAATTGTTTGATTTTTTAATTAAACTTTAATAAATCCAATGTGTATGAATTTAGTTTAAATATCTGCAGGTACCAATTGTTTGATTCTTATTAAACTTTAATCAATCCAATATATTTGAATTTAGTTTAAATTTTGGATTCAAAGAATGTGAAACGTTTAAAAGAAGCAAGGGGTTGCTTTTGTAAATTAAAAAGAAAAATACACATTTTTAATCAAGGGAACGATTCATTAATATCATAATTGAATGTAGCTTATCTATCATTCCTACTGTTACGTGCTTAGGCTCGAATAAGCAGCAACACAGAAAGAGTGAAAACTAACAAGCTTGTAAAACTTTAACAATGATTTTATTAAGTACAATTATTTTCATAAAATAAATAAACTTACGGTTTTAGAGAATCAAATCCAACAAATATAGAATTCACAAAATAATCCACTAATGGAATTTCAAGTCCTGATAAATAAATGTTCTAATAGTTCCAGGTTCGAATCTTGACGATGTAATAATCCAAAATGGCTGACAATGTCACGTGATGCAGTTCTTGTTTTTAAATCATCCAGATGAAATTATGAAACATATGTCCTTTTCCAGATAAATAGAATAATTCTTCTTTTCCAACGAATTGACACAGTCCAGAACAAGATATTAAACTCAAACAGAAAATACACAACTTCCCAATTTATATTCTACTAAAGTTAGCTTCTAAAACACAGCTATATATATTGTTTTTCTGAAGTAAACAAGTAATCACGCGCTTTTCTAGAAATTGATAGAAGTTCATGGAAGGTCACAGAAAGAGACTACCTTTACTAAAAATAACATACTCTAGATTTTTCCTACCCCTAAGAACTAAAAATAAAAATGTTGTCCTTGAAATTGACCAATAGATAAAGAGGCTTGTTGACAATGTCTAAAGCAAGGTCAGGATTTAGGTCAAACAAGCCAAGGTCAAAACTTGTTTACAATTAGAGAATCTAAGTCAGCCTGAACATTCTAGAAAAAAATCTCCCAATCAATTCATTTTAAAGGCAAAATAACAAATTTGGATTTAACATTTAAAAAAAATAAATAAATTAAATCCAATAGCCGTAACACCTTCCCCCATAAAATAAAAAGAAAGGTTTATATGATAAAACTTTCTTTTTATCACAAACCAATTTACATCTGAAATTAAAAATTACACAATATAATAAATTATACACAGGAAAGAGCGTCTGCAATTATATTATCAAGAAATAGCCTCAAATTTAACTTGTCCATGTCCCACTAAATGTCCTAAGAAAGCTACTCTAGCAAGGCAGAACTCACTTTTAAATAAATTAACAGTCAGACACGCATTAGTGAGTCTGTCAAAGAATTTTCTAATTGCTGATAGATGTTCTTTCCAAGTGTCGTTGTAGATGATGACGTCACAAATCTCTAGACCAGAGATGAACATTTTTATGAGACGTTGAAATGGACTTTCTTTATATTGGTAGAGTCCATTTGGAATCACAATGTTAAGTTTTCCTTTGCTCTTTCCGTAGTGGAATCTGCCAAAATCCTTTCAGAATGTCAGAATTTGGTGACGTACTTGGCATTCCCAATTTTATCAATAGAATAGTCAATTCTTGTTAATGGGAATGAATCTGTTTTTGTCACTCTGTTCACCTTCCTATAATCAGTACACATACGGAGAGTTTTATCTGATTTAGGAACAAATATGCATAGTGAACTCCAATCACTTTTACTGGGCTTGATAAAATCATTCTCCAGCAAATATTGAATTTCCTTTTTCAAATATTCCTGTTTGAGTGGACTCGTCCAGCATGGAATTCTCAATCTCAACGTCATAAAATTTTGTTTGTCCTTGTAAGAATATCTGGACATAAGTGCTCATATAATAATAACTTTCAGTTCATTTCTTTCTTGCACTTGCAACTGTGAAAGTTTCTGGTCTAGATTTGTTTATAATTTCTGAATTCCAACAATTCGTCGCTCCAATGTCAGCAGAATCCGACGATATTTCTTCACTAAATGGGACAGGCACAACTAAATTAATTATATATTTAACATGGCTAACTCTTTCAATATACTGGTACTCCTATAATTAATTTAGATCCCAGGAGCACTAATACTATAATTTAACTAATTCATTTTCTTCTTAACTTTGTAAGGGCCGTAATATCTAATTTGAAGTAAAGTAAGAAGAATGAATAAGAGTAACACAACTCCATTATCAGACTCAAAAGTTCTCTCCCTTGTATTTCTTTCAAACCTTAGCTTCATTTTTAACTTTAATTGATTATTTGACTTGGTCTTAGATAAGGAATCCACACAATCTACCATAATTCCACCGAATGTTTCATCAAACGTAGGAATAGGTTGCAGATGATCCTTACGTATCTTCTGATTGGGTTTTCCTACCATTTGACAAGCATGACAAGATCTACAATATTTGACAACATCACTTTTGATGTCTGGCCAATAGAAGTGAGTCAAGATCTTGTGATACATTTTATTAATCCCTAAATGACCAGCCAAAGGAGTTTCATGGGCCAGAGTAAGTATTTCCTGTCTGTAAGGTTTTGGAACTACTATTTGATAGTTCACTGACCACTCATCACCAGCAGGTACCTCAGAAGGTCTCCATTTTCTCATAAGAATTCCATTTTTAATGAAATAACAGACAGGAACTTCAGTAACTTCAGTCTCATTTATGACCCTTTGAAACAAACAGGAGATCTCAGGATCTTTTTCCTGTTCAACGACAAGTGACTGTCGTTTATCACCCTGATTAAGAGAATGAGTTATTAAAAGAGGATCACTATGATCAATACCTTCTGATTGATCTAAACCAAGAGTAAAAGTGATCTCATCAAAACCCTGACCTATACAAGTGCCAGTTGAAAGAATGCTGCCTTCTGTAACATCACTCGCAAAATCATTACCCTGATTAGAATAAAGAGAATGAGTTGTCAAAAGAGGATCACTATGATCAATACCTTCTGATTGATCCAAAACAAGAGTAAAAGTGACCTCATCAAAAGCCTGACCTATACTAGTGTCAGATAAGGGAATACTGCCCTTTTCAACTTCATTCTCAAGAGCTTTCTTTACCATAGCTCTAGTAACCGTACAAGCTTGAAGTATATCAGGGATTTCTTTCTCAATTGGATCAACTTTCTGATCCAAATTAGGCTTGTCAGTTACAAGTGGATTAACCACAACCTTGTCCCCAGCTAAGTCGTTGCCTAGCAATAAATCGATTCCCTCTACGGGCAAAACCGAGACCGTTCCGATTGTCACAGGTCCTGACACTAAGTCTGATGACAAATTTACACAATGGAGAGGAACATTAACAAAGCCGCACTCTACTCCCTGAATAAGAACACTTTCATTAGAAGAAGACTTCTCAGAAAAAGGCAAAGTACCTGATAATAAAAGACTCTAGAAGCTCCTGTGTCCCTTAAAATTTTAATAGGGGTGGGATTGGCCAAATCACCGAAGAGTGATATAGAACCTTTCGATATGAATGGTTCATAATTCTCCATAATAAAATCAGACCTGGGTTTACTAGACCCAACAAATGTATTGCTTTCAATACATGACTGTGACCTTGACCTCTTGGAAATAAGAGCATTTGGAACAGGTCTATCTTGATTCTGTTGCCTATTTTTCAATTTGTAGCAATCAGAAATAACGTGTCCTTTTTTCTTGCAAAAGTTACACGTCGGAAGAGACAAGGATCTAGAATCAAACTTCTCTGAAGTCTGATCTTTGAAAGTTGTGTTAGTTTGAGTTTTAGAAGGGCTTGAATTAGGCGGAAATACTTTTCTGCCATTAAATTGTTGAGTAGAAGTCTTGTTAACAAAAGGAACTTTATGTGTCAAAGAATATTCGTCAGCAGCTCGAGCAGCATTTTCCAAGGTTTCAATCTTATGCTCATCGAGATAAGTCCTAACATCACTATGGACACAGTTTTTGAACTCTTCAATTAATATAATTTGCCTGAGATTTTGATAATCTTGTTTGACTTTCTTGGCTAAACACCATCTATCAAACATCTGCTCCTTTTCTCTAGCAAATTCGACATAAGTTTGTTCAGCTTCTTTTCTGGAATTTCTAAATTTTTGCCTATAAGCTTCAGGAACTAACTCATAACCCCGTAAAATGTATTCTTTAACCACATCATAATCACCACTTTGCTGAACGGACAGTGAACAGTAAATATCACTAGCCCTACCAGTAAGTACACATTGTAATAACATGGTCCAATATTCTCTTGGCCACTTTAAATTTTCAGCAACTTTCTCAAAACGAATGAAGTATTTGTCTACTTCTTCTTCTCTGAAAGGGGGCACTAATTTAATATTCCTTGTTATATCAAAATTTTGATTTGAAGTATGATGGAGTTTTTCACTTGCCAGCTCTAATTCTTTCATTTTAATTTCTTTCTCAATTCGCATCTGCTCTTTTTGTAATTCAATTCGTCTTTCTCTCTCCTCTCTCTCTTTTTGTAATTCAATTTGCCTTTCTTTCTCCTTTCTCTCTCTATCAATCTGCATTTGCTCTTTTTGAAATTCAATTTGTTTTTCTTTCTCCTCTCTCTCACTATCAATCCGCATCCGCTCTTTTTGTAATTCAATCTGCCTTTCTTTATCCCTTTCCTGTCTCTCTTTCTCCTCTTTTTCATACTGTAATTGTCTCTCTTTCAACTTTTCCTGAAACTCCAGCTTCTTTAACTCTAATTCCATCTGGAATTTTAATTCTAATTCCTTTAGTTTTATGTCAGAGTCTGATGCAGACTTACTGACCGAAGTCAAAGCACTTTGTTCCAAAACATCCTGTTCTACCAAATACTGGACCAAAATCTTTTTGATATCTTGTTTCGTTAAAGAAGCCTTCACTTCAGAAAGATCGTATTTTCTGGCAAGTTGAACCAACTCGTCTTTTTTGAAAAGATCTAATTGCTCCTGGGTAGGATTAGAAAGAAATATTTCTACCTTAGATGTCATTTTGATACAAGCGTGTTAGTCTCACTAAAGATTTAAATTTTTCAAAAAATAGGGGAAATTCAAATTTAAATTCAAATTTATCTCAAATCTCAATCCCGAGACGATAGCCACCAATTCTATGTTACGTGCTTAGGCTCGAATAAGCAGCAACACAGAAAGAGTGAAAACTAACAAGCTTGTAAAACTTTAACAATGATTTTATTAAGTACAATTATTTTCATAAAATAAATAAACTTACGGTTTTAGAGAATCAAATCCAACAAATATAGAATTCACAAAATAATCCACTAATGGAATTTCAAGTCCTGATAAATAAATGTTCTAATAGTTCCAGGTTCGAATCTTGACGATGTAATAATCCAAAATGGCTGACAATGTCACGTGATGCAGTTCTTGTTTTTAAATCATCCAGATGAAATTATGAAACATATGTCCTTTTCCAGATAAATAGAATAATTCTTCTTTTCCAACGAATTGACACAGTCCAGAACAAGATATTAAACTCAAACAGAAAATACACAACTTCCCAATTTATATTCTACTAAAGTTAGCTTCTAAAACACAGCTATATATATTGTTTTTCTGAAGTAAACAAGTAATCACGCGCTTTTCTAGAAATTGATAGAAGTTCATGGAAGGTCACAGAAAGAGACTACCTTTACTAAAAATAACATACTCTAGATTTTTCCTACCCCTAAGAACTAAAAATAAAAATGTTGTCCTTGAAATTGACCAATAGATAAAGAGGCTTATTGACAATGTCTAAAGCAAGGTCAGGATTTAGGTCAAACAAGCCAAGGTCAAAACTTGTTTACAATTAGAGAATCTAAGTCAGCCTGAACATTCTAGAAAAAATCTCCCAATCAATTCATTTTAAAGGCAAAATAACAAATTTGGATTTAACATTTAAAAAAAAAAAATAAATTAAATCCAATAGCCGTAACACTACACAGTATCTAATTCATTCTTTCCACTATTTCAGAACAATTAGATTATAATGTTTTATAGTTTATGCATAACTTGATGTTCTTGAGTTATTTTAGGACATATTGACAGTGTTATAATGGTTGTTGTCTGATAATAACAATTGAGGGAGGAATTGGTGGTGTGGTAAGCTGATGTGATGTCGAATTATAAGGCTTAGTCATTGGCCAATACTTGTATAGGGATATTATTGTACATGTACCTTGAAATTGAGAGGCAGACAGAGAATTATGCAAGATGCTATTATTAGCCTCTTTACTTGCTGCCTTCATGTGGTTTGTTGGATAATCACATGATCAGAACTTTTCCTATGGGTTAGCATTGGCAGCTGAATTCAAAGACCGAACCAAAGTAGATATTATTGCATGATCATTTAGAGTACCACATGATAAGTCACTTCTCCAGCTTTTTAAAAGTACAGACGATTGATTTAGACTCTCAGCATCAAACTATTCTTTTGGATTTGTGCTGGCCCACCACCACCACTACCCTCAACACCCATTGATGCCAACATGGTGGGTTGTGCACTTAGATTGTTCATGCCATTATTTTCAGTACTTTCTCAAAGGGATGCCTTCGGCTAAGGTGCAGCTTTTCCCCACAATTGGAACTCATGTGCTGTTCTAATAACATAAAGAAAATAATTGTTTAGTACATTAGTACATTTCTTATACAGTTTAAATACAAAAAATAAGAATACTTCCTTCATGCTGGGATCACTCTAGCTCTGTTCCACTATTCTGGGATCAACCCAGGGTACACTCTTATGCAGAGATCAGCCTAGCGTAGATTCAGTTAAGACGGGATCATCCTAGCACATAGTCTACTTAAGTTGAGATCAACTCAGAATACACTTGAATGCTGGGATCAGCCTGGTACAGATTTTACTTGAGCTGGGATCAGCCCAGAATACACTGTAATGCTGGTATCAGCCTAGCAATGACAGACAAATCAATCTTTTACATTGAGCTGGGATCAGCCTTGCACCAATTCTGCTTGAGCTGGGATCAGCCCAGAATACACAGTAATGCTGGGATCAGCCTAGCACTGATTGGGAATCAGTCTTTTACATTCAGATCCTAGCCCATGAGTAGCCCCCATAGAGAGAGTCAAAAGTTTTTATACATTTTAATTAAGTATTGATGTTATTTTAATTATGATTTTGATGTAACAGTTGTAGAATATTGGTATTAATGAATAATACCTTGTTTGAGAGAAAGTGAGATATAGAACGATGCATATACTTGTGTATCCTGTATTTTCATACAGTGCATGTATTAAATCTTTCCTTTTACATTTCAGTATTTTTAGTTGTGCATAAAGTTTTGTAATAACAAGAGCTAGGATATATTTACATGACACAAAAGTTCTTATGGTATCCATACATTTTCAGGAGAAGCAAGGAACAGTGTTCACTCTAATTGACAGCTTCAACAGAGAAAAACTGGGAATGATGTAAGTGTAGAAATGAATATTAATATTTTGTTCATGTTTCCATTAAACAATTTTTAAGCAACATTCAAGGTTGAAGTTTATATGTATCATGTATAAAGCTCATCTATCCAGGTCAGACAAACTTAACTTAATGGTAAAGAATTTTATTCATTGAGGACTGGTTGCTAAGAAATATATAAAGCAAACATGTGAAATATCATGGATCTTAAAAAATTGCATTGTGTAAGAATAAAAAGTAAGAATGGTTTTTAGTTTTGCAAGAGCATTTAATAAATAATTACATATTTTTTCAAATTTCTTTAAATATGTTACCCAGTCATAAAACATCAGAAGCACATCCACTACCTTGCAAACCCAGCCCTCTAAAGCTTGATTTTAATAATAAAAGTGCTAAAAAGTTGTCTAGATGGAAGTCAAGCAAGAGTTTTAAATAGTATATAACCATTAAGTTGTCCATGTAATTATTTTAGACATTTGTGTTTTTCATCAGCATTATTTTTAACTTCACACAATGCCTGACAGGTTTCATCTGTATATATGGTTATTTTCTTCTATATAATAATTACATGTGTCAACATTGCACAGGACAACCGGACAGAGTGCTTGGGGTACAAGTATTTTAAGCTGCCAGAAAAGATAACCATTTATGTTTCTTATCCCAAATTTTGTGTGTAATTTATGTCATACATGTGATATGATGGTCAGAAAGTGTGTGGGTGACTGTCATGGTCAAACTTATTAACCAGGCAATTAAGAGAACAAGGAATCGCACCAGTAAATATGATGACTCCATTAATATGATCAGAATAAATTCCTCAATTAACAATTAAAAACAATTAGCAGAGATCAATGACAACTCACCAGTCCAGAAAACAAAAAAAAAAGGCCACATCATCACAGGCTTCAGTTACAGTGCCAACCCTTTATGCACTTTTATGACCAGAAGAGGTCTTCTTGGCAAATCCTATGGCATAAGAACCGGCTTGGTATTTGGCAGTCTGTCTGGACAGTGATGAATGTACTAACACATCCAGGAACTGGTTATGAGGTCTTCTTGGCAAATCCTATGGCATAAGAACCGGCTTGGTACTTGGCAGTCTGTCTGGACAGTGATGAATGTACTAACACATCCAGGAACTGGTTATAGCAACTTCTCTTGGAATAGCCAGTACCAGAATTTGGCATCAGATGTTAATTGGTTACAGACAACATAAGCTTCGATGCAGCCTCAACTGTGCCTAATGTTTAGAGTACAGTGATCTGTTTTCCTGATATACCCAATCCAAGCTTCATGAAAGAGGTAATTCCCAACATCTGGAATTGGTAGTTACAGCATCAACTCTCAGACTTGCATTCATGATAGTTGCATCAAGGAATAAAGGACTTCCATCTGGTATTGGCCTGACAGAAGTATTGTGGATTGCTGAAGCACTAAGTCTTCACTCCATCATGACTTAACATTACAGCAACACTTCATGGATGCTTAGTAATGTTTCCAGATCAACAGTGATTTGCTCAGTGAATATCTGGAGCTAACATTGTCACAACTTGGCCAGACACTTGGTCCAGTTTTTACCATCCTTTCTGGCCAGCTTTGCTAACATGATTACTAGGGTGGCCCTTAGAAATCAAGTTTTGAATTATATATTTCTGGACCTCTCATTTTGTTCTAAAAGATAAAAAAACACAGTATGCAAAAAATCTGCAAAATTGAACAAGGTTTAGAGGTAGCTCAATGACATTGAAATTTGTGGTGATCACGTTCATAATGTCCATATTGTACTGTTTGTAATATAGATTGTAGAATGTAGAACCACAGTATAAATTTAAATTTTTTTCCTTACTTACTTATTTATTGACTAATGACTTGTTATTATTAAATATTCTTTGCAATTTTGCAAGTTTTATTGTTCAGTTGTTTACTTTTATGTCTTCAGGAAATTCAGATGTTGAGTGTTGACTGTTAAATTTTCAGTTAAAAAAGTAACAAATCTGCAATTCTGGAAGCTTTTGCAACAGTTGTTGGACTTGAAAGGTTAAAGTGGGAATTTTGTGAACTCTGGACTGTGGACTGTGGACTGTTGAGTGTTAAATAGAGTATAATTGTTCCGGTTTTGGTTGATACTTACCTGTTAACAATGGCAGCAGCAGTGACAGCAGCCACAAAAGTGACAACACGCTCACAAGATTATCTTGTTACCAGTGCAGATGGGATAGAAGGTAGTAAACTGCCCTCAGCAGAGCAAGTTCTCAGCTATTTCTTGCATCGTCACAATGTTCTTAAAGAGGAAATCCGAACAGCAGCAAACAACAGCATAATACGAGTGGAAGATTTTTGGTTCCGTGCAAGAATTCCAGTCAAGCATCGACAAGATTCAATAAAAAAAACTTGAAGAACTATTCTACCAGTGGAAAGGTCTGAAGAAGAACAAGAACCGTAAGACACAGACTCAGCAAGCAAATGAAGTCATGTTTACAGAAATGATCAAAGAACTGTTTGATATTGCACACGCTGATGCAATGCAACTCATAGAGAATGAAGAGGACAAATTATTCCTGGAATATCAGCGGAAGAAGGGACGGCCTGGATGCATGGCGGGTGTGGACAATGTGCTGCTCAAACAACAAGAACTGCAGAAGGAAAAAGTGGAGACATTGCAAAGAAGACGAAAACGTTCTGAACTTGAAAAGGAGTTGTTGTCCCAAGTGGTTGAGCTGGACAGCAGTAGCAATAATTCGGACATGGAAACATCATCTGAGTCTGACGACCAAGATCCAATCCCCAGCTGCTGCTCCTCCACCACGAAAAAGAGGTAAAAAGCAGGTAATATCAGCCCTTCTGGTAGCAATGCTCGATAGAAATCTGTTGAGTGACAGGGCTGCCATGATGATCATTTTTGAATCAATGAGGGCTATCGGACAAGACCCAGAGCAGCTTGCTCTAAACAGGCCGACCATACAGCGTGAACGCCAAAAACACCGTAAAGCAGCTGCTGCTGGCATTAAGGAAGCATTCAAATGAACCACAGCTTTAACTGTCCATTGGGATGGCAGGCTAATGCCTAACTTAACTGGTATAGAAAAGGTGAACAGGCCACCAATTCTGGTTTCGACAATGGGGGAGAAGAAGCTTTTACAAATTCCAAATATACCTGCAGGAACTGGCAAAGCTGAGGCAGAGGCAGTTTACAATGCCATATGTGAATGGAAACTTACCAGTTTGGTTCAGGGCATGTGCTTCGACACCACGAGCTCCAATACTGGTAGACTGTCAGGTGCTTGCATCATTCTCGAGCAGTTACTGGGACGGTCTCTTCTGCACTTTGCTTGTCGGCATCATATAATGGAACTGGTCCTGGGTGCTGCATTTGGAATCTGTATGGGACCCAGCAAGGCACCAGAAATTCTCATATTCAAGCGTTTTAAACAACAGTGGTCAAGCATAGACCAAGACAGATTTAGTGACGCCTTTTCAGATGATTATGCATCTACCGAGCTTGCAGATGTTCAAGTCGAAGTCATTGCATTCTGCGAACGACAACTTGAAGATAATCAACCTAGAGATGACTATCGTGAGCTGTTGCAACTAATGCTCGTCTTCTTAGGGAAAAAGTCTTCGGACAAGATGACGTTCAGAAGCCCTGGTCCATTGCATCAAGCACGCTGGATGGCAAAAGCCATCAACAGCATCAAGGTATGGCTTTTCCGGTCCCAGTTCAAGCTGACTTGAGAATCTCAAGGGCTTCTACGTTTGAACATATTTCTTGCAAAGATTTATATCAAGTTTTGGTACCAGGTACCTGTTGCTCCTACTGCAGCCAGAAATGACCTCCAACTCCTGCAGCTACTCCATTCATATCCAGATCGTGCCATCAGTGTCGAAATGTCACGTAAGATGGCTGGGCATCTGTGGTACCTCTCGGAAGATTTAATACTGCTCAGCCTCTTTGATCCAGAACTAGATATTGCCACAAAGCAAGCACTTGTCAGAGGGTCGAAAGAAAAGGATGGAGAACTGGATCCACCAAAATGGGCACGCATTGACATGGCAGCCGTGCAACAGAAAACACTCGTAGATTTTGTCACAAAGTCCAGCAGAAAACTATTTACAATTCTGGGCTTGCCTTCTGGATTCTTAGCTGAAGATCCCGAGTCATGGAACAGTAGAGATGACTTCAAAGCTGCTGAGGCAATGGTCAAGACGCTTTCGGTTACAAATGACCACGCAGAACGGAGTGTTGCCCTCATTCAAGATGCAGTCCAGTCAGGGCGCTTTAGATGTGAAGACCAGCTGCAGTATGCTCTCCACGTAATAGAGCAGAACCGGAAACAATTTCCAGATGCAAAAAAGTCAACATTGATTGACAAACAGTAAACTCTGTGTCGTTCGTTTTAATGACCAAATGACGATTTTCAGACTCTAATGGTAAACTTTGATGTGCTTGAGCCACCCCTAAATATTAATATTTTTTCATAATATTTTTTCTCATCTGTTTCTACAATAAATGGAACCACTCTGTGGGTTCAGATGCTAGAGAAATAAAAAAAAATGTTTTTTCTATGTTTAAGGGCCACCCTAATGATTACAGGATGCATCCTTGTCAAAGGCGGCTTCCAAGTCACCCATTTTTTCTGTATTTAAGGAATCATGCACACATGTGCGATCTTTCTTACTCATTATGATGATGTCCATATTGAATAGTATACTAGCAAGGCAGGAGTCAAAGTAATCAGAAACTAGACTATCTGTTGAGCGTAACCATTCTCTAACTGACATTATCCAGGCTTTGGGATGGAGGGCAGAAATGACTTTCTCTTGTTTTTCCTAAAAGTCCATTCATTCACTTTGACCTGGTAGGACCTAATAGAAGCAGCACAACAGGAAATCAGTCCTGGTCATTTAGCAGATTCACAATACCTCAGCTTACACTGGATTTGTGGGGAAACGTTTCCATTACAAGCTACTCATGTACATTCACGAACTGGAGATTATCACCTTCTTCAGGGTGAGGGGATGTAACTCCCTCTACCTCATGCATATTCTCCAATGTATTATGAGTTGGGAATGTATTTGAAGAAACCAATTTTTGGAGAAAACTGTTTTTTTGATAATACTTACTGAGCCACAATACCTGTACAACCTATAGGCCTCCCTGCAGTTTCATTTAAAATTCTGTTGGTATGTATATCTACCCCTGTCTAGTAGTAATGATGGTTACTGATGAGATCTGGCACCAGTCCATCTATGCAAGGTGAGATCACTCATGTTTGACTGCTACCTGGTTGGGCAGAAGACTTAATACTTATATTGCTAAAACAAGCTTCAATAGTCGGGATTTGAAAGGTAGTGTAATTTTAATATATTCGGACTGGGCAGGTGTTATCGAAGGAGTAAATTTTACTCCAAAATTTAATTCCCATGACTAAAGAGACATGGTGACTGTTTTCATTTTTTGGAAATCATGATCAGAGTACATTTTTTGTTAATACTGCCTTATGCTTTTTTTTTTTAATTATGGGCAGCAATAAGGTCTCATTTTTCTAGAGTCTACTTCAATTAAACACTTTGCAAAGTCACTTAACATTTTGTCCTCCATCAGGAGATTTTATTCTGATATTTTTGCAGTGCAATTGGAGATAACTTGCAAGGTGCTTTGGCAACATTTGCCAGGAACCTGTCAGTAATCCATCAGGAGATTTCAGCTCCCAACATGCAGGGAGAGACCAACTTCAGTGTAAGTAGTACTACACATACATGCACACTTTAATGAGGTGCAAACCAAACGAGTAATATGACAATATTATACGACAAAAATATTTGTGAAATATTATACTAAAGACATGCATTATACAAATGTGATTATATGCAATCCTAAATAGTTTGAACACAGAAATTGTGGAAATGACAAATGAAAATATTTAATTGGTCAGAATTGAATAACTTCTTATCTCAGTCAATAATATTATGAATAGTTGTCCTACCAGTCTCATGTCCTGTCAGTTAATGACCGCTTGATGTATTGTGGTGTATATGAGTTGATTCCTTTATCTGTTGATCTTCTGTCAAGTACCAGCTATTGTTCCATTTCTATATATTTGCTTGCTTTGTTTCATGGGTACACAAAAACGTATCATTTTAATGATTCAAAGCAGGCTTGCATTATTTGCCATTGTGCTATATTTTTGGCAATACAATTTTTGATGGTTGATTTTAAAACAGGAATATGGGATTTAAAGGAACAGACTTTTATGGTCAATTTAAGAAAAGATTAGGAAATTTTAAAGGAACAATCACTGATGGTCATTTTTAAGAGAGGATTAGGGATTTTGCAAAGAAACAGTCTTAATATTAGTCTTGGTGCCACTATAAAAAATTAGTGACAGGTCTTTTTACTTTTCTGTGTGTTATGTACAAAACTTTGCAGAGAAAGAAATCATCTATTTTAATGCAGGAAATCTAGGGTAGAAATATAAAATAGAATATATGTTTGATAAACAAATTTATCTTGGTTGATTGGAAAATAAGCTGTAAATGATCATAATTATGCCAATAGAAAACCAGATGTTATCATTTTTTATTTGCTTTAGTAATCCCATATCTCTAAAATATACAGTGTTAATAATTACAAGTGCATGATGCTTAGATATAATCTACATTTACTTACATAACTTATTATTGTGGATAATTAATATAATTGATATATGATGGATGTTTAATGATGGTGTGTCATTACATGAAAGGTTATAGATTTAATGTTAAGAGACAATCACGGCCACTGAACCAAGTTAGTCTGACAAAGGAAGCAATGCACAGTTGCAGTTATATTTTTTTTATTCACAGGGAGCAATAGCAGATGTGGAAAATATCCTTGGAATGACAACTCAAAATGAAGAGGACGAGAAAGATGATAATAAAATGGAGTAAAGGAATAAAGAAAAAGGACAGGATTTCAAAATAGAGATCTTGGTTCTACTTAGCCCCAAAAGAGAGGAAGTCAGCGACCATTTGTATTAATTCAGAGTGTTTAAAAATATAAAGATTTACATATACAAGGCCATTAAACATTCTTTTGAGTTGATTATTACTTGATAAACAGTTACTTAACAGTTCCATTAGAATTAAACATTTATTCTTTAAATTTGTATCTACCAATCAGGCTGGGAAAGCCATATTTTCAATCATGAACATATATTGTTACTGAACTTAAAAAGGAAAAAGTTTCCTATAGAATGTAGCAATGCTGTGTTTTCATTTTGGTTTGTATTGCATCAGGACTGCCATATATACTTGCATACAAGTCAGGTCAAACTACAAATAAAATAGCATAATTGCCAGAAAACCAGGGTCTATGTCGACTGTTTTGATGATTAGTACTAACAAACAGCATAGACTCTGATATCCAGCTCATTATGCAATTGCAGATCTGGGTCTATGCAGTTTACAGTTGGATGCAACCTATTAGTGAATACATACAGTTTTTTCTGTTCTTTGATAATGCTGACAATCAGCTTGAGGACTGGCAAGAAAAGAGCATGATGTACGTATGCAGGCTATTGTAGTGTAACTATTTCATAATTTGTGACAAATCTATTCTAAATCTTAACCAGGATATAAACATTGTGCATGCTTGACTACCTGGTGTTAGATTTATGAGAATTTCACATAAAATAAGGTAAGGATAACATGTTCTTGTTGAGGATCTTTGGTTCTTGGATGTTTTTGTCTTGCAAATTGCTGCAGTTCTGGTAATATGAATGTTGACCAAACAAACATTCTTTGCTACTGCCATAGTGTACTGATGTCAGTTCTGCTGAATGGTTTGTGTGTAAGTTAATGGAAAGAAAAATAAATGCATGTTTAAGATTATTTCATGGAAACTAAAGTGCTGGAAATTGTTTTCTCACTGTGGAAAATGAATATTTATATTAATTGAATATTTATATTTAAATGCAAAAAATGTAAAATTTATTTAATGTACAGAAGATATGGTTAATCAGGGTCAAATATGTGCATTTGTTTATGCTGCATTTTATATATGTAAATATTATTTTTAATAATTAAAGATGGTCATTCCATGATGGAATGAAATCTGAAAATAAATCTATGAAATGTTACTAATATTTTCTCATTGGTGTTACATTCTTTTGTACTTTATTTAGATAATATACATGTATAATGCTTATTTTCCTGCCAGATCTATTTTGTGTAGAAACTATAGTGATTGACAATTTTTAGTCATAGTATTTTGTTTATTTCATGCACAGCAATACTTCACTTATTCTTTAACATGTACTAAAACCCTTTAATAACAGTCCAATTTTTTAAATATATTATAATTATAGCATAGGTCTTCATCATTTTAAAAATCCATGTAATTTTATCTCGTTTTAATAAATAAATTTAATTGTTGACCTGGAGTTCATTATGAGCTGGTTCAGATGTACTAAAATAGGTGCCTTACATTATTGAAACTCAAGGTCATAATCACTGCCCATATTGGGTCCTTTGCTTTCATTCTTATTGATTGCCTCAATCATAGACTAAATCAAAATAAATGGAATCAAGACACATCAATTATTTTATCCTATTTTGTAATTTTTGTTGAATATGATTTGATTTGTAGCTTTTCAGCAGCTACTGAAAGACAGAAGAGCTTATGGGATGGTATGGTCCTGGCTGTATTACATTCAACCAGGGGCATATGTTTGTTATCACTGCTGCTTCTAAACTACATGCCTTAAAACTAATTTGGCAAGAATTGCCATGAAACTTTATACAGATTAATCCTAGGGTATGGTTGGTACTAAATTAAAAGGGTATTGTTCAAATATCCAATATGGCCACCAGAGTGTCCATCTTGAAATCTTGTTATTGCTATCCCTCCTGAATAGATATTCATAACAAGGTGTGTTTTTCAATACAAGCTTTTAATGATGCCTTGTTGGTACTAAATGAAAATGGAACTGATCTGACCTCCAATATTTCCACCATCTTCAAAAAACTTAATGTTTCTCATGGATGGATAGTCATGTCAAGATGGGTTTTCACCAGAAAACTTCTTATGATGTCATGCTTTCCCAGTTGACCAATGGTGCTGATGCAGCATCCAATATGGCCACCATGGCAGCCATCTTAAAAATCTTATCTCTAATCCTCCTAATTGTAAAGTCGTATCAATGGTCATCATGGCAGCCATCTTGAAATCTTCCTATTGCTATTCCTCCTAAATAGAAAGAATATCATGCTGTTTTCGACGGAAGACTCCTTCTAAATGAAAATTATGCCAATCATTCAGCATTGGCAGCCAGTTTTAAAATTGCTGCTCATCCTGAAAGGATGGCCCGATTGGTATAGGGTTTTAACCAAAAGACTTGTGTTGTCCAGTTGATCTCAAATGAAAATGGCATTTCTTCTATATTCAATATAGCTGCCATGATGATTATCTTGATACTCTTGTTAATGCTCAAGAATATCAGAGATGTTTTCAGTGCTCAACAGTAAAAGGAACAGAATAAATATATTTAACTTGGATTCCCAGAAAATCAGACCCTTTAAGGGATGCTTGTCATATTTTGTATTTATTCTGTTCATAATTGTTGGCTAGAACTTTGAATAACCCAGAAGGATAATATTATCCATATACTGTGGATTTTTTTCTGTTCAATAATTAATGTCATAATGTCTTTTTGTGGTATCCAATTTCAGCTGTATTTGTTTTAAATGAGAGATTCCCTTTTCACCTTCCAAGGATTTGGAATGTGCTTAACATACAGTCTGTGACCCATTTATGATAATATTTTGCAGTACATTCTAGCAGGAAAAATATGTGAAAATGAATCTACTACAAACATTAATGGTTATAAGGTATTATCAGTTTTAAGATATTTAAGTTTTTTAGTCATACAATCATTTGCTGTATGCAACTGATAAGTTGGCACAGTATTAATGCATATGTCAAATCTTTGATACAATTAGACTAGCTGCATGTAAAAAATCTTGGATACAATTCTAGCTGCATATAAAAAATCTTGGATACAATTCTAGCTTCATATAAAAAAGTCATCGATACAATTCTAGCTGCATATCTAAATCTTGGATACAATTCTAGTTGCATATCTAAATCTTGGATACAATTCTAGCTGCATATCTAAAATGTTGGATACAATTCTAGCTGCATATCTAAATCTTGGATACAATTCTAGCTTCATATCTAAATCTTGGATACAATTCTAGCTGCATATCTAAATCTTGGATACAATTCTAGCTGCATATCTAAAATCTTGGATACAATTCTAGCTGCATATCTAAAATCTTGGATACAATTCTAGTTGCATATCTAAAATACTTTATATACTTCTTGCTGCATATCTAAAAGGTTTGATATAATTCTAGCTGCATAAAGTGTTTGATATAATTCTAGGTGTCCCCTCACACATGACAGCCAATGGTTTGTTGTTATACCACCTTTTACAGTCTAAACAGAGAATTCAAACCTGTATATCTGTTTCCACAAGATTACAGACTAATACAGGTGCTAAACATTCTCATAAAATCATAAGAAACTGGTGAAACAAAACAAGGTATGGAAAATGGTTCCTTCATGTCAAAAGCTTGAACAGCGTGTTATACGACTATACTGTTTTTAAGTTTATAGTTTCAAACTTATATGTAGATATGTGTTAATTAAATGCACTGTCCCAGTATATTGTCTTTTAGTGTCCAAATCAGTATTCCACAACACAGTGCAATCCAATTATAATGAACTTTTGAGATTAAAGCAAAGTATTTATATTCCAAACATAAAATGATACCATAGCTCATTCTTGTTTCTAATGACTATATTTCTGATTCCCATTTTTCACTTTATCTCTTGTGGGGGTCCTTCAGTTAGAAATCAGCTTTAATTTATCCAGAAACCCAAATATCAGGGTTTTGAAAGGGTGGGATTATTTTATCTAAAGACCTTATAAAGGTGTTTATTTTGAGTCCAGAAGATGTGTCTGTGATAGTAATGAGTGATCTTTGGTTTATGTCACCAATATGATTTTATTTATAGATAAATTCATCTTTATGTACATTGATATAAAGAAAAAATATGGTCTTCAAACTTGGTAGTACTAAGTTAATCCTTACTGAATTCCAAGCTATTGTACCAATTTTCAGATACTGTGCTAATCAGATAACAAGATTCATGACTAAATTTAATTATCACAGGATACCATCATTCTGGAATTCATGGGGCACCATAAGACAAACTAAATAAACCTCCTTTCTTTCCAGTGATACGACACTGCACATCATGTTACTGAATATAGTTGGTATTTACACTTTGTCACTCAAGTGTAGTCATCAGATTCCTTCTGTATTTTTCTATGTACTAACTTTTTGATGGAAAACTAAATAAATTTGTATGCCAAGTGAATTATACATTTCTACATTTCTGTTAATTTATACATATAAATGAGACTGTACATGGGACCCAGGGAAGGCACTTTCAACTTGGATTAGTCTTCCATGGAGGCAGTATTAACTGCTGAAGCCAGAGTACTCTCATATATATTTAAAAGCAAAACTGCCTGCCCTGAGTAACATATATGTTTAAATTGAACAGCTCTTGGAAGTAAAAGATCCTCATTTCTCACTCAAGATCATGTAAATGTCAGTGATGGATAAAGAAATTAGACTGAGAAATGGAGTTTATTTATGCATGAAAAAAACTGCTATAAATGCCATGTTTCTTTGTGAATTTTATTTCTTTTAAAAGTGGGAGTTTGACCTATAATGTTGATCTGCATTTCATAATGATGGTCAACAGATTTATCAAAGATGAAATATATCAATGAACATAGATCATTTACTTTTTCACTTGTCCTTTACGTGGTCATAGGTATCAATGAACTAGATGACATTTATGTATAAAGTTACTCTTTCTTTAGTACTCACATTTGTAATAATTTAAAACCACATATCCTATAATTCATTTACTAGACACTGCAGCAGGCTGATATAATCACGCTTGCCAATTCATTTACTACTGACACTGCAGCAGGCCGATATAATCACACTTGCCAATAAATTTACTACAGACACTGTTGCAGGCTGATATGCTTGCCAATTAATTTACTACTGACACTGCAGAAGGCTGATATCATGCTTGAAAATTAATTTACCACTGACACTGCAGCAGGCTGATATAATCATGCTTGCCAATTCATTTACTACTGACACTGCAGCAGGCCGCTATAATCACACTTTCCAATAAATTTACTACAGACACTGTTGCAGGCTGATATCATGCTTGCCAATTAATTTACTACTGACACTGCAGAAAGCTGATATCATGCTTGAAAATTAATTTACTACTGACACTGCAGAAGGCTGATATAATCACACTTGCCAATTTGATTAAAATTAAGATCTGTAACAAGATCTGACAGACACAAATAAAGTCTTTCAATTCACCAATCAGATTTAAGCCTTCATTTTTATGAAAGTGATTAAGGTTATTCAGAACACTGATTCCTAATGATTAACTCTCCCTAACATGAAGTGTAATGCTTTATCCAATAGACTGCTTTTAAAAAAATGGACTGAGAATATGAAAGATCACCAAAATATAACCCTTTAACAATGTCTGTCAGTTTAATCAGATTCTCACACTTCAATATAACTGACAGTTAATCTAACACATAACTGATAGACTGTGCAAGTTATACATCACAAATGCCCTTTGGAAGAAAATGGTCAAACTTGTGCTTGTGCTGGAAAAAATGACAAATTACTGGCCAATTTCTCCCAAACTGGCCAATCTTCCTAAAATTATATGAATGTAATAATAAAAATAGTCCTAACTTTTGAGCAAAATTAATACCTTTTCCCTTTATTTATTGAAATTTGGTTTGTACAGTATAGCCTATCTTGGAAGACCATTGCTATGTGAGACCACCTGTCTTGAGGGACCACATTTTCAATGCACGAATTTATTAATTATAGAGCATTGTGACCTGTAATGAGAGACCACCTGTCTTGAGAGGCCATAATTTGTTGGCTAAAGAGGTGGTCTTTCAAGACAGGTTCTACTGTATTGTATACATCAATATCATGTTGCAAATGTGTAAATATTGTTTGTACATAGATAAGAATATATAGGGAAAAAGTATACCTGTACATTTTTCTAGTTATGTATGCATTACTTTCACATCTGTCCATTTATTTCACATATATTTTACACAGTTTTATGTCTATTATTTATTTCTATATTTATGTGTGTTGATTCCTACATTTCATTTACCCTGAAAGTTCATAATTTTGAATTTGAGCACAAGCAAAAAAAGCGTGATTTTGTGAAAGAAAAAAATTGATATTGATGTATGGTAAAAGGGGCCGTCCATAAATGACGTCACGCACCATGGGAGGGGGGGTGTCACACATTTGTGATGATGTGTGACAAGGGGGGGGGGGTGTTTAAGAAATGTGACGTCACATCAAAATGTGCAACTTTAAATAAAAGTTCCACTTAATTTTTATGATTGCTTGCAATTTATTTAATGACATTTTAAGTAGCTTCACACATGTCGTGCATGAGCTCAAATTAAGATGGACTCATCTTTGAACTACCAACACCCCTACTAGCCCCAATAGTGGCTTTTTCCAAATAGCATTCTTCCTTTTCCAGTCCGCTGGGGTCGACAAAGCGAGGTTGAAATGATCTTTTCTCGCCAAACTTACTTAGTGATAAGCAAAATTTATGCGATATTTCGTCCAGCGAACATTTTGAGTTTTGAAAGTGATTTTAATTGACTCGGGGGAAGGGGGGAGCAGAGCTTTGTGATGTCATATTTGAGGTGGTCTGACTTTTTGTGACAACGTGTGACGGGGGTAAAAAAATCTGCAAAATCGCATGACGTCATTTATGGATGGCCTTTAACATACCTACATGCTACGTGTGCAACTTAATTTTACTACCACATAATTGTCTTCGATTTCACATTTTAATAATGATGGTAGGGTATTTGGATTATTGTAGGCAAGACAGATTTAATGTTTAGTCTTAAAAAATAAAACATTATAGCAGGTTATTGGTGCTAAGTTATTGCATGCCTTTTTCCCTCAAAAATAGTGTTATTTAGAGGGTTTTAAAACAAACAAAAATTAGAAATATGTAAATAATTAATTAATGTTCCATTTTTTATACTAATGCTAATGCAACAGTTGAATCCTCAGAATTCAGCTTTATCTGCCAGGTTCCAATTAGTGTGCATTTCATGACCCAATATTGATCAAAATTTCACATACCCAGTGCAGATTATGTTTGCTATGGTTGTCATTTTTTTAAAATACAGATATATATGCATAAAATTATTAACAAAAATGTGATTATTTTCAAAAGCAAGAAATGATGCTTTCAAAAACATAGAACATATTTTAATAGTATTTTATGATTTTTATTAATGAATTTAATGACTTGTTGGTAATGGCAAGATATCTGTCACATGATTCATGGTACAAGTATATGATACTGTTGACCATAATTATTGCATTTACTGACATTTATTTTTTCTTAAAATGCAATGATATTTGATAAACAATTTAGAAGTTGATTGTAAATATGATTAATAACAAAATACATCCCGAGTTCTTAAGAGTTCATATTGAAAAATATCCCAAAAATTTGTGACATAATGAAAACATTAAAATACTATGTGAAAGTGATTTATTCTCAGAATATATTTTAATGTAATCTTGAGATTCCTTTGTAAGCCAAAAGAGAAATAATTTTATTTTTGTATATCAACTGTTTTCCAACTCTTTGTATCATATTTATGTAAATTATAGCCAGTATTTTGCATTTGTAACAATACTGCAATACAGTGGAAAATTGATTACCAGAAGTTACATCTGATTTATCTCCCTTTCCATTCTGGACTGTGGGGTTTTTCTAGACACCAAGAATGTTTAGTCTTCTTGTGACTAAACAAAAATTCATGTTAAAACATAAATGAAGAAATATTGTATCCATACTCAAATGAAGGCGATTGAAATAAGTCTGACCTTGAAATGACTTTGATTACATTGATTATAGCCCACATTCTTCTCACCCACATGGCTTTATTTTATCTTTTTAATGGCTGAGATGGCCAGTAACCAGTAACCAGCAGTCAGATCTGAAGATCTGTATTTCTCCCATGGATCATCATATTCTGGTCACTCTCACCTTAACTAAATGTTTTTTGAGCTACTCTGCAGAAAGGGTCCCAATAAACTTTACTTTCAATGCATACAATACAAATCAAATTATATTTTTTTCTGATGTTTAGACAATAAAAATTTCTGCAATGAGACGCATCAGTTCTGTTAACCGATACCATTAATTTGACTCAACAAGTACATGCATGAAAAAGTTGATGTCACTTTTGCTGATAAAGATAATTTGTTGAGAAATATGTATCAGACATAACCAATCTTTCATATCTGCCAAATCATGACATCACTCAGAAAATGCAATATTTGACTTTCAATCTCTTACATAACTGTGCTTATAAAAAATGAAATTTCTAGTAAATCTTATAAGGAAAAATAAAGAGAAAGAGACCTATCATGACACCACAGTATATGTACATAAACTGAAGTCTGTTAAACAGTAAACACTGCAGTCATGATTCGCAGTGTCTTATGTAGACCTTCACCATCTCAAGTTTATCATCTCAAGTTTATAGTTTATTGCCACAGAGGAAGTTGTTGAGAGATAAGCCACCACCATTCCACAGATTGCTAAAGTGACGAACAATGGCTAATCTGATTTTGTGTTTGTAAGTCATTTCAGCATTGCTATGAAATGGTCCATTATGCTAATTTGCATATGTAATGTACACAAGTGGAAGAATCAAAGTAGTAGGAACATTGGTTCAATCATCGATGGGTGTTAAAGAAATAAAATCTACTATACATTTTTATCTTGAATGAGAATGTTTAAGCTATCTTTATTAAAAAATATTGGCTAGTGTTGATGTTCATTGTTAACAGTCCAATGTTTTGTTGGTCCTAACTTGAAATTGCACCTGATATCCAGTAAGGCCACCATGGCAGTCATCTTGAAAACCTTGTTATCGTTATTTTTCCACAATAGAACAACATGGAGTTTCTACCAGAATACTCTTATGATATGTCACAATGCAAGGTCTTAAATTATGAAACAGAAAGAAGGGTCACCAACATTTTTAAATAAAATCAACAGTTACTTTATTTCTCCATGTTACAAAGTGAATGTTTAAGACACACTTATCGTATTGTGTATTAAACCCAAAATGATCCTAAATGTCCTATCACAAGTCCAAAAGTATAGAATGTTCCAGAATAAATTAAAATACTCTTGAATGTCCTGATGTACCAGGCATACAATCCAGAATGTCCTTGAATTAGTTCACAATAGTCCCAAACTAGTCAATATCCAAAATCAATGAGCAGTTAGTAATTCCCATGAATAATTTAAATAATTCATCACATAATATCTGAGCTCTGACTGATAACAAATTGATTTTTTTTATCAAGCCAGTATTTAAATACAATTTCATTTTACCTATATGTGAGTTATTTCAATGAAACATTCCAATCAAATATAAAAAGTCTGTTTCCAGACTGCTCTTAACTCAAACTCATGTCAACATGTTATTCATAACCTACAATCATGGACAAACGTTATGCATATGATCTAAATATATATAATAATTATAACAATGAAGACTTTGTAACATGCCTAATCTTTAGAAGCTCTAACCACTTTACAACATCTATAAAGATATGAATACAACAAACAAAAACAAACACCAAGAAATTGGAAAACAAAAAAAATACTGAAACTATTTAAGGTAGGACACATTTTTAGGTCTTTAAGTTTGTTATTGCAGTAGAAAAAGACCAGTTTTAAATGCACTCTTGAAAGGGATCACTTTGTCTTTGTGTCCGATTTCAATGGGCAATTCATTCCACATTGCTGGGCCCTGGTACGCAAAAGAACGTTGTCCAAATGACTTAATTTTCATAGTGGAAATAATGAGTATATGATTGTCTGAAGAGGAGCATAAATATTTTGCTGGTGTGTACACATGGGTGAGGCTGGATAGGTATGTTGGGCTGGAGTCTGTCAATGAATCATATCACAGTGAACAAATTTTGTTTGATTCTGGATCAAATGGATAGCCAGTGTTGAGTAAAGAGCAGCGGGGAGGTGTGCTTTGATTGTGGTACTCTAAAGATGATCCGAGCAGCTGTGTTTTCAACTTTTTGAAGTTTCTGAAGTAGATTTTGAGACAAACCAGAGAGAATTGAGTTACAATAGTCCAGTCTTGAAAGTACTAATGAACACAATTGTTTTAGTGTTATCAACTGAAAGATATTTGCAAATGGAGCTGATGCGTCTCAGCTCAAGATATGCAGCCTTGCATATGTTCATGACATGTTGGTGCAATGTGAGAGTACTGTCTAGAGTAACACCTAGGTTTTGTACTGACTGCGCGAATTTAATGTTGGTGTTGCTTATATTTATTGTTTCAGGTAAAGTATGTGATTGAGAAAGTCTTTGTGTTGTGATCAGAATGTCCTCAGTTTTATCATCATTCATCTACAGCTTGTTACATGTCATCCATGATTTCACATCAGAAATGCACATCTCTACTCCTTGGATGGTAGCATCAACTTCAATTGGGTGGCTAGATTTGTATATTTGGGAGTCATTATCATATGATTGGTGAGACACTGGGTGATGATCTATGACACTTGAGAGCAGCTGAGTGAACACCACAACATAGATCAATTGGGCTGGAATGTATTCCATTTGCAGATACAATCTGTGTCCTGTTGACTAAGTAGGACTTGAACCACTGTAAGGCTGTATTGGGAATGCCAAGTACATGCTGGAGACGGTGAAGTAATATATCATGGTCTATTGTGTCAAATGCTGCAGACAAATCAAGGAGGGTGAGGACTGTAAGCTACCACTATCCAAAACAGAGAATGTCATTAAATACTTTCAGAAGAGTAGCTTCAGTAATGTGGCAAGGGCGATATGCAGACTGCACATTGCTAAAAAGACTGTTTGATATCAAATGAGATACAAGTTGGGTTAGAACAACTTTTTCTAAGATTTTTTTATATGAACAGGAGATTAGAAACTGGGCGGTAGTTCTTTAAATCGTTATGGTCAAGTGTTAGTTTCTTCAGCAGAGGCTTTACAATGGCAGTTTTGAAAAATTATGGGAATTCCCTGGATGAGAGAGATATTAATAACATCAGTTAACTAAGGCAATATTGGGTCTAAGTGCTCAAGCAGCAATGATGTTGGAACTGGATCAAATTCACATGACTTTGGTGTACTCTTCATCAGGACAGGATTTTCCATACTAAATCAAAAGAGATAAGTTCACTTGCTCCTAATGGTTGTCGCTGAAATTCTGTATCGTAACTGCATGGTGACAACGAATCAATTGTGTTGTGAAGCGTATCTCTAATGGTTTGTACTCTGTCACGGAAGAAATTTGCAAATAGGTCCGGAAGGCCTACTGGACAGAAGGTAGTTGGAATTGGTGTACATTTGTTCCTTGACATTAGTTTGTTAGTAATCTCAAAGAGCTCTTTGCAGCTGGACCTCTGCATGATCTTAGTACTGAAGTGGGATAATTTGGCTAAATAGACTAATGGAAGTGGTGTACATTTAACATATAACACCTCACATCGTAAAGAAGTTTTTTATATTGTAAGAAGCATATGCCCAATTCTTGTCATCATTGAATCAAATTATACAAAATCTGATTTAGGGAGAAACAAAAAGAAAACAAATTTAAAAAATGTATAAACTTTTCAAACAAATAATATTTATTAAATCACTTCCATGTAATATTCATACATGCCAACACAAAGAAAAACATACTCTAATATAAGTTTGCCTATATGGACACATTTAGCTACCATAAATAAGCATAAAAATTGTTTATAAAGTCTAAAAGAAAACATTTCATGTTCTCCAGCACTACAAAGTGTGCTCGAAACTAAACAGTTGTTATGTTCTTTCCTTCACTGTCAATATTTTCTGTCGGTGGATTAATCCTGTTAATATTCTGTCCCTCATCTCCTTCCTGATCAAATTCACATGGAAACTTCTTGTCTGGTCCATTTTCACTTTGCTCCTATTTTGAACGAAAAAGTTATATTTATCAGAAAATAGAGAAAACATGGAACATAAATGTTCTTCTATTGCATCCTTCAAGCATAACTCCACAGGACAGACAAGATTAACACTACTGTGGTGAGACAAAATGCTCAAAGTTTTCACTTGCAAAGCAAATAGAACATTATCCTTCAAGAAGAATGAGTGTATTGCTAATGGCAAATAGTTATAGTAACATAACATTTGACAAATGAAAGGCAGGTTGCTTTAGTGACTAACCTTGCCCTTTATTGTACTGACTCTAAAATTATATGCAATGATGTGGTAAGAGAAAAACAAGTACTATATTTCACTGTAAGTGTTTAAAATAGACCTTCAAGTTATTGTGCAAAAAGCAAAGGAGAGACACATTTGCTAATCCAACAGCCTTGAACTAATACAAAAAACTGTTACAAAATACCATTCAAATTTTCCTAATATTTTAGTGACCTGTGTTTTCAAGGAGAGTCAAATATAAAATTTTTATAGTTCCCTTCTCACTGCCTTAGTTTGAAAAAAAGAAAAAAAAAGAAATGACTACAGAAACATTCCTGTTATTGACAAGGAATAAATGCATGTAGTATCTTAAGACCAAGTCTTCTTCAATTATTTAATTGTGACATGCAAAACTGTTATTACAGTACAGAAGCAAAATCATATTTTTACTTATTCAAATACAAACTTACATCAGTCCTAGTTTTTCCTACATTTTTTTGTTTTTTGTTCAAATCACAATTTTTTCCAAAATAGCCCTGCTATCACTCAGTTTTTTAAATTTTATGTTGGCATGTTTGTTGTTTTGGTAACCACATAATGAGAGCATTCTGTTTTGCTGTTCCATATATTCCTCTCAGTTACGTTTAGCTCTCCAGTTTTACTCGGATTCCTGTCTTCAGATCCAATCTGACTACAAGTTCCATGTGATGTGATGTACACGGTTTGGGAT
This sequence comes from Unio pictorum, assembly GCA_030141615.1. Taxonomy (NCBI): domain Eukaryota; kingdom Metazoa; phylum Mollusca; class Bivalvia; order Unionida; family Unionidae; genus Unio; species Unio pictorum. The sequence continues at coordinate 661,170 of JARLTB010000179.1, forward strand.
GATTTATTTTGCTATGTGGGTTTAATGCTATTTATTTTGCTATGTGGGTTTAATGCTATTTATTTTGCTATGTGGGTTTAATGCTATTTATTTTTCTATGTGGGTTTAATGCAATCTTTCAGCACATAATATGATATGTATGGTGGTCAGAATATTTGTTTGAGAAATAACCTAGCAAAAGCCATTGACCCACAGGAAGCTACTGTCAAGATTTAACACATAAGCACATTGGTCAAGCCATGCCAACAGAGATGATATGTCAATGATCTGTAAATGCTAGCACCTTAGACCGCTTGTTCACCTAAGGCCCCCAGTTTGGGAGGAAACTGAGCTGAAGCAATTAAGAATCTTTGTATTTCCCAAAGAAGGATTCTGCAGGAATATCAACTATGATATGTATGCTAGAAGTATTAAAATTGTAATGCTTTAAAATCAGTTGCATAATAGCTGCAAGTTTTGTAATGTAGCTAAATGGAATATTAATTCTTTATTACCAATATCTATTGTTGCTAATTTTCATATCTTTACAACTGTTTCTACATGGAATACAAAGCTGTTTTATTGCATGATATTAATTTTAAAAAAGTAACTTTTATGACCTTTCTACATTTAAAAACCCAAACTGATTCATTTAATTTAATTTTGGGGAGATGAGAAACTATTACACATCCAGAAGATTAAGTTTTATGTATCTTTAAATCAAGGAAACAATTTGTAAAGAAATTACACCATCAATAAAGTGATTTGATTTCAAGTAGCTCATTTGCCACAAGACAGCAGTGGACATGAAATTAAATCAAAGTGTACGAAAAACTCATTAAAAAAATGCATAAACACAGATCATTATTTTACTTTTTCTTTTCAGCATTTAAATTATTGTGGAAACACTGGATTTAAGCAGCTAATGAGTCATGCTGAAGGACAGAAGTATAAATAGACTTCAAACGCAAATCTCAGACATCTCTTGTACCATCGGACTGAGACAATAGCAGATCTAGTGGAGATCTGGACAAGCACCAGAGTCACTAACCCATCAGGAACAAGTTGCTGTGGCAGAAGCTTTGTTGGCCATATAAGTTGCTGCTTCTAAGTATTCTTACAGTCCCTGTGATGGAACCCCAGACTGTTTCAAACAATGTTTTCAGACTCAGTGTTTGAATATTTTAAAATGAGGGAAAGTACTTTTTTAAATAAGATTTCTGATGTACCAGGACCATGCTTCAGGAATACAAATCTGAAAACCTTTTATTAAAGAATAAAAAGTACAGTAGTAATGCCCCCCCAATGACCAGCGACCACCTGCTTATTACAGCCAGAATCCCTTGACACTGATTTTTTTATAAAGAAAATTCAAGAAAGAACACCCCTATAATGTAGCCAGTGGCCAGCATATTAGTATAAAAATGTAAAATGTTCCCCTCATGAGCGGCCACTTTTGTTTTTAAAAGTATCCAGAACCAATAATTAATTCATATCGTGACGTAAGGTGAGTAATCAGATTATCTCTGTCACAGGATGAACCTGGGTTGGGACTGGATTAGTGAAGACACTGAAAGCAACTGTCTTAAACACAATTTAAATATAAACACCATTATAAACAAAAGATAAGGAAAATGATAAAAGTTCCTAACATGGAACTATCAACAACAAGTAACTCAACGAAAAAAACTCATAGGATGATTATAACGAAAGGAATTTAAAACTAATGTGAATAAAGTCTTATCACCCAATCAACAAATACAAGTATATGTATGAATTTATGAATATATCGCTCGTAGAATGAGGCTGATATGTAAATGCCTGTAATTTTGGTTATATCATTCATATAATGATTTAACAATGTAAATGTGAAATTATGAATTTATTGTTCAAATAACGATTTGATCTGTAACTGGTGATATTTTTGCTTGGATGGCAATAGCAATAACATGGAACACGTGTTATATAACTATCTTGGTGCCCATTTGATGTCGAAGATGTATCTCCGGTTCCACCCTCTCAAGTCAATAGTCAAGGAGTCACCATGCATGGTCCACTCCTCCCTGAATGTTGAAGGATCCCTTGAGAGCCCTCACATTCAACACAGACCCAATGGTCGTTAAGCCTTGATCCCTCGCATCGAGAACACCAGTACACTCTTCCGAACCAACATCACCAGACACAGCATATACGTCACAAGAAACCACAGAGTTCTGCGACTTCACAAAGAAGGCATTTAATTTACATGACTATGTACTAATGAAAACAAGGGTTTCCTATAATTCAATTAAATAATAACACAGAATGTTGATAATCAATGTCAGTAAAGATCCTATTTAATCAAAATCAAGTTGTGGACCAAATGTGGTTGAAATCCAATCATTAAGAAAGGAGTTACTATGAATGTATGTTAAACGATGAAAAAACACTAGCAATCAAACTCTGCCAAGTTCCTGACCACAAAATTTGGATCAAATCCAACAATGACAGCATATCCCTTAGGGGTGCAATACTGTCAAAAGCCTCTGTGGTGTTACATTTGGGGGTCAGACTAAGTATAAAAAAACATTGGAATCAAAACTGGGGGTCAAACTGAAAATCTGGGGGTCTCTGAAGCGCAAATGAGGGTAAGGGGAAACAGTGAATTACAGCAATTACAGGATTTACTGTATGAAAAATGGAAGATCCATCAATCAGGGAATACAACACTGCTAAATCATGAAGTTTCATCAATATCAACCTGCAACTAAATTTTACTGAAATCAAATACAAATTAAGGGCATTACGATGGACAGATGAATGAATGGAAAAATGGAATGAATGACAAATGGAGGGGTCCAATGTATTACCCCATGTACTCTACACACACAAAAAAAAACAACTAATTATACATCTATCTTACTGCTTTTCTTTTCCTATGCCCCTGATTTCTTTCTCTTTTGTCCACCATTTGAGAATTTTCATCATCAGTTTTCTTTGCCCTAGACTTTGGTCCCCAATCTGGTTCAGGGTTCTGCTGCCATCTTACTAATCCCTGCTGCCGTGACTTTGGGTTTGCCTCAGGATGAATATCAAAGTTAACACTGATGGTTGGTTCTTTTGCCAAGATAACTGCCGACGGTGTGCCTGGCTTAAGATGACGTTCATGTATTGGATGATCTTTTATCCAAGCACGCATGATGTCCTGAAATGGAAAGTATTTAAGCGTTGAAAAACAATATCTTATGAAAGGGATAAAGACACGGCCTCCTTTTAGCCCCAACATTTAAAAATTACCACAACAGTTGATGCTCTGAGTCTGTCAAATTTTTTATCAGCTTGAAAAACTTTAAATTGAAACTGATGTTTAAAACTTACTGAGAAATGACAGCATGTTTTGACTATAAACTATTCATTTGTGATAAAATTGTATATTTAAAGAAGTCAAATTTAAAGTGGTTCACATGTGATAACCAATTTTATATTTTTACAGAATATGAAGGTATGCATGACCAAAATATTGTTTTAGCTGTCACATGCAGAGCATGTGAAAAATGAGAAAATTCAAGTCCATTTGTATTCATTGATAACTTGCATCTCTATATCAATCATGATAACTTGCATCTCTATATCAATCAGGAATGAACTACATCAAAACTGACATTTCTGCTACACTGAATACATAAAATGATTTTGATATAAAACAGCAATATTTTAAAACATATTTATATGAACTGACCAGCAGTACAGGTTATGAGATTTTTCTTTCTACAGATAAAGAATTTTTCCCCAGACATGTTTATAGGTTGCATGGCAACAACAGTTATTACATAGTTTATAACTGCTCCAGTGCCCTAGTGGCTAGAGTCTCTGCCTTGGATGTGGGAGGTCGTGGGTGTGAACCCAAGCCGAGTCATACCAAAGACTTAAAAAAATGGTACTAACAGCTGCCTTGTTAAACACTCAGCATTAAGAGGTCAGTGTTATGACTGGTCAGCCTTGTGTCAGGATAATGTCACTGGGTGGGACATCATGCTAGATATATATATAAAATGTATATGGTTTAATTACATGTGTACATCACTGGTGATTGCAAATACTACCAAGTAAGCTTGAATTGGTTCTTGAATTCAGTTCCAAAATGTCTTTAAGAAATACCTGAGAAAGCTTTCTTGAAGTAAAGATGTATCTAGTTACATTTGTCTTGAAAACGCAATTATATACTTTATTAATTCATTGAAGACGAACATTCTGTACTTCAACAGTGATAAATTTCAAATCAGCTGTCAGCAAAGTTTCTGTGATGTTTTAAGTTCTATCTTCAAAGCATATCTAATTGTTCTGTATAAAGTGGTTGTCAGGTATAATGGAAAATATAACACTCTATCAATGGAACTAACTGTAAAGGAGATAGATAAAAACAGCCAATGATTTCTCTATTAAAGTTGTACACTTATTACAAAACTAAGAGTTAAAAAACATGCAGTTATAAAATGCATTGTGGGTTAAAACATGACTTAATGCATGGACTTTGTTCAAGTCCTACTGCAACAATATTTTTTCACATGATTTTTTTTCTATTGAAAAGAAAATGATGCTTCTCTGATTTTTTATTGTACTGGTGATAGACAACAAAAGTGTAAATTCTTTTCTTGTAGAAAGTCATTATGAAAAGAAAATGATCCTGCTTCTCTTCATTTTAACTCTAATGTTTATGGCTGATAAGAGCTTATGAAATGGTATTGTGCCATCAATCTGCATAAGATTGTTATCCTTAATTTTCCACAACATACTTTCAGGATTGCCAGGAAACTTTAAACATGTTCATCCAAAGGTCACGGGTCTATTTCCCTGAAATAAACAAGCTGCTGCTTGGTTGCCAAGGCAGCCATTTTGCTAATGCTCATATCATTACTCAAAATGAATTAAAATTATCATATGGACATCAGGTTTTCACCAAAAGGCTTCCTCAGATGTCTAATTGATCATTGTTTAAAATGGTCTGACATCCAATACAGCCACCACAACAGTCATCTTGAAACTACCAGTATTGCTATCACAACTCAAAATAGATTGGCATAACAACATAAGGTTTTCACCAAAATGATTTTTTATGAAGTTGGTTTTAAATAAAAATGGTGTTGATCTGATGTTCAATATGGCCATAACTACAGCCATCTTGAAAACCTTGTCATTGCTACTCTCCTAACACTGGGTTTTCGCAAAAGCCTTCATGTGATGTTATGAATAATGTTATTTATCACATGGTCTCATCATCTTATAAAAATTTAGCAATTCAATAAAGATATGCAAGTATAGCTTCAGTTATAAAATCTCTGTAAACTGTTATTAAGTAGTAACATTACTAATTCTTTCTCCTTTTGCATTTTTTTTACATCTACTTTCATCTCTCTCTCTCTCTCTCTCTCTCTCTCTCTCTCTCTCTCTCTCTCTCTCTCTCTCTCAATGACAATAGCCAGCAATATCTTCAGATTTAAATTTGTCAGAGAATTTTTAGTGATTCAGATTTTGTTGATTCGGTGTGCATATATAGATTATATCTTTCGAAATACAAGCAAAGATCATTCTTCAGTTATACCTGCTTTGTAACAGAGTGAAGAAATTGTGATTCATGCATATGTCTTCAGAATAGCTGAGTGGAAAACATTTAATTTAAACAGTCAGTGCCTATCAGATTATGTTAATTTATTCAAGGACCTGAATATTTAAAGATTTCAGTCAGATTATATGAAACTTACAAGGACTTCAGTGATAATCTACTTTCTTGAGATGACCCTGAAGTAAAATTCAGAGGTCTCGCTAGGATTTTAAAAGTAGAAGTCCAGTACTCTCATTTTGGTAAAATAGAAGTGCCACCAGCAAAAGTTGCAGTCCCCTCCCAGAAAATGTTGAATTCTGCAGATTAGAAGAACTGTTGGTTGCCATTGAGTTTAATTTCCACAGAGGCATAGACAAAGCGTAGCCATCATCTCTAATGGTAAGAAGGTAAGCCATGAGTTAATACATCCATAAAATGTAGTCATTAAAATGGTATGGACAGTTTATCAATGAGAAAACAGCCAGAATGGGTGTCAGGCATATGGACAGCAGTGTCAACAGCTATAGCACCAGATCAATTATAATGTAAGATGGGGGTAGGATCTGTCAATAAGATCCCTGGTATGGGTTGACAGCAAATGAGTAGCAGCTCGATCGTATGGATCAAGAGTCGGACAGCTGAACAGTACTGTCAGCAGCCAATATGGCATCAAAGCTGATGTGCTGCTGGATGATACTGATCAAGAGTCTGACAGTTTGGACTAAACATTTGGCAGCCAAAAAGGAATGGATCGAGAGTCTGACTATGGCATGACTCATTCAAGTCATTTTTTTTTAAAACGCATGTTAATTTCAACACCCATGCTCAGGCATTTGGGGGACTTGACATGGGCTGCTGAGAATAGAAATCCCCCCAAACTGTTGAAATTCTTACCTCAAAACAGTGGAAGATGGAAGTACTTAGAAATGACCATTCAAGTAATTTATATGCCCCATGTGCCCAGATTTACAGACCCAAAGGTCATGCTCAGACAGGATGGGGGAGGGGGAGACTAATGCCACCTGGACTTCCTAGACTTGGGTAGAAACTCTGTGAAAGTATCAATAATTTTCCAGATTTAACGACATTGACAAGGCTGGTGAAAAATATAAGTACTTTCTGTCCTTTAGTTTCCATATCACACCCTGTTTCTTGCAGTTTTCCTTAGAACCGTTAGCCATATATTCTCTGAACAACTGGTACACATGTTGCATAAAGCCAATGATATAACTGTAAATGTGTCATAGGTTATGAAATTTCTCCCTGGCTTGCATTCTTGCTGTTGGCATACTTAGTTCACAAAATTAATACTAAAATTAAAAAAGAAGAAAAAAAATTGCATAGTTAACTGCATTGTAACCGTCCGAGACATGCACTATACCAGGGGTGATAAATACAGTGTGAATCATGAACTTCAGCACATTCTAATAAAATGCCATAATGTACAGTCATGCGGTCAGAGAATGGAGAAACTAAGCCTGTTTCGATGAAAGAAAATTCACATAAATGGTTACAGGAAAAAAATAATGCATACCACCTGCAGAATAACTTTCAATATAACTGAAGGAATGAAAATAGCACAAATATCCACTTTCTTTTGGGTGCCAAACTGAATAATGTCTTGTCAGTTCACAAGCAAATGCTTAAGCTAGCACCACCTGTAGGTGGCAAGGGGAGTTAATGGGATGAGTTGTTATAGACAGTTTTAGGGTTGAATTCAGGAGGTAAAAGGGCTTATATTTTTCCCCATTTAATTTAAGCATAAAATCTTACTAATTGAACATGGTTTTGGTTAAAATGTTCTTTCTACAGTCATCTTTTTTACCATGTAACTGGCTATGGTCCCTGAAGAAAAGATGAGATATTTGTCTAACCTCTATGCCTTCCATATTCCATACAGAAATAAAAAAGAAAGTTTTTAGCATGTATTTTCATTAAGGTAAATTCCTCATCAGTCACTTTTCATTCAAAATCTTTCATTGACTTTCTCAAGCAAACAAGGGCACTAAAAGTTGATATGGTTTCTGACTTATCCATATTCAACTGCTTTTGGGAAACGAGCTATTCAATACAATTTTTAAAAAAAGAAAATACAATTTGACATTATAGGCATTACAGTCATCTAGATATACAAGCATTGAAGTTGTAGTCTGCCAATGTTTATGTCTAAAAATCAGAATCTGACTTTAGCAATCATGTCATAATAGGAATGTTTGGCATCTCGGAATCCTGGCATCATCTTTTACCTACAGGTTTCACTCAGGCTATTACTAATTTGACATTAGTGACTGGTTTAATACAACTGACAAAGTAATGATCATGATACAATTATGAATATATTTACCCATATGACATGGTTCGGTGCATCTGTCTTGTTTGAGTTCTTTGCTGCATGTGACAAGGATACTTTGTAGCCAGCATTTAAGATGGCTGATCTGAAATGAAAAAAAAGATGCTTTGTGTTTCATTTAACGCGAAGAATTGACATGGAAGCTATGTTACCCAATTAAAATCCATTAACAGTCTTTTTGCTACCAGGCAAATCCAGCACTCTCAGGTAAAACTGAAATTACCTATTTGGGATTGTTTAAAAATAAAAGCAATTCAATGTCCACTGACATATAAGTCATATGAGAGTGCTTTGCCCTTAAAAACATTATTTATCAGTTAGTACAGATGAACAAGCACATATTCTTACAAGAATGAAAATGATCAGCATGCAAGTTTTATTAAAGAAACATATTTTACTAAATAAAATTGTTTTTTTTTTTCTTGGAATATATTATGAATGAATATTTAATTATTATTATTATTGGGTTTTCTCAATGATCGTATTTAATTCTGTAGTGTACCTGACGTCCAAAATCAAGGTCATGGTGTACCTGACCAGTAACATTTATTTTTTAAACAACATATTACATAGCTAATATTTCTCTCTGACTCAGTGGATTAATGATTCTGATCATCATTAATAATAAACATTTGAATCTGAGTCTAGGATATTGTTTTTCACATGGAAAAATTGCTCACTCTTGCCTTAACATCTGGTGCAAAATCAGCCTTATTGTTGTGTTCAGTTTTTAATTTAGGTGGATTTATCTTTCCAATTAATATTCACTGGAATTACAAAGTACTCAAAAATATTCTTGGACAAACATTAATCTAGGATTATAATTAACTTAGACAAGGACATTTTGGATTATAGCATTGTACATCACACTCCAGGCCACTGGCATCCTAGCACGACTATATGCACATCAACACATTCAATATTGGAATTAATTTGGAATACCACTGGAATTCAAAAGGAACTTCATAAAATTGGACTTGTGATAAAGCTTTACAGACTATTTAGAATTTAATTCACAATATTACAAGTTCTTTTTAAAAAAATTCTTTGTATTCTTGGGAAATAATTGTTTTCTGAATTTTACAAAACTTGTTGGTTTTTGCTCTTTTATATTACTTAGTTCAAGACCATTGAGTCATAACAATATTACCTATCATAACAATAGGTAAGAAGTGGAGGGGTTATATCCCCAAACCACAGAATTGCCCCTGACTCATGTTGAGAGGATTCAAAGCGTGAATGGATTCCAGCTGACATTAAAGTTTCCAAGAGGCTAGTACATATGACACCATGAGGATGATCACTAAGGCATGATCAATAGGGATATTAATTTTTTTATTGAGAAAGTGTGTAAACTACAAAATAGTCAGATCTATCCAGCTGAAAAAAGAAATGGAAAAAAATGAGAGATTTTGTATATTTGCAGAAAAATTGCTCCCCTTGAGTTCTGGCAGACACTGTCAAAGTAGTTCAATTTCACAGATGTGGAGCTGTTCATGGGGTGTTATTATTACTGGAGTCATGACTTGGGGAAAACCCTCTGTGTGAGCCATGAACTGGTACTTTATGGTTCTTAGGAGCAAGTCTCTGGAAGTCTGGGAATACCCATATATAAAATGGCTGTACATGTAATGTGTCTATCTTAGGTATTGATACTTTGTGGTCTCTATCCTGAGTTAGGATGATCGCATGTCATGTGAGCAGAACCCCAGTTTATGGGAATAAAAAAATGTTTTTAGTATGACATACCATGTCAGGTAATCAAAGGATGTGGGGTAAATATTCGGCCTGTTGAGTGTGATTTCACTTTTTGTTTAGAAACTACATTTCTTTTTTCAAAAAGTGATGTTAAGGTTCTTTTCTTTGATCTTTTGATCCCCAAATCAATAGACTTCCTCCTTACCTCATGCGCAAGCCATCCACAAAATTTGGTAGTCATAGCTGTTGCAGAACTCATGCTACTGTGTTAAAACATTTTGTTTCTTTCATTTAATGATCATGACCTTTGACCTTTTAATACTACAAATGGACATCATCATAATTACAAGGCACTGGTTTGTGAACTGTACATTATACCTAATGACTAATGATAAAAAGATGAATAAAATTATACCTAATGTACATAAAGAGAATATTCTGTAATAAATTTTAAACTACTCTTTTCCAAGTCTGTTTTTATCAGAAATGAATTCTTAATTTAACATAAAATAATTAAAATACATTATTATTCTCTTTTATTTCTTGACTACACATGAATTTTTACAAAAAGATCATCAGTCCTTACCTAATCTGCAACAAAGTTGGAGATGTGCAGTGAAGAATGCTGCTAAGTTCATCTGTAATATAATAAAGGGGAACAGGTAGTTCCTCTGTCATGACACTCAACATTCCCTCAATCCGTTTGGCTGTGCCAAACAGTTCTGGTGTTGCCCTAACATTATTTATAACCTTGTTGACAAAGTCCACATTGTGTATGGCCTCTGCCCAAATGGGTCCTCCAAACTGATGCTTGAATCCACAGTGATCACACCTTTCTCCAACTGGGGGTCCTGTAGCAGGAGCATACTTAAAGTTACCTCCCTTTGTTGGAATAGTCTGCCCAAGTCTTTGTAACACAAAGCTGCCACAGCCAGTACAATTATACACCATAGCCATCTTACTCACTGACCTTTTGACCTTTCCCTGACCAGTGAAAACTTTAACAAACACTCGCATGTAGAAATCAACACTAACAGACAGTAAAGGTTCAATGTATCTAGAATAACGATTTGCATGAGATTCAATGCACTGTAGAAGAATTCTAAGTCCCATTTCATGGCAATACTTTGCACGTAGAGACATAGCTCCATATTTAGCATAGCATGTCTCTCCTGCGTTTCCACATAAAACAGCTGCATCTGTACATGTGACACACAACAACCCTCCTTCTGACACAGCTTGAACAGCTGCATCAAAAAAGTGTGATGCACTGCCATATGGGTCAAGGTCAATCACATCAAATCTGTCCTTGAACCCTTTATTCTGGTACATAACCATAGCTGCATCTCCATAATTCTCATGAACAATGCTCTGAAGATTATTGTTCTGAACATTCTTCCTGATAATCTCAACGGCAGATTGGTCAAAGTCATTGGATATTACCTCTTTGATCCCTGGGATTTCCAAGCCAAAGCGAATGGAACGAAGACCTGATGCAGCAAGACCCTCCAAAATCCTCAATCCATTTTCATATCTGACTCCAGCTTTAAGAATGTCTGGAATTTCATGGTTTTGCCCCTCCTGCTTATCTCCACTACCTACAGTCTCCTCACTAGATGGTTTGCTATGTTGGTTCCTTTGTTCCTGTCTAATTTTCAAAGAATCAAAGTGTTCCTTTGAGAACTGAGATATAACAGCTATGGTAAGATCACGGTTAAATTCTTGCACTGGATTATAAAATACTGATCTAGGCTGGAAAACTGTTGCTTTTCCTTCTGTAACAGTATTAAACATTTTAACAAAATCCACTGATGCTTCTTGATCATGTTTGATGGATGGGTTTGTGTTACACTCGTTACTGTCAGACATGGTATCTTTCTTGTTGTCAAAACAAGCACCTGTACCATAAAGATAAAATAATTAAGATTCAGGACAGACAACAATAACAAATATTTCCAACAATTTCTTAAAATCTAGTAATTTTCAATAAAGAAAATACATGTAAGTAAAAAACAAATCAGTTGGATTAATCATACAAATGGTGTGAATATTACAGTCTGTTTCAAAATAATTTCTCACAATAAATGATACAATTTAGTGATACACACATGCACAATTTCTAATGGAGAATTTGAATTAGCATGAACAAGTGTGAACAGCAGTCAAGTTAAAAGAATTACAGGAACCCTGCACTCAATGTATAGCATTATCAGACGAACTATAGATCAATGTATATGAAGTTATTTGTAAATAATTCGAACTGATAGGAATACCAAGACAACATTACCCTACCAAAATTATAAATAGGTATAAATAGTTAACCAATTTCCACAGGAAAAAGCAATTTTTTAAAGTTTAAAAATCTTCACCAAAATATCTCATTTAGTTTGAATTAACCTATAAATAAGTAGTCGTAATGTTGGGGTTACTCATTTGTAATATCAGTGACCATTACAGTTCTTATAGACAACACTTTAGTGTGAAGACATTTGTCTTGTGTTCTCATGGATTTATAGAGGTTGTTTCAAATTGGTTTGGACATGTTCCGACTTCATCACTTTTGATAATTAATGCAACAAGATGTACATGTACTACCTGGGCAGACACATAGTTGATTTTCTAAGTTCTATAATGACTATTAAAAAAACTGCAGTCGCTAAAAATTTGAGAAAGAGCTTTTCTATAATAAAATAAAATCTTAATTGTGTTCATGAACATGTTTTTCATAGGTAAATAGAACCGCTCCAGTGGCCTAGTGATTTGAGTGTCACCGTGGAAGCGGGAAGTTGTGGGTTCGATCCCCAACCAAGTCATACCAAAGACTTATAAAAATGACAGCTGCCTCACTTGGCACTCAGAGGTTAGTGTTAGGACTGGTCGGCCTGGTGTCAGGATAATGTGACTGGGTGGGACATGATGCTACATGTCTTCGGCATGATGCCCCAGTGCTAGATATTACTATAAACTGCCACACTGCAGACATCATAGCAATATGACTGAAAAACTGTTTAAGCTACATTAAAAATCCTAATCAAACAAACAAATGTAAATAGCTTCAAGAATATTTCTCAGCAAGATCAGGAAATCAATCAGATCTCCCAGCAAGATCAGGAAATCAATCAGATCTTTAATGTTGTGTATTGGGATGTTCAATCAATGCTTGTCAAGCTCAGCTTATTCCCAGCAATCATCCACTCTTCAATGAAAAATATTTAACAGAAAAATCTTATTAATCCTTTAACAATGAGATTTGTGAAAAGATGATTTATTTGGAACAGGTCCTTTCTGTGTCACTGACAGCTGCATACATGTTCGTTTACATGGTTTTGTAAATGTTCACAAGCAGAACACTAAACAAAGCTGTGTGCATATGTAAAACACTGCAGCCTGTTTTACTTTATTCAAACAAACCTGAACTATCACACTGTGTTTTAAAAGCCAAAAAATTTAGGGAAAAAATAAAGAAGAAGGGAATTTGACTTATCTGGATGACAAGGTCTAAACTTAAGAGTTTGAATTTTCTTGTTGTCTACCAGTATATTTTGTTATTGCAGATTGCCAAATACGAGATCACAGTAACATGCCCTACCTGAACCCTTTAATGAATACCAATGTTCAGATGGATTTGAAATAGCAAGATTTTTTAAAAAAGCTGTACTTATGGGTTGGCTTATGTGAAAGTTATGCACTTTTTCAGGTTGTACCTTATGTATATTTAATTTAATTGTTTGTTAGTTTGGCTATTTTTCATTCCATTACAGGTTATTGTAATGTAACATTATATGCTGGTTTTGACCTTGTCCAAAAAAGTTCATTTGTGCTTGACCTGATTGTTTTTTTTATATTTCAGTTATGTAAACAACTAAAAATATAGCTTCATTATTCTCTGTGTGTATGAGTTATTATTGTGATTATTATTAAGGTAAACAAGAAGATTCCTAAGTGAATTTTGTAGGCTATTGTGTTGAAAATAAACAAGGGTCAGTAGATCATTCTACTAGGTTATTTTCCATTAAAACACAGTTGCTCTGATCATCTTTAGAGTACCACAATCAGAGCACACCTCCCCACTGCTCTGTACCCTACACTGGCTATTCCATTCAATCCAGAATAAAAAAAAACATCTGTTCTCTGTACTACATTTCACTGATGGACTCCAGCCCAACATACCTATCTGGCCTCACCCATGTGTACACACCAGCAAGATACTCCTTTTCTGACAATCATATACTATATTATTCCCACTATGAAAACGAAGTCATACGGATGTTCTTTTGCATACCAGGGCCCAGCAACGTGGAATGAATTACCCATTGAAATTAGACACAAAGACACAGTGATTCCTTTCAAGAGTGCTCTTAAAACTCACCTTTTTTTGCAGGAACAAACTTAAAGACCAAATAGTGCTTCCTACCTTAAATATTTTCAGCCTTTGTTATGTTTTCTAATTTCATGGTGTTTGTTTTATTTTTTGTAGTCATATCATTATAGATGTTGTAAAGTGCTTAGAGGTTCTTAAGATTAGGCGCTATACAAAGTCTTCATTATTATTATTATTATTATTGAAGTTAGAAACTGTGATCAGTTCAAAAGTTCTCATAATACTTAATAAACTTCAAATGCAAGAACAGACTGAAGACTTAACAAGGTTTACTTAAATGAATTATTTTAGCAAGTTTTTGTTTGTAATTTCCTGTTTATGTTTTATGATTATGTTAACTAATATTATAAAGTGATAAAGCTTCTACACATTAAGTGCTGTACTAAGTTTGCATCATCACCGGGGCCCCAAGTGTCCGAGTGGTCTAAAGCGCTGTCCATTACGGACCACTGCCATCTCACCTCTGTCTGCGTATGTTCAAGTCTAAGATTCGGCAAATGTAGTTATGTGAGAAAGCATGCCAGTAGCTTCTCGTGGGTCGGTGGTTCTTTCCGGGGTTTGTCCGGGTTCTTCCTCCACCATTAATACTGGCCGCCATGTATAGCCTATATTGTGCTGAAAATGGCGTTAAGCCAGAAAAAACAAACAAACAATCATCGTTATTATTAGTATTATTACATCACATTGGTATCAACTCAATTTAGGACCAACTAGACATAATTAATTTCAAGGTGGCCAATATTGGACCAGTACAGCGCCATTTTCATATATGACCAACTAAACAAGAAGTCTTTTAGTAAAAAAAATAACAAGTGATGACCATCTATTCAGAAGGAATATTAAGCTTTTTAAGATAGCCAATATGGCATCCATTTTCATTCATGAACAATTAACATCACAAAAATGTTTTTGCAATAAACTCGTGTCAGTACAATATTCCCTTTTGGAGTAGCAACATGAAGATTTTCAATATAGCAACTGTCCCAACAATAATAGGCACCATTCCCATTTAGGACCAACTAAGATATAAATAGTCTGTTAGTCAAAAAAATATGTTGATATGAGCATCCATTCATGAGCAGCAATAACAAATTGTTCAACATGTGACAGCAATACTGGATGTCTGAGTGGCACCAATTTTTTTTATGACCAATAATGTAAGCCTTGATCTAATTAGGTTTAAAATATCAATTGACAATAAAAGTAATCAGACATTCACACTGACTAGATCTTATACACACCAACAGCTGGTTTATATTAGATGTTCAATAAGTTTTAAGTTCCATAGGCAAATACTTTCTGGGCCATTTTGTCTCTCTTTCGAACTGTGCTAATCTCTTGTATTGAATAAATAGTAAAGATCGCCTTCTGGAGTTATCCTTCGATAACCATAACATTACACTATTACATTATATTTAGTGTTATGGTGAAAAGACGATATGACCTGCTGTTTAGGAGTAGCAATAACAAGACTGCATATTTGCACCATAATCATTTTGGACCACCTAGACCATGGGATGAATGTGTGAAATGTCAAAAATTCATGTAGTTTAGGAGTAATGATAACAAGCTTGTGTTTGCAGGCAGCTGACCAATAACGGACTACAAATCATCTCTCTCTCTCTCTCTCTTTCTCTGTGTCAATAACACTTTATTAGTGCATGCTTGGTAGGATTATAAACAGAAATCACAGCCACTTTATCAACAAGACGTCAATCCACGGTGATTGTTGGATGTGACTCTGTGAGAAAACTTAATTGGCCACAGCTAGCCTATTATCATAGATAAATCATACTAACGCCAACATAATGCGCAGAGTCATGGTACGGGGTACATTTTCATGACGATATATATATATATATATATATATATATATATATATATATATATATATATATATATATATATATATATATATATACACACACACACACATACATACTTAGACTGTACACGTTTTACAAGTAACAAAACATTACTAAATAATCTCGATGCTTTATCCACATTTGCAGTATAAACTATAATGCAATAGGAAGCAAAGTTGTCATGTGCTGAACTGAAAATAATACCAGTAACGTAAAGAGAAACTGCTATAAAAAACAGAACTTTGTAACTTCTTTTTGCACCCACTTGTCAAAAGAACATGAAACAAAATCAAAGAATTAAATACATGCCCCGAGTACAGTAATAATTACTGTAATGACAAGAAAATATTGAAAATTCATCCCGGATAAAATCTTATACATATCAATGATTAAAGTTAGTTTGGGAACGCTGTTTTCTGTTTAATTTCTGTTTAAGCATACTTGGAATAGTTCATATCAACCCTGATTATTTCAAATACTTTGTCTTGCTGTTTAGTGCTAGCTTGATGCTACTTCGGCATGGCTCTTGGAGTTCAACGGTAATGTCAATCGGACCACCTCTGATATTTCTGTCGGACGGGTCTATTCGCACAGCAAACGTGCACATTAACCACAAAAGACTATTTGCACGGCAATGAATCCCAGTTGGAAATACTATTCGCACGGCCGTTGAGCAGTTCTACTCTTTGTACAGCTGCCGCGTACCTGATCTGAGAACTGTAACTCTTTTTTTTAAAAAAATAAAATAAAACATTACTTTTATTTCATAAGCGCAAGGCACTATTCTTCTTAAAACTTGTTCTTCAGCGTGCAGTGTATGTTCGCAAAATATATCTAAGACCAACAAGTGTGTGATTAGGAATTTTAACGTAGCTTTAAATTTTTTTAGTTATATCTCTACGATGTCTGCAGTGAGGCAGTTTATAGTGATGTCTAGCACTGGAGCATCATGACGCAGACATGTAGCACGATGTTCCACCCAGTCACATTATCCTGACACCAGGCCGAACAGTCATAACACTAACCTCTAGCCATGCGAGGCAGCTGTTAGTACCATTTTTATATGTCTTTGGTATGACTCGGCTGGGGATCGAACCTACAACATCCCGCTTCCGCGATGGACGCTCTAACCACTAGGTCATCAGAGCGGTGTCAGACCAACAAATAGTTCTCTGCCTATGTTTTCCCTTCTTTTTCTGATATCACTGGTTGCTATGGTGGCCATTCTTATTAAAATCAGATCTCCACTGTTCTACACGTAAGATTAAAATGAGATTTCTAAGATAGCTTCTGAAATGGGAGTTATTTGTGGATTCCTTAAGTCCTTTGCAGCACAGTTAGAACTTTAAGAGGAATATCTTCGTAACTTTCATGATACCCGAAAAGTTTTATAATTATGAAGTTACGCGAATTATTTTGATAGAGAGAGAGAGAGAGAGAGAGAGAGAGAGAGAGAGTAAACATACATTTTGCTGAAACGTCATAAACTTAAAAATAAAACTTCCTACAAAAATGAAAAAAGTATGGTCAATAACGCCAAACCGAAGCCTATAACTGATTGAGAGTTTCTCTGATGTGTTTATTTTTGTTACTCTATCCTGTCGTTTTTTTTCTCTTCAAATTTGTATACATGTATGTGTTTTTGTTTACCTTTTGGACGTTTCATTGATCTCTCTCTCTCTCTCTCTCTCTCTCTCTCTCTCTCTCTCTCTCTCTCTCTCTCTCTCTTGCTGTAAATGTGTGAGTAATTAGATCATTATTATATCAGACTATTTCTTTACACAAAAAAATTGATCAAGATCTATACGATATCGCCACCTAGGATCATGTAAATATATCGTTATAAATCCGTGTGGGGTAGCTTGTGCACGTGAAAAGAAGTTGTTAAACTTTGTTATATCCATATCTCCTGAATACCAATTCTGATGAATATTTCTAAGTGTATGCATCCATGAAATACAGCTAAGATATTAAAGTTTTCTCTGATCACTTTCGGAATTTTGTCTATATCTCTGTGTAACATAAATTATATCTGTATTTTTATGTCTGCCTCGAGGAAATACACTTCCTGGATTTGATTGTTTGTCCAGCACTACATTATCATTAACAACTAAATTATTAATAAATCCATCAAGTTCATCAACACTTGGCGCTTCATCAATATCGGTGATAAAATCAATAATATCATCACCATATTCATTTAATAATTTTGCGTTCTCATTAATAATCTTTAAAAACATCGTATCATCTCTGATCATCTACAGATGGTGCCACTAAATATAATTTATCCCATCTGAGCCATTTCATTATTAGATTCAGTAATAATTGTGTTTCCACTTATGGACGGACATATTATTATCATTCTTATAGCGCTGGGTGATGTTTGACTGGTTCTTGTTGTCATGTCGCTGAGAAATCAATTACATCCGTATTATAAATATACGGATTTATATTGTTTACGTTGTAGATTGAAAACTCCAACTACAGTTACAACAAAAAATGAAAATAGCATATGTGCTAGATTTTGTCTTCTTTCGTTTTTACCTAAAATTCAACATAAAGATGGTGGTGATCATGCTACATTAATGTCACAATTTCTAGGAATCCCAAGGGCTAAATACCCAAGAGAAACATCTTCCTGGATATAATTTTTGTGGTCCTGGAACTCGACTTGATATTCCACTTGACGAACGAGAACAACCAAGACCTGGAGAGTATCCAGTAAATGATATTGATCAAGCATGTCACGTTCATGATGTAGCGTATAAAAATAAAGATTTACAACAACGACATACTGTATATGTGAAGTTGATACACTCGTTAAATTCCATCAACAACAACAAAATTCTCAGAGAATCATGAGTTTATTGGTTAGGAAGATCTGCGATGAAAGGTAAACTAGCATGAGGGGCTGTTAATTAATCAATCGATTAATATAAAATAATGGATTCAATTTATTATAGACCAAGAGAATATTATAGAGGTAGAGCAACGATTAGTAAACTCGCGATATTGCAAGTTGCTTAGCACAACCGGCAATATGGAACATTTATCTAGCACCACCTAAACAAATTCAGTACGCAAATTTTGATGTCAGTGTTCCTAATGAAGTTCGTCAGGCGGATATTTTGTACCACACGATGCTGTTAAAACCGGTAGACGTAAATACCGTACGTACAAATACGAGTTAACTGTCGTTGACGATGCAAGAAGATACAGAGAAGCAGAACCATTATCAACTAATAGGACTACTAAAATTGTATTTTATCTTTTGAACGAATTTATCAACGAGGACCTTTGCGATGGCAACAGCTACCACAGGTTGATCATGTCAAGGAATTTCTTGGTGCACTATCATAACACAGTGTCAAAATCAGACGAGGACATACTGTAATTCATCATCATCAGGCAATCGCTGAACGATTTAATCGAAAACGTGCTGAGCGGTTATTTGTATATCAATATGCAAAGGAAAAATCCATGAATAAAGTTCAAAAAGATATGAAATCTTGTGAATGGGTTACAAGACTATCAAGTGTAATAGCTGCACTAAATAATGAGGTTACTCGTGCAATTGCTATGATACCTACCAATCAAATCACAAAAAACATACGATAACCCTCCGTAACTGAGATATTCTTCTAACTCGAGACACTGCAAGATAAACTAAATTTGTCCATTCGATACGATCCTCGACGATTCAAACAACTGTATCAGAGATGGTTAATCCTTGAGATGAATGGATTGTCGGTGTGCATCCTAGCATCCATGGAGTATTCTCCATAATTAATGCGCTCTCATCAACAACGCTTGCAGGAACTAAAACAATATCATTTAAAACAAGACTTCGTTTCTCTGACGATCCTGGTATATCAACTTCAACATTTTGTGTGCGTGTATTTGCTGGGTGATAACATAATGGTATCGGTATATATGATTTTTGTCCTTTATGTAACAAAATAAATTGTTGTTGAAGTAAATGTTCGAACTTTCTTTCTACTTGCAATAATCAAATCATCTGGTCTCCACAAATTCCAAAAACCGTTTATATGCATCCAAACTATGCATAACAAAATGGATGATGCCCTTTAGCAACTCAAGTGACTCGATACAGGCGAATCCAGTCTAGTCGAAATCCGGTAAAGGTCCATGTATCGCAACTCTGCTCATCTGGTGTGTTGGATGTCCAAATCTTTTAAAATATCCATGACATTCACACATTCCAAGAAAACATTCGGGATAACACGCTGCAATATCCACTGAGATAACATCTTTATAATTGTATTTAGTGTTCCACAATCCGCCGTGACTATATTCGTAGCAGCTTAGCTGCACGTCTTCGTGAAATTCAAATTGTGGTCGTTTCCACGATAAATTTTACTCTTGCAAAGTTAACAACTGACGGAACGATAAAACAATTATTCAATAATTGTTCAATTTGTCAGTATGCTATCAAAATCTCTACGCAATATTTTTCGTTTCTTCTTGGAGAGGTAAATATTTCCAGTAGGTCACACTAAGTGATCAGTTCTCATTATCGGAACTTTAAAAGAACCAGAGGATATAGGATCGCTTTAATAAATATTTTTAAAAAAAAATCAAATATATCACCGTCATAAAATCGTACGGTTCGATTTCGTAGAAATATTGTTACTGCATTAGTCTACAGAAGATCAATAATTTTAACCGAAGCTTCCTTCGATTTATCTTTGGAGTCGTACAAAAATCTCTCTGGTTATCGTTTTTATTATTATGGAAATTTTAGTTTCTTTCATAGCTCAGCAACGTCTTTGATAGACACTCCGTTATCTTTAAGTATTTATGCCCACTCTGGCACTTCTGGTGAATGTCATGTGTGCTCAACATTCAAAATCATACGCGACACTGATGGTGTCGATAATGTTATCAATGCTACAATGAACGACCAACGAGCTGCAATGATTATTATTTATCTCGACAATAAAAGATATTTATGTACGTCTTTGATCCGTTAAAAGGTTTCCGCGTATCGCATTTGTGAAATGTTCCGTTACTCGTTCGGCGACGCATTTTATTTTTTAAAATTTCGTTGGTTTTATATCATGAACGCCGGGTTTATCATTCAGCGGATATATCCCATAAATAACCGTTCATAGTATGGTTTGTCAATAACAGTCTACATTCCTGGTTTGAAATCTTTTACTCAATATAGCAATTTTGTCATTATCAAGAACATGATCACGTTTGTCACGGATAATACAATTATTATTGTCTGTTTCTGCTAATACAATACATTTTACTATGAAAAAAATATATTGTCGAGATAAACCGCTTACCCATTGTAACAAAGTTTGGGTAAATAAATTTTGCGGATATCATTTACAAAGCGTACGTCGTGGAAGTCTAGGACCAACACCGAATTGATGTGTGGTGTTGGAGTTCGGGGAGAAACACGATTATGCGTGCAATGTGTTGGGGGAAAAATAAAGATAAATGAATATATATTGTGATGTTTTTTTATTAAAAAAAATGCCGTCGGTGATAAGGTTATTAAAAGCGCCGAAGATTATATCGCTAGATTTTAAAATAATGATTTAGACAAATAATGTTATGAAAAAAAATGGAAAATGATTTTATAAAACATCCAATCATGCAGGATTGAGGCATCTAGTGATGGTACCATCAGTCATTGTCGACTAAAAAGAAGTTTCTTATATCAGTAATACTGGTTATCTATCATTCTGTGCGGGGGGAGGGGGGGGGAAGAAAAATTATCATTGTCATAAATTCGTGTGTGAGTGTCATCATGGATTAATTAAAACAGGTTTTGTGATCGATCATATCAACTGTTTAAAACTAGATAATACTTTGGATACTTTACGAATTGAAATACAAAGACAGAATTGCAAATTCGGAAGGACTGGCTGTAATATCAAAAGCGCAAGCTCTACTGCATCTACAAATAATATAGAGACAAGTGAAGAAAAAAATATTTCCATCGACATATGCGGCCGGCAAATATTTCGATATTAGCAGGTGTTCAGTTCAGAGCGTCGCAAATAATGTAACCAGGTCGACATTTTGATAGAAATATAAACAAAAGATTACATTTCAATATTGTTAAAAACATATGAAGCGAGATAACTCTGTCAGTGATACGTAGAGTGGATCAAGAGCTATCTCTCTTGTACCTTATAATATTATTCTTTTATAAATAATTACTTCGGCCCCTTCGTGTTGTAAATCATATTACCAAATACGATGTTTAAAGAAATACAAACAAAGGCATCTTATGTCTGAAGTATAACTCTTGTAAGACAGATACATTTAACGTCAATGAGTCATTGGATTAAGTCCCTTGATAACATCCTGATATAATCCTAGACAGAGTCAAGGGATACAATACTGTTTAGGTAGAGTCTGTAATTTTGTTATCTATAGATGGACAATGTTTCTTAGATTGTTTTTTAAAGAAACATCTTGATTTGTCTGAATTCGTCAGGTTTCTTGCTTAAACTAGATTATATCAGGTGTAATAATTAAGAAAAGCATGCAGCGAATAAGCCATACCTACTTTTAGGTCCTTTTCTTATACATACATACACACACACACACACACACACACACACACACACACATATATATATATATATACTTTGTCGATGTCACGTTGTAAGGAATATAACCAGATTGCAACATGTGTATGCTAGACCCTAAGGCTAATAATTTCGCGTAATAATGTACAAAAAAGTCAGTCCTGCGAACAATGAGGTGTCAAGCACGTCATTTGTCATGATCATATGAACTCGTGACTGGAGCTTTATTTTGGCCAAGCCAGTTACATAACATGGCCATATCAAGGTTCACATGTATGTGATGAAATCCTGTGTTAGGATGAAATGAACATCAAGTGGGGGCCGTAAAACCCCCTTGAGAGACTGCTGGGGAGGGGGCAGTGTCTGCTAATTATGTGAAGCAGGTGTGAATCAACATCTAAACGGAGTTGAGCAAGGCGTGACCACCTTTAGAATCGCAAACTTAAATCTATTATCTTGACAACTAAACCCAGTAGTCGCTAAACCATCTTGCGAGAATTATAAGGGAACATAAGCTACTCCGACGTCATTCGAAATTAGTGGGAAACTTGTTATTCTGTGAATTACAAATGAGCTTTAGAACAGGTCAGTGACTATTTTCTTGATTGTTGTAATCTACTGAAAAGTAATTGTACTTTAATTATTGCAATATGTATACTTGAATCGTTAGTACATAGATTTACCATAGGGTTTGATTCATTTGTAGTGTTTGATTTATATGCATATTTTGAGATATGAACAATGTTTATGTAAAGAATTAATATTGTAATTCACTATTTGGTCAATTCGTTGTAGCCTCGTGCATTTATTATGTGCTATTCTAGATTTGAAAACGTTGAATTGAATTATAACTTTGTATAATAGTTGCAGTGTGCAACATTAGTTAATAGGGATTAAACTACTTGTATATACTTTGTATGAGTATCATGTGTAAGGATATATCAGCGCATGGATATGTGTATATCTGTGTACACTTTGTAGAAGTGCAACGTACAGAAATGTGTATGATTACGTAATATTGTTCTGTATAATAAGATTGAGAATCTATGTATACCGTGTACACCATATTAGAGAGAATGGGTATTTTGATGTGCACGAATGCATGACCAAAGAAGGTAATGGCTTATCTGATGATATTGTTGCTTAGTGTGCGTTTAGATAGCTAGTGGATTATGCTATGCTTATGACTTTGTGTGTTCGTTAAGGAAGCGTTTAAGGACCAGAGAGAGGAACTGTAGGAGACTGGAACCAGTCCAGATAAGCATAATACAGATGACTATTAACAAAGGACAGGGGGGAAATCTTTTACACTAAGTCAGATGATGAAATAGGCCGTCACTTGGTCCAGGGAAAAACGAGTAATAGGGTTTTAAATTCAAAGTTCATTTGAGAAATGACTATCTGTTATTGAATTATATTAAATTGTTGCTTATTTCAATTTCACATTTTGTGTATTCGTTAGTTTAACTGTCGGAACCGCTGTCTGGGGGATCGGAGCTTTGCATCTCTCTATCACTGCTTCAATTTCTGACAAAAATGAGCCAGGGCGGGTCTTCTATAATAATTTAATATAATATTGGGAGCACCCCACCCCAACCTAGTTAACGAGAAACCTCTCCAGGCGATTTGCTCCAACATCAGAACCATAAATCCAGAAGATTTTGTTACTGGATAACGTCGTGGTATTGTAGTAGATATTGTAAATACTGTAACACACAGTACTGAGAACCTGTATATACCGGTAACCTCTGTTCGATGTTTAATGGATTTATTGATACTGATCCAAGCGCTGCTGTATATACAATGTTATCGGTGATATTATTATGTCAACGAGTTTAACATCAACGACTGCTGGACTTCCGAAACACTCGTTAATGTTTCTGTTTAGGTTTCTACTAAAACTCAAGAACGTGTTTATGTGAGGAGTATAATCAGATCTAAGACTGATTACTTCATTATTGATTGTCGTTAACGAGTTCATCATTGGGAAGTGTCTATCATCGACGTATTTCTTCGTTACAGCATTATCATTTGATTCTGGTTCTCCAAGACCAGTAATTCTGTAGTTAGTCATATATAGAGATCCAGTCATTTTATAACCTGATTTTTGTACTCGATTGCGAATATTATCTAATATCTAAACACTGGGTTTAATTTTCCATTGCTATCAAACACAGCTATGCTGTTTTCGGTTAATCCATTAATGCTGTCTATAATATCTGGAAATGAAAGATTACTCGATTTTAATTCTCCTTGATTATCTTTGAAATTCAACAACTTCGTTTGGAACTATATTTGCAAGATTTAATAATTCGGATATTTCATTACTATTGATTTTATTATATTTTCGTGTGATATTCATTCAGTTGTTTGTTTAGAGGAAGATCTTTCGTAAATATCTGCTATTTGATTTTTAAGTTCTGTTTAAAACGACTTTATGTGGTTGTTTGGTCCATTTTAATACAGCGTTAAGTACAGCAATTGCTTCATGGCCACATATATGGGGATCTAGTATTGCCTGTGTTGTTTTTAAATCGTGCGGCATCTTCGAACGCAACAAATATATACCGTGGTGCATAAACACCATGCTCTGATGCTATTTGCAATGTGCATAACCCATTAACATCACTTTGAACAATATATGTGGGTACTGTTAACCATGATAATGCTGTTTTACCGCCTTGAGCCATAAAAGCAATGAATGTTTGTTCTTCGCCAGTTGTTGGAGTCATTACCGGCATCTACAACGAAACTTTTGATAGTATTACTTACTAGCATCGATACCAATAGGTCACCAAATTGCATCAACGTCAGTAGTGTTTAGCTCCAAAAATAACCTTTCTAACATTTCTACAAAATCCGAAAGATATGTGACAGAGGAATTACACATGAAATACTTATATTATTATCTTTCAGCATTGATTGACGTGCAAAATATCCTAAGTTGAAATTTTCGCTTTTGTTAACACCGCAAAAGCAGCCCATGGTATATCACCAAATTCAGCTGGTTGTGGATCAGTTGCAGTATTTTGAGGTACTTGTACCTGAAGATATGTTCTACCATCAGGGCGGTCAGCATTATCCTTGGCAAACATCAATGGCGGACCAGCTGATCTTGTATAATCATTTGAATATCTTGCTAGATCATTGATCATGTACGTAGCGTTGTCGAATAACGCCATGATATCATTGTTAACAAAACCAGCTCTGATAATAGCTCCTTACGGTGTAACATCTGTTTGCATAATTTCACCTTCTATTTCAATAAATGCATCAGCGAGTAAGAAATATCGACTTGTATCCTAAACATTTAGTTCAACTTCCACGCTGATTTGGTATCCGCGCATTTTAAGAATAGTACTGATAATTGCTTATAAATTCATCTTTGAGAACTGGCGCATCCATGTCGAATGTGGGATCGGATATACCTTTAAACATTTTATTATTCCTTTATTATAATTGTTATCATCTAACACGAAGACCACTTCCTGCTATTAGAGTTGTATTTACACTTTTTTCAGCTTCGCCAGCCAACTCAGCTAGTTTTTTTTAAAAACAATTTGGCTTGATTTATTATTTTGCCAACATTTGCGGGCATAACTTCAGGGCTGGGTAATTTTACTGGTTGAGGTTTTCCTCATATTAATCTTTAATTACCGAAAACTCTTTACCTGCAGCATTATCAATAACATTGGGAGCTTTATCACGAACAACGAAAATAGCTTTCATTCATACTTGTTTTGCAATTGATATGGATTTTGGAGCTATCCTTCTAAATAACCCCTAACAACATCATCGAGTCCATCACCGAAGATCACTTGATAAATATGTGATCGCTAAGTTATTGCTCTGATTATAGTCGGTACACGTTGAGCAATGTATATGATCCACTTATGTGTTATTTATTTATTTAATCACTATACAAATGGAGCAATGAAGCAGCGACGATTAAACATTTATAGCACATCCTGTAATCAGCATCTATGAAGCATCGCGCGAGGGTATGATTCGAAATTGTCGAATAAAAGAGGATTCGATGTTGTTATCAATAATGGTTTTCTCTGGTTCGGTACTGGGAGGCAAAACAACTTATATCTGTCACAGATTTGTGTAAGAATGTAACCAAGGACTGATCTCCAATGGCTTCGTGGTGGATTATATTCATTCGAATGCATGTAATAATTGTTTTGGAAAATCTTCCAGCTATTACACAAAGTCAATATGTTGATCGAGGTTACGCTGGTGGGGAGAGGTCTACATGGTGTCTAGTGTCTTTAAATCCACAAACAGACGAACAAATATTTCCATCGGTATATTTCGCTGCCAAATATTTTAATATTGTCTCAGCTTCAGTTGGAAGTGTGACGGTGGGGATAATACATTTCTCATTTTAAAAGAAATAATATCAAAGAGTAATACTTCAGCATTTCATTGTGCGCACAACAACGATCAACTTATAATTAACTAAACTGGCACAGAAAAAAACTCGAGGTGTCTCTGTGTTTTTTTTGTTTTTGTTTTGGTTATTATTTGATTTAAACAAACATTTGTTAGTATAATGAATTATGAAAATATGAATACAACTATTTATGAGCTTGAGCGATTAAATAATAATCAAGTCGTCTGATGATGAAAGCGGCTAAGGGGTATTATTATACAACTTAATGAACAACTTGACCCCCAAAATATCATGGATGAATCTGAAACAATCCAAGAACGAAAATCAGAGAGAAAGTATATGCTTCCCGGGAATATCGACTTATTAAATTAAAAAAGCACACTATGATGATATCTCTCCTCTCTAGCATTGTCGAGCTTTCACAAGATTGAGAAAATCCGGTCAGCGATATCTGCTGAAAAAAAAAAGTATTTTTAAATATAAAAAATACATTAATTTTACATTAAGACAGTTAAATACAGTTATGCTTGATCGTGAAAGAAGCACCAGTGCCGATTCACACTGTACCGTGAAAAGGGGTGAGCTGTTGAAAATTGTTTAGCTAGCTTATCATGGGAAGTTGTGACACAGGAGAAGATTGGAATGTAGCATGTGTAGTAGAGTTGCTGTGTTCATTAACTTGACTGCTGGCCACTGGAATGTCGTTTGACATACTGGGTGGCAGATAGATAAGCCATCTAGTGCAATTCTAGAAATCGTAGTTGTCAACACTGGCTGCCTTGTTCTTTGTCCAAAGAGGGCCAACGACGAGTATCTTTCTTTACACGACCTTGTCTCGCACATCAAGGATGATCGAGTGTACTTCATTTCTCGTGTCCAAAATATAATTATTTTGGTATGTGAGGCGAAAGGGTATACGGGACAATGAGGGGTTATGCGTTCGCAAATACACTGGATTGACGGAAACTAAATTAATCAGGTGACTCGGTGGTACCTCCGGTTTAAACGAATATAGAATATATCCTTGGACTGCTTGTTCTGATATTGTAAGGTCAGCGTGATAACTTTTTTCCACAACAGCAGCGACTAAATTGACAGAAATCGTGGAAGTAAGTGATCATGGCAACACCAGGGGATATATGTCGTCCTCCCCCGTACTGTTCATCGATCATATTTGTGACATATTTTTCATTCCATCGACGTCAAATCCGGCCAAATTAAAGGTTGGCAGTGCTGCCTCAGTGATCTTAAAATATTTGAGAAACTAGTTCTTGTACCAGAACCCAACGTCCGAACCCTGCAATGTATCACTGTACACCTGCACTTGTTTGGTTGTGTTACTGGATCTAACACGGAACACTTGAACATGTCATCGGCAGCAGTGTATCGTAGTCGCTGTCGAAGGTCATCGTTGGGACATTCGAGCGCGTACTGCGCTAACAGCTTTTGTAATTGTTTCTGCATGTGCTTGTGTTCGAGCGAGATATCATCACTGTGTCATCGTCCGGCTAAACCGATTTTAAAAGCTTCGTCGACGTCGTCATATATGCGAAATATGTTGTGATCCATGTACACCCATGGATTGATCGCAGTACTACCTATGACCCTAAGCCCGGCACTTCCGAGTATTTATTTGTCGCCAAGATCCTATGCGAGGTTTCGATATTTCAGCGTAGATGTGTCACGGATTGGTGTTCGGGCTTGTGTTGGGGGTGCCACTTCTGGTCATCCATGAACTTGACGTATCGATGAGTGATATATATCCACAGTATTTTCTGGGGTGGACATTTAAATAGCAGCACTTAACGTTGGATGGTGTACCGTTATTGCAATTATAAATTTCTTTCCTTTGGTGGATTTAATTCGACTTTGAAATTCTTTTAAAAAAAACAATACCACGTGGGTCAAAAGCATAGGCAACTTTAAATTAAGCCTCAGCGGGCAAGAAATATCTACTTGTACCCTGAACTTGCAGTTCAATTCGTCATGACACGTTAGGTACACGTGCATTATACTAATAATATTGATAATCACGTATCGATTTATCCTTAATGACGAGCGTCAATGTCAAACGCGGGATCAGATACACGCTTGAACATTTTATTATTCGTTTAACAAGTGGACCACTTCCCGCTACTATACACGCGTTTATACTCTCTTCTCTCTCTCTCTCTCTCTCTCTCTCTCTCTCTCTCCGATTCTGCCAGTGGCACGGATGCACCAGGTAATTCTTTTAACCGTTCATATGCATCTTTATTCATTATTTTGCTGACACTTTTGCTGGTATCACATGAGTGCTTGCAAGTGTAAGTGCTAGTCGTTCCTTGATCGCAGAAAATGCTTTACTAGCAACATCACCCACACTACTCATACGTTCTATCACAAACAACGTCATTAACTTTCATTCCTAGTTGCTTTACAATCGATATCGCTTTTGAGGCTATCCTTCTGAATAGACCCTGCGCAACATCACCGAGTCCATCTCTGTCGATAACTTTGTATACAGGCATCTGTAATTTTATTACTCTGACCAGAGTAGGTCGACGTTGAGTATTGTGTATGATCATGTTATTATTTCCTGTGAGTGATCTCATTGTGATCAATTACCGTCATAATCGTCGACAATTTCATCCATAAGTGATCGATAAACATTATTATCCATAGCCCCACCAGTAAATAATTACTGACAAAGAGCAGCTACTTCATTGATAATTTACCTCTGAAGTCTTGATGCCATTTCCACAGCTATCTGATAACTCAGACATGATATCATTAGATGTAACATCACTATATACTAACATTCCGCATGCAGATGGTATTGAAGCGTGTAAATATTTTATTGATAACAATCCTAATAATAGCACACAATCTAGTTAAGATATTTGTAAAATAATAAAACTTATCTTGGAAAACAATTATTTTCAATTTAATAACATGAACTTCTTACAAATAGTGAGTACGGCAATGGGTAGTCCTATGGCTCCTTCATACGCTTCCCTTTTCATTGGTAAATTAGAAAAATATGTTCTTCAAAACGATAAGTTTAAGCCATCTGTTTGGTTCAGATTTTTCGATCATTTATTTATGATCCGGAACCATTCAAATGAAGAATTGTAAAAAATTGTTGATCGCCTAAATCATTTTCACCCAACGATTAAATTTACTTATACATCATCTACGTAGTTTTCGTTTTAAGATGTAAATGTAATTTTTTAAAAAATAGTGATAACACTATCTTTACAAATATTCATATCAATGAAACTAATATCCATCCATTCTGTGGAATATTTTTGATGTTATCCCATATCATGTAAAAACGGTATACCATATAGACAGGCCAAAAGATACAGACTTATTATTTCAGATGATTGTCAATTACAAAATTCTTTGAATAAATTACGAACTTTTTTCCAAAATAGAAATTATGCTACATATATAATTGATTCTGCGCTGAACAAAGCCCGAAATATTACCCAAGATGAGGCTTTAAAACTAGCTTAATGTAAAGTAGAGAGAGATGTAATTCATTTCACAATACAATATAATCCTTCATTGCCTAATATAGGTCATATAATTAATAAATATAGTCTCCTAAATTTATCCAATAAAACTAGCGTCAAATCACTTTACAAAACTAAACCAATTCTCACTTTTAGACAAGAACTTGCAAGATTTTTTTTTTATTAGAACTAAACAGACAGAAAAATTATGCATATCAACTGATGTGATTTATTTAATAACCTGAATTTTACAAAAAATGTAGCATGCAATACGTTGGACAAACACTTCAAAAAGTTTCTAAGAGAATGAATAATCATCGCTATGATATAAGAAATTATAGAGATCCTATGTTTTCCTCTAATAACACACTTTAACACCAATAATCACTCTTTACTCGATTTTTCTTTCATGCCAATAGATATTGTGCTTGGTGACATGACTAGACTCATAAAAGAAACTTTTTGGATTCATAAGTTAAATACTTTTTATCCTAATGGACTTAATGCCAGTGCAATATATTAAACTGTAGAATTTAAACTGATATATTGTATATCATTCATAGCAATATAATTATATGTATGACTGTTTGTCTCTATTTTATTTGATTATTTTACGAAGTCTTGATGCACATTTTAAGTAAGACCAAGCTGTTTACTCTCCAACCGCAATTACACCCATCAACCATTCACAAAATAAGGGAAATTTTTAAAGTATTTTTTTAAAAACAATATCTGATATATAACAATGTCTGTTTTAATAGTTGGCATAAACTAGTAGTTAAAACTTAAAATGTATTTTCTGTAAATGTCATCCTACCCACCCACCACTATAAAAATACGAAACTGTTGTCGCCACAAAATCTTTAGTGATGATGTGTCGAATTTCTGTTCCGGTAAATTTCGAAAGGAGAATTTAATTTGACAATTCCATCCTTATGTAATAGATTGCAGATATAGCAGAACTTTAAACGATTAGAACTTACATGAAATAATTATAAAACAGCAAACTAAAAATATTATAAGTACGCTGAATTTAAGTGACCTCATACCGGTAAATAAACGACACATGCTAGTCTGGTATTAAAAGGTATATTTTTCGTCATGTCTACGTGTCCTTCTGCAGTCTTGGTTTTTAATGGAAAGAGGAAATCCGGGAAAGATTTCGTCTCAATGTCACTTCAGAAAAGGTTTGTACAATATTTTATTGCACATATAATTATATTAACATAAATTGTATTTATACTGTTAATGGGGTCATATTTGTCACATGATTTCGAGAGTTACCAGTATTCGTATAGCAGAGCGGAGGACATATATTGTATTCAATAGCACGTATTCACAAAGGTTCTCGCGCCCCGTAGTCTCAGTTAAGAATGCCCCTGATAAGCAGCGGCCAATATTTGGAATAATTGTATCACTCCGTACAATACGTTATGAAACCATCTCGTGGCATGCAGACCAAATGCTTTTCCACGGTATGCAGAGAACTCGCCCCATGGAGAACTCGCCCCAACATATCTGGAGAAGTCGCCCCAGATTGGTTGCAGAAGTCGCCCCACTTCGTCTGGAGAAGTCGCCCCAAAACCTAGACCAGCGAAAGTTGGTCGCTAAGCCTTTTTTTTATTTTGACTTGGCGGTATAAGCCGCCAAGTCAAAATAAAAAAAAGGCTTAGCGACCAACTTTCGCTGGTCTACCCAAAACCCAGATAACATTTCTATGGCAGAATTAAAACATCTTTTACGTGATTCATTTTTTAGATTTTTATTTATACGCGATTACAAAAGATATATTAACTGGTAATCATAAAAGCAATATCATGATTACAAATGATGCTTAGTCAAACACTATTATTATTATGAATCAAGAAGATTATTTTAAATAAGTTGAACGTCAATTAAATGATGAAAACTACTACAAACATATTGGCGAAGATCCGTCAATAGAACTTAAATAAAAAATTTCAACATGCTTTAATGAGATGGCTAAAAAAAAATAATCCGTATACGAGGAATTTGATACTTTCCCTCTTAACATGCGTACACCTCATTTCTACATATTACCCAAAACTCATAATGAAATCATATATTGAAGATACAACAACTTTTCATTAAAAAGTTGAAGTCTATTCCACAGCTATCTGTTAATTTCAATCCTGGTATTATTAGATGTAACATCACTATATACAAATTTTCCGCATACAGTTGGTATTGAAGCGTGTACAAATTTTTTTGATTACAATCCTAATAATAGCCCACTATCTTGTAAAGATATTTGTTTAATATTAAAACTTATCTTGGAAAATAATTTTTTTCAATTTAATAATACGAAATACATATACATAATGGGTACGGCAATGTGTATTAATATGGCTCCTTCATACACTTTCCTCTCATGGTTAAATTTGAAAGGGAATTTCTTCAAAACGAAAAGTTGAATCCATTTCTTTGGTTCAGATTTTTCGATGACATTTATATCTGGAAGCAGTCAACCGAAGAACTGTAAAATTGTATTGATCGCCTAAATCATTTTCACCCGACAATTCAATTTACTTATACTACATCTAGTACGCATGTTTCATTTTCAGATGTAATTGTGATATAAAATATTGATAACACTATCTCTGCAAATATTCATATCAAGGAAACTAATTTCCACCAATATGTCAATAATCTTCATGTCATCTCATGTCATTTAAAAACGGTATACCACATAGCCAGTCGAAAAGATACCGACGTATTATTTCAGATGATTGTCAATTACAAAATTTGTTGAATAAATTCCAAACATATTTACAAAAAATAAATTATCCTACACATACAATTGCTTCTACGCTGAACAAAGCCCTTAATATGAGAAAGAGAGAGAGAGATGTAATTCCTTTCACAATACAATCAAATCCTTCATTATCTAATCTATGTCGTATAATTAATAAAATTTAGTCTGCTAAATTTCTCAAATAAATTTATCAATTTACCAGCGTAAAAACACTTTACAAAAATAAATCAATTATCGCTTAAAGAAGACCTAAGAATTTGCAAGATTTTGTTTTATTAGTACTAAACAGATAGAAAAGAAACTGAAAAAAGAACATTTTCGTCATCTAAATGTAACATACACCGGTGCTCTTGATGGTCAAATAGAAGAGAAACTACTATGAATAATCATCGCTTTCATATATAAAATTATAGAAATCCGCAGTTTTCATCAAATATTTCAACACAGTTTAACACCAATGATAACTCTCTAAGCGAATTGTCTTTCATGCCGAAATTTTATAACCAGTGTATATCACAACATATGGCACTTAAAAAAATGGTATGCATCAATAATAATCATTTATTTGGTTGGATTTTTATAATAAACGTACAAGTAAATTTTGGTTAGCAAATCTCAAGAATTTGCACGATTTTTTTTAATAGTACATAAATAGACAGAAAAGAAAAGAAAAAAAACATTTTTGTTGTCTAAATGTAGCATACATTGATGCGATGTGCAAACATAAGAGACACTACTATTATGAATAATCATCACTTTCATATATACAATTATAGAGATACTCGGTTTTCATGTAACAAAATACGTTGTCCGTTTCTTTTAAAACATTTTGTACCAGAATTAGCACAAATTAAATGCGAAATTGTTCAACCGTTCATTGTTAACAGTTGATTTATTATTTAACTATTTTCAATGGAATTTAATCGTGGCCTCAATTATATCGGTGAGTTTTCTTTTCAATAGAAACAAGCCGGAGTTAGAAATACTGAAATGGTTTCACTAAAATACAGACATAATACAATGACATGATATTGCACACGGAGGAAAGATCACAATAACCGGGTACAAAATACTATATCAATGAGGTGCATATGTCCACAAGAATTAGCACAATGCCATTGTCTTTCATTCGACGCGGAGAAAAGAATTGCAAATTTTATAGATTTAATAAGTTACTAAGTTGAAGAAAAATAACAATAAATAAAGCCTTGACAACCATGTGGTGAAATCTCAGAATTATTATATATTATCCTTGGGGCAACTTCTCCAGGCAAAGTGGGGCGACTTCTCCGACCACTGTGGGGCAACTTCTCCTGACACCTGGGATGAGTTCTCCCAGGGCAAGTTCTCCATGGGGCGAGTTCTCCGCTATTCCTTTTCCACATCACTAACGTATGTTCTTACCAGACCAACAAATTGTTCTCCACCTTTTGGTGGAGAAAAAAATTGACTGTCGGCTAGTCAAAATTAAAAAATAGGTGGAGAACAATTTGTTGGTCAAATGCTGTTACTAAAATAAAGGGATAGATACTAAAACTGATCGAGACCGTGAAAATACTGTTCAGGGTAAAAGCAGTTGGTTAAAATCCTTCAAATATGTGAAATGTATAATACATAAGGGTTTGATTTAATAATTTAGCACATTCTCAATGAACAAATTGTCTTATGATTGCATCTTTCTTGATATAAATTTTTTTCCCAAAGTTTGTAGAATTTGTTAATATTCATCTTAAATGTGTCAATTGTTCACCTCCCTTACATCTTAGCTTAGTTTTCAAAGACGTCAGCTCTTTAAAAAGCTGTTTAACATTATTCTTATTATTATTAAATTGTAAACAATAAAAGCCGTTAAGTTTTTTCCAGTTTTCTTCAATGCATGCTGTGATCGCTCCAGTTACACAAATGGTACTAACAGCTGCCTCTCTTGGGGCTCAGCATTAAGAGGTTAGTGTTAGAACTGGTCAGGCTGGTGTCAGGAAAGTGACTGGGTGGGACATCATGCTTTATGTCTCTGGCATGCAAGACTTCACTATAAACTGCCTCACTGCAGACATCATAGCGGGATGAATAGTGGGCCAAATAGCTATTTGGTATTTGGCTGAATAGTAGCGGTTGGACCGATTACGAATAGTGGTCACGTGAAATCTGTTTCTGCTTACAGCAAGTAACTCTCTCATTAACATTGTATATGCTGTGGTTGCAGCCAGGCATTGCCTACTGCCTGGACCGTGGTATTACAGTGTCAGTAGTCACATTCTTTGTGTACAGTGACTTAACATTCAGCATTTGAGGCTGAGCAGGTCAATTGTTAATTAAACTTATTAATTAAGTTTACATTAAAATCAGCTTACATTTAGTTCAGTGATGGATAAGCGAAGTCTAATTTGGATTTTTTTTAAGATTTGTGACGAAACAAAAACAATATGCCAGTTGTGCAAAGCAGTCATATTTCGTGGCAGTAGTTCAGCGAGGTCATTTACAACAACTCTGCTTAATAACCATATGTCATACAAACAAGTACAAACAGCCTTCATGCTATTCAAGCTATCCATGACAACAAACCAGTGGGCTTTAGCAACAAGAATTGTTGCAATTCTGAAGCCATTTGAACAACTCATCCATGAAATAAGCTGCAGCAATATCTGTTTTTCAAACATTCAGCATTTGAGGCTGAGCAGGTCAATTGTTAGTTAAACTTATTAATTAAGTTTACATTAAAATCAGCTTACATTTAGTTCAGTAATGGATAAGCGAAGTCTAATTTGGATTTTTTTAAAGATTTGTGACGAAACAAAAACAATATGCCAGTTGTGCAAAGCAGTCATATTTCGTGGCAGTAGTTCAGTGAAGTCATTTACAACAACTCCGCTTAATAACCATATGTCATACAAACAAGTACAAACAGCCTTCATGCTATTCAAGCTATCCATGACAACAAACCAGTGGGCTTTAGCAACAAGAATTGTTGCAGTTCTGAAGCCATTTGAACAACTCATCCATGAAATAAGCTGCAGCAATACCTGTTTTTCAATGATCCTACCAGCTGTTCTTGTTGTGTCTTCACAAAGATGCTTCTGATGAGGGCATGAAAGAGTTACCCATCAGCATGCACATGGGGGAAAGGAATTATTATATTGGTTTTGGGGTCATAATGTCAAATGTCATGGAGCTGTGACTGTAAGAATAAAAATGGTTTCCATAGCATGTCATTTGTTCTGCATCACAGACCTGGAATCAACTTTGAAGATGCCTCAGACTTGGAGAAGGAAGATGCCAATTTATGTAAGGTTCAAAAGATGAAAAGTCATGGTCACTGTGATATAGTGAGGAAAAGTGGTTCATGGACACAATTTTCAGTTATTTGCATAGATAACTAAAAGTATTTGAGTACATTAAGAAGTACTTTGCCCTGTCTCTGGTAGAAAAGATGGAAATCAATATATCTATATGTTGATAACAAAATTTTAAACAGCATTATTTAACTTTAAACAAAATGTTTGTTAATTAAATCATTTTATTAGTAGCATTTTTTAAATATAGTTTATAAGCCGTTGCATAGAGTCTTGGTCACTTTAGGCAGGATGTTTATGTAGGCAATACATCCATATGCAGGATGTATGTGTGTCCATTCATTCAAACCCGAACAGTTTAGAGCAATGCTTCCCGTGCTGTACTATGATTTTTCCCACGCTATTGGTCCCTAGTGGGCATGGATATACATGTATATATCACCTAAGGCGTCCTTTTACACATCAATCATTTACAAGGTCGCATTTACCGGCTTAATTGTTGGCTTATTTGAAGCACTACAGCAGTGGACTGGCAATAACTTATCATGAATATACATTGTGCAGTTAACCGAAGTAAAATTTTATTGAATAATGTGCCACAGGCAGATATTTATCGTTCTATTATCCGGAGTGTGCATATAAGCGAAGTGCAGTTATCCGAAGTTTGTTCCCATTGAAAAGCATTGGGAAAAAACGGGACGGGCTGACTACGTGCAGTTATCCAGCGTGTGCAGTTAAGTGGAGTCGACTGTATATTCATTAAAACATGTTTATTAAACAGAATCTGTCATATAAAGAGATCACAAGATCTATAGCAAATGAAACTGTTACAGGCTAATACCTGTTTAGAATAGTTTCACATTTAGAAATGTTTGTCAACATTGTACCCTTTATGGGCACCATGACAGTCATTTTAAAAATAACATAATTGCAACTCCTGTCCGGATCATCATATCAAAATGGGTTTTGTTACCAAATCACTTCTTTTGATATCTAGTTGTTCCTAAATGAAATTGGTCATCCAGTTTGGCCACAGTGGCAACCATCTTAACAATCTTAGAACATCTCCAATTTAACACATTAACCCCAGGAGGCTTTGGCTGTTTTCGCATGAAATGCGAGTCGGAAACACATTTTGGGGACTATTTCTGAATACATCCTAATACATCCACTTCCCAGCAATATTCCATTAGACAAATGGCTAATTGTGCAAAAGAAAATGTTTTTCATTGGTTAGTTTGCTAACGCAAGCAAAAGATGAAAAGTTGGACTTTTTTTTTTTTTTGTCTTAATGGACCCATAATTTTTGTATGGAGAAGACTCTTTATTCAAAATGTTCACCTTATCCTACCTTTTGCACAGGTTCACCTGTCTGTGTGTGCTTCAGACCAGTCTGCCATAGGTCTGAGGCCATAAAGTCTAAAATCTGGACACAAAATCTGATTCCGACCATGGGCGAATTTTGAGCGAAAAAAAGGGGTCCAAAAACTTAGTTTTTTTTCCCTCTGTATTTTGTAGTGCAACTAGAAATGTCCAGATTATTTGGTATCATTGTGGAGCTAAATCTGTCTACCTTTCTATAATACCACCCACGTTAGTGTATTATGCATGACCTTGATGCTACAGACCTTGGAAGTAGGCTACTACCTCATGCCCCGTAAACTCGTCACTAGGGGTTAATGTGTTAATTAAACAGAAAGTTTCATTGACGTGAAGTGGTCACCAGAAGGCTTCATATGACAGATGTCCAGTTGGTCTTAGATGAAAATGGCATCACTTAAATTTAGAGTATGTCATCTTGAAAATCTTGTTAATGCTACTTCTCTCCTGAATGGCTCTATCAGCATGGTGTTTTCACCAACATACTTCTGTGGACCCCATGTGGTCTAAAGTACTTAGCTTTACTGATTACTTCCATCTCACCTCTGCCCATGTTGGTTCAAGTTTTGGGATCAACCTATGCGGGTATGTGAGAAAGTTTGTGAGTAGCTTTCCATGGGTAGATTGTTTTTCCTTGGGGTTTTCGAGGCTCTTCCTTCACCAGTTATACTGACTGCAATGTATAGCCGATCTGGTGCTGAGAAATGACATTAAGCCCACAATAACAACAAACAATAGACTTCTCTTACAAATTTTGATGTTACTAATCCACCAGAATGGATGATCATTGTGACATGAGTGTTTCACTTAATGTCTAATTTGTCCTAAATGAAATGGTGCCAAGTTGACATCCATTATGCATACAACAGCAGAGTCATTGTACTTTTTTTTTTAAAGATGTTACAGAAGAATAATGGGTTGGTAGGTTCAGTGTATATGGTTGATTGGGAAATAACTTTTTCCTTTAAGTCATTTTTTAGCCATTTGTTACAGTGAACAGTCAATTGGGGTAACCAGGAGCTGATTATTTTTTTAAAATTTAATGTTACATTCCCATTTCTTGTTTAGTTTATGACTAAAGACTATATTTCATATACTGTGAATTCATACATTTTCATGCTGATCAAATTCATGAAAATTTGTCCCAAACATATGAACTCAAAATTTGTTAATTAACTTTTTCGATGATACTAGGTCTGATATATTAGGATTTTACTGTATTTATAATTTTCTTTTTCTTTCTGACAGGTTTGGAGAAGATAAGTGTGCTATATTGCGACTTTCAGGGCCACTAAAGAAGCAATATGCAAAAGTAAGTAGTAGTCTAACAGCAGTAATATGATACCTGCTACTGTTGCATTGCTTGCTTGCTCTCGCTCTCTCTCTCTCTCTCTCTCTCTATATATATATATATATATATCAGTGATAGGGTAAATATAACAGAATTACAGACACAAGTCCTAATAATTTAATGTCCTGAATAAAATTAATGTAAAAGTCCCAAAGAAATCCAAAATCTAAGACGATGACATGTCTGGTATTGTTTATAGAGTGACGATGTGTCATTGGTTTTTGTTGAAAAACAGTAATATAATTCCAGGTTTAAATTCAGTATAAATTCAAGTGAATGTCTTTATTCAAGAATTTTTTCAGAGCACTTTTGTATTTTCAGAGGAAATAGTCACTTGAATTCAATAATTTGAACAAAAAATGATTCTAACCCAAAAATACTGGTCACAGCATATAATATACATCTTGAAAGTGCTAGATGTTAACACACAAATGAAAGTCCGCACAATTTCAAGATTATAAAGTTCTCTACTTGACCATGAGTCACAATTAGCAAATATTTTATTTTTAAAAAAACCCATTGCCTAGTGGAAATTAACATTCTAGAATTATCCTGAAGTTTACAAAATCAAAACCATAACCTGGATTACACTCAGGAAATTACTAAAAAATTAGACCCATATAAATATATATATGCTTCTATATATAATGATCCAAATATTAAGCCCATACACAGAGAGAATAATTTAGCTATGTATTAGTTGTTTGCACAAAATGAAATTTAAAAAGAGTCAGTCAGGTCAAGCAGAAATTAACTAAGTTTTGGACAAGGTCAAGTCCAAAATACAATGTTACATTAACCCTTTACTCCCCAGCTACGCTTTTCTACGCCTTTACCTTTGCACCCCGTCTACGCATTTCTACGCCTTTACCTTTGCCCCCCATCTACGCTTTTCTACGCCTTACACAGTATCGACCAATAAATATGATATATCTTCCATTTAAATGTTGATTCGCCGTGCAGTAACCAAACGCTCGTCAAAAAAATAAATAATCTTTACTAACATTTGATTTTAATTACGTAATTCGTAACATTATAACATATAAATCTAAATTTAACCGACCAAATTATACGTAGTGGGGTTTTCCACGGTCGCATCCAAAATGGAGACGTTTGCCGATTATATTACCTCAATTCGATGTAAATATTATGACCTTTCCAACAAACGTAAGTTATTCATAATTGTAATATATTCAAATATGATGCTGAATTATACATTAGTTGTATAAATTCATTATGTCATCAGGATTTCAGATACAAAATCACATTCTTAAAATGCGCGGCAAATACGACAAGTCTTCTTCCATACATTGTAATGTTTAACGTAGCACTTAGGTGTTTAAAACATGAAATCTGCTGAAAGTGCCGGAATTTAAAATAAAATAATACAATTAAGAATGTCTGTGTTGTTCATTTCTTCCATTTATTTTAATATACAAAGTCTTAATCAAATCGTATAACAGACGATACCGGAAGTGAATTATTTTTATTTACGAAGGGAATTCCTTGATTTCGTCATGACAATGTCGTCCTCGTCTGTTGATAACAGTGATTTGTCTGGAAGTGAAAACGATTTTTCTGGATTCAGTTCCGACGAAATACCAAATTTGTTTAACAATGATGCGTTTAATGACGAAGTATCTGAAATTATGTCATCAGACAGCGACATTGAAATGTCATCAGACTCTAGTGACACTGATGATGATCAGCCAACTTGGTTTGCAGACGTGCAAGATATTGACAGAAGTCCATTTACTCAGCGGTCAGGACCATCACATTCTTTACAGGAAACAGCATCAGAACTAGACTATTTTCAATTATATTTTCCAGTTGGACTTTTTGAAAAAATTGTTAGTGAAACAAATAAATTTGCAGCTGAACATGAAATTGTTGATGTTACCTGGACAGAGACCAGTGTGCCTGAAATGTCTGCCTTTCTTGACATGTTGATCTTAATGGGGATAATCAAAACTCCTGACTATAGTTTTTATTGGTCAAATGACAATTTTCTATCAAATGAAGGAATCAAAAATGTAATGCCACGCAGATGATTTGAAAAACTCCTTCAATACCTTCACAAATTACCAACAATACTACAGAGGGGTTGACATATGTGACCAACTCAGGGCCAAATATCCAGTTGGACGATCATCAAAGAAATGATGGCGATATATGTTTCATTTTATTATAAATATTTGTACAATAAATGGTTTTATAACTATGGTGGAAAGTCATTCTGAGAGTCAGGAAAGAAGAAAACGATTCAGACAGTTAGATTTTCGAATTAATTTGGCAAAGCAGCTCATAGGAAGCTTCAAGAGTAGGAAGGTTGCCATGCATCTAACATCTGTAGCCCCGGTGACACAGGCTAATATTGAGACACACAGACTGCAGGCACTTAAAAGGAAAAAATCCACCTGCAAATACTGTACCAAGAATGGAGAAAAGAGACGTAAAGAAACCAAAATTGGCTGTGTCATTTGCAATGTCCATCTATGCTGCATAGAATGTCACAGTCTGTTTCATCAAAACAAGATTGTAGAGGAGTAGACCAGCAAATTGATCTCTAAGCCATTTTTTTTATTTTTACATAGCAGCTATGTCAAAATTTAAAAAAAGGCTTAAATAGCAACTTGCTGGTCTAGTAAAGGAGTAGCTGTAATGTGCTCTACAATTGTCGTTTTTTCATATTGTCATACTTGTTTATTTTGTTCCTAAAATATATGCATAGCCATAGGCCTACTAGATTTACATATCCTTAAGTTTTTTAACCACATCGCTAATGACAAATAACAAGAACTCGTTATGAAATATTTTTAATAACCTTTAATAAGCCCATGTTTGGAAAGCATGCCAAGTTAATTAATGACTTTGTATAATTTTTTTTTTTTTTAAAATTTTATAACTCTGATTGAAAAATCTAGATTAGTCATGCATGAAAGTCCGAATAATTTGAAGCTACTAAGTTTTAATAACATCAAAACTTTGATAATTAATTTCATTGTTGCTCACAAGACAGTACCTGAGTTATTCATCGACGATGAAATGAATCATTCAAGTCCATCCTTGCATGAAATAAAGTCATATATCCAACTGAATCACACTACGGCCAAGAGTAAAATGGCGCCACGCAAGCCATGTGGGTGAATCTATTTTTAGAAACAGGGATTTTCATAATATAACCATACACGTTTAAATTATGTTGAAAAGAAATTATTGATAATTATAAGTTATATTGATTACTATGTACTGGTACTTTACTTTTATTTTTTTTATTCGTTCTGATTTTTTGGGGGCTATGTATTGTTATTATCATTACAAAAAGTGATATAAGAAAACAGCCATGACCTGGCATATTGAATTATCCAACGTCGCATAGTGTAATATATTACGGACTATTATTTTTGTTAAATAGCTAAATATTTATTCACATAATGTTTATATCATATTTCTTAAGGATTTCAAATATTACTTCATTTATGTGGCAAATTAATTAAAATTATGGCCTGTCTAATGAACAAGCACTGACTAGATATCGCGATGTCCGCCATTATTATTTTTCTGCCTCTTGTCAGGTTCACTTGTGATTTTTATCTGATATTACAAAGAATATAACATGAATATGGCTGTGAAAATTTTCCGTTAAATATTTTACAAAATAATGTTACCAAATATGCTAATTAAGTACATATTAACATTTACATACTGATGTTTAAAGTTTCGAAGCACAGGTTGATGTGATTAAAACAAAGCAACTTGTGCATCGGGAGTAGTTGTTTTTATCACGAAATGATAACAAATAATAACTTACGGTAATCTGGCATTTATAACAAATAATAGCTTGCGGTGGAAATTACTAGGTTTTTTTGAGGCTATTAGAGCAATGGGAAAATATAATTTTGTGAAGGTGACGTTGCTTTTCAGTTTACGTGTCTTTTTTATGTGGAGCAAGGGTATGACGTCGTGAACGTCATTTGGGAGGCACAGGTATTATGGTTTGATTTTCATATGGGGAGTAAAGGGTTAAAATAGCATATAATGAAATAAAACTTTTTAAAACCAACAAACAATTAAAGTAAATATACTTAACACTTCCCCTCATAAAGAAAAGGAAACAATATATTTCAATGAAAATGCTTCTGCTATTACATTGGTTTTTCTTTTGACATGCCTGATGTCAGTATTATAATCCTGCAACATCAAGTTCCACACAAATCGCTGATTTTTGTGTTTCATCTTGCAGATGAAGGTAAGAGGGTTGTGATCACTAAACACAATAATCAGAAAAGGAGCTGAATTAATGTAGACTTCAAAAGTTGTAATGGCAAGATCAAAGCCAAACATTCCTTTTCAATTGTGGAATAAGCTAAACATTCCTTTTTGATTGTGGAATAAGCTATGGCCTTTAACTTATAAAAAGCCTCCTGGCCTTTTACAGACCAATGAAACTTGGGTTTTCTTTCTCAATAAATTTGTCGGGTTCAGCAATTATGGAAGAATTTGAACATTTCCAATATTATCCTGCCATATCCAAAAGTTGCTTTCTATGGATAGGCACAGGGAATTCAGTGATAGCCTTGACCTTAGAATCTATAGGTTTAGCTTGTCCATGTCCCAGGATATGTCCTACATATGTTACACAAGCATGGCAAGAATGTGTGTCAAAGAATTACCGAATTTTTGCTAAATGATCTTTCCAGGTGTCATTGTCGATGATGACATTGATGTAAGCTCACAGTTACTGAGATCAGATGTATCATGCTCATTTAACATTGAAAAGTACTGGGTGAAACTTTCATCCCAAACATAACTTTATATTGATAAAATCCATCTATATTCATAAATGCAAAAATTTCCTTTGCTCTTTCCATCAGTGTAAATTTGTCAGAATCCTTTCAGGTCAAATTTGGTGACATACTTTGCATTCTCAATTTTATCAATGCAGTCATCAATTTTTGAAAATGGAAATGAAACTATTTTAGTCACACATGTTCACCTTTTATATAATCAATGCATGTTCGGAAAGTATCATCTGGTTTTGGAACATGTATAAATGGTGAACTCTAGTCACTTTTACTCAGCTCAATGAAATCATTCTCCAGCACATGCGGAATTACATTTTTCTAACATTCCTGTTTGAGAAGGTTCAACCTGTATGGGTGTTGTTTCACATGTGTGGAATTTACAATTTCATTGTCATAGTTGATTTTTTTTTTTTTTATTCAGTTAGGAACGTTTGGAAATTAGTGCTCATATTCAAGTAATAACTGTTTTTGTTCATTCTTTTCTTGCTGCTGCATATGTAAAGTTTCTGATCCAGATTATCAATAATTTCCAAATTCTGAAGATTTGTTATTCCAGAGTCAATACATTCCGATTGCATTCCAATCTGAGACAGGTACAGCTAAATTAATTGCATGACTAACCTATCTCTATCCACATACTGGTACACCTTTATTATCTTTACATCTCATGAGTACTGTTATTGTAATTTAACTCGTTCATTTTCTATTTAACTTTGTAAGAGAATATTACCTAATCTGGAAACTGCTCTGGTGGCCTAGTGGAGATCGTGGGTTTGATCCCCAGCCGAGTCATACCATAGACTTACACAAATGGTACTAACA
The DNA here is from genome assembly GCA_030141615.1 of Unio pictorum. Taxonomy (NCBI): domain Eukaryota; kingdom Metazoa; phylum Mollusca; class Bivalvia; order Unionida; family Unionidae; genus Unio; species Unio pictorum. The sequence goes on from JARLTB010000179.1 coordinate 705,919, forward strand.
GCTGTCTCAATTGGCGCTAAACATTAAGAGGTTAGTGTTAGAACTGGTCGGCCTTGTGTCAGGTTAATGTGACTGGATGGGACATCATGCTACATGTCTGAGGCATGATGCCCCAGTGCTAGCCATCACTATAAACTGCCTCACTGCAGACATCGTAGCGATATGACTGATAATATGTTAAAGCTATGTTAAAAATCCTAATCAAACAAACAAACAAATAAAACAACCTAATCAGAAGAAAATTCTGAAGAATGAGCAAGAGAGACAACTCTTATCACTTGACTCAAAAGTTCTGTCCATTGTAGTTCTGTTGAACCATAATTTCGCTTTTGGCTTGAACTGTTGAATGCCAAGTTTACTTATAGCTTGCTGGAAAATTCCAGACATACAGTTTTACCCTTGATCAGATTGGACAGATTTGGGAAGGTCAAATTGAGCAGAATATCTTAATCAAAGCTTTTACTATTGTTTTAGTTTCAATATTCCTCAAAGGAATTGCCTCTGGGAATCTTGTTGATGCCACATTATGGACAGCACATATTAGTTTCCTGACTTGGTCTTAGGTAAGGGACCAACACAATTTACCATTTATTTTGCTAAATGGTTTGGCAAATGCAGGAATAGGTTTTAGATGAGTCTTTGACAAGTGTGAAAGATTCTGAAGTATTTACAAACATAACCTTTAATTTTTTTTACCAATAGAAGACATTTAAGAGCTGGTGTTGAGTCATATTAATCCCTAAATGACCAGCCAAAGGAGTTTCATGGGCCAGACTAAAGTAAGAATTTCCGGTCTGTTCAATTTTGGAACTACAATTTAAAAGTTCACTGACCACTCGTTACCAGCAGGTACCTCAGGTGGTCTCAATATTCTCATAAGAATCCGATTTTTAACAAAATAACAAACATACTTCTGTGACTTCAGTTTCATTAATGACCATTTAAAGTAAGCAGAAAGATTTCAGGATCTTTTTCCTGTTTTGTTAACAAGTGATTGTCATTTGTCACCCTGATTAGAATAAAGAGAATGAGTAGTTAAAGGAGGATCACTGTGATCAGTATCCTTTGATTGATAAAAATGAGTAGTGAAAGTGACCCCATCAAAAGCTTGACCAATACATGTGTCAACTAAAGGATCAACATCATTCTCAAGATCTTTTTTTGCCCTAACTATAGTAACTGCACAAGCTGGGTATAAATTGGGGAATTGTTTTTCAATAGGATCAGCTTTCTGATCCAAATCAAGGCTTGTCAGTTACAAATGAATTAACCACAACCTTATCTCCAGCTAGGTCATTGCTTAATAATAAATTAATGTCCTCAATGGGTAAAGAAAACACTGTTCTGACTGTCAGGGGTCCTGAGACTAAGTCTGATGACAAATTTACACAATGGAGAAGAACATTAACAAAGCTGCACTCTTCTCTCTGAATAAGAACAATTTCATTAGAAGATGACTTTTCCGAAAAATTCAAAGTACCTGATAATAAAAGACTGAGAAGATCCAGTGTCTCTAAAAAATTTAATATGGATAGGGCTGGCTGTATCACTCATGAGTGATAAAGAACCCTTCAACATGAATGGTTCATAATTCTCTATAATAAAATCACACTGGAGTTATTAGATCCAAGAAATGTGTTGCTTTCCATACATGACCATGACCTCTAAGAAAAAAGAGCATTTGGAATAGGTCTATCTTGATTCTGTTAGTTAGTTTTCAATTTGTAGCAATCAGAAATGGCATGTCCTTTATTCTTGCAATAGGTACACTTAGGAAGATATTAGGACTTGTTAGAAACTTAATTTCTAACTGTTGTGCCAGGTTGAAATTTGGAAGGGCTCACATTGGGCTGTAAACTCTTTTACCAAAAGATGGCTTAGTGGAAAAACTACCTGAAAAAAGAAATGAGTTAAATGAGTTAAGGAATACTCATCAGCAGTACAAACAGCATTGTCTAAGGTTTTAATCTTATGCTCATCAAGATAAGTCAACATCATTATGGATGCAATTCTTGAGCTCTTCAAGAAATATGACTTGTCTGAGATATTCGTAATCTTGATCAACTTTCTTGGCTAAGCAAAACCTATCAAATTACTGCTCTTTTTCTCTTGCAAATTTGACACAAGTTTTTCCAGCTTCTTTTTTTATAGTTTCTGAATTTTTGTTGATAAGCCTCAAGACTAACTCATAACCTTTTAAGATGCCTTCCTTAACTAGATTATAGTCAGCACTTTGCTGTACTGACAGAAAGCATAGATGTCTCAGGCTTTGCCAAAAAGTGCACTGTGTAATAATAGCTCAGTGCTCTCTCTTGACCATTTTGAATTTTAAGCAATTTGAAACTGAGAAAAATATTTACCAACTTATTTTTCTATAAAAGAGGTCACTAACCTAATATTCTTAGTACATGTATCTTCAAAAACTGAGTTTGTAAAATGAGGCTGATTTTTTCACTTGCCAGCTTTAAATTCTTTAATCAAAATTAATATTCCTTTTCTTTCTGTTCTCTCTGCATTTGCATTTTCTCCCTTGCTCTTCTTTCTGTAACTGCATTTCTTACCTCTTTCTCCAGTTGCATTTTCCTTTCTCTTATCTCTTTATGTAATGCATTTATGTCTCATCTTTCTCCAATGCATTTTTCTCTCTCTTTTGAAAAACCACTGATTTGGAAGACATCCAGTCATTAAATATCACATTTGTCATCAAACATATTGTATAGGTGATAACCTTTACTGGGAATATCTGTCATAAGAGATTACGTTTAGTTGGTTGTATGCTTATTCTTTTGTATCTGAGCTAATACTCAGAAAGTCCAGATCTACCTGTTATATGTTTGTAAAAATTAATGCTTCATTAGATTTAATATAGAGAAACTTTTTTAAAATTTTAACCATGTTAATGATAATAGATGTAATAATGACAAGAAGAATATAATTAAAAAAAAGAAACTTTGGTAGTGTTCACGTCCATCAGGACATAGTTTGTTGTAGAACAGTCTTAAGTATTGCTGGTTCGAGTGTTACTGAAATAAGCATAAAGTTAATTTCCTTGAAAGTCAAATATTAATGATGGAATATGTAGTAATAATGTTCGTTGATGCCATTCTAGATTTTGGCTTCATGTATTTATATGGTATTTTCTGCATAACATAAAAGAAAAGCAAGAATCAATATTATTGGAGTAGGGAGCAAGCTGTATTTGTAATATGTAAATATTGATTTATCTAAACTCATTGTGAGCCATGCAGTTTGTTCAGATACATCTGTATCTCATTCTGACATGATAGTTCCTAGCCATAACTGCCAGCTGTGTTTTGTGTCAACACCATGAATGATTGAAAATTTGATGTTTGTATGAATGTGTCTGGTGTGCAATAACACACTAATCAAGCATAATAGTAATAGTGCTGTAGTTGTAGTCCATAACTGCTAACCGATGTTATGTATTGGAATGTGATATTGCAAGAATAATTAAAAATATCAGTGTTCTGCATATAGTTTTGTTAGGGATAACAGAATTGCTAGTCAAACATATATTAACAATTTTAGTATATGTAAGTTAAATAAATATTTTCACTATATGCTATTAGTACATTTAATTGTATCAAATAATGTTGCAGAATGGAAATGAAGATATTAAACAAAGCATCATATTGCTTTTGGCAACCATTGTTGTCATATTGTAAATACAAAATCCTTTAATTGTGGTTACATGATCCACAGCAGGGTCTCATTATATCCAGGATAATTTTATAAGAAGGGCATTGTAATGTGAGTTGTAATTGTTTCTCCAGATGACCGGTAAACATATACAGAATAAAGTGTGAACTACAGCTAGAGCAGAAAATAACCAAACATACAAATACACGTAATAATACTTCTTTGCAAATATTTTAAATGAAAATTCGTGTTTGATATCTTTTTGTTTACCTTACGAGCTTGGCAGTGTTTTGTAAAGGTATAAACAAGGCAAAAAATTATGATATGCAATGTTGAAATAGTTTGCAATGAAACCAGTAAATTGATGAAGGGATCACAAAATCAACATAATTTTTTGTCTCATAATGTCTTGAGCAGTTGTGGTCTATCTAATATACCATTCCTGTACCTAACACTCACCCACCCCAATTCATCTTGTGTTGGAAAATTAGCTCCATTTCACATTTGGTCTTTTATTTAGCTATATACATCCATATATGTTTATAATCAAACACAAATGCTTTCTGTATTTTCTTAGATGTATACAATGCAGATGTCAGCTTCATCTGAATAAGCTGTACCAAGGCACTGGTATGGCTTTTGAATGGAACTATATAAAGTTATGGGTGTCATGGAGTTTGAACTTGCTTGATTTAGTTGTACATTCGTAAAAAGCCTTAGTTATCAGTATAAATGTTTTTTGCAGGGATTATTTCACTTTTTCTTTCCCATGAGTTTTTGAACATAACTGCTTGTTTGGAAGAATCTGTCAATAGACATGAAACCATTTGATTGATTCCAAACATGGTTTAGGCAGGAAACTACTGGGGAACTATTGTAGTTCCCTGATACTTGTATTTGGTTTACAGAAGCAACAACCCTTTGGTATTTCAGACCAAATGGAATATACATCATGTGTGAGTTTCAGTTAAAACTATCATTTATAAAGTCAGAATGCAATTTTTTTATGGCTTTGCTGGAACATCCAATTTTTAACAATATGTCTGGCATTTATTATATGACAAAGTCTGGAAATTTGCAATTAATCCATAACATTAAATGTGCTACTTGTTTTTGAATAATTTGGATTTTGAACTGACATTTTTGAGATAGTCCTCACATTTGACTGAACAGTAATCAAGTTTCTGCTCTTCTATTCCTTCCATCTTCTTACTGAACTGGTGGCCTAGTTGTTAGAGCATCCACCTGGATGCATGAGGTTGCATTTTCCAAACCCTAGCCAAGTCCTACCAAAGATTTCTTTTTAAAAAATGGTACTAACAGCTGCCTTGCTAGGTGCTCAGCATTAAGAGATCAGTGTTAGGACTGGTTAGTGTCGGGATATTGTGACTGGATGGGACATGATGCTACATGTCTGCCCCAGTGCTGGACATCACTATAAACTATGATGCCTCAGTGCTAGACATCACTATAAACTGTCACACTGCAGACATCATAGCTATATGACTGAATTTTTAAAAACAATTAAAAATCCAAAACAAAAACACCATCCATCCATCCATTGTCAGCAATGAAGGAATATTTATGGGTGTCTTGATTTTGAAGATATACATGGAAAATAACACAAAGATTCTGTTTAATTTTATTTGGAATATTCAAAATACATACTCAAGACACCTAAAATGTCTTTTTTTAAAAATTAGTAGAATGAGTTCATTGTTTTCGGTGCCGCTTGTTTGGCAGGTCAATTTGGCTGTCTATTAATACCAATCTAGATAAATACAAGAGGATGGATTTTTAACTGTTATTAACTTTGCTTAATATTCTTTTCCTTTCTGAATACATTAAATGAATAATCAAATTGAAAAATCTGGTATTTATTTTAGTTTGAACTGGGGCAGACTGTTTTGTATGATCAAAAGTCTTGATGGCAAATGTCGTGAATATAATCAATAATTTTCTATATCCTATTTTTCTCTGCTATATCTCTAAATAGGTTTTTTTTTTTTTTATTTTATTTAACCTACTTCACTTGTGTATTGGTAGAATTTAATACCACTATTCAGCACATCATATGCTATAAATAGAATATTTGGTGGAAGATCATACGCTATACATGACAGGCAGAATATTTGGTGGAAGAAGAACCCAGGAATGACCACCTACCTGCTTTATTCACTGAAAGCAATTGGCTAGATTTCTCACATACCCAAACTGGCTCGAACCCATGCAGACAGAATCTGGATTTCAGTGATCAGTAAAGACAAGTGCCTCAGAGCACACAGCCACCCAGAGCCCACAAACCCACTTTAGTTAAAATAGTAGGAAGCAAGATACAGCATTCACTTTATGGTTATTTTGTTGTTATCAACAGTTTCTTATGTCTTTGATTGATTGAAGATTTAATTTGCATGTAAGCCCCCGTGATAGATATTTATCATGAATCAGGATCAGACAGCTCATACTATGACATGTTTGCTCACCTCTTTTACCTCAGGGTCAAATCATAGTTATTTTTAAAAAAATTTCGTTTAAAGTAATTTTTTTTCTTCATTTGCCTGTATTTCCTAAACATGCCATGAAGGCCCTGGTTTTCTTGCTCTTATTTGTACTGTAACATTTTTTTTTTTATCAGGAACACAACTTAGACTTTGATAAGCTTCTAGATGCCTCAGAGTACAAGGAAAGTTACAGGGCAGAAATGATTAAATGGGGAGAGGAAAAGCGAAGAGCCGATCCAGGCTATTTTTGCCGCCTAGCAGTGTCAGAAGAAGGAAATAAACCCATCTGGATTATTAGTGATGCTAGGAGAAAATCTGATGTAGATTATTTCCAGAAAAACTATAGAAAAGTAACACAAACAGTGCGAATTGTGGCTGATGAAAATGTGAGGATGGAAAGAGGTTATCAGTTCACAAAAGGTGAGTTGTGTAAGTAATAGATTGCTTCAGTTTTCAGCTCATTTCCATTGCCACTTAATGTGTTTCATCAGTTTTTCCTCTTTAAATGCTTAAAATAGAAATTTACTACACTTGATAAGTAGGGTACCAATTGATTGCCTATGTTGTAATGATGAAGAAATAATTGTTACAATAATCAGGGTCCCTGGGAAGGAGTAGAGGTAAAATATACAACAGTTGCAATTTCAGTGATTATTAATATGTTTGTACCAAATGTAGTGAAATATATAATTTTAACAGGAGGACATAATGTAATTCATTGAGGTTTATGATCAGTGGGTAATGATCAGTAAAGGGTGTTGCGAGAATATATAATAAATAAAATGCATGGAAATTTGCCATGGAAGTAGCTGTACTAAATTATATAGAACTTGCCCAGACCAGCAGGATGTAAATATTAATCAATCCATTGCAACAGAGAACTACAGACCATCATTAGGAAACTGGTTGAAGATAATGTATTTACCTTAAGTAAATCATACATTTCGACAAAGAAAATTGTTTTTATATTATATTTCTCTTTCATTTGATATAAATTATGACCCTGGTTCATTGATGGATGCACCATTTATTCCAGTGAGCATTATTTTTCATCTATGGAATGAGAAAGTTCTTACCATATTATTCACAGGATGCATAAAAAGAACCATGCTAAAAAAACACACAAAAGATCATTATGGCTAATGTTGGACTAAATTGAATGCATTCCATTTTGAGTGAATGAACTGATTTCCAGGGAAGCATAACACAATCGATTTCCTTGGCTAACAAATTTTGTACTGATAAGCATGGGCATCAATTAGGAGTACATGATTCAGGATTACTGATAGAAAATGTAAAGAAAGGAAGATGAAATCTTAATACTGGTAATGCTGTATTGTTTTGTTTGACCTTGAAATCATTGCTGATTTGTTTCTAACTGCCCCATGTGTGTATGCTGAATTGTTTCATAACAATACATACTTTTTGGGGCCAAATCCATATAACAGCTTCAAAACTATTATTTATAATCAGATTTGCTGTAAAATTGTACAAAGTATATATGCATGCAGATTGCTAACACTAAAAATGTCAGTGAAATTGATGTCATATTCATGATTACCATAGCAACCAATTAGAGGAAAAGGGTGGAAAAGTAAGTTTTGACAGGCAATTGAATATAGTGTTAATCTTTGTCATGAAATATAGTTATTCTAAATGTGTATATGGACAATTAATTTTTTTCTGCATATCACATGTCCTAACTAAAACCTTACTTTCAAGCATATCTCTACATTTCAGCATGTTACAATATTTAGATCATGCAATATTTATGGAATGTTTATTATTCACAAATGATCTCAATATAAAATATAAATCTTTTCATTTTTGTATAACTCATTGATAATGAACCAATACTAATGATGTTGCAAATGATAAATAATTTTAGATTTATTTTGGTTGCTGTAGCAACCAAAAATAATGTCCGTGTTTTGAAAGGCTTAAAAGGCTTTTTACAATAATATTTTTGGCAGAATTTTTTATCCAACAAAATACAGCATTTCATTTTTCAAAGAACTCAGTAGTGTTATCAAGCTGTGAAGGTAAAATACTAATTATCATAATGTAGAACAATAGCATGGAAATGTAGAACAATTATAGTTCTCATGTTTTAGTGTACAGAGCATACTGTTCATGCATTATAGTCACACCAATGGAAAACTAGCTTTCTCATTTGAAAATTGTTGAAAGGCAGATGTTTTATATTTGTTATGTAAACACATATATACGCACTTACTGTTACTTGCAATAATAAATTTGACGAATACATGTGACAGATGTAATACATGTAGAGCTTGGACCACATTCTTCTTTCTTCTTTTAGGCATTGATGATACAGAATCCGAATGTGGACTGGATACAGGGATAGACTGGGACATCGTCATTTACAATAATGGAGACAACAAAGCCCTAGAGAACAAACTAGACCTCATACTGGAGGACATCAACATGAAGCTTACAGAAAATAAGCTTTAATGGTCTCATTTCAATAGCATCTTTATAGAAAATAAGCTTTAATGGTCTCATTTCAATAGCATCTTTATAGAAAATAAGCTTCAATGGTCTCATTTCAATAGCATCTTTATAGAAAATAAGCTTTAATGGTCTCATTTCAATAGCATCTTTATAGTTTTCCATTAGATGTTACTTTTAAACTCTAGTCAGGGCTGGATAAATCCAAGCATTTTTTTCTTGTCCAGAAATTTAAATTGTAATTTAAAAAAATGAAAATCAAATAATTTTGTCCAGATATTTTTTGTTAGATAATGTACAAAAAGAGCGATAACATGTACCATGCTGCCACAAATGGTTGTATCTGATTGTGTTGAGTGTAGTTATATGCAAATGTAGCTTTTCGAATTTTCTCTTAGTCATACTGTGTCCAATTTGCAATCATACATTTTTGCAAAATATTTGGTGCTGTTGTTTTATCATAACATATCACTGCCTAATTTCTACACGGCTTCATGTATGTACATTTATTTTTTAGCTTTTACTTTTTATTATTGATTTGAAATCTGTTATTGTTGGAATGTGTTCATCAACATAGTTATTTTAATACTTGTCTAAAATGCATTTTTGTAATGTAATTTTTTGTTGAAATTTTGGAGAAATAACTTAGTACCTACCGTATTTTCCGGCCTATAAGTCAATTCAGAGTATAAGTTAAATTTACCAATTTTGTAAATTTTGCATCCTTCATCCCAATATGAGTCGATTCGGACTATTAGATGAGGCCAGGTCAATATCTAGTCTTCATATTTTACACTAGTAATGGTATCGCTGTATCATATTCCATATTACCAGTAATTGTGAAATTGCATTACCGATGCTAACATGCTTGTGATTTTACTTCTGAACAAATCACTTCTATGTTCTGTTATCAATTGACACAGCTGAATAAACAGTCCATGCTTGTTTTATTATAATTGAAAGCACATCCATGTTGCAGATCATTTTATTCCCTGTAGTTACAAACTTATATAAACTTTCAATGACACAATTCATACATAAGTCGATTCGGAGTATAAGACAAAGACTTGACTTTCAAGTAAAAATGTATCAACTTATAGGCCTGAAAATTCGGTAAAGACTTTTAACATGTCTGAATCAAATTTGACTACCATGTAGTCGGTTCACAAATATCTCAGTGGCCAAATTATTCATTATCCCCATTTATGGATATTATACAGTCTATACATTTGTATATGTGTAATGTTCTTCAACTCTTCGGTCACCATTATAGTCAGACATGTTAAAATGGCCTAGTTCTGTCAGGGTAGTTGTGCCAACACTTTTACTATTTTTTTTCTCACCTTCATTGTGGGACCGGGGTGAAAGGGTTGGGACTGGGGCAGGAGAAGTAATTGTCCATAAATTCTAATTATAGTATGTCCTGAATTTTGTTTTGCTTGTATGAGAATTGGCTTGTGTAATCAATGGCCAAATTGTCAGTACAATTCAGCCTGGAACTCTAGGTCATACCTCATGGATTTAACCTAATCTCCAGCTTGGACTTAGCCCCCTGGTCATAATGAATATACTATTGATATTGCTACCCTGTAAGCATATATACACTTTCTGGGCATGATTGATTTTGGTGTTTTTTATGGGGGGGGGGGGGTTAATGCCATTTGTTAGCACATGATAGACTATGCATGGTGACAAGTATAAGTGGTTGAGAAAGAACCCAGCCTTGGGAAGAACCACCAACCCATGAAAAGCCAGTGGCAAGCTTTCTCACATACCCATGTTGTCCAAGCTTGGGAGTCAAACCCACACAGATAGTTGAGATGGCAGTGATCTCTAAAAGCTAGTACCATATACCAATCTGTTGCCTGGGGCCCATGTTGGGCATGAAAATATGAAAGTATTCATAAAGCTGATGTTTATCTTGGGGTCTCTTCCTGCCCAGGGACTTGGTCTCTTGGTAATAACTATGAAAGTATTCAGATCCCCACCCTGTAACCGGTATACGTTTTGTGGACATGGTAAGACACATTTTTACATGTAATTGACATTGTCCTCACAGGAGTAAACCTCTGGGTCATAGCTTGAAATACTGTTGATATCTCCATCATACAGTCATGTACTTACTAAAGTTCACAGAGGGGCCCAGAGTGGTCTAAAGCGCTATCTGTTATGGATCACTGCAATCTCACCTCAGTCTGCGTGGGTTCGAGGCTAAGATTCGGCTAATGTAGTTATGTGAGAAAGCTTGCCAGTAGCTTCTTTCCAGGTTCTTCCTCCACCATTAATACTGGCCGCCATGTATAGCCTATACTGTGCTGAAAAATGGCGTTAAACCATAAAAAACAAAAACAAACTAAAGTTCACATCCAAGTGACATTTGTCATTGAGACAGTTCATACTCAAGGCTTTAGGCTGGAAGTCAAAACGTGGAACACTGGGATGTGCTTCAGACACAGACAATTCAAGCAAAAAGGCAGTGAAAGGTTGAAATAGTTAATGAATTTGTCATGGATATGACAGCCTTTTGCTTGCCTGATGCAATTAGTAGTATAAATTGTAGTATCCATATTTTCCCAGAAAAGTTTTAAGTAATATTGTGATACCCATCACTTGTCCATCAATCTGTAAATCTTCCATATTTTCGTCCATCATAGCTTATCCACTTACAGCATGAGGTGCATCACTCCAAAGTTCATAATATGTATGGACAAAGCAATGATATATGGTATTACTTGTTTGTTTTTGTATGCCTGTGTAGGGAGAAGGTATTTGAGTATAATTTGTTGTATGTTCTCCCAGGACTACAGAATAATAGTTTACAAGTTAATGTACAAACTTTTTCATGTATAAATTTTTAGTGGGAGGCACATTTTAATTACTTGAACCAGATTTGTAAATTTTATAGCAGGATACAAGAAAATTGTTACAACCAATTGGTCAAAACTTGTGGATGTGTTTGTTGCAAGAGCTGTTGAATAGGTTCACATTCCAAAATCAGTCCTCTGAATCACAGTCTTATCTCTGATGTGAGGTTATAACAAGTAACATTATTAACAAAAGTTAAGTTGAGCTTTTTATTTATCTTAGGTAATACATGTTTATCTATAATGATTTTGTATGAACATAGATAAAGAAGATATTGATAACAGTAATGAACATAGATAAAGAAGATATTGATAACAGTACACAAATATTATACAACTTTAGAGTACAAAATTAGATTTAAAATATAATCTCTTCTGAAAATTAGAGACATTACATCACTGAAAATACAAGAGGATTTGCTATGTTGAAAGGCTTGTATTATGCTTGTAGAAAGTTCTTCAAACATATGGGACCATACTACAGTGTTGTGAGTTGTTTTCAATTTTCCTTTCTTTTGTTTTTCATTATTTTATTCATGGAACACATTTATAGCAAACGAGTATACAGATATATCTGTGACAGATTTGGATATGTAAAACTTGTTTTTCATTAATTAAGAAATGTGAATTTAATTGAAATGTTAGTGCTGGATTAATAACATATCCCATTACAGGGGTTATGTATAATGCTGCACATTTTGATAAAAAGAAAAATATCCATAACTTTGTTTAGCCATTTACTGAAAGATGACAAGACAGTTTTTAGGATTTAAAGTTCGACAAATGAATCCATAATTTTTTAAAATATTGTTTTGTTTTATTAAGTACTTTTTACCTTTATATGTGTAGAGTTTTCAGTTTTGATTTAGAGTAAGACTATAAGATTAGAGAAAATGTCTAATATGATGATAAATTGATTTTTTTTCCCCCTTGATTACTACGTAAAGATGTCAGCTCTAGAGATGACTAATGATCCAGCTTACATTTTGTAAAGTATGACATTGTTATATTTTAATTCCACCAAATTATTCATTTTTGCAAGATATTACTGACAGTAATGGTGTTATGGTATATGTAGTTGTTACATTTGTCCATCTATCATAGCTTGATAAGGCTTTGTTTACATCAGTTTCAGGCAAAGTGATGTGGCATTGGTGTTCTACAAACACATTTCTAGTTTTGTTTTCATTACAAAGAAATGTTGATCAGAATTTGCTTTTTAATCATTGGGTAAAGTTATATTTCTTAATTGTTGTCTTTATGAAATTTTTATTGCAAATTATATTGAATTATGTTCTTATATACACAATTCTGTTGGATATTTTATGTGAAAATATTGGTATTTATTATACTGTGTATGATATTATGTACCTGTCTTTATGTGAATCTCCTTACTTTTCTACACACATTTACTTCCATGCTTAAAAATGGACAGACAAATGCATTTATACAGAAAAAATGTTTGCTGACAGGGACATGTTTGTAATGGACTCTTCTCCTACATATGGGCACATACAACTAATTCATTCTGTATAGACCGTAATGGTAATGTTTGGCAAAATTACCATACCTTCATGGTAAGGTTGCCAAAATCTGCTTTCATTCTATGTACATGACCAAAAGGAAACATTAAAATGATGAAAATGATATGCTTTTACATCTTGGTTTTGAAATAAAATCCCCGTATACCCACTATGAAATTATTGTGCAGCAACAGGGATAAAAGTTAAATGGTTGAAGGTTCAAGCCTACTATTGTAAACAATTTACCCAACCTAGGCCTCTTCCAAAATTTTCAATATTGTCAGTCATTATTTTCAGTCAGTCAGCAACCATTATTCTTTGAAATACCTCTACCTATAAGCTGGTAATTTAGCTCAAAGTAATTAGTTGGCTGTGACCTAAAATAAAATTTTACTTGCATAATAATTATTCATACACTATAACACTTTTCCTTAAAATCTGCTTCATTTTACCCAGGGCAGAGAGAGATCTACTACTAATAAAGGAGCCTCTAGTGGTTTAAAGTGCTCTTCATTACGAATCGCTGCCATCTCACCTTTGTCAGCATTGGTTCAAATCTCAGATTCAGTTTATGTGGTTATGTGAGAAAGCTTGGCAGTAGCATCTCATGGGTCGGGGTTTTTCCTGGGTTCTTCCTCCACCATTAATACTGGTCGCCATGCATGGCCTATTGTGTGCTGAAAAAAGGCGTTAAACCCTATAACAACAACTAATAATAAAAAACTAAGGCATCCATGAAAATATGTAACAATTGTGGAAAAATAAATAATAAAAATTCTGAGATGGATGTCATGTTACAGATGCAAGATAACAAACTTAACAGGGTTAATATTACCTTGTTCAGTGGTATGGTTTCATCCAGGCTGGTATACACTGTTCTAAGTTTAACCGAGTGGGAGAAATTCAAAATTGTTAGACAACACTTTCAATAAAAACTAAATATTTCATCCCAAATCTTGCAGTCATCTAGTTCTACTTTTGAAAGTAAAGAATTGTGAAGTGTACATAAATCTGCTCTTAATTTACAATAGATAGCATTTTAAGGACACATTAATAGCATGACAGAAAATGCATGACATATCATTTTATTAATCTATCATGTAAGCCTGTTTTTAAAATCAGACATGACTAAAACTTGGTAAAAACATTTGAAATGTACAATGCAGATAAGTTATTTCTAAAATGGCATAAATTTACTGTGAACATCTTACCTATACATAGGCTTCTTCTGAAAAGATTGTATGTATTTTTCTTCTGGTAATTATTATTCTCAAGCAGACTTTAACCATATGTGATTATATACAATGGAACATTGTTTATCCTAACTGATAGACAAATGCATTCATGTAAACAAATATTTTTAAATTTCTGCACATACACACACACACATATACATACCTACCTACCTACCCTACCTACCTACTTACTACTATAAGCCTAAGATAGGCTACCTTGAAATGTTTTAAAGAGTGGGAGATGGTTTTATTATTGTTTAAAACTTTCTATAATTAAAAATTTCTTTAATATTCTGCAAAGTGATGGATGGTGTGTGTGTGTGTGTGTCTGTGTCTGTGTGTGTGTGTGTGTGTGTGTGTGTGTGTGTTTATGACATCGGCACATGCTTGGGTATTCATTGTCAAGTAAGTTTAGGTATTAAAGACCTACAAAACAATGATAATTCACAAAACAGTGTTAAATCCGAAAATGTAAAGTCTGAATTTGGATATAAACTGCACTCTTTCAAAGAGTTTAAGATTGTGTCTGCTGGAACATCATCACAGGACATATCACAGAAGAAAAAAGTTGCCTTCATTAGTCACTTCATACAACAAGCAGGTTTAGCACATCAGGCTTATTCTACTTAATTCAGAGTTATTTTAGTCACATCTGGGTGTGACACATAAAGCCTATTCTATTGAAATAGAGTTATTCTAGTCAGGGGCCATCCATTTAGTACATACACAAAAATCTGGCAACGTTTGACACACACTCCTGTACCAGTAGGCATGCACACATACCAAACCTGCATATGTATGTTTGAGCACTGCGGCAGCTAAAATCTTGAGCCAGCGGCAGTCTGCAGTGAGGCCAGCTTGAAGGATGTGCAATCTTTGGGGCAGGCCATTCGACTCACTACTGAACTGCGTGATAGCTAGCAATCAGGGGTACAGTGGTATACAAGTGAAATCTCCCACAATCCTACTTCTCCCAGTAGCTGTGGCTCATTTGAAGGCCAGTGAAGCAAATTATTATTAAGACCCCCCCCCCCTCCATTTCCTATGCATATGTACATTATCAGTAGTAGACCACCCCCCATGCACAAACATTTGCATTTGGGTTAACCCCCCTCCATGCATATGTACTAAATGGATGGCACCGCACATCATACAACATGTGGGTGTGACACATCAAGCCTATTCTACAGACATAATTCAGAGTTGTTCTAGTTGCAAATCATACAACATGGGTATGGCACATCATCCCCATTTTATGGACATAGTTCATAATTATTGTAGTCACATCACACAACATGCAGGTTTGGCACATCAGGCCTGCTCTATTGAAATAGTTCAGAGTTAGATTGGGGATGTGTAACATACAATTAATTATACACAAGCACTCATACAAGAAAATATCAATGCACAGAAATATATTGAAACACTTGGAAATAACCATTAGCCTATTTTTCCTAGACAACATATTCACAGAATTTATATCCTACAGAATGACCATACACCAGTGGGGCCCTGAGTGGCAGAGTGGTCTAAAGCGCTCTCCATTTCGGATCACTGCCATCTCACCTCTGTCTGCGTAGGTTCGAGTCTAAGATTTGGCTAATGTAGGTATGTGAGAAAGCTTGCCAGTAGCTTCTCGCGGGTCGGTGGTTCTTTCCGGAGGTTTTCCCAGGTTCTTCCTCCACCAATAATACTGGCCGCCACATATAGCCTTTCGTGTGCTGAAAAATGGCGTTAAACCCTACAACAACAACAATAACCATACACCAGTGATGGTGTGTAGAGCACACATTTTGGTGGAATTTTTGTAAATAATATATAATCTATGGAATGGCCAGTACATAGTTCTGACTTGAACATTATTAACAATGTCTGGTTTAAATAGTTTCTATCAGGGTTTATAAATTGCCACATATTAGTTTATTGATAATGTGAATATGTATTTACAAACCCATTCCATGCTTATATTCACCCAATCCATTGTAGATATCACTTGCCAAACGTTAATGAGGTGTCCAGACATATGATGCAGTGACATCAGAGAAGGGACATTCTGTGAAATTCCATATAAACACTGCATATACATCTTTGTCCAGATTTTTTTTAATGTATGTGAACTATGGAATTCAGCACAATAATTTGATTGTGTCACAACCTAGATATTAGTGCTGATTTTATTTGAGACTGTTGATATTGGTATGTATAGTATGTTATGTACGATAGATATGGTAACTAGTTACTATTTATATGGCACCAATTTGAGTGTGTGGCAATTCTTATTCTTTAAATGCATTTTGTAGTGAGATGAAAGTAATGTCACTTTTAACACACTATTGACATTATCATGCTATGGTATGGAAATGGAAGATATGTGCCTTTCTTAATGATATACTGAGGCAGTCAAGCCTGGCAAGTAGTGTGCCTTTCTTAATGATATACTGAGGCAGTCAAACCTGGCAGGTAGTATGGCTTTCTTAAGGATATACTCAGGCAGCCAACCCAGTCAAGCCTGGCAGGTAGTGTGGCTTTCTTAATGATATACTGAGGCAGCCAAGCCTGGCAGGTAGTATGCCTTTCTTAAGGATATACTGAGGCAGCCAACCCAGTCAAGCCTGGCAGGTAGTGTGCCTTTCTTAAGGATGTACTGAGGCAGCCAACCCAGTCAAGCCTGGCAGGTAGTGTGCCTTTCTTAAGGATGCACTGAGGCAGCCAACCCAGTCAAGCCTGGCAGGTAGTATGCCTTCCTTAAGGATATACTGAGGCAGCCAACCCAGTCAAGCCTGGCAAGTAGTGTGCCTTTCTTAATGATATACTGAGGCAGTCAAGCCTGGCAGGTAGTGTGCCTTTCTTAAGGATATACTGAGGCAGCCAGCCCAGTCAAGCCTGGCAGGTAGTGTGCCTTTCTTAAGGATATACTGAGGCAGCCAACCCAGTCAAGCCTGGCAAGTAGTGTGCCTTTCTTAATGATATACTGAGGCAGTCAAGCCTGGCAGGTAGTGTGCCTTTCTTAAGGATATACTGAGGCAGCCAACCCAGTCAAGTCTGGCAGGTAGTGTGCCTTTCTTAAGGATATACTGAGGCAGTCAAGCCAGGCAGGTAGTTTGCCTTTCTTAAGGATATACTGAGGCAGTCAAGCCTGGCAGGTAGTTTGCCTTTCTTAAGGATATACTGAGGCAGTCAAGCCTGGCAGGTAGTGTGCCTTTCTTAAGGATATACTGAGGCAGCCAACCCAGTCAAGCCTGGTAGGTAATGTGCCTTTCTTTAGGATAGTGTTACGGGCTTAGGCTCGAATAAGCAGCAACATAGAAAGAAGTGAAAATAACAAGCTTGTAAAATTTAACAAACAATTTATTAAGTACAAATATTTTCATAAAAGAAAATAAATAAACTTACGGTTTTAGAGAATCAAGTCCAAAATTAATCCAAAAAGAATACACAATATAATACATTAGTGGAATTGCAAGAGTCCTGATAAATAAATGTCCTAATAGTTCCCGGTTCGAATCTTGACGATGTAATCCAATATGGACGACGATGTCACTTGATTTAGTCAGTTCTTGTGTTATAATAATAATCCAAATGAAAATCTATGAGCACATATTCTTTTCCAGATAAATAATGAAATAATTCCTCTTGCTCCAAACACAATTTCCAGTACACGGTAATTAAAAATAACTCAAAAAGAAGACACAACTTAATATTATAAGGCCCAGCTTCTACTGAACTGTTCTCTCCCAAATAATAATTTAAATACCTGTTTTTTTTACGTAAACATGAAAGGGGTCACGACCTTCCAGAATCTCTCAGAACAATCTCACGTTCAAGAAATTACGCAAACATCAAATGACCCAACTAAATTGGAAAGATGTTTATACTTTACTCCATTTTGTCCTTGGAATCAACCAATCATTTTTAAAATGATGCTCTGATGTCCTTGGAATCAATCAATCATTTTAGAAGCTTGTTTACACTCTGAAGCAAGGTCAGAAATGAGGTCAGCACCTGGCGTTTACTATGTAAAAGTACAGGTCATCCATTTCTAGAAAATCTCTCCCAACTAACGAATTTTAAACCCAAAATGTCAAATTTAAATCTGACAAACAAAATAAAATGATTTAAATCAATTATACGTAACAATATACTGAGGCAGCCAACATAGTCAAGCCTGGAAGGTAGTGAACCCACAATCATGAGATTACATGTCTGATGTTTTCCAGCTGAGTTCCATGGCTTCCTTAAAATAGTTTGATAGCGTTTAGGTGATTTAATCGCCAAAAATATATTGGTGTCTGATATAATATTTGCATTTTGAATAAACAAAATTAATATTGCTGCATTCAAGGTTGGTGCTTGATATTATACAAAAAGAAAGTTAGTATTCAATAAATTTGTTTTGAATGCTGGGGAAATACATCACTTTTTATCACTGAAGCAGATATCCTACTCTGGTGTACCATGACTTCCGTTTCCAAGTTCTTACAGAAGATATGCATCCTGTGCAGGTAAGTTTTTCTTGCCTGGATTTGACCAGGCTTTTTTTTGTATTTGAAATAGTTTTGAATATTTTGAAATGCTACAGGAAACCTGCAAAGAAACCCATTAAACTTGAACAAAATCAACAAATCAGCATTTCTAATTTGAGGACGCATTTTACTTAAGTAGGTCATTAAAGCAATGTGGAAAAACACCCATAGAATATATTCCAATTCTTGTATTAGTCCATTCCATGACCATTAAGAGTTATCAAAACCAAAGAATGTATCACTGAGTATTAAGGAAAGTTTCTAATTTGTGTTATAAAAAAATTGGAACTAAAGATTTGAGGTGGAAAATTCATTTATTTGACATTGTGTTCTTTTGACAATACTTCTGATCTAAGAGTATTCATTGCCAAGACCTTAGGATGCTTGGAATATGCTCTTGTTGTTGTAGGTTTTAACGCCATTTTCAGTATACAATTGGCTATACATGGCGGCTAGTATTAATGGTGGAGGAGGAACCCGGGAAAGAACCACCAACCCACAAGAAGCTACTGGCAAGCTTTCTCACATACCCATATTGGCCGAATTTGAGACTCGAACCCACCACACAGAGATGAGATGACAGTGATCCGTAATGGAGAGCACTTTAGACCACTCAGCCACTCAGCGCCCCTGCTCTTATTGTTAAGCTTGTGCTTATTGCATGAAATGTAAGGTAAACTCACTCATTTTGCATTCAGGTATGCATTTTGAGCATTATTATTATTATTATTATTATTATTATTATTATTATTATTATTATTATTATTTAAAAAAGGCCACCAAAAGTGTAATCTTTTACAGACATAAAACAATCACATAAATGAGAATTTTAAGTCAACAAGACTGCATGAGACATAAACTGGTTTTCTAATGATAAGACAAGGAGATCAACAATATAGAGTAGTCAATTTTGCAAAATGAGCAGGTGGAATGAATAGACAAAACATATCATTAGTAAATATTTTCCAGACATTCATAACGTGAGATGGGATTATTATCAGGCATGGTTCTCTCACTGGGTAAATATGGTACATGTAGGTCAGATGAACCAGTAGTCTAGATGGACAAGATTGGAATAAAGTTATGTTCTGCTTTGGTCTTAATACAGCACGCTCTCACTATAAGGCTGACAATATCGTTGTTCACATTTCATTTTAAGTAGTGAAATAGTATGCACTTGATATGTATTGGTCTCACTACAAGGCAGTATAATCCATGTTTCCCATGTACAGCATTATAACGAGGGAGTAATCTGTTGATTTTTGTAAATTATTTTCTTTACAGATTTAGTTGGATACATTGGGATTGATATTCTTGACTGGCTGTCTTTTGACAGTATGTCATTACAGTAATTGTCAGCTATCTGAATATCAGCTATCTTGATATACAGTTCATTGTGCATTAAATTATCTAGACCAGGGGTCTCAAACATGCAGCACATTGATACACAGTTCATTGTACATTAAATTATCTAGACCAGAGGTCTCAAACATGCAGCACATTGATACACAGTTCATTGTGCATTAAATTATCTAGACCAGAGGTCTCAAACATGCAGCACATTGATACACAGTTCATTGTGCATTAAATTATTTGGACCAGAGGTCTCAAACATGCAGTCCATTGATACATAATTCATCGTGCATTAAATTATGTAGACCAGGGGTCTCAAACATGTGGCCCACAAATCCATATCATGTGGCCCACTAAGCCATTTAGAGAGAGAGAGAGAGAGAGAGAGAGAGAGAGAGAGAGAGAGACTTAATGGACTGAATACGTATATAAAACAGGTGGAGAAGTATCACAATTACGATTGAATCAATTTTACATGGATTTTTCTACTTTTAACGTGTACTTCTTTCATTTTTATATAATTTATGACGGCATACTTCTAGCTGTGCATAAATCTATAACCTAGTGAACGAAAATCCATTCTTCTCAAGTCTTCGCAAAAGAACGACGAACAAGATGAGCCATTTCCCAGTAGGATTTGGTATCATGGGGGTAATTCACAATTAGATTTAAAACAGATCTTTAACTGTCTTATGCGAAGATCTGATAGCGACCTCTTAGGGGTCATGTTCTGGTGACATATGTTATTACTACAGTTGCTAATTTTATCAGCTAGTCAGATGAAGTCTAGATCTTCGCGGTTGGGAGACTGAGCAGTGTGGCTGAAGAGCGTCAATGTGTGTCTAACGATTTAATTCACTTTCAGATTTCTGAAAGCTGCGTTTTCATTGGCTGGTTCAATGGTCAGCATAACATGACCCTTAAGCGGGCGCTGTCAGATCTTCACCTAGGGCAGTGGAAATCAAAATTTGGCCGCCACACCGAATGTTCTTCCTTGATAAAGGTTAAACCAATTTTGTCTCTGACATCGTAGAGCATTTTCATGTTGCTCGTTATCCACAATTAATATATTCTTCATATTGCTTAAACTTCGGGATTGTATTATCTTTGTTAGTTTTGGATACTTTTCAATATATTTTAATGCTACTTTGGCCTATATCTTCAATAACTGAATGAAAAAGTCTTTCGACGTGTGCATTATTACTGCTTGTCTTCTTTATATCAGTCCGATTAATAATTAATTAGATGAAGAGATAAATAATTGACAGTCCCCGCCCAAAACGACAGGCCTCCCAAAAGACGGTTTGAGGTATTTACTATAGAAAATGAATTAGATTCAGTCTTAAAGTTGCTTCAAAAACGCAGCAGAGTGATGATGCGATAAAATAGGGTATTGCATGGATTTTTAGTCATTACCAGCATGAATATAGATATTAATAAAATACGTTATTGGTCTCACCTCCGTAAGCATACTCACTCTCTCTCTCTCTCTCTCTCTCTCTCTCTCTCTCTCTCTCTCTCTCTCACACACACACACACACTGTTGGTATACCATTTTGTGATCTACCCACGAAGCATTAATACGCATATAAAAATATTGGGTCAACTATTTTGTCTATTCAGTATTGTAAACGAATAATACAACATCGATTGATGCTGCCAAACCAGAGAAGGAAGCACCGCTTTTGACTGGCTTGAAGGCATTTAGATCCGTCGCGAAACCATAAGGTACATATGTATGAAAGAAAAACCTCACTAATATTATCGAACCTCCTGGGCTAATAAAGGAAAACGCATTTGCATCATTATGTTTGACACGGTCAGGCAGAAATTACACTTCTTATTAGATATAGGTAAATACGGTAAGACTTCTTAAGTATACTAGTATCGAAACGTGCATACTGTGGTTTCATATTGCGACACGAATTGTTTTCTTGTAAAGCGCAGCCTATAGAATGCAAAAAGTCATTAATTCTCTTTATATGAAGTAGAAACCTTAGCAACAGTGAGGAAAGTTACTGCAGTAGTTATAGAAAGATTTTTTTTAATACTAGATACAAGATTATATACAGCATATATTGCATCAGGTTTTTTTAAAATAGGAAAAGTGATGAAATCGACGAAATTACGCGAACGAATAATATCAGAATTTTAAAAGCTTTCAGGTTTTTATTTCAAGAAACAAAATATGATGCAGCAAAACATATTTATATGTGAGAATTACCAGTCCCAAATATTCTCCCTATAAAACGAATTGTATACGAGTTGAAAAATAAAGAAAACACGAATTGATTAAGTTAAAACTACAAAAATTAAATTCAACATCACTGGAAAGGAAACTGTCATTGCGGCTATTATTGACGTGGGGCCTGTCGGAGATATTGGTTTGTGCCTGGATATATATATATATATATATATATATATATATATATATATATATATATATATATATATATATATATATATATATATATGTGTGTGTGTGTGTGTGTGTGTGTGTGTGTGTGTGTGTGTGTGCTTGGATTGGGGGCTGGACTAGGTGCTGTTTGTGTTTGAAATGTCGGAGATTTCAGGTGTTACTGCAGGAAGAATTCTCACCAACGATGTATATATTGTTTCTGGAAATCATCGCAAAAGTAGTATATATAAAATGTAAGGAGATGACGTATGCTGTAGCCTGTATATCGCTGAAGTGTTAACTAATTTTTGCTGAACCATTAAAAGAAAAAAATCCGGTGTTTGAATTCCGAAATAAAAATTCAATGGACGATCCATTTTTGATCCATTTACTTACAAGCTTTGCTTCAAGTGGAGTCAGTTTTATTTTTTTTAAATCGACAATAGGTGTTATTGCATACACGAAGTAGCATTTTGTGAAACGTGAATCTATTTTCTCTCTTCATGAACGAAATACTTGCACAATCTAGACTTTATGATTCTTTTAAATATTTCCATTGCGTATGATTTTCTGTAATAACAAGTTGACAAATATTTGTTGTTTTTCTTTTCTAGTAAATTCTTAACTTACCTGCTGCAAAACTATTTTCCATCATCAAACTATATATTTTCAAGTTTTTGGTTTTTGAAGGAGTCTATTAAAGTAACATGCAGTATATATCCATTTTTTAAAATACAAAATACTGCTCTAGCGTAATTTAATATATAGTATATCACTGAGAGAATCGATTAATATCCATTGTTGCCATATACAATATCAGAAAATCCGTTGGCCTGAATTATTCATTCGTAAGCACCTAGTGTTAAACTAGACCCTGGCCTTGATTTAAAATTAGTAGCAGCCAAGTAAACTAAGTCCTATTATTATTTTAAAATGATTATTTGTTGTCAAAGTCATGATGGAACTATACGATTTAAGATGTAAACAACGTTTTTAACTCGTTATTAATGTGGGTTTCATATAGCGTGAAACCGAAGCTTTTGTACGTGACTTTAACATATAAACACGCAACTTGGAGAATGTCGAAATTGCGTATTAAAAAAAAATAATACCTTTGTTTTAGGGAACTTTTCGCAGTTTCTGTCTTTTACACTTAGTATCAAGTCGTTTTCTTTTGTTGTAGCCAGTTTTCAAGTTATGTTAATTTTCCTCCATATCATTTGGATTTTAAAAGATTAACTCGTTTCTCTGGAAATATTTGATGTGCTCATACAAAATTCTGGAACAAAGACAGTTTATCCAATAAGAAATAATTCGGATTTCCAACACCGGAGTGTTATTTTTTTGTATTTCAACAAGGAACTGTAGATAAGCACAGTATAGGCCCCATCATACGTCATCGTCTTCCATCTTGGATTTTCCCTCAGGACTCGAAGTTAAATTCATTAGAACATGTCATTACTAAGACTTTTGTAATTTAATTCGTGGATTATTCTTGGACTATTTTGGTATTTTATTCTTAAAACTAAGTTCTTTATCCATTTATCCCTTTTTTTTCTCCAGGGAAATAAATTATTTGTTAAATTTTATGAAATGCGTTGTTTCCACTTTAGCTATGTTACTGTTTATTACAGCCTAAACGAGTAACACACAATTTTGATTCAAATCGGATTAGAAATGTAGTTTCTCCCCATGTTAATAAGCGCAAATTTTGCTTATAATCAAATGCATCATATAGTTTGTTGTTATAAGCATATTTAATAATGTATGACCATGTAATGTCACCTCATTAGTGTGCGTAGATCTTGCTTACTCTCTAACTCGTCCCAGATTTAAATGATGTAAGTGTGTATTCCATGTTTGATCAACATCGAATAGGAAATTGGGTATCCAGAGTGGATCTTGTTCATTTTTTAACAAATCAACTATATATCGATAATATAAGCCATATTTTAAATTGATCAAACTATGGTGCGAAAATGACTTCAAGGATGGTGACATGTTCAGCCAATCAGAGGCAGTCAGCATGCGTGCATCTTGCTCATAACCGAACTTGTCAAAGATCCTCATGAAATAAAGACGTAAGAAGGATTTTATAGAAGTCAGACCATAAATAAACCTATTCACTTCTTCAGTGCACGTAAATAATATTTACATTTGTTCTAAGTTTAAGATATATCATTTGAAAATTTCAAAGAGCACATAAAGTTAGCTGGAAATAATGAAATGAATCAACCACAGCATTGTTGAAATGGAAATGGTAAACGAATTATTTAGCATCATAACAAAGCCAAAGAGCCAGCTAATTATAGACTGTGCAAAACGTCCATTGTTAAGAAATGCATGGAATAAACGAATAGCTGTTAAATTAAAAACGTGTACCTGACTGTGTTGTCATTTATGTAGTTTTGAAGATCAGCATTTATGGGATTGCATAATTTATTTTTAAAATAGATAAAAACTTGAAATGGATCCATGTAAATTAAAGAGTTGAGTTTTTTCTTACGTGTGCCAGAACACTCCTAATCATGATTAGTAGATAGATAAAGAAGAAGGCCGCTTTTTAAAGACCTTTTGATCTCCAAAAGGTCCATTTTGTACATCCCAAAATTGTCTCAAGAAGACAAACTATCTTTATACTTTTGGCACAAATCAGATATGAATTTATTGACACTTAATATATTAACGCCCTCTCTCTCTCTCTCTCTCTCTCTCTTAAAATTGTAACAATGCTATTTTTATACTTATAATGATATATGATGAAAATGTCACTATAGCACACCTCGTGTTTATATACCTCAGTCTGTATGGTGATTGGAAGGGCGATTAGAATGTTTGGTTTGACAGAGGTCCTGAGATAGAATCCCAAAGGAGACATCATATTTCTTTTTTATTGCCTTTTTAACCTATCGCTATCAAGGTGGGTCGTTTTTTCTCTTACGTGACAATCACCAGCGATTTAGTTTTTATTATATGCAAACAAATTGGAGATATAACAGCATTTGTTTTTATTTTTCTTCCATTAATACAATATGGCTACCTATAGATCATTACGTCATCAGCAGCCATATTTGTGGTATTCTGGCAGATTTACCGTTGAGTTTATATTGTGTTTGGAAGATTATTTAAATTCATTTAATCTCAAGATACTGTTGCAAAAAAAATTACATACATAAACAAAAAGCAAATCAGGCTTTCTATTAGTTTCTATATTTGTAATTTATAAGTTTCATTTATTAGTTGTGCTTTGTTCGACGTAGTCTAGTTTGGCGGTCGCATAGAGGGGAAACAGGTTGCCCATCGTCCAGGTAAAATACATGTAGGCAGAATATCGTCTGCTGGTGACCTTATCGGGAAACAAAGCTATTTATGTCAAAAACTCAATCGGTGACGTTTTATCATCAAAGTCATTTTAATTATCTGGAGATAAGGTTAATTAGGTCCAGGTAATTATGGGGTTCCTGATAGATAAACTAGGTTAATTTGAGGTAACTATATTTTACTTGAATTTGTATTACCTTCGCTAGTCATAACGAGGCTTTATTGCATGCAGGATGATGTCGGCATAGTTAGTTTGCTTGATTTTTTTAGTAGGCCTACATTTGATATTACAAAGGTTTTACCTTAGGTCTGACATTCAATTCCCGCGGTTCAATAAGCTTTGCTAACCGAGTTTTAGTTTAGAACTTGTATGTAAATTATACAAATTTTATGTATACATTACTGTTTGGGAAATCCAAATCTTGTGCTCACAGTTTATGTAAATGGGTCTTAATTGAAATTCTTTAACATGCTGTACTGGTTGCTATGAAAATAAGAATTGTACACGTATTCGAAGCAGTAAAATAGAAATGAAATATATATATAAGTTACAGCTATCTCAGGAGATGTTGCAAGTTTTCACGTCCCTTTTTTAAATTGCACTTTTATTATTGTTTAATTAACAATACTTTAAGTTAATTTTCATACTCGTTTGGTTCATTTGCATTTCTTTCCGTTCATTTATTACACATTTTTGTTTATTGTATGAGCTAAACACTAACTTTTGTCTCTTTTTACGTATCGAGTTCTGCAGGTTGAACTTTTCGATGCATTTCGAAAAAGAGCATCATCTTGTTACTTGTTCACTTGACTGGTGCCCAAAAAAGTGTAGCCATCAATGGCATAAAGATTAAGGGCAGGTCGAAAGTAGGTACTCTCTCCTACCAGAAGTCCTTAGAAGTTTAAAGAAGCCAAACTGGACGATCAGGATGGCATTAGGTGGTAAGCAGGATGGAATCATGTCAACTGTTGGGGTAGAGGATTCCAGAATTTCAGTTGGACCTTGGCTTTCATTTAAAGGGCACCAAAGCGAAAGTCTATGTGTATATTTACTCAAATGTAATACCCAATAAACTTACGCAAGAGGAAAACAGATTGTCAAATTTCAAGTGGCAACTGACTGTATGTGTGTGTGTATGTGTGTTTATTTCGGTGGGTGGGTCCGGAAACCCTGGAAACTCGACACTCCCACCCCACCCCGCCGCCGATCCGGTCCAAGTAATACCAATGCGTTACTTTGTAGGCCCAGTCTTTATTAGGGGATAGTGGGTTATATGGGATTTTTAATGTTATTATTATTATTATTATTATTATTATTATTATTATTAACCGTACTTTTGCATATATATTTTAATCGGGCATGTCCGTCCAGTAATGGCTGTGGTAGTGGAATCAAAAGTATAACAGAAAAGTATAAATACTGCGTATACTTTCATATAGTTGCGATGCTTAACAGCCATGTTATTTTAGTGGCGTTCCTATTTTGCTACAGAGAACAGTTTAATGTACAGTTCCAAACTACACCCCCACCCCCTCCCAAAAAGTTTTGTTAAGAATTGCCCCCGTTACAATTAAGTGAAGGTGAAACAATAATTTCAGTTAAAAGCAACAGAGCTCCCGACAGCAGCTTTCGCTTTTCGACAGGGCATTTTTGCCACCTGCAAACCTCGCTCGCGGTGCAGTATAATTTTAGCTGGCTTCAGATAGTTGCTAAACTATCTGTACTTTTGATTGTTGTAGTTGTTGTTGTAGGTTTGACACCATTTTCAGCACACGATAGGCTATACATGCCGGCCAGTATTAATGCTGGAGGAAAAACCCGGGACCCCCCCCCCCCCTAGAAAAAAACACCAACCAACAAGAAGCTACTGGCAAGCTTTCTCACATACCCACACTGGCCGAATCTGAGACTCACACCCACGTAGACAGATGTTTGATGGCAGTGATATGTAACGGAGAGCGCTTTAGACCATTTGGCCACTCGGGGCCCTATGCACATTTAAATCTATTTTTTTTTCTTCAAATATGTACTATTGCACGAAAGCATTACCATTTTGATATTGCAAAGGAAAAAAATATTGTCTTGTTTGGCATGCTGTCCAGTACTGACACGATGTCTTGAAATACAGCTTATGTGAAAACACACATGTACAAACACAGACGGAACACTGAAAAGAAGTTGGTGGTCTCATCCTACAAAATGTGAAACTAAATAACACAACATTATAAGCTTAAAAGGTGGGAAAATACCAGTGTTGCTATCATTCCAAATTAAAATACTCTTACATTCATATCGAAATGGTCATATATAATTCATCCAGTTTTATCATCAACAATTAATTTGAAATTTTCTGGTGCCGCTGTTGGTCTGGTAACCTAAGAACATATTAAGTGCGATTAATGGGTAATTCGGTACTGACTGCAACTGAATGAAAAGAATTTCGTGGAATGCATGACTCGCCGTCTACTCAATTGCATAAACCAAACCCTTGCAACCCCTAGAGTAAGAAAAGAATACATTTGTCTGTGATTAATACTACATAAACAGATCTGAATACACCGATTAAATTTTTATTAAAAAAAGAAACAAATGCAAATATTAACATTTTTAAGCTTTTACCTCAAAAGTTAAATTATTTTCTTGACTGCACATGCAACTATGTTAGAGAAAAGTAACCACAATGCAAAAAGTAAATTAATCTTGATGTCTAACGCTTATGCAAGAACTGTCTGTGTTTGGATTCTGCGTCGCAAGCTGGACAAAAACTAGGTCTGCGTCTTAGCAATGTTGTAGGCACGTGCACGGGTGCTTGCTGATGAAAACAGGAAACCAAACGTAATTATGATATATCTCTATATCTCTTTGGATCACACACTAATAACGTGGAATTGGAATTGGTATACATCTTGATCATCGTAAACAAGCGAGAAGCACCAAATGTAAGAAGAAGGACTTGCCCAAGGATTTCAGTGCCAAAACTAAGAGGATCAGCAATTGTTTAACTATATAGCTGTTGTTAATAACAATCATTCGAAAGACGATCGGATTGCAGCTTGTACTGACGGGAGATCTTGTAAGTATCTTTGCGCAGGCATTACTCATTGGCTAACATTTAGAAGATACACACATAATTAAACATGCATGTGTGCCATTCTCACTGACATTGCAACGTCTTTAGACATAAAACATGCACAATCTTGCATGAACTTTATATATATATATATATATATATATATATATATATATATATATGTGTGTGTGTGTGTGTGTGTGTGTGTGTGTGTGTTTCGCCTGTGAATGACAAGACAGGCATCATTTTCGGGCAACAACGGGGACTGTTGTCGTAAACAATGTTCAGGTACTTGTTTTGTAGTCTTATCATTATATATTTTGTAAAGTGCTTAGAGCATTTAGAGATTAGGCGCTATACAATGTCCTCACTCTATTATTATTCTTCCTGTATTCAAGTTTATAAAAGTCGATTGATTTTAAAAGATTCTATACAATTACTGTATTCTCGGGGCCTCGAGTGGACAAGTGGTCTAAAGCGCTCAACGTTACGGAACACTGCCATCTCACCTCTGTCTGCGTGGGTTCGAGTCTCGGACTTAGCCAATGTTGGTATGTGAGAAAACTTGCGGGTAGCTTCTCGAGGGTCGGTGATTCTTTCCGTGCTTTTCTTCCTCCACCATTTATACTGGTGGCCATGCATTGCTTATCTTGTGCTGAAAATGGCATAACAGTAGAACCTATCACAACAACAACAACGACAACCATATCATCTCCACCTAGATCAGGTGACCCGACACGCCATGGCGTGCGTTTACGGCCCTCCCTTTGTATAACCTAAAAAACCCGCAGCTCATTGCTCTTGGGCAGATTGCCAAAAGGATATGTCTGCCAATGTATTCTAGTAACGGTTACATACATACATACATACATACATACATACATACATACATACATACATACGCACATACATACATACATACATACATACATACATACATACATACATACATACATACATACGCACATGGATCGCCTGCACAAGCAGAGAGGTTGTATGATACAACTCTGTCAAAAAGCGACCGCCTATCGCCTTGTTTAATCGTATGCTTATTAATAATTAGCTTATGTTTGAAGTCAATCTTTAATAATGAATTAGGCGGGATTACATTGTCGAATTTAAAGGTCAAACGAAACACTCAGAAGGAGTTAAATGAAATAGACAAGATTATATTGAGGAGTTAGATGAAACAGCCAGAATTGCGCTTCCTGGTTTAGGGGTCAAATGAAATACAATTACGTTGCCTCATTTAGGGGTCAAATGAAATACAGTTACGTTGCCTCATTTAGGGGTCAAATGGAGTAGTCAGGATTACATTGCATAGCTTAGGATTCAAAAGAAACATTTAAAAATTTATGAGTCTACTGAAACAGTATTGCGTTGCAGCATTCTGGAGTCAAAACAGACAGTCAGAATTTCGTTGCCTCACGGAGGGGTACAATTCAGTTTGTTCTTCTTATATATAATCGATTGTGAGTACCTAAATACACTTAAATATATGTGTATGAGCAAACAACCAAAATAACACTTTTCAGTTACAAAGGGACAATGTCTTCACATAGAACATTTAAAACCAGCATGCTTGATTGGGTATGTTATAAATAACCAATTTAGGGCGATAGCTCATGGATTGATGAACCGAACTGACAGTCACGTATATAAACCAAAGGTGTCTTTTTATAAATACCAAGGGAGCATAGGGCAGAGGATAACATACTGAACAGGTATAAGGTAACATCTGTATATGGTATGTATTTAAATTCATTTTATTCTCTCTCTCTCTCTCTCTCTCTCTCTCTCTCTCTCTCTCTCTCTCTCAATGTTAGCTTTATTTATTAAATGTCGATTTCACAACCAGTTTTGATTTACGATAGACTGTCGACGTCTCAGATGTTGACATAATATGGTCTTAGAGTTGAATGAAACTGGAAAACCCATAAAAACTCGCATACCCTTGATGAGAAACCACTTTTTGTTTCTCGCAAATATCTGAAATTGAAGTTTAACACTGTACCACTGCTTATGATGTGCTCTTTAGTGGTGCATGTGGGTGGGTGGGTTAGTGATGGGTTCGGTTGATAATCTACCTCTATTTTAAAAGTTAAAATAGTTCACATATCAGCAGAAATGGAGAAGGTTGACCATTTTAACCAAAAACATACAAACTTCTCTAAATTACCCGTCGTTGAAAGAATTCAGTGTACACCCATACCCCTCTACTAAGTACATTTCCGAAAAAGGCGGGTTATTGCAAGTATGGATTGCAATATTTGAGGACATTTCCTCAGATGACTTGAGTATATAACTTTGTTGAGTAAAATAACGAGCAAACAAAATTTGCTAAACGTTATTTCTAATACTGTTTCAAATGACAATTGATTAAAATCGAACAGAGAAACTCGAAGATCACGGATTATATTTTTGTTAGTGTTAACTACACGTTTCATGTTTTATGATAAGTTATGAGTTAAAAGTATATTTTGAGAGAAAGCTTGTTCAGATCACCAGCTGTCAGAACTCTTTTAAAAGATGAGAATATACAAAGAAGGTGAAAGCAACACAAAGACACAAAGACAAGATAAGAAAGCTGTTATTTTACAGAAGAAAGAAATAACACCGCTAATACAAAATTGATTTATAGGCTAATGTAATAGTTTAGTTAATGCAATATCTCTATATAATTTAAATGATTGCGTCTCTGCCTCCATCCACAGTCCCATCCCTCCATATATATGAAATAGAAATATAATATGTGAACATCAATGCAAGACAAAATATGCAAGTTGAGTACATAATGTAAAACAAATCCATCCATATTCAGAAACAGGGGAAGATTTTTTATTTATTTTACTTGCTAATTTCCCTGGTATATTTATTATGACTGTTTACTTTTACGACCATATCAAATTAAAATAAATAAATAAATAAATACGACTCTATGGTCTTAATATAACTAATAAGAAAAAAGCGACAACTTTCAAGCTTTGTAAAATTCAACAAATAATTTATTTCCCATTATTACAGAGGGAAAGTTTTTCTTTAAAAAAAAATCTTACAGTACAAATCTTAATGGAAGTTCAACTATACGAAACAATAGAGTTTGGAGAAAACATACTTTTCTTTACCCTTTACTTTACTATCTATATCGTTGGAAGTTATTTTTTAATGAAATTTTAAAATGATGTTTAATAAATTTAGACTGATGATATAGATACACCATGTTTACTATCCTCTTCGAACAAATGAATTGTATGTGTATATTACGCTAATTAATTCAATTATCAGTATAAGGCTTATTAGTTTACGCATCTTTATCACTGATTATAAAAGAAATAGTCTTCATCGGAAACAGCATTTTTAATTTTACCGGAACAAGTCATTTTCTTAATATTCATATAGAACTAAAAATAACTGACATTTTTAAGAGATGGCGATGAAGATCTCTAAAACAATTGTGAGCAAGAAGATGAATGCAAACATCATAAATTAAAAAACAGTATTGCAAACAGAACAAAAAAAAGGAGATAACTGATACAATTTAACAGAAAAGTATCTAGATAAAATGTATGGATTGTTTTGTGTTGTAAATATAAGACTAGTATAATAACAAAGTCATTGTCAGTTTGTTTCCATCAGCATATCTGTTTAGTAAAATTGTTCCAATTGATAATTAAACACTGTATAGACATACTGAAAAGAATATTACAACAATTTCGTTTTTTATCTCAGAGATTAGGATTACATCTATCTGCTTTCATGGCATATGTAAAAAAAAACATGAAAGAGTAAAATAAGGATTAGCAAAGCGAGAGAGAAGTTACGATAATAAGAGAAAGTTGTTGACATCATTGGTTAATTAATACATGTGTAAAGGATCTTTCATAATAAACGCACATTTTCTACTAACAGTTGGAGCAACTCTAACATTATCTTTTGTATATCACGTAGTTAAATGTTAAGAAAAACACGTTAAACAACATAAAAGCAAATATAAACAACTTGCGATGGATAGAAAATGAGTAAGAAAACAAATTTTCGAAATCAAATCGAAGCCAGTCGCAAGTTCTAAAGCATGTAGATACTTATATATTTTTGTAAGCAAGATGTGTACATGCTTTGAAAACCTGTAGGTAAAGCGAGAAAGCTTTAGTAAATGAATGTCAGTTAGAGAATGATCATAATTAATACTTTTACTATACTTCATTACATTTTTCGATTCGTGTAGTGATTACAGCATTCTTTTAAAGAGGTAAGCGTCCATAGATTCACCAAATAACACAAGGTTTAGAAGAGAGATCATTAAGTTGAGTATTCCAGTCACTTTATGATTATCTGATAGCACTAAGTTTACTACTAAAATAGACAAGTAAAGCAATTACTTATTGGATCTAAGACATATAAGGTATTATTTATACAAATAAGGAACAAGGACTACAAAGACAGCAAACTAGTGCTTGAAAAAGAAACACGTTGATAAATCGCTAGTTCTAGGAAACAAGTTTTGTAAAGTTTTATATGGACATAACGGTGAAAGTTAAATTCGAGAACAAAACTTATATTTAAAACTGACAGCAGAGTATTTAAATCGTCAGTTGATTAAAAAGAATATATTTCTTTTTTGACTTATTACAATATTCAAAAGGATTAAGAAGAACCATTCTATTCTATTATTGACAAAAGTGAAACATAATTAAATTAGATTCTAGATTGATTCTATAATTCTTAAATGCATGCGACATCAGTCAGATAAGGAATATTTTTTTAAAATTAATAATAATGAAGAAAGTGTTGATATTTAGTGCTTAAGGGACAACTCGAATGTTGTGGTAACTGGAAATGATAAGTAGAAATCGTATATTGTTTACTTAAAAAAAACAATACCGCACTCGAAAATACTTGATTTTATGCTAAAATAGCTGTCATTTACAACGGAAAGAGCTAATCAACGTGTTTAATGTTAATTTAATTTGATGTCAGAGGAAGTATCAATAGGTCGTGTCATTAAATAACGATGGCAACCGCGTCACCTATGATGTGTCTTCAATTGTAAACGCCTTAGCATTCACCGAAAGTATATCTCTATTTCAAATATTTCAAACATCATGAGGGCATAAAGTACAAAATATAAGTAGAGCAAAATTACTTAAGTGAATGAAAGACTGAGAGCAGCAAGGGGTGGTCACTCCGAACTTAATTTTTTTTCGAGTCTTCATGACTTTATTTTTCTGATTATCTCAGAGAGTGAAACAACTTCCCCCCGCCCCCAACCTCTGAATAGTTCACATTCATAGACAGCTCAAACTCAGTGGTTTTTACTAACCTTCTTATAAACAGATGATTTATGAATATTTATGCATTGGTTTGCAGTGGGACCTAGTATTTATATTGGACAAAGGTATATGTGAGAAAAGCTAATGAGATAATGAGCTTTGCAGATAAATAAATAACAACTACCGAAAATATTTAACTTTTCACAAACGAAAAACAAAACACCACATAGTGTAGAACATCGTAATCCCACTCAGCATTAGATTACATACATTCCTTGTAGTATTAAATCTGGAAACCTTTTCATGTAGCCGCGGGGCCCCGGGGGGTCCGAGTGGTCTAAATCGCTCACCGTTACGGATCTATGCCATCTTACCTCCGTCTGCGTTGGTTCGAGTCTCGGACACAGCCAATTTGGGTATGTGAGAAAGCTTGTCAGTAACTTCTCGTGGGTCTGTGGTTCTTTCAGGGGTTTACTCGGGTTCTTCTTCAACCATTTATACTGACCGCCATGTGTAGCATATCTTGTGCTGGAATATGGCGTTAAACACAACAACAACATGTAGCAGTGCGCAAGTTAGGGCCTAGTAATATTAAACCTGAAAAACCTTTACCTATAGCAGTGTTCAGATCAATGCCTAGTAGTGTTCAACTTGAGTTTTTTTTAATACATGTAACAGTGCAGAGATTATGGCCTAGTAATGCCAAGACCAATGCCTTGTAGTGTTAAACCTGAGTTATATATATATATATATATATATATATATATATATATATATATATATATATATATATATATATATATATATATATATATATACATGTAAAAGTGCAGATATTATGGCCTAGTAATGCCGAGATCAATGCCTAGTAGTATTAAACCTGAAAATCTTTTACATGTAACAGTGCGAAGATTATGGCCTAGTAATGGTAACCTGCAAAACATTAACCTGCAGCAGTGATCAGATCAATGCCTTGTAGTGTCACACTTGAGTTTTTTGTATACATGTAACAGTGCAGAGATTATGGCTTAGTAATGCCGAGACCAATCCCTAGTAGTATTAAACCTGAAAATCATTTACATGTAACAGTGCAGAGATTATCGCCTAATAATGGTAAACATGCAAAACCTTTAGATGTGTGTTACGTGTTTAGGCTCTAATAAACAGTAACATAGAAAAAGTAAAAACAGTAAGCTTTGAAAAATTTAACATATAATTTATTTCCCTGGAAATATATTCTAGAAATGGGGAAAAAAACATACAGTTTTAAGAATCAAACCCAAAAAATAATCCAAGAATAATCCATGAATTAATTTACAAAAGTCTCAGTAATGAAATATTCTAACAGATTCAAGTTCGAGTCCTGTTGGAAAATCAAAGATGAAAGACGATAACGTATGTTGAAGTATGTTTTGTGCTTATCTAAGGTTCATGGTAGAAACACAATATTTAACACTCCGGTCTTGGAAATCTAAAAAACATTTTGATAAACTGTCTTTGTCCAAGAATTCTGTATGAGCACATCAAAGATTCCCAGACATACAAATTAATCATTTAAAATCCAACTGGTCTGAAGAAAAATTAACATGGATTTAAAAACTGGCTACCACAAAAGAAAATGACTTAACGTCAGATATAAAAGCCCAAAACTAACTATATTTCACTAAAAGAATGATTATATCGTATTCTAGTACGCAGTTTAGAAACAATCCCCAAATTGCGAAATCAATAAAGGGGAGGGGGGAGAGTAACGTGATCGTTTGTATCGCGTACTCTTAACATGTCCATGACGAGAACCAATCATTTTATTTTAATAATAAAAAGTTGTTTACTTCTTAATTCACTTGTCCCATCTTAACCTTGACAACAACTAATCATTTTAAAATTAAAATAAAACCTGTTTACGTGGTATCCACTAACCTTAAATCAAGGTCAGGTACTAGGTCAACATTACTTGTCTACCATAGATCAATTCAGGCCAACCGATATTCTGAGAGAAAAAAATAATCATCTTGAGTGAATAAATTTACATTATAATAGCATGTAATGAAAATTAATAAAGTGTTCAAAACTGAAAAACATAAAATTAAGTATTTGTTAAATCAGTGCCGAAATTATGGCCTAACAGTATGAAAACCTGGAAATCCTTTACGTGTAACAGTGCAGAGATTAGGGCCAAATACTGCCGAGATTGAAGCCTAGTAGTATTAAACCTGAAAACCCTTTTCATTTAGCAGTCCACAGGTACTTTTTAAATATATTTTTTTCTTTCTATTTGTTGTGAAGTTCAAAGAAGATACTAATATAAAATTATATTACAAAAGACAAATTAAGACAAATTAAGAATATGAAATAGGATTGGCAAATGCATATAACACTTTAAACTAAATCGGTTCAATTGACACTGTCTAGCTTTGTCCATTATATAATGGTGTTCGTTCTCAATACTGAGATTTGGGATTATATTAGAGAATGCATCTGGAGTGGTAGATGTTGCTAACCATGATACTGAATAGGAAAATATTCGCCGTCAGTATGATTCAATTTCATCGGATATAATGACTAACTTTAATAATGAAAAGTACAGGTATATGATTCCTTTTTGTGATTACGTTGTAAGAGTGTTAATGGTAGATGTACTTCCTAATATAGCCTTATAAAATATTAGAACTAATTCGCTGAGAATGAGATTGGAAGAAGATTTGATCATGTGTAAAAAATAACAAAAATATTTTTATTTTTTTTAAAAGACGGGGAAGTTGATCATCGAGAAGTATTTCAGTTCAGCAATAGAAAACATAATGATCAATGTCGAAGGATTATCAAACTTTTTTCATTCACAAGATGTATTTTAATGAAGTTAAAGTATGTATTTCATGATCAAATAAAAAAAACGCACAGATTAGTAAAATAACTGTTAATAGTTGGATTTTTTTATATGCTGATCAACGTTGTTTGTGGTTGGATCTAAAAAGCAGACATGATAATAGATTCAATAATATAGAAACAAAAATGAGAACATAGACACATACATGTCTATTTTGTCTAATTATTTCCTTTCCGATTCAGAATAAGCAGTAAAAGCTACAAGGCTCTAATTTATTTTTAGTGTCACTAAATACATTAATGATAACTTTCGGGTATATGGAAACCCACGTCGTCGTCATATATACCATCCTCCCATTCTAGAATGTTCTAGAGTATGTGCGGCATAGACCCAGTCTGATTCCATATCAATGGTTCATGTACAGTAATGGTCTTATTTTTTGCTGGACGACATATTGAGTCGAGATGGAAAAACTGACGTTCTAGGAAGAAGTACATGCTGGTGATAGTTATCGCTGTTCATAAATTCATAATATCAATTCCTCTTATTCAGCGAGCTCTTTCCTAAATTCGTTAGCTTTCTAAAACAGTTCCTTGCGATAGCTTGCTGTTTACCTTTGTTAAACGCACGGTGAGCCACTGACCCTCCCTGCCTCTTGTAAGTTCGAGGAATTCTTTTGTAAGAATTAAAGCTTACCGTCTAAGTAACGTTAATATTGCCATTCGTTTTCATTTATGTGTTTACTTTATGGTTAGGTTTCCTGTTTAGTCTAATAATTATTTAAACTGTTAGGCTTTATAATACAGTATTTAAATCTCAGTTGCTTAGTAGAGACTGCAAGTTTTTGTTAATATTTATATTAATAATTAATAACTTTCTAAATCATACTATTACACATCAAAGTAGATTTTTGTGCGCAAGACGTGTACATACAGACGGCTGTATGGTATATTGTCTCTGGCAGATCATATTTGGGAAATGGGCCAAAAAGAGAGAGAGAGAGAGAGAGAGAGAGAGAGAGAGAGAGAGAGAGAGAGAATCACTAAGGTCCCATTCACTCATTCAGACATCACCAGATATTTCTATAAAAAAAAAAAAAACCTTAGTCAAAGATCAGGAATTTACTAGTCAAAATAAAGGATGGATAGTTACCCCATTTAGTGTCCCCGGTAACGGCTGCGATTTGTGCCGGTCAGGACAAAATCAAAGCTTATTTTTCCCAATTTTTTTATATAATGCAGGATTGAACTTCCTTGTCTACCTGGGACGATAGTGTATAATATGCAATATGAATGGGCTAACTGACGATGTTCAAATAGGAATGGACTAACTGACGATGTTCAGATAGTGTATAATATGCAGTATGAATGGATTAACTGACGATGTTTAAATAGTGTATAATATGCAGTATGAATGGATTAACTGACGATGATCAGATAGTGTATAATATGCAGTATGAATGGATTAACTGACGATGTTCAGATAGTGTATAATATGCAGTATGAATGGATTAACTGACGATGTTCAAATAGTGTATAATATGCAGTAAGAATGGACGATCTGATGATTCTTTCTTCGGTGTCCAAGCAATCGCTTTCAAATCATGGACGATATCAAGGGGAACATTATTTTCACCAACAAAAGCTTCTTTACTGCACGCCGGACGAAATTAAGCGTGTTTTTGGCTTGGGCATACTGCATATGGTTGAATCGTTCCGCAATGGCCTGGTTGAGATTAAAAACAACGAATCCGAACATGATGTTTTGTCAGCTTCGGCTCTGGGCGTTGATCCACCTGCAGAAGTCCTGGCTATGTCAACGATCCACGTGTGTAAATACTCTTGCGAACAGTTGTATATCGCTGATAGTTTCGATCCCTGTGTTTTGCTGAAACATCGCCTCCAAGTACAATCTTATGCTTCATGCTTGCTTTGACAAACGATTTGACAATTCTTTCTCCGGCAGCTGGTCGCACGACCATATTTTATATCATGAATGAGGTCCACTTCAGCGCATTGACATGCAGAAAGATCATCAGATATTTTCTACACGAGATCCTGCCGATAATTTCCGCTCTAACGTTATTATTACAAGAAATGTAATCGACCCTCAATGTTACCGATGCAAAATTATACTCGAAACGGAATAACTGCGAGATGAAATCACCAAGAGCACTGCCGTGCTGACGAAATACAAACGTGTGTGTGTGTGTGTTGTCGCAGACGCTATTTGTGGACTCGACGATGCTACAACCGCTGACCCTCGAATCGTGACTGCGTCGTCTATCATAGGCACCCCACTCTCTGACGCTACACCCCAACACGAATGTCCAAGTATAAAAAAATGAGGTGGCAAGGGTCAGAGGAAACTCGGACTATCGCAGACGATGCTAACAAAATAATTTCGTTACGGCTACATACTAATAAAGTATGCATTTCGAAATTCTCTTTACCTGCAAAATAGTCGCAATGCAGTTGCAAACTCAACAAGGTAATCGCTGAAGATATAATACTCGACATGGCGGCATTTGAGATTGTGCTAGTCGAAACCTTTCGACGACTCAACGAATAAATACGAAGCAGGGGCGCTAACGTGGTGACAAAGACTGATAAAGGCAGTTAATTAGCATTAATAATTAATCAAGTTAACAACGATCTCTCTCAGAAATTTTGCGCCAGTTATCAACTACCTATGAATATTTTGGTTACCTTTCCTTTGTTACATCATTGGTCTTGAGTAAAGCTCTTTACATAGACAATCCCAATGTACAGTTGAGCCATCTGGAGAGAATGGAAGATTTACTGACCGTCAAAACCGAAGAAATTGACAACATGCAAAAACTACACAATTTTTTATACTGAAGATTTTGTAACGGATATGCTCCAACGAGCGTGTGCAAGTTTACATTTCATAAAAAGCAAATATTATCACATTTTACGAATAATTTTACTTGATTAAAATTGCAATCATTGCATGTATTAGATTGAATTTATCAATATATCACAAATAGCAGTAAAGGAGTAATGTATGTGGAACTATTTTGTTAGACTCTTCACATATTTGGGAATGAATACACGGACATATGTACGGCATGAACTTCACTCGTACTATCGCGCGTGATTATGTTTCACTTACCATTGACCTGTGTAGGAACTTATATAGAGAGCATAAATGTGTCATCCAACATTATATCTTGATTTAAAGTCTTCGGCATCATCGTTTACTTTCTACTTCAAATGTAACCCTTTAGATGGACTTCTTGATAATAAAAAATGTAATTTTTTAAAATACCAATAACGTTTCAAGGGGAGAGCTGGTGCAATATTGTACCATTTCAGGCTTTGTTTTAACAAGTACGATGACAATATTTACCATAAATTATCCACAAAGCGAATTTAATATGACAAGCGATTTTAACGATTTTCTGGTAAACAGTACTTGTTTAATTATAGGATTGCATTAAATCCAATTTATATCTTAAAATTAATTTGATTTGGATTATATATATATATATATATATATATATATATATATATATATATATATATATATATATATATATATATATATAGATAGATAGATAGATAGATAGATAGATATGAGCAATTGAATTTATGGTATCATACGGTAGAATTGTATGCTGTTACGTATATGGGCTTATATTTAAGTATCAAGGTAAACCCAACCAGCATTCAATTTCCAAAACTTAAATTTATTTAAATACATTATAAGATCAAACAATGTGATATAATTAAAAATAAGGTACAGTATATGAATTCCTAGAAAATTATCATAAATTGTTGTCAGTTTCACACTATTCTGGAAACTATCAAAAAGTATTCTGAATGAAGGTTCTATTATGTGTATAGGCTAATGTGCTAGCATCAATGAAGCAGCAGGGAGGGTTTACCCACCATTTTTTTTTCAGCCCTTATTTTGTCAAAATAACGGTTTATAGTAATTTAACAATATAGCTGTTATTTTATCAAAATAACATTTATAAAATTTTAGGTTTTTTCATTCAGAGATGTGAAATCCTAAGGATTTCCAATCGCAGATTTTCCTAATTAATATTATACGTGTTAATATATGGCAAATATCGGAGAGGCACAGATTACTAGATTAACCAGAGAGAGGTTGTCTTCTATTAAGAAATTTCTTCCGGTGAGGGATCTTTTAGAGATAATCTCCAAGCAAGACAACAACAGCGACTTGATTTTACCGCTGATACTGAACAATTATTTAAGCCGATAGCTACGCCTATTGAAAAGGTCGCTACTGCTACTTAAAAAATAGCAAAACAAACAAAACCGCTTGCGGTTAATACAGTAGCAGCTGCACAACCTCAACCTGCACAACTGAACAAGGTGATATTGTAAAACCTCCTGAGGAAATTGTTAGCGAAATATTATCCTTCAATGATAAATTTCTTCCGGATAAATTTGATGAAATAAAAAATATGAAATTTAATACTAATGAAGAATTAGCTAATTTTTTCGTTAGGAGTTTCCCGGATTTCTCCAATTACCAGAAAGATCAAAACTGTTATATATCGAGAAACTTTCTTTGGGTGCAACGGGTACAACAACGGGTAAGGGATATTCTAGCGGTGGTAATTTTGCTCCTTGTTCGCGAAGTTTTCTTGTTGATATATCACGATTGGAGGTTCTCATCGGGGGAAAACGGGCTGGAAATAATTCCCCGGAGATAATTAATGAAGCAGCTGATATCTGCCAGCGGTTATGTCAAGGTGGTTTCATGGATATTGGTTTATATCGCGGTTTCATCGATGAAATAATTGATGATGATCATAGTGACTAATGTCACCGCATTTGATAAATAGCATCAAAATAAAATATATCGTAACAAACCAACCAGATTTTACGTCATGAACTTGAGACTACCCGTATATAAAGTATATCACGGAGATGGTTTTGGTAATGTCGTCTCGGGGTTGTTCACTAGAATTACTCCAAAGATTATCCCCGTTGGAAAAGAACTAGCATCAAAGGCTATTGGCGCTATTGGTAGTAGGGCTGTCAGCGCAGTTGGTGATATAGCTGGTAGCGCGTTTAATGCCGTCAAGGAAAAGCTTATGTCGTTATTTCGAAGAAAACAAAAACCAGTAAAATTGCCGTCTACGGAATTAATGCCACCTCGGGAGAGTAAAGAAATAAATAATATAGTTGCTCAGAAGTTGGCCACGTTGGAAAATTCTTTACATGTAAAGGATTTTAATGATGATGCCGACATAAATATTTTTGCTAGTTTGATCGCTGGTTCCGGTCTTAAGAGATTATGATTTAGATCAGCGGATATATAATAAAATGTTCCAGTCGATTTCCGATGATGCTTTTGATATGGATGTACCGCGATATGATTCTTTACGCGATTTTCAATTTTTCTCGTATAACGCGATAGATCCCAATGCTAGATCACGAATTGAACTTCGATTTGATGATACCTGTAAATATTTCTTGCCATGTGAAGCTTTCCTCGAGGTGGAGGGGCAACTAGTACAAAATATTGCGGTTAATACACCTTATCCTAACCTTTCAACGACCCCGATCGGTTTTGTCAACAATGATATAATGGCGTTATTTAGTAGCGTGCAGTATTTGATTAATTCTAACAGAATAGAATCTATCGATAATGACGTTGATGTCGCAACCTTGATACTAGGACTAGCGAGATACTCCGATGATTTTATCCGATCTGCCGGTCATTCAGTGATGTTTGCACAGGATCTCATTGATCACCCTGATATTAATCAATTTAATATGCTAAGAGCACAACGAGCTACTGTATCTAATCCACAACCAGATGGATATCAAGCTAGACCGGCTGCTGCTTTTGATATAATCAGGAGTATTAATAATAGTTTTAATCTAGGATTTTATAATGGAAAAAATATGTTAAACCGTGATGGAAAATTTTCATGTGCGATTCCTCTTTCTCATATTTTTGGATATTGTAGAGATGTTAGAAAGGTTATTTTTGGATCTAGTCAAACCGTTGTGCTTATGAGAAAATCAAATGATGATGATCCTATTTGGCACTGTGCTGATGTTGATGATGGTAAAATACTTCTATCCAAGTTGGCGCTATGGATGCCAATAATGACTCCTTCGTTGACTATAGAAACGCGTTTGTTATCTTTTTATGGATCACAGAGGAAAATCACTATTGTCATGGTTGGATGTTACAACAGCTACTCAGTCGAGTCGTATTGTTGGATATATAATATTATTATTATATCATTATTATGTATTGTATTGTATATATATATATATATATATATATATATATATATATATATATATATATATATATATATATATATATATATATATATATATATATATATATATATATATATATATATATATATATTGGATGTTACAACGGCTACTGCTACAAATACCGCTCCTGTGACGTTTACTTGGCAGGTCGCGTTAACAAAAAATATTTCCGCGCCTAGACATATTTTTTTCGCGCTACAAAGTAAAAATCGAGTAGAAGGAGAACATAAACAGCTGCGTAGTCATATGATATTTGATAAATTGAATGTCAGTGAGGTATCATTGCGAATAAGTAATCAACAGGAGCCCGCTGAAAATCTTTTGATCGATTATCCTAATAACCAAATAGGTCGTGTGTATCATCGTTTGTGGTCTTATATGGGACGCGATCAAAATATTGATACCGGATTACAAATATCAAAATTGAATTTCCAAAATTTATATCCGATCTATTATTTTTCATTGCAGCAATTTTATTTATCTAAGCACTCCGTCGTCCATATAAAATTTCAGGCTGGTATAGGAGAACTTACTATTATCTCAGCGCCGAATGTAAATCCGGTTGTACGCGGGCCATATAGAGTAATCGCTGTTATTCTTAGCAAAAAGACGATGACACTCGAAGGTGGTGGTGTAAAAACGAGGGTAATTGATGCACCAGTGGAAAATATGTAACAATTAGATGCTCTGTTATATAAAAATGTCGTATAGTCATGTTAATGTTAACTTGACACCTGGTCAGATAAAGAAACTACAATCGAAAACATCTGCTGCGTGCGGAGGAAAGATAACTTTGAGAAGTGAACAGATAGCTAACGAAGTACCAAATAAACTATCTCTGACGAAAACTCAGCTTAAACATTTTAATAATGCTAAAAAGGCTGGTACAGGAGTACAATTGGCGTTTTCATCTGCTGCAATTTCCAATATGATCGAATCCGGTGGATTTTTCCTTAGCATTCCTATTCTCGCGGCACTTGGAACCGGTGTGCTTTCTGGTGTTGCTGGTTGGGGTGTAAGTAAATTTCTAGATAAAGTTACCGGGCATGGATATAAAAAAAAGGAAAAGGCTTTCGAGTACCAGGCAGCCGATTCACCAGATACATACTCATTGGACATTAACATCATCGATTGTTCCGATTTCAAATTTTGATTTAATCGCCGCGGTGAAAAAATTCCCCGATAAAACATTTCAGAGGTGTTTTTATGAGAGATCAATTACGTAAACAACCACGAATACCTGAAACGGGTATAATTAATCTCGATGATAACACTGGACCCAAAACACAATGGGTAGCTTATGCGATACATCCTAAATCAATTATTTATTTTGACTCGTATGGACTAGCACCACCAAACAAATTTCTTAAATACGTAACACAATTAAATATACCTATTTTGTATTCAACGTTGCCCACACAGACATTAACTGCTCCTCCGATATGCGGCCGAGAGGGTCTTAACCTATTAACGGCGGTTTCAATATCTCCTAATCTACCTCATAAA
This sequence comes from Unio pictorum, assembly GCA_030141615.1. NCBI lineage: Eukaryota > Metazoa > Mollusca > Bivalvia > Unionida > Unionidae > Unio > Unio pictorum. The sequence goes on from JARLTB010000179.1 coordinate 750,745, forward strand.
GCTGTACACGATTATACCAGCTTTTTAAAGAGAGATCATATAACATAACATGGTAGATATCTGGGGAAGATCATTACCGCGTATACCAAAACCCGTTGGTATTTCTCTCGAACGAGTAAATAGACTCATATCGAGAGCTATCACAGACAGATTAACAGCACTCGGTGATAATTTTATATTATCGACGGATTCGTTAAAAATACTCAGTGATGAATTTAACGCTCATGTGAATCAATTTGCGGGGGTACAAAAAGCCGTTGCAAAAGTCCAACTGCCTATTTTCAATTTCTTTGGGATTCCACCGGTGACCACGCCGAAACTCGCAGAGATAAAATTCGCCATTGATAATCTAACAAACCTTCGATCATTGTATGAAGATCACGAAAAAGAATATTTAAATTTTAGTGAAAATGTTGTTGATAATTTCTTTGGATTTCTACCGGTGACTGCGCCAAAACTCTTACAGATAAAAGCAGCCATCAATGAATTAGCAACGTTACAATCAACGTATGAAGACCACGTAAAACAATTTATAACTTTTAGTAGAAACATCATTTGTAAGTTCTTTGGTGGTTCCATAGACAGCATCGATGTAAAACTCCCGGATATAAAAGCATCCATCGACGAGATCAAGAAAACTCACGAGGCCATCAAAGACGATTTTCCGAGGATGATAACCACACTCGATAAAACAAAAATTCCTCATTCGCTTGGACACCAACAACTAACACGTTAGATATCACCACGACCGTCAAAGGAATTTACAGATTAACATTGGTATCTCCGATCCAGTTTAGTATTTCATCGACGAGTTCATCCGGAGTTAATAATTCAGTATCAATGATCATCAAAAAGGACTCAACGGAACGATTCACGATAACAACCCTTGACATAAATCAAGTTAGGGTGTCAATAACATGGTACGTAGAATTTGTAGCGGATTTGAGTAAGCAACTTAATTGAATTCGTCGCTGTTTAATAATGACATCACCTCAACAATATCGATATGATCAGGTTATTCAACAACAAGCTAAGCTAAAGTCCCTCTCCGAGGAATACCAAACAAAAATTTTTAAAAAAATCGACGAAAGATTACCGTCGTTGATGTAACCGTGTATTCGGTTTCAGGTGTAGTCACCGGAGCAGGAATACTACTTTCTTTGGTGATAATGATCGCTCCGGTCGCTATTCCAATCTGTGTGGGCGCGGCAACAACCATCGCGAGGACAATTTCCATAATAAAAAAATATCGTGTAGTCAGCGTAAACTGCAAGACTACATCATTAAATTCCATACGGTATCAATCGCGGACTCGCAATTATCCGCGATGATATCATCGTCGCTCGACGACACAACAATATCCGATAGCGAGTTCTCCGCGATGGTCCACATTTATAACTCCGCGATGTCAAAATTAGAAATACGCGTAACAGATAATGACATCGCAAGAATTACTTCAACGAATAGCGGAGAACACCGCTCCGGGGAAAACAACAATGATATGAATGGTGTCAAGGAAACCGGAATTCACTGTTGAATTTCCAACTCCGATTCCAGCAAAAGAAATCGCGTTAACTCAAATTCGAGTACACTATGCCTGACCTAATGTTATATCGGAACCATTTGGGAAGAAACCACCCAATGACAGTTTTGTTTTTTCGTATAAAAATAAAACTGACGGAACTCCTGATTGGCAAACTATATATATTCCAAGGGGAATTTATGATATCGAAAATATCAATGCGGATATTCAGCGTAGAATAGGACTAATCACCGGGAGAAAAAGAAGATGAAGAATATCCCATCCAGATAACTGCCCATGAACCGTTGTTATCCGCGTCCATTGATATAAACTCACCGGTATACGCCGTGGATATATATCACAGTTCAATCAAGGATGCATTAGGATGGCATGAAAACACACCGAGGAGCGTAGATATTAATAAACCGCGTTTACCCAAACCAAAGAGATCTGATTGGATCACAGATGATAAACCTATGCTTGAGCTTGACTTAGATTATGGATATTATAATAATTTTCATCTTTTATACACCGAGAAAGATTTGAAATACGAATATGATGTTTACGATGTACCAGGAAGCTATGAAGAACTAACATACGGTAATATAATATGGCGTTTTGATCTTCCTGCTGATCAAGGAGGATTTATTATTACATTAAATCAATTACGTGGTATTTTAGTAATGTCAAACAACTATATCAAACAAAATTAAAACAACTACGAGATCTTTTTCAACACTCTATCCGTGTTAGCAAAACACCTTCTCTTGATGAAACAATTCAACAGATTAAGGTGCTAAATAAAATTACAGCCGATATGGATTATCTCAATGCGAGATTACTTAAGATAATAATTGATAATTAATTTCTTGAATGAAAAATCTTCGATTTGCACAAATTGAATCCAAAATATTACAATAATGTACACTCACGCACAATTCTTCGTTTACGACAAGGATAATCTTGAGGATGCTATTAGAAGATCATTCACTGAAACGATCGTAGGTAACTTTGAATTCTACGTAGACAGATTTGGTGATGAGGACTTTTTGCTGACGGATCATCAGATAAAACAACTTCAACGTGATCACATAACGATGATTAGCTGTAATCGCGATCAAATAATAAATTATGTTCACTCGTGTATGACCGTGGATCGTCTTAAAGAAATACTGAACACGGAAATGGAAAATTAAAAATGAAATCCTTAGGATTTTGCACACATGTGTATGATTTCCGAGTATAATTTTTTTTATTCCCATGAAAATCATTTACGATTTCCGATTATTATTTCCGAGTATAATTTTCTTGTGCGATTTTTATATATGGGAGCAAAAATTTATCTTACCGCCGATGACGAAAAAAAATTTATCGTTGATAGGAGATAAACGCCCTCTCGAAGTATCCCGCGAGTATAAAATTGGATTATTGTGGTTGTATAAAATATGGTCAAATGAACCGATTTCAGCTACAACTGGAGGTTCCGCTGAAGAATATCGCGCTGCGATAAAACATCAGCGTGAAAAACAACGAGAAATTTGCGAGGAGAATTCTAAGTTACGAAAGAAGATTGCGAAATTAACCACGGAACGAAGTCAACTCAGAACTGTTGTGGATGACCTCATGACCAAATATGCCGAGGAAAAAACCGCTATGGAAACAAATTTTGCGCAACAACAACAAGATATCACAAAACTAAGCATGTATAAGGAAAAAGGTATAGCAGGTATCAAACAGTTAATCCAAGAAAGATATATTCAACACGGATTATAGAGCTTTAATGGCAGGGAGAAAAATATTAAAAAATATCAACGAGGAGAAAATTAATTTTGAAAATGATATCGAAATAAAAAAAATGGGAATTTTATCGATGAAAAGTGGAAATAATTTACGATGAAAATAGGAAATCTTTGATTTTCATTTAGGATTTTACCCATAGATATTTATTTTCGAATTCTTTCGCGGTAGATTCTGTCAGTGATTCCTTGTTGAATATCTCACCGACGGCTTTCAAAATCTTTCTTAACATCGCTGACACAGCAACGAATTCCTGTTTGGGAAAATTCTCGTCGTTGATGTCTTCATCAATGATACAATTTCGTTCCTGGAGAAGGATTTTCGCCACGCGATATTCTGACTTATACGTGGGAAAAATTAACCATCGCGCTGAAGTTATTTTTGAGTATTCAACATCGATGTAATCACTGGTAAATATTTTACTATTATGAAGATGTCGTATACGATCGAGTTCGTTTTTCAATTCGGCGATGGATTCGTTGCTCATGATTATATAATAATTATCTTTCTTTAAATTGCTAGCAATGAAAATTTTTTCGAATTTTCAATCGTTGAAAATCTTCGATGGAAAATGATAGATCTTCATCATTTTCAATCATTGCATTCTACGAAATTCAAGAATTTTTGTTATCATTACAAATTTTCGGTGGAAAATTTTCTATCATTGATGTTGTATAATCAATAGCTGGTTTTATATCCACGCTGATCTCCTTAAGTAGTCGATGTAACTCGTAAAGTTTATTCGTGTATGTATCTTCAACGATTGTAATTTCACATCCCGTTAAAAGCTTTTTGTAAATTCTCGATTCATAATATAACGAATGAAGATAACAATCTTATTTATACTCTTCATATTGTCCTATTAACGCTTCCTTCTTAATGATTTCTTTGGTAATGATTTCACCAGCTATTTCATATTCATTTAATTCTATTAAGCGATCAGATAACTTTTTAATTTTCACTGAGATCTTTTCAATGTCTTCCCGATAAGACTTTAACTCGTTATATTCTTGCTGTAATTGCTTTTTCGTCATTATATTAAAAGATGTTCCTCGTCGGTGAATAACACCGAGTTGTTCTTCAATCGTCGATATGATTATATATATATATATATATATATATATATATATATATATATATATATATATATATATATATATATATATATATATATATATATATATATATATATATATATATATATATATGAAAATAATTTTTTTTTATCTAAATTGCAATTTTCATATTTTAATAAAATCACGAATATGTAAATGAAACTCTGTTATCGAATTTTTTGAAGACACTGTCAAATATATACCAGATGCAGCTCGTTTTACGGATTCGCGGTGAATATCGTAGTATTTAGCCGCCGAATTCGTCGATGGAAAATCGATAAAAGAACTATTTATGAACGTTGTTACTGGTTGTGGTTTGCGATTTATATTTTTTTGTGGATTTGAATTTAACAAATTTTCACGCAGAGTAACTATTCGTAAATGTTCTACGCGGTTATCAAGAGGATTTCTATTAATATTATCAATTACGAGACCGTTAGCAATCTCTCTGATGAAACATTCAACGAGGAATCGTTGAGCGAGATATGTTTTTCTTTGTGTACCATTTCTAACAGTAATCGTCATATATCCCATATTATTAACACTACCGAATGGTACTCTTCGTTGCCGATGTCGGACGATTCCATCTCGTGACGCCTCGTAGTTATCGTAGATCGGATGAATGACGTATTTGTTGCGATTCATTATTATTTTCTATGCGAATTTATTTATCAAACTTGTTATTTTGAAATCTGCTGAGATAATTAACGGGAAACTTCATCGGAGAGTTTTTATTATGATGCTCGTAGTACCATTTTAACGCCGTATACTATTTTAATCCGCATCGTACGCATAATTTCGTCTTTCCTCGTACTCCAATACCACAATTGATACATGGTTGCGTAACCGAGATTCCTCGTCGGATATTTCTCATAAGATCCCCACAGAATTCTTTTCGGCATAATTTACCGTAACGGGTAGTTGATCCAATGGTCAACCAATTACAATTGTTCATATATGAAATAAATATTTTTTATTTAAATATACTTTATTTTAATAGCAACACTATGTTCATGATTCCCGAGATTGAGACAAATACTCAACGGAAGAAGCGTTTTAACCTAGATGACAAGAAAAAAAATTCCTGAGGGGTTATCAACGATTAAGAAAAGTATTCGACGTGCTAAATATGAATTTAGATATGATAGAGCCGTAAACGTTTTTCCTACGTTTATAAATCCTATTCTTAAATACAGGATGACTGGTTCTCGTGCCAGAGATATATTATCAAAAATAAATTTTGAGAATGATATTAGATATTTCATTCAGGTTAAATACACGAAAATTTATGGGGGAAAAAAAACACCGGTGGAAAATCTTGGCGAGTATATAATCATTGTGAACGCGTGTTAACCTCGACGGGAAAACCAGTCGTGTTGACAAAGAAACAAAAACCAGGTATATTAGTTGGAATCGACAACAGGTATTACAATCGTGCGTATTCCTATGACGGTGTTGATTTATGGATTATATCTGATAAATCACCCCAATGTGAAAAAACTCTCCGAGATGAAAGTTTTATCATTGTTAAACTGTGTTGCGGAGTGAGTCATAGAAGCATTTTCAAAATACCCAACGAAGAAACGGGCTTACCGAATTAGGAAAATCAAAATATTAACGTGGGCGGAATCAGTTTAACAAACAGGAACATCGATAAATAATGTTGCTGAGTTAGAAAAAAGTTAAAATTCCTGATTATCTTAAAAACCAACACCGGATATATTTTACACGAGTCCGGTCACTATGAATAAGGAGGAACACCGGTTGAAATCATCGATCATAACTCTCACGCGTGGAGTAGTTCCGTTAGAGTATTTCCGGTGAATAAAACAGTAAAATATTATTCCGTATATATAGTTGACGCTATCTACGAAATAATTAAAAATGATCATGTTTCAGTATGGTTGTTTAAGAGCGAAGAAGGAGGATATGATCAGTTTATAAGAACAAACGGGGATTTATACCGAACAGAAGAACTTCAAACTTATATGAATAATCTCGCGATGAAGTACACTGATCAAGGAATTTCTCCCAACGAAATAACCCGAAATTTATTTACAATACTAGCTGTCGCAACACACCATGCAAGCGAGAAAAATTCTTGTTAACCAACCAGACATGATTTTCTCGAGGATGTTCAGGCTAGCTGCGTAGAATACGGTCACGGTGGATTATGGAACACAAAGTATAATGTACGCGATATGATCTCCGTTTATATGACAGCTTGTTATCCTGGGAGTTTTGTCGGATACGGAGAATGTCATGAATATTTTATATGATTTGGTCATCCCACGCACGAAATGACGAGAGTAGCGATTAACGGACCATTACCTGATTTTGATTTGACTGAGTTTGCCAGGATAACATCGTTTAAATCCGCGGATGGTCATCATCCGATTTTTTTATGTATGGTTCGGAAAACATCTCTGCGTGAAGAAATGGGCTCCGATAGTGTTATTAAGGTTTTTGTTAGATAAAAAGATGGTTGACTGTATCCACGGCGATAATCTCATACCGGAAACAAATCGATGTTTGATTACCAACTCCTGAAAAACACGACGACTGGGACATAGAAAGATATCTGGAAAAACAAGCGAAGGATCTTGAAAGAAGAATAATAGGGAAATTTACTTAAGGAGGAACAGACGATCATAAACGGCCTTGTACTCGATTTGTGATTGATGACGCTGAATTAGATTTTATTATCGCGGATACAATCTAAAACAAAATATTTACGAGGAGGGAAACAGCTTATTTATCCAACAAGGAAAAACTCGTGACCATCGTTGAATATTTTGAAGGAGAAACACCGCAGTATACTCATTTAAGACCATCTATGCTTGGCTATATCTCGATAAATTTACAGTGTATGGGAAAAAGATTCGTTGATATCGCGGTTAGAGTTGCCACAGATTCATTTTACTTCGATGTAAAACATCGAAAATCCGTCGAAGAATATACTACGTTGGCAGGCAATTGGTGAACTTGGAGAATAAAACAAGAGACGCTACACGAATACTGCGAATCGGTTGATACTTCCATCAAAGATAATTATCGCGAGGATACCAACGATGATATATCATTATTACCCTCCGTGTATTATCTGATAAACAGACATAAAACAGTATTTGAAAGGTCCAGGAGGTTGCATAAAAATTACGCGAGTGATCGATTTATTTGGGAAAAATTCTGACATGATCGTGCTTACTCCAACTCATCGTCTTGCCTGTGAGATGAAATCCCGAGGAGTTAACGCGAGCACGTATCATAGTTTCTTTAGATACAACGGAACTACGTGGACTCCCGATCGTATGGGAACAAAATATATTCAACGGATAAGTATTTGGGACGAAATCTGTACCGTATCGTTAGAATTACTAAAAACATTTTTAGAATGGTTGTTAAAAAAAAAAACACCGCGGTGATCATGTGCGGAGATCATGGTCAACCACCTCCATTTGTCGGAGAATCACCTCATTGTTGGTTGAAAACCAACGCGAACTACTACGAAGAAATCAATACGGATTATCGTTCACTCAACGATGAATTGAAATCGTTGAAATCCGCGATAAGACTACAACCGGATTATATACAATGTGAAATAACACGTAAAATAATTCCTGAAACTGATGAATTTTGGGATACGTGGAAACCAGCAGATAGTGTTGTCGCTAGCAGAAAAAAAAGAGATAAACTTCAAGTATAATTATTTAACACTCACAAAAAGAAATTTCCGATGGAACTGGTTCCGTTATGTTACCGACCTAAGGATACACGACAACAAAATATAGAAGTTGATATTCCAGAAAATCACAACAAGAACTCGTGTTAAACGATATTGGATACATTGATATCACCGTGGTTGAAGACACACTACGCACTAATAAATCTCCGTAGGTGTTAGGATACGCGATGACGATACAATCATCACAAGGATTAACCATCACAGATACAACTATGTGGATCGTAGATGATTTCACTGAATGGTCAAGTTTAATTTATCTCGCTGTATCTCGAGTACGAAGAATAAATCAACTTCGGAGAATTGCTATTATTTGTGATTAATTGGTGGTAATTGAGTGTCATCCGGTATAACTTGTAACTGTTCACGGGTAAAACTCCGTTGTGGCGCAGTTGGGTCAAGTTTATAACGCGCTGGTCTATTTTAGATGTTATTGTGGAAAATATTGTATGCTTGGTAATACTCCATATCGGATCAGTCGACCTTCTTTTACCACCATCAAGTTCTCCGGGTTCATACAAATATCTCACTGACATTACTAGGCAGGATCTGTGATTAGAAATCTTTTTTTGGGAGTTTTATATATTTTTTGTTTTCGCGATGGTTGGTTTCATATTTGTTGTTCTGGTTATTTCATTGTTGAGTGATGCAACTACTTCCGGTAATCGTTTGACCCATTCACGAGATCGTTTATCATCGATGAATGTTTTCGCGAATTGATAATGAAACAATTTATCCGCGAGTGTTCTAATGTATCGTTCAACGATTGCCTGATCACGATGAATCGCGGTGTGTCCTCGTCGTATCATAGTGTTATGCTGTTTCATCGTTGATGATACCTCACCTTGAAATTCCTTACCGGGATCACCCTGAAGGAGATTTGACCATCGTAGAGGTCCTCGATGATAAATCTTTTTAAACGCGGAGGCAATTTCAGAAGAGGTCTTTGTTGATAACGGCTCGGCCTCTTTGTATCTATTCGCGACATCGACGACGATTAACGCGTATTTATAAACACGTTTTTTAATTGTGTCATGCGGTAGAAATAATATATCGGCTTGATGAACTTCATTTGGGATATTAACATCAAATGACGCATATTGAATTTTTGTTGGACGTGGTAGATAAATTTGCCATATAGCCTGTAGGGATAACCAATCCGCCGCTGTTGTACTAGTAAATTTAGCCGCGCTAGCGAGTTTATCGATGGCTGATTTACCCGTGTAGTTTCCGGTTGGAGAATAATAAATCGATTCCATATTAAACACCGAGCTCCGCGACTAATTTACCCTTCATAGCTGTTTTAATTAACCAAGACACTAATTTTTCTTTGAAGGTTTTATCCGGAATAGAATTCAACGCGTGGATCAATTTTATATCCGCGAGATGGCGTTGTTCAAGATCTTTATTACGATATGCGATATCATGAACACAACAGGCTTCATCGATGGCGTTTATTGGGTGTTCACCCGGACGAGGATTATCCTGGTCACCTAGTCTGATATCTAATCGTGTTCCCAGACCACAATAACTGCATCCTGGAAGATGTTTTTCTCCTGGATACTTTGCCCATGGTGTTCTCGGGAGTTTTGCTAGGTTGGCTGCGATATCATCCCCTCTTTTTTTTTTTTTTTTTTACAAATCTAAATTTTTTAATACCGCACCGCTCACATTTACCAGTAATTGCTTCTCTGTTATTGCGTGTTGTGGTAGGCGTTAGACCAATTGTCGGTGTACTAGCTTTACATTTCACACAATATAAATTCATAATATTAGTATGTTATATCTAATGGAAATTACCGATTTTTCCGCGCTTAAGAAAAAACAACGAGTCAAACATCATCCGATGCTATCTAACTCCGTCAGTATGATAATTATCGGACCATCGGGTAGCGGTAAAATACAACTATTACTTAACTTGATTATGAAATGGATGGCGTGGGACAAATTATATTTGGTGGCACCGAGCGTGGATGACCAACATTGCTATCATGTGTTATAAGAATATAATGAAGTAGCCACAACGAGAAAAGACGGAGAAAATGCCATTGAGTTTATCACAGATATCGACGAAGCACCATCCGTGGAAGACATCAATGGAAACATCAATAACTTGGTCGTATACGATGTTACCATGTTGGACAAACAAAAAAATATCGCGAGGATATTTTCCCGAGGCAGACACGAAAGCACCGACGTGATCTACGTCATTCAACGATACACTAAAATTCCAAAAATGATCAGAGATAATTGTAATGTTTTAGCGGTGTTTAACGGAGTTGATACTCATACACTCCGAAATATCTGGCAAACTTGGTGTTGTAGGAATTACGATTATAACAAATTAAAAAATTTCTTTAGTGGCGCTCAAGCAATCCCGCACAAATTTATAACGATAAATTTATCCGACCCAGTAACACGATATCTGATAGGATTGGATCGCATATACAGCTAATCGGTGCCTCTCCGATATTTGCCATATATTAACACGTATAATATTAATTTGGAAAATCTGCGGTTGGAAATTCTTAAGATTTCACATCTCTGAAGGAAAAACCCTAAAATTTTATAAATGTTATTTTGATAAAATAACAGCTATATTGTTAAATTACTATAAACCGTTATTTTGACAAAATAAGGGCTGAAAAAAAATGGAGGGTAAACCCTCCCTGCTGCTAATGAAGAATCACAGCTCTAAATCCAAATGTTTTGACTTCAATGGTAATCCCGTAAAAGTAGAATATCGCTAAAGTCCTTGAAAGTTTCGCATAATCCAATATAGTTATTTAAATATACAAGTCCTTGAATAAACTCACTTAATAAAATAGTTACTAACTGTTTAAATTAAAGATTTTCCACAATGCTAACCTCCAACTAACAAATATTATTGATTACTCACTATTTCTTATCAACGACTCGTACAGAACTAGCATAAGCAGAAGAATAAAATATGCGGTACGTTTATCCTCTTTATGTTGTCTCTGCGCATTAAACCAACATAATATGTTGCACTAAAAGATTAAAGAACAATTAAATCGTATTATTTTTAAATAACAGCCAACAGCCACATTATGAACTGCTAAAAAAAAATTATGGCGTGCATGATAGTTCAGTTCTACTGTCAGCCCAAATGTACTCATATTTTCACGTGATGTTTAGGTGACTTTCGTTTAAATTAATAAACACCTACATTTATCTTTCTCTGGATTACGGCTCCCAAACAAGAGGTCGCAAGTTTAAAACTCGCTGCGGCATCCCAATTTTGCATTACTTTTTTGGGTGTTCATACCTTCAAACTTTATTTTCAACTCGCTTTTCCCAATATTTTTTTTTATAAAATGTAATTTTTTATGTTCAGTTAGTTATGTGTTTGGTTGCTTTTATTTTTATCTTTAAACTTTCTTTTATCACTCCTGTACTAGGACTGGCAATAGCTAGTACATTTAGAAAGTTTACAACATTTAACAAACTTGTTTTTAAAATATTTTAAACAAAAAAACGTATTGTGTATTCCTTTTTGTTTCATTGGATATCGATCAACGGTGATGAAGCCAAAGGCAAGGAATATAACTCTCGTTCGTTTAGAGTTATAGTTCTTGAGCATAATCAGCAAGAATGGAGTCGGCAGAAGAATCGGAGTCTAACGTAGTGGGGTACATGTAAAATTTTTGCCTTGTAAACAAAAAAAAATATGCCAAAGACATAATTTAATTCTGAATTAATTTAATTTTGTTAATGAAAAGACCACATATTCAGTGGCGAAGATGTAACATTTAGGTAATCGGGAGTTCCTGTCTGTCCGATCCATTATAAATTATACATTGAAGTATGCTGAGATTGACGTATACCCAGTCCACTACTGTAGCCCGCAAGGCTGTATTGTCGCGGTACTTGATGTTGTTATCAGTACATATTAAAACTGTTTTGCTATTGCTGGTTACTAATAATTTCTATGGATTTTCCATTTTCTATTCCAATACATACAAAAATCTTTGCCAATCGAAGCGCATAAATGTAAATAAAAGAGCAAAGGGTGACTTACCCAGATTTAACGTACCATGCGGAACCACTCTGCTATCACGGTATTTGCCTAACATGGGTATGCTAGAAGCCCCATATTTTGATACACATAAAGTCCAACTTACCTTATGAGAATGAATGTACACGCTGACACTGGCATAATATTTCCACACAAAAACGAATGGCTCCAACAATAAAACAACACACTAAATGGAAATCCATGAATTGTGACATTTATGAGTTTTAAATGCAATGTGGGCAAAGAAATATAACTATATCAATTTATTATTAATATTATTATTTGTGAAATATTACTGATTTCAAGAAAATTTAACTTAATGTATTCTTATTTATGTATGAGAAGTATGATCATAAGGAACATTTTGTCTGTTTTTGGTCTATATTAGCTACCGTTGAATAAATTCCAAGTTAAACCTTATAAGGATATGTATGTCACCGTCAGTATATGACCTAAAATCATCAAGCATCAGCTGATACACAGAATATATTTTATTATCAAAGCCAGTGTTATTTTGTATATGATGATCAATGAAATTGCTCGCATTTTACAAAACATGATGTTCATTATTTTACAATCTAAGCTATAAAACAAAGTTGACATTTAAGAGGAGACTGTGCTATAAATTATTTGTGTCCTTACTGGTTATAGCTTTACGTGTGTAAACAATGGCTAGATGGCATGTGTAAAAAAATTAGTTGGAAAATCCTGTTTGCAGTGATAATATAATAGAATTAAAAAAAAATAGATAAAAATAAGTCAAATATCAAGATTCTTTTTAATGATGATTGAAAATTTACTGTTTAAGTAAAATGCCTTTTTTATCATCAGATAGAAAACTACATGTATAATACTTTGATATAATAAAAAAAGATATGGAAGATTTTGATTTGATTATGAACTATATTGTAAAAATCTGTGTTTCTTGTAAATATGCACACATTATAACATCAAAGAACCATTTCTGACCATAATTAGTGACAGCTCCACATAAAACTTACAAAGAAGTGTACTAATTGAAATGGCATTACTGATACAGTTGGCATGGTGTCATGTACTAGGATATTGCTCTAAAGCTGACTGGATGCTTAATAGAGCAGGAAGTTTATTTGCCCAGTTAGTACTGTTAGTACTTGTATCAAGATTTACTGATTTGAAAACAGTGAATTAGTGAATTGAAGTTTGTCTATGGCATATGTCTTTGTTGTAATTGACAAATAATAAGGATTTTTTTAAAAATACATTGTCTATATGAGTCAGTGTTGATAAGTGTAAGCAAATGTGTGGTGTTATGGCACATTCTCTCAAGAACTGGGATTTTATAACAATATTTTTAAACAGGACAGAAAAACTATTATATATTAAATTTTTCATTGGTTATTTTGATGCAGAACTTAAAAACAAATCTTTGTTGTGAAATGGCATGAAAAATAGTTTTAAAAACTTTACAATCTCATTCACACATACTTTTTTAAATACCTTGATTAAAAAAAATTGATCATTTGTTTTTTTTATATTTTTGCTATCATTTTTTTTAATATTTCTTATTACATCTGAAGACAATAAATATATTATTGAGGATTTAGTTACTAGTTTTGTATTCCTTGACTTCTTTTGTTGCCCTTGTAGCAGTATCTTGCATGTTATATACAGTACATGTATATACAATTTGCCTTTAGGACCGCTTTGGTGGCCTTGTTGTTAGAATATCTGCGTTGGAAGCCAGAGATCATAGGTTCGAACCCTGGCCAAGTCCTACCTAAGACTTACAAAAATGGTACTAACAGCTGCCTTGCTAGGTGCTCAGCATTAAGATGTTAATTTTGTGACTGGGTGGGACATCATGCTACCTGTCTGCGGCATGATGCCCCAGTGCTAGATATCACAATAAACTGCCAAATTGCAGACATCATAGCAATATGACTGAAAAATTGTTAAAGCTATGTTATAAACCCTAATCACACACACACACACACACACACACACACACACATTGCCTTTTATTTTACCTATGCATGAGTCTCTCATTTGGCCATCAGGTACATTTAGTTGCACCATCTCTTAAAAAACAGCATGCTTTTAAATTTGCAGTCACCATTTATTTTCCAAATAATTGCACCAAGTTATGGTTTGAAGTTTGTATGCTAGAGAAAGATTACATAATTGTTGGCTGGAATGTATTGTGCCATGTAAATACTTTTGGAAATTCAAGGTTGGGTATAATTCATAAGGGTATGGAAGATGATTATTGTACTAATGTTACTTTCCTTTATCACTGACCAAATGTCAGTCATAGCATATGGCTAATTTACCAACCAGGTCACTACGTGCTTTGGGCAACTTCATTGACTTTTTCAGACTATGTTGTTTTCATGAGAAAATATAAAAACAAAAGAGTGAACTCATGTGCTGGACAAAAGGGAACATATATAAGCTAATCCATTTAGCCATTTGTACAAATTGCACACAAAATGACTTCCCTTAGTTGAGTTCATAACAACTACTTAATAAATTGAAATATCCAATGTGTTTAAAGAACTTTGAAAATAATTCTTTGAAAATAAATGAACACTTTTTTATTGAAAACTTTTCATTAATTTAATGTTGTTTCTTCTGAAGTTGACTTTGTAAAGTTTATGGATTTTGTCAACATTATTTCAAATTGTGAAATTCCTCATCAGATATTTCCAAAGTTGCAATTTATTGTTTAGAAATGACACTTCGGGAACAACAATGATGCCAATATTCCTCTTGAAGTATATATAACTTGCTTATTCTTTTAATATGTGAACAAAACTTTACATGGCTTCAAATGTGATCTATTGTTGCTGACTGTAGCAGCAAATGGCTGAAGGAAAATGCCTGGGTATTTTGAAACTGCATGCAACTCCTATTTTTATGCTCAACACTTTCTGTAAGAAGATAGTCTCCTTTATTGATTAATATCTTTTTGAGCAATAACAAATAAAGTTAAGATACAAGCATAGGGAAAAACAAAATAAATAATTAATTTTATCTAAACTAGTAATTATTTTTGTTTACTAGGAACCACAAAAATAGCTTGCATTGTTGTTGGTAATATTGATGTCCCTGAATTCAGTGAGGTTCATGAAAAATGGAGACTTTTCTGACTGTTTAATCACAGATGAACTGATAGCACATGAAGACATTAGTCCCAAAGATACTAGATGCACCAAGGCTTGAAAATTCCACATGTCTGCTTGTATATGTATTTACAAGTGGTGGTTGTGGAGAGACAAGTTACATTTTCTTAAAATACATGTCTGAATGGCTCATTGTCATTTTAAAGCAGATTCCAGTATCTATGATAAGTAAATTAGTTCCATGTAGGACTAGTAAAAGTTTGCCCTGCAGGACAAGTAAACATTCCAAGTTACATGCCCAGCAGGACAAAAAGCTAACTAGCTTGACACATGACATGTATGATCTTATTAAGGTGAAAAATATATCTATAGTGATCAAAATATTGAGCTCTATTGTGTTATTCCTACAAAAGCCCATACTTGGAAGGTTTCCTGTAAGTCAAGAGAGGTGTATTACACTGAATTCCAATGTTTCTATTTTGTCTTCATGATTGAATATAGTTTTTTGCTTGTTTGTTTGTTTGACTGATTTTAATATCGCCTGAAAAATTAGAGTGTGCATTTATGTTAATGTATTTTATCATCCATCATTTTTTTAAATTTTAGATTTTAATTTTGTGGTTTATAGCACACAAACACAAATTTAGAGGTGTGGAAATTGTGTTGAAAATTTTAGGAGTTGAAGTATAATGTCCTGCTTTAGAAAAATAGAAAGTTTTATGCAGTGCTGTCATTGATGGCATATCATGTTTAAAAGGCCTGGAAAAAGGGAGTCATCATTTACTGCAAAGTCTTGATAATGTAAAAATTCATATTCAAAAATTTGAAACAAACTGGCATATCTTCCAGTATTTTTTTAAAAATGAATTATGCACATAACTATTTGAAAAGAGAATGCCAATGATGTTACATTTGTTCTTTTCAAGAAGATGGTGAGTGGAAAGGATTAAGAAAAAGTATATCATCCATCCTTCAGTATAGTTTTGTGCATTTACCATAGCTTTATGCCAATAATAGCTCTGCACACCATGTTTTCACATAGATTTGCAGCTACCAATTACAAGCTGATGTTGAGAAAGTGAGTGTGGTTTATTGTTTATGACCCTAGCAAGCATGAACAAAGCAAGAGTCATTAAAAAAAGTCTCATTTTGTGAGTGAGAGAGTGTGTGCATGGTAGGTCACTCAGTTATGTACATCATTGCTGTAATTCATATGAGCATGGTCTTTTATTTCACCAAATCAAATTCTTGAAGACATACATCATGCCAGCAGGGCTCAATCTAGACTTGAATTTTAATGATAACTAAACCTCTTTTTGGATAAAACCAGGAGCAGTTATAGCGGAACATAGAGAAACGGGAGAATATCAGCAAAAGCAGTGTGTGTTCATTTTCTTTTTTGAATTACCCGGTATGCCATTTATTTCCCAGTATGCATTATTTGCATTTAACATGGGGTTTTAACCAATACTTTATTTTCAAGAAGAGCTATTTCTCACACAGATCAATTCATAGTACACAGTTGGTGTTATTATAACATTGATTATAATTACTGCACATTAAAATGATTAGCCATTTGGTTCCAAAGTCTCACTTCCATGTTTGCTTTATGTGTCAATTAGCACAACTGGACATCAGTTGTAGTTCTTAGTTATATCAACCTGTCTTTGATGTCTTTATTCAAAGGTGACTATGTCTAGTTGTTACATTATTTCTTTGCCAGACAACTATAAGGGATGTCATTAACGAACTTGTTTTAACATTATGTTGTCCAGCTGTTTAACACTCTATAACCACAAAACAAGACAATTGAGGTGAAGAAGGTTATCTCCTTGACTTTTCCAAAACACTATAATTCAATCATTGCCCCAGAGTCTGTACTAGAGACATTATGTCAGTCCTTCATATCATATGGTTTGTGTCATGGTGTGTTAGTACATGATACCTTAGAAAAAATATAAGACCTTTGCCCGACCCTGCAACATCCCAGATCTGAGAGGGACGCTCTAACCACTAGTTCACCAGAATGGTGTTCTGTTGTCAACAAAGAAATTAGGAAAAGTATGATCTGAAAATACTTGCATTTGCTCTCATGTACAATGTATTACTTGCTTGTTTCAAACAAGTTTAGAAATCTTCAAGTGCCATTCTCTAGTGAACTTTCAGAAAGTAAAAGAAAACTCTTGATTAAGGGTAGTTCATTAAGCATTTTTTGTAACTTGCTATTACAATACTGTAAGCTAGTTACTCAGTTAAAATTCATTACAATGTATAAGTTCTACTGCTTGCTTTTAAAGTCATATGGCCAACATACACCACACATGAATATGATAATTTGTTATACACATACCAAATGTCTCTATAACATTCACATATCTCAGGGTGCAGAGGAAAAGTAACTATAAAGAATCACTGCTAATTAATGCAGGAAGTGATCATGAACATGGATATTTTGGTAGGGGAGTAAAGTAATGACTCCTTTTAATATGCAGTAGTCAATAAGAAAGTCGTCACAAGTAAATGACAGAATTTCAGTTACGCTTAAAATTTAAGTCTTTATACATGTCAAGTTTAAATGTTAAAAAATACCTTAAATCAAAGATTCAAGAAGATGGAAACTGACAATATCTTCTACCTTGAATGGAAGAACTGCTATAGGAATTGAAGGATTTGCTTATAGGCTGTATAAGCATGCCGTCAACAGATGCATTCATTTCCATTGTCTCATTGATGATTGTTATGGATAAGGGAAAACAGACGACAAATACAGAAATGTCATTATCACGAATGGAGATCACTCACATTATCCTTCAGATTGAAGTAAGAAGCATTTTAAGTCAGCTGAAAGAAAAAGCTTCAACAGATGTGTCCATCCTTCAGCTTTATCGAGATGCCACAGTTCACCAGCAATGCAAGTGCTGCAGAAAGGATGTAATCTTTGTGGTCTGTTGAGTTATTTTTGTACAGAAAGCACCAACATCTGCTACCTCCAATATTGGCAACTGTTGCAGAATTGGAAATACCTGAATGCTGGTGTATTGAGGGAGGTGAAGATTTCTTGCATGTTTTAAATGACAATAGCCTTCTCATTTTGTACACCCTAAGTCGATGAAATTTGAGCCAATCTAATACAATAATGGGACTTTTGATTCCATCTCTATATTCTCAGATTTTATTGATTCATAGGTTTTATCACAAGAAACTGTAACCTTTTGGTATATTGCTTGATGTCTTCAAAAAGCTCATAAGTTTTCAGGTTATGAAAAGCAGTTGTCAGCATCAAGGACTGGTGTTTGATCCATCTACTGTTATTTCTAATTGTGAAAGCAGTGTGATATCTGTCATAAGAGGTGAATTCCCAAATATGCGTCACCAAATGATGCTGCTTACATTACACACAGGCAATGTAGAGAGAGGTCCAACACCTGGGCCTGGCAACTTCATACACATCTGATGAAGAAATCAAAAAGCACCTACTCTGTTGATTCAAAGTATCTTTGACCAACTCAAAATTTACTAATCTCCAGTTTATCAGCTTCTGTTCTGGTACTTTGAACAACAATGGATCATGAACACTCCCTTAAAATGTGGAATTCCTATGATGTTGACAAGTACAAGAAGCAGAATTCAGGAGTGGCGTCTCTTCTCCAATGATACCATAGAGAGGACATCAATGTTTTAGCTTTGATTAGTGGCATTTCACATACTCTTTGCTTTTAACATGTAGCAACTGAAAATTGCTAGATTTAATGTCATGTGATAATTTTCTTTCTTGCATTGTTTGCAATTCCTTTCACCTCTCATTTTTTATCTATGTTATAATATTAAAGATTAATTACTTTGTAACATCTAGAAATTAAATATTCTTAACTAAGATTCATTTAATTAAATTTAATTTTGTATTCTGTTTGTTACCGCTCTTCTTATTGTCTTAAGATTTAATTTCACTTTTAAACATTCTTTAAATAGTTTATTTGACAGTAAGTGGAAAAGGTGTACAATGAAATGCCTGGAGTGGAAATGCCAGTTGCAGAAACTCAGGCATACCATATTTCACACCATTAGTCTTGCAAGTGAGGACATGCAATGAAAAATTTATCACTACTGTGCCCACCCACCCCACAAAAAAATGAACAGAAATAAAGAGATGACTTATGCATTTATTTCTTACTATTTCTTATGTATTTTGAGAACATTTATAAAGCATTTTAAAAACATTAGCCCAAACAGAACAACAAGCCAAATTATAACTGTAATGTATTTACAAAATACCACTTTATTAATAATGATTAATTGAATATGAATGGGGATTATGTACTTTATAAGAATTCATTTGATGGATAGTTGATGAATCTGCATTTAAAGTCCCTAAACAAGATACTGAGTAATGTCATGAATTAATCAGGCCTTGAATGATGCATTATAAATTATGCAAATGTATGCTCATTTCAGGTCGATTTATCAAGATTTGTTAAATATATTCACCATAAGCCTCTAACATAACCCATAAAACCAGGTACAGTTGAACACTTCTTCTTTCTTTTGTTGGTGAGATTGCCTTATGTAGTATATGTGGTAGTTAAAACTTGGACCAATACCAGTCTAGACTGAGCTGAAAGTGAAGACAGTAGTTTCCGACATAAAAGTCGATACTTGTGTCAGGTCTTCATCTTATATATCAGATCGACTTAAAATGGGTTAAGTCATTGAAATTGCATCGACTTAATATGGAAAACGGTACCCGGTATGCAATTAAAATGGATCTATAATAGATATAATTGAAAACAGGTCACATATAAGTAAAAATTCTTGTTAAATTGCTATGCCAATTGTTATAAACTAGTATGACAAAGTTTATAAGTTTTGTCATTATTTAGTTTGCATTCTGCATTTATTTTCTCATTTCTAAAAC
Organism: Unio pictorum; assembly: GCA_030141615.1. Lineage (NCBI taxonomy): Eukaryota > Metazoa > Mollusca > Bivalvia > Unionida > Unionidae > Unio > Unio pictorum. The sequence continues at coordinate 770,976 of JARLTB010000179.1, forward strand.
ACGAAATAAAAGAAAATTACCGGTAATTATTCATCAAGCCACATAACAATTATTGTATATACCTGTAGTGTACTGTACTAATTCAAAGCATGTTGTTTGTTTCTAAAAAAATACATTATATGAAATAATTTTGTTGTATTCATCCTTCTTAACCATTCCTTATTCTTCCTGATCACATTTTAACAACTTCTCTCTTGCTATTTGATTTTCCAGTATAATGTTGGACACATGCGAGCGATTACCGGCATAGCTTTTTCATTGATCTAATTGATCCTATAAAGTGATGTAATACATATTAACTTTAGCGTTCTATGATTATTTATAAATATCGTCGAGTATGCATTCTACTGAATCCCCTAAATAATATTTTTATAATTGTATTTAACAAAAAAAAATCAAATCAAAATGGTTTAAACTAAACTAAAATCAGATATATAGATGGAATACTCAGAGTTAGTTTTGCATTTCAGTTTTAAGGAAATTGTCATGTCAACACATCACCTATATTCATTCTTAACCAGCTGTCATTTCGATGTCTCTCTTTGATTATACTGGTAGTGGATAAATTGGTCTTTGGTTTCCAACAACAATCAAAGCCTGTTGCCACAGTTGTTTAAACCCTGACCCTGACTACCAATACTAGTTACCATATTGTCAGTGCCCCATTGTTCTTTATCATTAATCTGCATCAATTACGCTACCCGTTTTTAATATCAAGTGTATTATGAACCAGAGGAAATTTTGCCCACTCCCTTCTCTGAATGAAAATAATTAATTTAACCGTGGACATTGTTTTCATTGCTATAGTACTGGCACATTTGAAAGAGTTGGCTGTTTTGATCAATCTTTTCCGTCATAGTCATTCATATAAATATCACCGTTCAAATCATAAACTTATCTCACATTGCCTCCCGTAAAATCGTGCAGTCTTACAAAGCAACTTTTAAGCTTGAAGTTGTAAACTTCGCAGATTCAGAAAGGTGGGAATATGGCTGCTCACGGGAAATATAATGTACGTGAACTGATGATTGGCATAAAGTTTGTTTTATGCGCTTAAAAAAAAAGAAATCAAAGGAAAGCAAATCGTGACTGCAAAGATAGATGGATTACTATTAAGGATAAATTAGAAAAAAATATGTCTAAACACAACGCGCCGCGTGTCGTGGAAGGAACTCTGTTGATCTCAAATTCAAGGCAAAGGATATCGCAACTGATTTAGGAATTGAAAGTTTCAGTGGAAGTGTACTGTTGTGTTTTAGGTTAATGCAAAGAATAGGTCTTGGTATAAGACAACGCACTACTATAATATAAACTTCCAGTAGACTTTATGGAAGTTTTGAACAATTTCCGCGATTACGGCCAAGACTGACAATTTAGAAATTACCGCGAATTCTGATACGGAAGCCGAAGATTTCGAGGGATTTTCAGATATTGGAGATGGTTAACTAAACCCTTAATCATTATTTTCTTAATTAGAATGTGGAACAATTCCAATACATGTAATACAATGAATTACAACATCAATATGCTTTCAGTTATAATTAACATGTTAAAAATATTTATAATAAAATTTTGTGTAAATTTGACAGATATGTGAGTGTATAATAAAAATTATTTTTATTTATTTTTCGTTTATAATTTTGTTTTCTGTCTCACTTTTCTTCACATTTCTGATTAACCTATCCCTATTATTAGCATCACCGAGTTTATATCATCTGTTGAATCTTGCACTAAAGACTGGTTTCACCTGGAAGAATCACATTAATTAATATGTACATATCATGCACAGCCGGATGGCTCTTATTGCAGTGGATATCATAATTAAAACAAGCATGTACTATTTATTCCACTGTGTCCTTTTATAACAGAATATAGCAGTGCCTTGTACAAGAGTAAAATCACAAGTATGTTAGCATCAGTGGTACAATTTCGTGATTGCCGGTAATATGAAATATCATACAGCGATACACTTAATATTCATGAAACGTGAAGTTACTAGTGTAAAATATGAAGCCAAAATATTGACCTGGCTTCTTTTTATAATCCTAATCGACTTATATATGGACGAAGGATAGATTTTTTTTTGTTTTTTTTTTGTTAGTGAGTTAGACTTATACTCCGCATCGACTTATAGGTCGGAAATACGTTATATATCTTTTGAAATCTTCTGCTCAATAAGGTTGAAAAGTATATATATTTAGTTGTCAGCACTTAGTGTCGTTTGGAGCGCTGAGGTTCAACACGCATGTACGTTTAACATATGGATATTATGAATGCTAGTGGCAGTAGATAAACTGGCCTGGAATTTATCTCAACCTTAGACTCAATTTTACTGCTAGTTTACATGTTAAAAGTGACTAGGCAGGAAATGAGACATGAATCATGATTGTTTTCTTCATTGCATATATTGTAAATCAATAGGCACAATGTCTCTGATTGCATTTTTGAATGGGTTATGATTGTGGTTTATTATTTTGGGCATAAGGGTAGAAGAAATGGACATTTGAAAGTCAGTCTGTGGTGGAATAATGGATGTTCTGGAGAAAAGACTGGTGTAATATATGCCAGTATATTCATCAATGGAGACTCTAATACTGTATTCATTTGTCAATTTTTGTATACACTTTATTATTGCAGGGAGAAAGAAAATGATAAACTCTTGAGACGGAGCATTAATCAGCGGTTTGCTGCACATAAGTACATGGATTCCCCACAACGACAGACCTCAAAAGACATCAGTGTGCAGCCATTGGAAGCAAACCAGGCACAGCAAGCCGAGAACAGTTGCACATTAGATACTCAGGCTTCTTCCGAGTTCAAAGCTCACAGAGCTGAAGCCAAATATCTAAAGCATGTTGAGGTAAATTTATAAAATTAATATTCCATGTAAATCAACCATGAGATTTTGATTTCAGGACAAAAGCCTGCAAGGATGGAAGCCCCTAACAATTGGTAGGCCAAAAGCCTCCAAGGACAGAAGCCACTCAGGATGACCACAAAGGTCCCCCATTTACATTTCTTGAAATAATAATTGTTTTATTATTTTAAATGTTTGCTGTGAATCACAGCAATTTTCACAATTGATCACTGTGAGCGTTTGATAAGAAAATGTGTATGACTTATTTTCATATTAATATAATTTTTAAAATAGAATCTTTTATTACATGCTTGATATTTTTAATATCATTCTTCTCAAAGGCATTTTAAATTTTTTAAACAGTTAACTGTTTACAGTTGCATTTATCAAAACTGAAGTGGGTAATTCACTCGCTCATTTGTGTTGTGATACTAATAATTTGACATGTGACAAGATTAAATCACATGCTGTGCAATTAAAATTGTTAATTTGTAGGATTTTAAATTAGGTAATAAAATGATTAGGTGAATGTGCTTCGATATTATACAGGTTGGATCTTTCTGTATAATAATAATTTGGAGCATAGACATCATTCATGGTTGATTTAATATCATTCAGATTGTGAATGACTTCATTGGTAAGGAAGAGACATCATATTGTCATTGATTATGTCATCATCTTTTGAGAAAAGTTTTGTCACGATATAGACAAATTGGTAAAATCAGCATGATATATAGTTTACTTATGATTTGTTCTTAAAATACTACATAAACCTGCTTAGAACAATGGTTAGTTTTTATGTAAACTAGGTGTGCTACAGGGCCTTCCATTAATTTTAAAGTTGGAGAGTGAGTTGCCTAAGTAGGCAGAGGTCTTGAGGGACCTTCCCAATGAGGATACATATTATTTTCTTCAAAAAAGGTGTAAAGTAAAAGTAGTCAGGTAACTCACCCAGCTCCCAGCTAATAGGGAAATCCCTGGAGCTATATCTGGCTCATTTTGGCCACTCATTTCTTAGAAAACTATGGTTAGATGTCATTTCAAGTAGTCAGTAATTATTTGCGTTGAAGAGGAAACCATCTTCATACTTCATGCTTTGCCATAGAATAGCCTCAAATATTTTGAACCTTATCAGCATCTATACTGGCACCACAAGAAATTTTAACTATATCAGGTCTATTCTTGGGTGCAAGATTGCTGGATTCACACTGATTTCTAAATCATAAGATATTGCATCATAAAATGAAAATTATATTTTGAGCCCTACTTTTATTTATTCCTTAAATTTCTTTATTTAGAACATTTCTCCCTGTTTTTAGATGGAGGTGAGGTGAATCCCTCCCCCAAACAATTTTCTGTTCTCGAATTAAACCCTACCTGATAGAAAAAAAACTTGATGTTATGACTAAATCAATGAGTAGATCTGAAACTTCTTTTCGATAAAAACAGTGAGATTTATGTTAGCACACATATAAATATCGATCAATGTAGAAAAAGATGTATTCTTGAACTTCTTGAAAGTAGTTAATGACATTCTGTCTGCTTTGGATAGTAGAAAGATTACAGTCCTCACACCCTCCTTGATTTGTCTGCAGCATTTCACACAATAGACCATATATTACTTCACCGTCTCCAGCATGTATTTGGCATTCAGAATATAGCCTTACAGTGGTTCAAGTCCTACTTAGTCAACAGGACACAAATTGTAATTGCAAATGGAATACACTTCCGCTCAGTTGACCCATGTTGTGGTGTTCCACAAGGGGTGTGTGTGTGTCCTTGGACCTGTTAACTTCATTCTATATACTCAGCCGCTCTCAAGTGTCATAGATCATCATCCAGTGTCTCACCAATTGTATGCTGATGACACCCAAATATACAAATCTAGCCACTCATCCAAGGTGTAGAGAGGTGCATTTCTGATGTGAAATCATGGATGACATGTAACAAGCTGCAGATGAATGATGATAAAACTGATGCCATTCTGATCACAGCACAAAGACTTTCTCATTCACATCCTTTACCTTAAAAAATAAATATCAGCAACACCAACATTAAATTCACACAGTACACAACCTTGGTGTTACTCTGGATAGCACTCACATTGCACCAACATGTCATGAGCATATGCATGGCTGCATATATTGAGCTGATATGTATCAGCTCCATTCACAAATATCTTTCAGTTGATTCCACTAAAATGCTTGTATGTTCATTAGTGCTTTAAAAACTGGACTCTATTGTAACTCAATTCTGTCAGGTTCGTCTCAATATCTACTCCAGAAACTTCAAAAAGTTCAAAACACAGCTGGTTGAATCATCCTTAGAGTACCATGATCAGAGAACACCTTCCTGCTGCTCTGTACCCTATACTGGCTGTCCATTTGATCCAGAATCAAACATAAAATTTGTTTTCTATGCTACGTTTCATTGACGGACTCCAGTCTAACATACCTATCTGGCCTCACTCATGTGTATACACCATCAAGATACTTACACTCCTCTTCTGACAATTGTATACTTATAATTCCCACTATGAAAATGAAGTCAAATGGATAACGTTAGTTTGCATACCAAGGCCCAGCAATGTGAAATGCATTGCCCCTTGAAATTAGACACAAAGACACAGTGATCCTTTTCCCATTTGGAGGTTAATTACTGCAGCCTCAGGCTGCTCCCTCCCATTAGGGAGGTAGAGCACTGCATCACATCTCGTGTTTTTGTTTCTTTATGGGGCCCATTATTTTAACATAATACATGTGTGTGGCTCAGAGAAACATTGACCTTCTATAGATGGACCTATCCCTCTATGATGAGCATAACTCATTTTCTCTGGTTTTTTTTTTTATCAGTTTGACGAGAACATCAGCCTATCCACCTAACTAACAAATTCAGCTATGCAATAGTGACAGGACAAGTAATTGCTGCTCTTAAAATGTAGTTTTTTTTGGGTGTAAAACTAAGTTTTATTATGCAATATTTACCTGCAACTTTTGCAGAATGCTTTCCTTCTGCCACACTCTGATATCTTGTGTAATCATCAGCCAAAAATGATGGCAGATAATATTTACCTTCTGCACATGGCCAGATGACCTACAGAGTGGTGTGCTAAAGGTCATTCTGACTTTTCTCCACTCTGTGGGAGGATGTATTCACATTGAATGGACAGTGAGTTTTTGGCATGAAAATAGGTTAGCTTTGCAATAGGGGGTATATATAGCTTATTTGAAATTAGATTTGCTAGAAAAACTACATATTTGGATTTTTGTGTCACAGCAAGTGTCAATATTGTTTTTTTTTTTTGTGGATTTATTCTCCATTAAGAATGAATCTTGTCCATATTTGGATTTTTGTCCAAGCAGATACCATTACTGTTCATATTTGAATTTATGTTCCAGCAAGTGGCAATATTATCCTTGTTTTGATTTATTTCCCCGAAAATTATCAATATTTTCCACTTTTGGATTGTGGTACATGTACCAGCAAGATGGTGGTGCAGTGTATGTCATCCTTCTCTATCTGTTCAGATTTTTCTCTGTGTATCACACTTTTATTAGGTTGAATGTTTAGGTCAGTTTTCAAGTACTTTGGCAGGGCATTCATGTTTCATTAATATATGTTTTATTTCCTAAAGAAATAGCATTGTTTATGTTTTTTGCAGGGTCAAGAGGATAGTCTCAAAAACACAAAGGGAGATTGTAAGCGCAACATCCTAAGGATTGTTGTCATGGTGATGTTCGTTATAATTGCAGTAGGTGTCATGGTAATTTGGATCCTCCAAGAGAGTCGCCCCAAAAAGCACATTGGTAACGATTACTTTGACTTTATTTATTCAAAGCAGGTACTTCATGTATACAATGCAGAGCAGCAGATAATTTTGACTGGTTATCTCCAGTACATGCCTCAAAATGAAGAAAAGGACAAAAAATTCAAGAAGTGTTATGTTAAAGATCCAGATACATCCTACTGTTTTCATTGGCCTGATGACACTAAGCTAAGACTGTACACTTATAATATTGGAGATGTACACTGTGCAAATATTGTGTGGGATGAAATTTATGGCCCAAAATCTGTACCAAGAGATTGCTATAATATTGAATATGGACTCTGGTATGGCATGCCTGTTGCTGAAGGGTCATTTTGGCCAATAAATATGCGGAGCCTTGACCTTAAAGATGTCCCCTATTTTTCTAGGGAAGGTAGCCCATTTCAGGGCTCTCTGGAATATTTTTGGTTGAGCACAGACAATATTGTAATTGCATCAACACAGGATGAACCACTTTTGGTTTCCATCAACTCTGCTAATAGCAAGAAGTTCTGCATTGAATTAGACAGTAAAAGAATTCCAGTAAGAACAACAACAATGCCAAAATTTAATTACACAATTTGCCAAGGTCCAGACATTTTAACTACATATGTAACAAGTAGACAGCTCATGTTACCCCATTCACCGGTTATCCCTTACAACACTAGTGATATCTCTTCCCTTGTTTGGTCATATGGAAGCAGGGGTTCTAGGGAAAAACAGATGTTTTATAGTTTCCTTGAAGAATTGGACCAAGCATCACTCTTGCCAGGTCGAGTGCAATATGAACAACAGTGGGAAGAAAATGTTGGGGATTTTGAGTATAAGCCTCAGCTTTTTAAAGAACTCAATACGACTCTTTCAGTTCAATTTCCCAACACAGGACTTATTTTGCCAGTACATGTTGTTTGTTCTTATGACTCACAAAATTTCTTGACAGGACTGCGCCAACGTTTTTTTGTCCAAGATACAGAAAGTAATGGAACAGAATTACTCAGCATTGATTCTAATGAAGCAGCAATATGGGATACGATGAATCCTGTAATATATACTAAAATAAATCATAAAGGAAATAATGGCTATTCAGTTTTGGCAGAAAAAGCAGACTTCCCGTACTTCATACAATCATCTACAAATACAACAAGTATACACAAAATCTTTTGGAACTTCATCGCTGTGTTGCTGTCTCACAGTAAACAGGTATCAATACAGTCGGCATTCAGAGCACAGGATCAGAAAGTCTTTCGTGAAATTCCAGCTATTGTTATGACAACAAATGAGAAGAAATGCTTCAGTACCTTGCTTCCATCAGCATTAACAGCAGGGCTACATGGATATCCATACATAATGTCAACAGTTCCTGATGATCAGGAAATTGATGAAGAATTGTACAAAAGATGGCTGCAGGTATCAGTATTTTTCCCAGCATTAAAGATTCCTGACTATGGGATTCAGTTTTCAAATAATGAATCTGTGGCTTTTACAAAATCCATGTTAAGTGTACGAGAAAAAATTGTCATTTATTATATTCAAAAATCCCTAACTGATGTGGAAAATGGACTTCCATTGCTTAGATCACTGTGGATGTTTGACCCTTGGGACTATGATACTTTCAAAATTGACGATGAATTCTTTTTGGGTGATTCTCTCTTAGTAGCACCAGTTCTTTGTCATGGTCAGCGTGCTCGTGATGTATACTTGCCTCAAGGTATTTGGATCTCATCATTTGACCATAAAGAATACGAAGGAAAGCGTTGGATAAAGGATCTTTCAGTAGCTATCAGTGAAATCATTTACTTCACTAGAAAATCACAAAATAGTTAAACATTATTAAGCTTGCTGTCTACCATGCATCATCAAAATACACTTTTTAGCATGGTTATGACAGCAATGGCATCCTCAATGATGTTAAGATTTGTGCTGAAACTTCTTGAAGTCGTATAACATAGTGTTACTGCAGATATGTGGAACACGGTATTAGTCGCAGCCCTTTTTTCACATTATCCGAGAAAAAATTATGTCAGTAACTTTGAATTTGTATGAGTTTTTTACATTCTAGAGATATATAGCTTCTGATAGGGGACATATATTTATTATTTCTGTTTTATCAGTTTGCAGAAGATTTAGAACAAAATATCAAATTTATATAATGTTTATAAAGCATGAAAAGCCTGAAAAATAATAATCAGTATGGAAGACATAAGTAGTCCTACATACATTCTCTTTCTCTTGTTATATAGTTATTATGTTGTATATTTGTATTATGTGTAAATTTTAGATTTTGTTTCTTGTTGAGCACACGGCAGTGTATTTAGTCTGAAATATTACATTTGTGTTGCCATTCTGAAAGAAGCAACAGCTGATGCTAAACTGCAATGTATTTGTTTCCTGTTTAGACCAGTTTGCATTTGAGCACAGTGCGTTGAATCATGATTGTCAGGATTAATTGTGACGAGACATTATCTATTTGCAAGTAAACTAATGGGGTGAAGACAATGACTTAAGTGTTTCCAGATTTGCCATCAGCTGACAGGGTCAGACAAATTTCAGTATACAGTTGAACCTGTCTTAAAAGACCACCTCTTCTGCAAAAAAATAATAGTCTCTCAAGACAGGTGGTCTCTTAAAACAGGTCATAACACGATATAATGAATAAATCTGTGCATGGAAATTCTGGTCTCACAAGACAGGTGGTCTCTCATATCAGTGATCTCTCAAGACAGGTTTTACTGTATCAGAAAAGAACCCTGGTAGTTCAGAATGTCATTGCCTGCTCAGGAAGATAGTTTCATATGAAATTTGTATCTTTGGAAATTCTCATTTGCTTTTAGTCGCTAATAATTATTCTGCTGTGTTAAATTGCCCAGGCAGATGGGTGTTTCTGCTGTTCAGTCTTATGATTTCAAATGTCTTGGTCTGCTCTGTAACATGTTTGCACAATTTTAAGTTTGTCTTTATTGAGATTATTTTCTTGTCAAGTCATTATGGTGTGTTGTGTTGTGTTCCAACCTGAAACTGCAAATTGGTCTTTGATGTACACTGTTGTCCCTTGTAATCAGATGCATTTTAAACTTAATTTCAATCTTTTGCTTTCTTTCAGTTGTATTATAATGTATTAACTGCCTAGTTCATTGTCACCAACTTTGTTGCCTTAATTTAGTGCATCCTAGAAGAGCTAAGTTAACAATCACCTTTTTTTCTCCTTTTTCTTAGAGAAAACTTTGTTAACATATTTTCCTACAGTCCACTTTTTCCTTATTCCATACGTTACATTCCATATCCAGTAATAGATTGTACCATATTTTATTTGTTAATGTTTTTTCTGAAAACCTTATTGTTGATTTGTTTGTGAAACCAAGTTGTAAAAATAGTGCTTTTCTTTTTATTAAATGTTAGATTTGTTCACATGTCAATTAAAATAGTTTACAAATTTAATGTTGAATGAGATGCATTTTCAAACAAAACCTTGTGCATTTGGCAAGATTCTGTTATATTTTGATACCATGTTAAAGTACATAGAACCTCACTGGTAGAAGATATCAGCATTATATGTTATAAGGTACCAGTGAGAGGTCACAGTTCTGTGGTGTAGGTTATTGCAGTGGATAAGAAATCTGAGTCATATTTAAATAGGGGTACAATATAAGTTAAATACAGTAAAGATTGTTTATTAATTTTTGGTTACACTGTTTTCTCAGATTTGCTTGAATTTAATTTCCCCAACCAAATTTCAAATTTCTATAGATTCCAAAGGTTTTATTATAACAGTCCATTGTTAAATTTAATTTGTATGGTCCACTTGAGAAAATTAGCTAAATTATATAGTTGTCATCAACTAATATGGTAAAGTCAGGTAGACAGTGGCAGCTGTTAAATGCTACTATTTAAATAGTAAACGTGTAACAACAAAGTCGCCAGATAGCAAAAGTAGGATACTCTTACTTATTCATAATCAGCAAATAAAAAAGGCCTAAAAATGGTATCATTTATCAAAGGTGTGATAATCACACCTGATTTATAATTAGAATCATGGATTGCTAATTCAGTGCATTTAATGGATAAACATAATTACTTTATTTTATTACTAATGTTTTAGAAATATCCTTTAACTATCATTTTATGGACAATTTCTTTCCATCTAAATAAATAAAAGACTAATGTAAAGTGTTGCGGATCACTGCCATCTCACCTCTGTCTGCATGGGTTCAAGTCTCAGATTCAGCCTATGTGGGTATGTGAGAAAGCTTGCCAGTAGCTTTGTGTGTCTAATTTACATATAACAATTACACAGAAAGAATGAAAATATTCTGTAGGATCATTGCATTACCTATTGCTTGCAAGATGTGCTGTTTGGATAGAATGTGTACTGTCATACATATGATGTAAATCTTGGTGTATTTTTGAGTAGATTGTGTCTTATCATTCATGTAATGTCCATTACGGTGTACTTTTAGGTACATCGTGTGTTATCATACAGGGCAATATGCATCATAGTGTTCTTTTGGGTACATTGTGTGTTATCATACAAGACAATGTGCAGCATGGTGTACTTTTGGATTAATTGTGTGTTATCATTCATGTAATACTAAGCATGGTGTCCTTTGGGTACATTGTGTGTTATCATACATGTAATACTAAGCATGGTGTGCTGTTAGGCTAGAATGTGTTTTATTAAATGTGGGATTGATGCAGTATGGTGCGCTGATGGGTTCAGGTGTGTGTTAAAACGCTTGATTAGTCACGTGCAGTGTGTTGTGATGCTGTGATAGTGATTATATTATCATGCATGTATTACTTTTCAGAAAGTTTTCATTGAGATTGTTTACTTCACTTCTGAGGTATTAAATTCCTCCTGCATTATGAGGGAGTTGATGTGTACCTCAAATACTTACCCTTAACCTTTAACCTTATACCATCTTTTTCTTGGGGATGATTGCATGGCTAAGTAGGTTAAGACACTGGTGCATGATATGTAGGCCATATCTGTCATCACTTGTCAGTTTTGATTCTTGTCTGGAACTAATTATCACTCTCTAACCTCTTTGTTTATATCAGTTTTGTGCAATATAAATTTAATGCTTATATCATATGTCCGAAAGGACAGTGTTGAACCCTGTGCTTTCCTTTCTGTTTTGTATATATACTGTCAAAATATAATTTCATGTATATAGCATGCATTTTTAAATAGAAATCCAGTGGGATTGTGCATATAGCTAAGTGTTAAAATAGTTGTCTAGCATCTTGAATCTTTGCCTTTGACCTTATTTCATCCTTTTTAGTGCAGATGAGTGCCAGGCTGAGTGGGTGAGGGTGTTTGTGGATGGCAGATGAGTGCGGGGCTGAGTGGGTGAGGGTGTTTGTGGATAGTGGATGAGTGCTGGGCTGAGTGGGTGAGGGTGTTAGTGGATGTTTGGAAGAGTGCCAGACTTAGTGGGTTAGGGCACAGATAGGTGAGAACTAGACAGTAGGAACTTTTATAGAACAGGTCTGATTCTTACATGGAAAGATAATGAAATTCGTTTTGTAATTCTTAGAGATTTCTAGCATTGACAACTTTTTACCAAATTTATTCTTGTTTTAGGGTCCCAATTACAAGAGTTATGGATGTACCACATATCTATGTATAATATATACTTTTAAAACCTCAATTATTTGACTTGGACAGTTTTAAGTTTGTTCTTGTAAGTCTGCATTGAACTTTTGTGCTTTGATTTTCTTGGGTATACATACAAAGTTGAGGCAGTATTTTGTACACTGTAGCAAATACGTACCTATTCTAAGGTGCTTTCCCAATTGAGCAATCTTAAAACATTATTTGGAAATTTATTTCTTAAATGTTCTATCCCTAATTAACATATACACTCATTGGTAAGTCCAGACCAATTGCAAACAACATAGACTCAGATCTGCAATCCCATAATGTGCTGCCAGATCAAAGCCGGTGCTCTTTGTTCTACTGATTACATCCTCAAAAACTGCATAGTAGTTTGGCTTGACTTAGATGTAAATATATACAGAATAGCTTGTACGATAATATTCATGAAAAAGATCAACCCAACTTACAACTTGTGTGTAGCATGTACCCAAGTAATATTCCGATGGTTTGTATCTTTTGAGCCATATCAATTTAATATCAGTAATTATTTTGGTTTATCTTGTCAACCAATACAGAAAATTTGTTCACTTGGATTGTAGAGAGCAATGTTGCTTTGCATTACCGATACAAATATAGGAAAATGGGCAGAATGTACTAACTTCATTGCTTTATTCAGTTAGAAGTACAAACTGTTTAAAAGTGTCAGTTCTCAATTTCTTTTCCAATTTTTTATGTTGTTAGCTTTTGTCACTTTCTTTAAAGCCACCAGTTATTCGGTTATGATTTGTGTAGTTGGATATGATGAAAATGTTTTGTATCATTACCTATCTTTTGTACATCAAGCATGAAAAAATAGGCAAAGGTTTGGTAAGATGTATGGACAAATTTATGTATTTTTTATTTTTATTATTAATTGGTTAGCAGAAACTATTAATTAGCCAGAAAAATGTATGTTATTTCCATCATTATCATATGCAAAACAGTTGAATACTCAAACAGTGTTAAATGAGTTACAAACGTACACATGCTTATATGTACATATATATATTGCCATATATTAAAATGTTAATTATTTTATACGTTACCATATTTGATATGCATTGTAATAAGTGATCTGAGGATGAATGACGTGTTATTTTTACATTTAAATTTTTTTCTTCTCAAACTACTTAATTATAGACACATATTATTGATGTAGTGTTAATGTAATAATTGTTAGTTTTCATATAAATCATGCCTGACCCACATTCTCCAGACATTCCCAAAACAGTCAAACACTGTAGCTTGTTTGTGACTGTACTCCTGACAGACCCTAAAATGTAAAAAAATACAAATAACTAATCTTTTTAGAGATTGAAATAACTCTTTGGTTTGAAATATGTATTCGCATTTTCAGATACTGCCCAAATTAGTGAGTGTTGGTTATTGTGGTGTGTGTATGTACAAGTCACTTCACTTCTTGTGTCTGGCACTATATGGCTTTTTACGTGCTGAGTTGCCATTTAAACATCAAGCAATTATAAATCCTTCAAAGAAGTTTAGTATTTAAATGCAGTCTTTAACATAAAAGCTTAAGTTAAATTACAAGTAAGAAGGTTATGTAGGCATTAAGTAGCATCTATTTCAGTAATGGATGTCATATTTTAGAATTAATTGCAGATACATTTAAATGTGATTATCACTTTATTTCAGTCCTCATCCATATTCCTTGAAATACCTATATATACATGCCCCAAGAAATTCATATGGCGAAATCAGTGTAAAAAGTTGGCAGACAGTTTTGGACGAGATTAACCTAAATGTCTGATCCAGGATAACTCAGATTGAATGTTCCTTGCTGTGATGTCTCAATGCAAGCTTTGTACGTTAAAAATGATGTTATTTGTTATGACTGGACCCAGTGCCCTCTTTTCTTGACCTACTTTAGGACCTGGATAAGTCCATGGCATTTGTAATTATGCAAATGATAGCTGGTTGGACATCTCCATTATGGCCACCATGACTGCCATTTTGAAAATGTCTTTTTTTGCTGCTCTCTGAATCAGAAAGCCATATTGACCTGGGATATTCACCAGGTGACTTCTTGTGATGTCCTAAATGAAAATGATGCATATCTAACATCCAATACGACCACCATAGTGGCCATATTTAGAATCTTATCACCCCACCCCACCCCCAATAGATGGCCATATTAACATAGACTTTTCACCAAAACATATCATATGATATGTAGCTAATCCTAAAACAAAGTAGTGCCAATCTTGCATCTAGTATGGCTGCTTTGATGGTGATATTGAAAATCTAGATATTTCTTTGGACTGTTATATTGATATGCTGTTTACACCAAAATATTTCTAATAATCACTAGTGAGTTTCAAGTGAAAGTATGACTAAATCCAGAATGGTCATTACAGAGGCTAATGATAAAATCGTGATTTTGTTGAAGGATGTCAGATAAAGTTTCAGTCTCTGCATTTAAACAAAGAAACAGTATTAACCTGCATTTCTAGAAATTCTTTGCAGCCATTAAAGCATCAGAACCTTTGCAAAACTCTTTTAACAAGTATCACTTCCTGTCTGTTTATGTCTGTTATGTAGGAACTTATTACAGCTGTTTTATATACTTTATCTACAATATACAGTGATATCTGTTTGGAAAATGTTCCAAAGTGTGACCTCTAGTAGTAATACACAAAACCACTGAAGCATTATTTGTATACACTCATTAGAAATGTAAAATATATAGTTGTACAGAGACATGTGAGTAGTTTACATTTAATCAGATTATATTGTAAATTTATAATGATAGTGTACATGTATGTGTATTGTTTGTGATTCATCATTAGATATAGCATTGCTATTGGTACTCCATGATATGTGTTTTGTATTATTCTTGTTTCATTTTTTTTATACATTTTTATAAATACTTTTCACTTTGTTATTGTTGATTGTAATGCATAGTGCAGTACATTTAGATTTAATTAACTATTTACATGTCAGTCATATTTTTCACATTAATGTGATTTTTAGCTTGTCGCTATCAAGAAGATGAGTGCAGTTGTGCTACCACTGTGTTGGCAACTATTTGCACCACACATGTAAAAGCATATTCACATGTACATCCTCTATGAATCTTGGCCATTCTTCTTTCTAGGTCTTTGGTAATAGTGGATTATGGAGACAGGGCCCCAAATAAGTACATGTACATTTGTTCTACAGTCAAAAATACGTTTATGCGTTTGGCTCATAACCACATAATTGTATTTGCACCCCGGATACATACCAATATAATTTGGCCAGAAAATAAATCTTGGTGAGTACTATACTCTCATCAGTTAAGTAAGTCACTGACCCATACTTTAGGCTTTAACAATTATTGTTAAATGTATTGTTTCAAGTTTATTTCTGAAGCAGTCTTTATGCTGGAATCATCAAATTAAATGATTAACTACATCTTGGTTAGTACCCTTACAACAAAAGGTTACTTTGACCCAAATTTAATAATGAACTGGCTTAAGTTTAGATTTTTGCATTAGCTCTATGGGCACATTGGATTTGATACACAATTTAATGAAATGCAATTATACGCCAGAGTAGAAAGTGCTATCCCTATTTCCTGCAGAAGATTGCTTGATAACATTAACATTATTTTTTAAAATGCAGTATATAGTTGTACCTGGAAGTATGAAACAGGGTAAGGATATTATTCTTGATCTATTAATGTATCCCAAAAATGAAACACTGTGACCTGTATTCATGCTTTATCACGTCTTCATGCTTCACTAACTAGTTTAATTTGTGTTTGATTTTTCGAGTAATGTTAATGCTAAAATCATTAATCTACACGGAAGTTAACTAAAATTAACAGAAAAAGATCCTGGCATGAAGGCTTTTAAAGTTTGATCATCAAATATAATAATTTTTATAAAAAAAAAAATTAAAATCAAAGAAACTTTAAACAACTTCTCAGAAACTGCTTAACATAAGTTATCAAATTTGACATAAAACATTCTGGCATTGAAATGCTTTTGAATATTTACAATCATACCAATTTACCATTAAATATGTCCTCAGTTACAAAAGTAAAAATTATAGCCTATAAACAATTTCTGAGAACCGCTCAACATAATTTAACCCATTTTAAAGACATTATGGCGTCAGTGCCTTCCAGTCTGATACAAATGATGCTTATTCGCCATCAAATATGATCAGTTTTACTAAATTAAGAAATATAGACCGTTCAACGGCTTCATAAAAACTGCTCAACAGAATGTGAGTAAATTTAAACTCAAACAGTCGCAATAACCGGTCGACAGAAATTCGCTAAATTTGAGAAAACATCCTGACATAAAGAGCTTTACTGTTGTACCAATGTTGGTAAAGTGTCATCAAATACGGACGCTGTTTCTAACGATAGGAAACACTTATATTAATTTCCTCCACCCCCAGCTCCCACCAAAAAACACCAAAAAGCCAGCTGAACAAAATATAATCACATTTTACCGAATACGTCCACACTTGACGGCAATTCACATTCATATAAGTAATATCACTCTACCATCAAATATGCATGCCATTAAAAAGTTGCTGTAAGTAATAACTTTGTATCAATACCGATTGCTCGGTATTGTTTAGTGTTCTTTTAAAAAGGCAATACAGTACTAGAATCGTACACAACATTGTTTCCATTGCGTTATTCTTTGCATATGGAAATTCGAAATAACGAGCGTCATTACAGTCGGGGATTTTGTCACAATAATTAGATGGCAAAATAACAGTCACTTAATGTTAATACTTTTCTCATTTATTTAAACGAAGTAAAACCAGTCGTTTTTCAATTCTATAATACAATGATATAATACTTAAGCGTGCTGATTTGACACAATTAAATATCTGAATTTTGTCACATTCAGGACTTGTTGCTTTCATTTATCATTACTCTTAAGAGTTCCCGTATCTTGCCTTCCACTCCAGTATTGTGACGTGGCTGGCAGTCAAGCGAGGCATAATATATACTGTACGTTTGTAATTTTCTTATTTTTGACCATTCGTGACATTTCTAGAGATCTGATTTTGTTCGTCACCTGGATTGTTCATTCTATACTGACACCAGTAAATATTTAATTTATATATCTAGTTGGATAATTATTGATGCATGGACAAATAAACAATTAAGCAAACTATTTGGCCTGGTCTTGGTTCTTTTTCTGAATAAGTGTGCATTAGAGTCCGACACATTTTAATACGGCAGGCCCGCACCTAGGAAATTCTGGGCCCCAGGCAACTGAGTTCGGGCCCCTTTCGTGTTTCAAATATGTGCGTATATTTTATCTATCTAGCTCGGGCCCCTGACAAGTGCCATGGTTGTTCCTCCCCCCCCCCCCCAGGTGCGGGCCTGAATACGGACTTGTCTTGCAAGCAGAACAGTTAAAATAAATGTTAACGCCAGCGTCATCACAAACGACGTGTCTGCAGTATAATATAGATTTCATATAATTTTTCAGATTTTAGTTAGAAAATTACATGCATCATTATTCCTAAGTATATAACAATGACATTACAGATGGCTTGGCTGGTTTAAATGCATGAATATCATTGACTAATTCTGACAAGATATCTACAATTTGGACTTGACCAGGACATCATATTATCTATTTGTAATGCCTCACGTTTATGCTTTGTAAATTTTGATCAGACTGTATACAGTTGCCTTTGAAAGGTTGTGCTAGAGATGTGACCTTCTTAGCAACAAAATGTAAAACTTCTCAAAACTTCTGAGGCAGATGACCAAAAATACATGACATTTTGTTATTCACTGCGACGAAATGGAAAGTCATATCGGGTATTTACCAGAATCACTTCTTTTTAAGTCTACATGGTCCTAACTGAAATCTGTGTTAATCTGGTCATAAATATCCACTGGAGAACAGGCCAATCCAATGGATTTTTACCAGTTATTATGTAATTTTGAGTGAGTGACCTATGTAAGGTGAAGTTTGCATTTAAAATACGGACAGTGGAGAGAATATTGACAGACCTCTATGCTAAATTAATGTAATATGTCTGACATTTCTTTGGATATTGTACTTTTAAAAATTGTACATGATATAAGCCCACAGCTAACTAAAATGACTGCTCCTTGTGTGCTTAAAAAGCAGCCTGAATTAATCTAAAGTACACTATCCTTAGCAACTATTAAAACAGGGAAAATGATTTTTGTCAGACTAGACATCACCAGCTTCCCAAAGTGTAATGATTGAATTACCAAATATGTAAAATGTAAAATAATAAGTTATATGCTCTTTTTTTATACAATATACCTCTGAAGTTCAGAAAGAAAAAAATTACAAGTGGAACGAGCTCTTTTTTGAAAGGTAAACATCTGGAGTAATGCCAAGCTGTATACACAGTAAACCATATTACACCTTTCAATCATACACCAACATAAAGGGAATATAGGTTCTTTGAACTATACCTAAGATATACATGTACAAAGTCCTTTTTAAATAGCCAGTATAACTAGTGAGGAAAGCCGGGGAAATTCGTTTTCTTTAAATTCTTACCCTATGCAAAATACGAATCGTAGAACGCTACCTAGGTGAACTTTGACATTGGCGCCCCCTTAGAAAACAACTTTCGGTATAATTTGGAACCCCTTAAAACGTGGCGCCTTTTGCGACTGTCTAGTTTGCCTCTGTGTTCGGACCGGCCCTAGATATGTCCACTATGGTATTTTCAAATTTTCTTAGAATATGCTAAATGCAGAGGTGTAGCGATGATATTTTGCGCCCGGGAACGAACTATAAAATTGGCGCCCCAGCGATCTTGTGACCGATTTATTACCTTTGTTTACTTATTATAATGTAACGTTGTAAGCCTCATTTTGGTGCCCCTGTACCTTGGCGCCCGGGGACATATGTACCTCCCTGCCCCCCCCCCCCTCGCTACGCCTCTGGCTAAATGAAAACTGTGCTTTGGATCTTTGTGGCTTATATAGCAGTATGTGCGATACCTATGAATTCCGAAGCTGAAATTAGGTATAAATATTCCTTGGGATATGGTACATCTAAAAAAAAAATTTCGCGGTCATATGCATAGCAACACTCTGAATTTTGCATTAAATGGGTATCAAAGCCTATATTTGGTTTATTCTCAAACGGATGATCGAGGTTTTATAATCTTATGGAGTTTTGCTTTAAGACATGCATTATGAAAAATGTTTTCTGGATGTTTAGCCAAGTCCTTTCAAGTCAAAAGGTTTGAAATAACACTTGATGGACTGTGCTCTCGCTAGGGCATATCATTATAAAACAAATAAAATTTATTCTGCAACTTAATTTTGACACATTAGGTCAAGGTCAGATACAAAAATATAAAAATATCTTTTTCAAGTAATATTAACACTATTTAATTGCAGCACTTTCTCCAAGACCTTGATGGGTTTTGTCCATTTCTTTAATGTTTAATTATGAAGCATTCTTGGGCACGTTCTCGACATCCTTTTTCTCATGATGTGTCAAGATCACAAACATGACATTTGTGACATGGTTTTGTTAGATAAACTAGACAGACCGCAAGGAGAATTTATGGTCTGCCCCTGCAGCCATTATGTATCGTACATATTCAAATATTTATTATTTCAAGCTTCTCAAGCCCACCGAACCAATTTGACCAAATTCGGCATATAATATCGAATGCAGGGCTTTCAATTTTTGTTAAAATTAAGTCAATCTGTCAACAAATATGACTGCCATTACTATTATTGGTAAATCCCATTGATATAAATTCATTCTCCAAAACGATGGGTAGAATTTAATAATATTTACCACATATCATCCAGGCCGAAATGCCTTTAAAGTTTGAACATAAGATTATGATACACATTCAGATATGACCACTGTTGATAAAATAGAAAAATCGCTATTACTATAAAATCCAAAAACCTTTAAACTATTTCTTCAACAGAGCTAAATGAATTGGATCAAACTTGACAGAGAACTTTATAAAGAAGATTTTAACGAAAGTTGATAAAAGGCATCCTGTCCGGAAGACCTTTCAAATTGATATGACAATTGCAAATACACCACTGTTACTGAAACGAGAACATTAAACCGAAAGCGTCATGGTAGTGTAACGTCCCGAGCTTTATTTAATCACAATGTCAGTTTTGGCCAGATGTCAACATGGGCTTTTAATCACGAGACAGAAAGCTATTTAAGTTTAAATGATTTAATAAACGCTAGTAAGGATAAATATTAACTGTGCAATATGCACAAACGGATCAACAATAAGATAGTAATGTTTCAGTCAAAACACTGAAATAGTTCTAAAATGAGTTGATATTTGAAATTCCTTCATCACATAAATATGTGGCTCATTGTAATGTTAAGAAAGTACATTAACAAACAGTCACTGAAAACAGTTAAACTTAATGTATTTCTCAGTGGTATAATACAACCCCAAACAAACGGAATAATAAATAACACATATTAAAAACGATACCACTCGAATGTGTTTCCCAGTGAATTTAGTATTGCTATGGTCCAGAATGCACTAGTATTTCGGAATTTATATTTAGAACTGTTTTTCCCTCTTTATAGCCAACTATATAACACATTAATGTAATATAGAAATAATGAACACTCCGTGTAGGAATATTATAATTAATGCTCCCTTCTATGCATGTTTAGTTATTTACCGTAGCAACGGTACCGATATTTTCATATATTTATATGATTGAATCTCCACATATAATTCCTAGGGGAGCATCAGTCTTTAATACTGAATAATATATTGTAGTTTTATTTCATTTCATTTCATTTGGAAGATTATATGATCCGTAATGATTTATATTGTTACAATGCGATCTATTTAGTAAACGTACATTGGTTGTATAAGCTCTCCGTTCTCTTCTTGTATACAGTCTCTGCCGGTCAGAATGCGTCTGCAAAACACAATCAATCAAGTTGGTGTTTTATAGTTGCCTCCGCCCACTAGGGGCATATGGGCAACTTTTATATCCAGCATATCACTGAACATTTATTTACCTTAACCCATGTACATTAGTACATTTATTAATTTGGGCGTTATACCGAATTACTAAAAAGTAACTATCGGTATAAATGAAAGCCCTATGAGGCAGATAGGTAAGTCCCATCCACATCTACCCCTATCAACTTCGTCAGCAGCCAGGCAGGAAGAGGCAAAGGAGGAGGAGGCCCAGGAAAGGGCCCAAAACTTTAAAGTATCATCGCCCTGCACGCAGAGGCAGCCGAACGCACAACCGGACCGACAAACAAAGAAACCCAAGGAGTCCGAAGGTACCACACCCTCAATTACACCTGCAACCCCATGAGACATGTTTAAGAGATGTATGTGCTATAATATGTTATGCTGTGTTTAGTATTGATGTTATTTATTGTGTTTCTTTACAATTGCAACATTGTGTTGCGGGGGTCTGATAGTCCTGGATTAAGACTACCTTATATACTCTAATAGGGTCATACTGAGTGTGTGTTATGTATGCAAATGTGTCTATGAAGTTGCAGTCCCCTTTTGATTAATTTCAATTTAGTCCAGTTTTTCTAATGGATGCCCTATACCAATTATGTGTAAGCCACCTGTGTAATTGAGTCAAGCTAGTTGAGTTACGAATTTCCTATCACTTATTACTATGTCCCTAAGTAAGTACATTGTGTACTATATAATCTCCACCATCCTAACGGCAAAAAACCCTTTTTAAGAGGGAAATTCACCCTAAGAAAAAAAACAAAAAACCTACCCTATTGAGTCAGAGTGACTATATAAGTTTGTTCTCGGTATATTGTTTTAAGTTGTAATTTTTGTTGGGTGTGATCCAAAAGTGCCATATTTGAGATTGATATTTGGTCAGCCAAATAGAATTCTCTGATACCAATCGAGTGTGAGAATTCTGTATTTGTTGAATGAACATATAACATGGACAAGGACATAGAATTTAGAAATAGAGGAGAGAATTGGGTCTACACCAGCTTCCCAGAGAGACTGACTGGATTATGCAAAGAGGTATACCTAATTGTATACTTATGCGTAGGCACAGAGGTATACCAGGCTGTATACATGTGTGTACACCAATCCAGGCGATTTCTATAAAGAAAAGAGCCTGTGTCCCCACTGTTTCACTAGCCTTTCCCTATTCCCAAGAGTTACAAGGGTAGGAAATAGTAACAATACAAGACAGTACAACACAACAATTAACAACAATTAACAATTAGTATTATTATTAGTAGCAGCAACATTTACATTAATATCTACATTATTATTAATATAAATATCAACATTAACATCAGTATCATTAATATTAGTAGTAACTGTAACATTAACATCATTATCATTAAGATTAGTAATAATATCAATATTAACATTATTAGTATTAGTAGCAGCATGCCATTAATATCACAAAAAACAACATCAACATTAACATCAATACCAAGGCAACATTAACACTAACATCAATATTAACAATAATTATCATTAATTAGATAGCCCTGAAAAGGACTGTTCTGTAGACTGGTTTTCCACGTTTCCTCTGTTGTCCATGATAGCTCCAACTGGTCCATTTCCTTGAATTTTGTCCAAACAATTTTCACTTCCATCGAAGTCCAGTTCAAGGTTAATGAATAATTTTGGATGTTGAATGCCACTAACTTTTATTTTGACAATGAGGTTGATGTTCATATGGATATTTTTCTCAGTCTACTCTTATATCGGTGATCTCTGCTAGTATATGATTATGAGTGAGTGCAAATTCGCGAGTTGCGTATAAGTCCTTTATGAACTCAATATCTACACCCGATCATATCACCACTTCAGCAGAGTCACAGGCTAGCTTTAGTTATTTCTAATTTTGAGTGTTAATAATAATAGAGTTCCATACAATCCTAAACAGTTAATTTTAATTTTAGCGGTGATTTCTGCTATTGATACTATGAGTGAGTGCAAATTCGCGAATTGCGTATAAGTTCTTTATGAACTCAATATCTACACCCGATCATACCACCACTTCAGCAGAGTCACAGGCTAGCTTTAGTTATTTGTAATTTTGAGTGTTAATAGTAATAGAATTCCATACAATGCTAAATAGTTAATTTTAATTTTAGCGGTGATTTCTGCTATTGATACTATGAGTGAGTGCAAATTCGCGAGTTGCGTATAAGTTCTTTATGAACTCAATATCTACACCCGATCATACCACCACTTCAGCAGAGTCACAGGCTAGCTTTAGTTATTTGTAATTTTGAGTGTTAATAATAATAGAGTTCCATATAATCCTAAACAGTTAATTTTAATTTTAGCGGTGATTTCTGCTATTGATACTATGAGTGAGTGCAAATTCGCGAGTTGCGTATAAGTTCTTTATGAACTCAATATCTACACCCGATCACAACACCACTTCAGCAGAGCCACAAGCCAGTTATTTATTAATAAACTTATTATTATAATTTTATTATTATTATTATTATTATTATTATTATTATTATTATTATTATGTAATATTATTATATTTTATCAATTAAGTTTGAGTTTATAAGGAAATCAATTATGTTTTTAGCAGTTAATTGTATATTAGGTTGATTTAATTTAAGCATTTCTGGATATAGATTTATTAATGTTTCTATTTTTAATTTATTTTTAAGTTTATTTCTGTGAATAAGTGTATTTGTGCATTTATTAAATATATGATCAAGGTCTTCTGGTTGTTTGCATCTAAAACAATTAATATTATGTGGGAATATTCCTATGTATTTTCCAAAGCTGTTAGCCAACTTTGTTTTTCCTATCATTATCCTGTTCATTTTAATTTGTTCCCTTCTTGTATTACCTAATATTACTGGTGTTCTTTTAACAGTGTTGATGATATTGTGTAGTACTCTCCCTTTAGTGGATGAGCTCCAGGTTTTTTGCCAAATAGTATTTATCATGTTATATATTAATGTATACATTTCAGTGTGACTATATTGCAATGGGTCATAATATAATGCATTTATTTTATTATTCGCTGACTGATCAGCTAATTCATTTCCCTTTACACCTATGTGTGAAGGTATCCACAGAAAATCTACTATAATGTTTTGTGTTTTAAGTTTAGTTATTTGATATTGTAATTGATATAAAAAGTTTTTCCTACTATTGGAGTTATTATTATTAATAGTTTTAAGTACACTAAGTGAGTCACTTACTATTAGTGTTTTAGGTGGTTTATGTTGTTGTATCCACATAAGGGCTTGTAGTATAGCCCAGAATTCAACGCTATAGATAGAACAGTAATCTGGTAAGCGTCTGCCTTCATTTATTTGTAAATTAGGTATAACCCATGCAGCTGCTGTTCTTGCAGGGTCAACTGTTTTAGATCCATCAGTATAGATTTTTAAATGATTTTTATATTTATTATTTAACTTTTCATTAATAATCATTTTCAAAAAATGTGAATTTTGTATTTTATTGCCTTGATTTATCAGGGAGAAATCTACATATATATGATTAAATCTCCAAGGAATTATAACTGGAGGTGTAATTTTTTGTACTTTAAATATATCTACAGGGAGTTTAGTTTTTATGGTATTTATTTGTTTACCACATGAATTGGAATATTTACCTTTTTTAATTAGTGGTTTGTTACATTTTTTAATAATCTGCAATGTGGGGTGAGTTTCCTTATGAGTTGACAGACGAGCAACATATCTTAACATGACCTCTTGTCTTCTCAAATTAAGTGGGAGTTCACCTGCCAAGACCTGCAACTCCTCTGTGGATGTAGATGGTAATGCACCAGTGGCTATAAGAAGAGCTTTTCTCTGTACTTGTATAATTTTATTTAGTAGTGTGATTGATGCCGTAGCATAAATCTGACACCCATATTCAATTTTAGATCGAATAAGTGATCTGTAGAGAGTAATAATTGTTTTTCGACAGGCACCCCAATGTGTACCTTGAATACTTTTAATTAGGTTAAGGTCCAAATTACATCTTTTCACTAAATCCTTAATGTGGTATGACCATTTCATGTGTTGATCAAAATACATTCCTAAAAATTTATATACTTTTACAAATTTAATATCCTGATTTTGTAAGGTGAGTTTAGGGTATGTTATATTATGTTTGTGAGGGGTAAATAGTATAGCTACTGTTTTTTGATGTGAGAATTTAAATCCCCATTTATCAGCCCAATTACCTATATTGTCTAAGCTATTTTGTATTTCAGCAATATGTTTTTGATTTGATGGGTTACCTGCTCTCCAAAGAGCACTGTCATCAGCAAATTGTGAAAGTTCAACTTGCAGAGTAGCTAAATTTTTATCTAAATCATTGATCATGATATTAAATAGTGTAGGGCTGAGTACACTCCCTTGAGGGGTACCATTTTCTAAACTGTATTTTTCAGAATAAGTTGTTCCTACCCTAGTAATAATTTTACGGTCAATTAAAAAGTCATTTATGAAGTTATATATATTACCTGTTATACCATATTGATTTAATTTAATTAATAGTCCCTTAGTCCATACCAAATCAAATGCTTTTTCCATGTCTAGAAAGACAGCAATAAGATTCCTGTTTTTCTTTTGATTGTTATTGAAAGCAAGTTTAATTGCAGTTTCTAATTTAATTAATTGATCTATAGTAGATCTATTATTTCGAAAGCCACATTGATTGTTAGATATAATATTATTGGTTTCTAAATGATATTTCAATCTATTATTAATAATTATCTCCATTATTTTACAAATATTGTTAGTAAGGGAAATAGGCCTATATGAATTAATATCATTTCTATCTTTATTTGGTTTTAATATTGGAATAACTACTGCTGTTTTCCATTTTATAGGGAGTTTTCCAGTGCTCCAAATCATATTAAACATATTTAGTATTATTTTGATAAAGTTAACAGGTAATTTTTTATATATTGAGTAACCTATAGTATCCTCTCCAGGTGAGGTGTCTTTTTTAGTTTTAATGGCTTGATACCATTTGGTAATAGTAATGTCATCATTTAAATAAGAATTTTTTTATCCCAAATCTGTAAATATATGTTTATGGTCTTTTTCAACTTTATTCCTATACTCCTGAAATTTCTTTGTATGATTCATATTACTGCTCATTGCTTGGAAGTGTTTTGCTAATGAGTCAGCTTGTTCTTTATGATTATTTGTATTATGGATTTTAGGTATATTATTTGTGTGTTTACCCCTAATTATTCTAATTTTATCCCATACTTGTTTAGAGTTAGTTTTATAATCTATATCACTGCAATATTTTTGCCATGAGTTAATTTTTGCCTGTTTTATTGCATACTTTAAGTCAGTATCATATTTTTTATATTCTTTATAGTGCTCAATATTATTTGTACGCTTAAATTTATTTAATGCTTTGCGTTTATTTTGTCTAATAGTATTAATTTCATTTGTCCACCATGGTACACAAAGTTTATGAGGTTTACAACTAGTTTTTGGTATAGAGTCATTAGCTGCTCTTACTATTGCATTTGTAATGTTTTCATAATACTGATTAATATCATCATTTTGAAGATCTTCAAGCTTTTCTTTTTTAATATTTCTTTGGAAATTATCCCAGTCTGCTTTTTTATAATTCCATTTAGGAATTCTATTGTTTGTTTCTAATTGTGCTGAGTTTTGCAAGGTAATTATTATAGGGAAGTGGTCACTTCCCATCGTATCAGATTGATCTACACTCCATGTTGCTATTTGTGCAATTTTAGGAGTACATAAGGTAATATCTATAGCTGATAAAGTGCCATCTACCGGATTAAGTCTTGTTTTTGTACCATCATTTAGTAATACAAGATTAGTGTCATTGATCCATTTTTGAAGTCTTTTACCCCTATTATTTGTTATTTCACATCCCCAATTTACATTATGAGAGTTAAAGTCTCCTAGCACTACTGCTTGATTATTTCCTATATGTGCTTTAAAGTCTTTAAATGCAAGTTTATTTGTTTCTACATTACCTCCCCCTGGATCATAGAAGTTGTATAGAATAAATTTAGTTTTGCCCGTATTTATTGAAAGGGCCTGCACTTCAATTGGAGAGTTGGAAATATTTTCTGAATTAATTGGAATTATTGAGGCTGATGGCAAAGTGTTATTTAAATATACAACTAGCCCCCCCCCCCCCGTCCTTCTTTCCTATGTTGAAAGTATCCAGGAGCGTACCCCTGTATATTTAGTAGTGATTTAGTTTTAGTTGTTAATTTAGTTTCCTGTATACATATTATATCAGGTTTAATAGTTGTACTAATTAGTTTTAATTTTAATTCATTAATATTCACTAATAAGCCTCTGGCATTCCATTGCCATATTATTAAATTAGATATTGATCTATTTATAGTTGCATTTTCCTGTATAGTTGTACTATTCATAATTAGTAGATAGCTTTTTAGTTTTTATACCCTCTTGCATGAGTTGTAAAAGAGCATGGAGCCCATTAATGAGGGTGATTATATATTCATTGTCTTTGTTTGATGCGTTACTAATGTAACGACCTATTTCTGATATGGCAGTTCCTATGGTATTAAGTGAAGAATTACTGTCCAAATCAATAGAGTTGGAATTTTCAGTTTGAGTCTGGATATTGCATTTTGTTTGTGCACTTTGAATATCTTTATCCTGATTTACTTTATTTTGTGGGTCTGTTAATTTAAAGTTTTTAAGTTCTTTATTGACCTTACTTTGATTTGTCTTAGCTTGATTCTGCTTTAATACTTCTTGTTTACACACGACTGGTATTTATACCCTTGAGACCCATTGGTCTTACGCGGAGACCGATGGGAAGAATATAGGTCGTAAGTGCGTGAGGGAAACACACGAGTGGTTCGAATGATACTTAACAACACGTTAGAAACGCTCAAAAGTATGATGGCGGGTGAATTGTGAATCGCACTTACACAAATAGTTTGGTAGTGGAATTTCTCAGTATTTGGACACTTGATGTGAAGATATTCAAGTCAGAATTAAACTCTTTATCTCAGAAAATGAATATACTACGCAAAATAGTGTTAGACGATTTAAAAGGGAACAAACCACAACGACCAAAAAGACCAATTTGGACCAACATTGACAACGAAATACAAACCCGTACGAAGTAAGTGCCAATCACAATCACCCAAATTATTAATATATTAATACTCTAAAATATCACGAACGTGATATTAAAACATTCATATACATATTTATTGTGCCTAGCATTGGTGCAACCCTACAAGTCTTTTATGTCTTCATGTATGTACTGAAATATATCTTTGTTGACCTTTGGTATAGACATGAACCACTAAATGTTAATATTTAATGCTGAGAAGTGTGAAAATTATGTTTACACGAGCTACAAATCACTTATATTTTATAACACCATAATTTATCACAGTAGGAATACCTTTCAGGTTTGCACCAATACAATCGAGTAGCCTTCAAATTTGGTCAATTTTTATAAATACAGAACAGCCACTGTTACTGAAAAATGTATAGAATAACTTTTACGCGATTTTCTCCAAACCACTGAATATGATTTTACTAAACTGGACAAAAAGAATATTAACAATAAAAACCTTTTACGTTTGTACTAATGTTGTATATCAATCATCAAACTATGACCACTGACAGGAAAAATATTTGTAAAAAATCTTAAAATGACATCTCCAAATCAGTTGAGTAGTCATTGGCCAAACTGAACAGAAAGCTTTATAGCACGAAATGCTTGAAACTTATATTGTTACACGCAAAACGGTCTCTCTACTAAGCGAATCAAGCACTTTCGCGAGTTTGGGCTGGAAGTCCCTTGATTACCTTCATTTCTAAGGACTTCAAGACAATTGCAATTTTCAATAACGCGCCAAGACCACACCACCACAACACAACTATAACTTAATAACTGAATTGTTTTTCTTTGTATTACCCTAGCCTGGCCTCTCTCTGTATTCCGTTTGCATTGCTTCTCTACTAAGCGAAAGGTCGAACACTAATACTTTTGGTTCCATCCTTAAGTAGGTGAAAAACACTGTCTCGAACAGCATCACACAAACAACTTACATGTGCTATTCCACCAACTGCTTTCACATTCGCATTGAAAATCATATAAAAATAAAGGACTGACTCCCTCCTAAACATTCCATGGTAGAAATATCGGTCTCTGTCACGAATATCACGCACTGAAGGGTACAGTTAAACCACACCTCCTAATTAATATAGGAATAATTAAGATAGAAACGTATTGGCTCACGCCCACCGGAAGCATGTTATATTTCTCTGATCCCATCTCAAGCTGCTAAACACGTATACTTTTTTTTAATGAAACTACTCCATGGTCTCATAAGGACTTGTGAATAATGCACGTTATGATGTCTGTTCCTGGAAATTGAATAATTGCTCCGGTTGAGAAATATCTGAGGTTGAGATTTTCTCTCTTCTTCGCAAGAATTGGTTCCATTACCACTACATTCACCACATTCTCTTTTCTTACCACACGTCGAGGATTGTAAACAGAGACAGAAAGAAAAATTGGAGAAATTTTTACAGCATCAGAAAGAAGCAGAGCAAGCTTTTCACCTTCAACAGCAAGAAGAAAAAGAAAAATAATAATAAGAAAAAATAGACCAATAAGGAAACGAAAAGAAGAATAATCAGCAGTAAAGAAAGACGGTCTAGGAGAGAATGAGGACAGTGAAAGTAAAACGGTGACGGTACTTTAAACAAATGTTTCAGACTTCTTTTATTACGACCCAAGAGAAAAAGACATTTCCGTGCCAAACAAACCAACCCTGTTACTACGCCGGAGATACCAAAACTAGTAATTTCTACCAAATCATAGACAGGAGTAGGCTTTGGTTGTGGCAAAGGCTAAAAACAGTTAAAG
Organism: Unio pictorum; assembly: GCA_030141615.1. Classification (NCBI taxonomy): domain Eukaryota; kingdom Metazoa; phylum Mollusca; class Bivalvia; order Unionida; family Unionidae; genus Unio; species Unio pictorum. The sequence continues at coordinate 801,132 of JARLTB010000179.1, forward strand.
TTGAATTAGTCCCGTTTCTGAGTTTGTTTTTATTAAGAAAACCAACACCCAACGGTCCTTTTTAGGGCCACCCACTTCTTTCGAAAAGAAATAGTATTCATTTTGCCAAAATCAATTAAAACTCAAAATCCCTTTTTTACCCCATGATGTACGTGTGTGAGTGCGTGAGTGTAGGTCCTTATTCTAAAATTCAAAACCAAGAGACACGTTCTTTCTGTCTGATCTATTCTGGTACAAATGTTACAATAATTCACAACGCAACACTTTACAAATTCATAAACTTCTTCTTTGGTTTTGTTTACTCTCTCTGATTTTTTGAATTTCTTCAGTCACACGTTTTTCCTTCTCTTCTTCCTCATTTTCGTCTCGTCTTCTTTTATTATCTTTCTGAACGTGTTGGGGTTTTTACTTTAGGGAGGGTACCTCTTCTGTTCCTATTCGTACTCCCTATCCTCCTCCTCATGTTCTTGTTGTTTCTTAGGGCAGTTTGGAAACCAATGTGCCTTGTCTTTACAATGATATCAGGTATGATGACTTTTGTCTCGTCTGACGGCCTGTATTGCTTCTTTCACGGTCTGTACATTATGTAACCCAATGACCCTTCTTCTTACAGATATAGCAAGGTTTTTTACTTTTAGCTCGAAAGTATGGAGAGGCGTCTGCCGGCTTGTCTGAAGAAAACTTTCGTATGACACCTCGCAAAGCTCTGAAGTTCGACCTGTGTTGGCTCTTCCATCGTTCTGGTCGGGTTGAAAGTCAAATGAATACTGCAAGGGAAGACACTGACCCTTGACGTATACACTGGTCTGACAGGGGGCATGACGTTTAAAATGTCATTTGGCCTTTTGCAGTCAAGATGAAACGATCCCATCATTTCGTGAAGAAAGGAGAAGAAAGTAAGAGACAGAAACTGGATTTATAGCCTCGCATCGTGGCTGAATTCTTCACTCAAATTCATGGCAGCAATTTTGAAGTTGACATGAGTGAGTCCGAACCTAGACCCCAAGACTCTATACTCAAGCAAAGTTCATCAGTAAATCCTAAAAAGTACTACTACATTCGAGAGACAGAAAAGCGCTCTTCTAGAAAATTTAGAACCGCGGCTTACACGTACACGGTGCAGTTTAAAGAAATCAAGTGCGACGTACCGTTGGATAAAGCAGTAGGGTTCGTCACCGGTGTGTGAGATTCTTTGTTAACCACACTGAAACGGCAGTTGTGAAGCCAAATAAGACGATTGGTTATAACTTTCCATTCATCACTACAGTTCATAGTCCACCGTTCGGATCGAGTTTAGCAGCTGAGCAGAATTGACAACTTCCAAAGTCATCGACATGATTCAACACGTGCACCAATCCAACGATAAATTTTACATCACCGATGGAAACGCGACACTGTTCATGACCCATGTTCCTATCCCCCAACAGACAGGATGCAAAAAGGTTTTATTGATGGACCAAAAAGAGCATTGTTCAAATTAACAACACACAAGACAAGATGTGTTTAGCCCGTGCCATCGTGGTGGAACGAAGGACACGGCAGAATAGAAAAGAGGCTGGAAAACTATTCGACAATCGGACCGATCCAAAGAACGAATGGAAGCAGAACTCCTGTTACTATGGCATTCTAGAAATGCAAAAATGCCACGTTGTAAGTAAAGAACAATAACCAGATTCCAACATGTATATGCTAGACCCTGAGGCTAATAATTCCGCGTAATAAATGTTAAGAATGTCAGCCTTGCGAACAGTGAGGTGTCAAGCCAGTGTGTGTATAACATGGCCATAGGAACTCGTGACTGGCGCCTTATTTTGGGAGCGTGATGCACATGTAAATGATAAAGTGTTGAAGTGTTGGCTTCAAAGGAACACAGCAAGTGTTGGTCGTAAACACACCCTTGAAAAACTGCCGGTGAGGCGACAATGTCTGCTAATTATGTAGACCATGGGTGAATCGACATCCACTAGGAATTGAGCAAGGCGTGGCCACCATTGGAATCGCAAGTTTAAATCTAGTATCTTGAGAACTAAACGTCAGTATTCGCTAAACCATCTTCTGGGAAGTTATAAGCTAGTCCAACGTCATACGAAATTGGCGGGAAACTTGTTATTCTGGGAATTACAAGGAGCTTAGAACAGGTCAGTGAATATTTGCTCCATTGTTGTAATCTATTACGGCAAAGTAACTGTACTTAAATTATGTGCAGCCTGTTTACTTCATTACTAAAATCGCTAGTGCGTATAATTACCATTTTTTGAGTTTGATTCTTTTGTAATGTTTGACTTATTTGTTGAATTTTGATCTAAATGCATATATTGTGAGATATAAACAATGTTAATGTACATATTTAATATTGTAATTCGCTATTTTCGTAATTCGTAGTAACCTCGTGCATTGATTCATGTGATATTCTAGATTTGCAAATGTTGAATTGAGTTATAACTTTGTATAATGGTTGCAGTGTGCAACATGAGTTAATTGGGATATTGACTATTTGTGTATACGTTGTAGGAGTTATGTGTGAGGGTATATCAGCGTATGGATATCTATCTATCTATCTATCTATCTATCTATCTATCTATCTATCTATCTATCCATATATATATATATATATATATATATATATATATATATATATATATATATATATATATATATATATATATATATTTGATGAAATATATTAATATATGCATGATAAGCAGTTGACACCATGTACACCATATCAGAAAGATTGGGTATTTCGATGTGCTCGAATGCGTGACCAAAGAAGGTAATGACATATCTATGATAGATTGTTCTTTAGTGTGAGTCTAGTGATAGCTAGAGGAATATGCTAATGTCCTTGTGTGTTCATACAGGAATCTTTATAGGTACCAGAGGAGCTGTAGGAGACAGAGAAGGGAAATACCCTGGTATAGTTGGTCCCGAGTCTTTGGGAGACAAGAAAAGGAGAGAACGGAGGCAGAAGTTAGATGGACAGGAGGGGACTTGGAGTATAAGTCAAAAGAAAGGATAATACAGATGATCAGGAACACAGGACATGAGGAAAATCTATCATACTAAGTCAGATGATGAAATAGGCCGTCACTTGATCGAGTGAAAAACGAATGATAGGGCTTGAATATTTCATTTGAGAAATGACTATCTGTTATTGAATGGTATTAAATTGCTTATTTTAATTGCACCTTTCGTGTATTCAGTAATTGAACTATCGGCATCGCTGACTGGGTGCTGGGAGCTTTGCATCTCTCTATCACTATTTCAATTTCTAACAAAAACGTGCCAGGGTGGGTCTTGTTTAATAATTAAATATAGCAGTGGGAGCCCCCCACCCCAACCTAGTCCACGAAAACCTTTACAGCAGGAAATAATCTACAAAGGAACTTTGGTAGGGAATTGCCAAAGCAAACTCTCAATTGGTGTCTGTAGAACTTTTGTGGCGAGAAATTTACAATGGTAAAGTCACAAAAGTCTGTCAGTGTGTCAGATTTCTCTGGAGCAAGTGTGCGTTCTTCATAATATTCCGCTTTAGGCCGTTTACATCAGAAGACTGTATTAGCATTCTCGACCGTTACCCTGAATGGCAGTGATCAGAATTACTAGGTCCGTCACTTTCGCTCATAGAGAAGAATTTACCCCCCCCAAAAAAAAAAAACAAAAAAAAAAACTAAGAGACATTCAGAATTGATCCTAAACGTGAGTATGAACACTGGCTGACATGATCATGGATACTTTACAAGAGAACGTTTATGGTTTGCCTGCGGAGTTGAGTTAACGCATCTACCGAGAGTTGGTCAAAATACAAATCAAGCGCAAAGAACAATTGCATCCGCTACGTCACCGATGTTTAAACCACTGGTACCTGAATGCTGTTAGAGGTCTGGTTCAGATGAAAGTGTTCCAGTGGTCAGACCTTGTTCAGTTGGACGTGAGTAAGAAGGATCAGTATGTTTTAGATGTTTTGTACTACGAGGTACACATACTGCAACGAATTCTAAAAGAAGAGTTAGAGGATTACCAAAATAGTCTACACAATGTAAACATACTTGAAGAGGAAACATCTGAACGAAGTATGATGTGTATGTTATTGACTGAACCGTATATTCGACAATGAAGTACTATTATCTCTATGCAGAAAATACATGTACTGCTTCCAAAAAGAGATTATAAAATCTGGTAACCATGCCACAATCTTTATCACTTGTGATACAACAGATTCAGTGGAAGGAAATCGATGAAAGTATTCAAATGGTGGATAATCACTAACACTTATTACGAGAATTGTGTCCCGTAAATTGGGGTCGACGTGTATTGTGTGTCTTAGTGACTTGTTTCCTGGGATTTCGTTTACCAGTAAATTCCTCGAGGACACTTTACGAACAATACTTACCATCAAATAAAATATGAACGTGGAACATTTCAATGTCAACTAGAGACTCATTCTGTTCAAGGCATTGTGTTTTCATTTGGATACATCTCGACTTCTACGGGGAAAAAATATTCGTCAATATTTAAGTATTGAAGATGTGTACGACGATGCGGGCGTGTAGCTTTTGACTTACACGTTCACTGGACAGACGTGACTGGAAAAGTTGGGGTTTTGAGGCTTTTACCAAAGAAATGGCCAATTATACTCAAGAGTTGTGATACTAAAATCCTACGTTCAGTATGAAAAAGTAACTTTTAAACCTGTGTCAGTGACAGTATCAGAAGAAGGAGAAGAAGCCGTCACAGATGACAACCACTCCCTTCATTACGGGACTGTCATTGACATTCCCGAAGACCATTCCGGGAGGACACCTGTGTGACTGTGCCCAATGTAGAGACTAAGAACATTACACACTGTTCCTAAGACACCTTGGATACCAAAAACATGTTGTACAGAGACTTGTTTATATTCCACTTTGATCGTTGTAATGTGTATTTTATTGCTGTACCTAACCATTTGACTTTTATGTATTTCGTCTTTCATGTTGTTCTATTTTATACTTGGCAATAAACTTCTCCTGAAAAAGTATAACAACTCTTGTCTTGTCTATTTTCGTGTCAAAAGCGACATTTCATACACTACTATTGCGCCCTATGCCACTTTCATAAAAGCCAAACAGACCCAAAAGGAAAAGAGCAGTGGAATCAAGACCAGTAACAGAAACTTCCCCAGGAAAAGAAAAGCTCGCATAACAATAAAAGTCAATAGATGACAGCTTCAACTCGCAAGAAAGTTACATCGGCCAGGACGCAACTTTACAAACACAAACCACGACCTGCAGTGACGGTGACCTAGTCTCCAGTATCCTCAGATTATTTCACTTCTCCGTTGCTGGTGATGCCAGATAAACCCAATTTGGTACCCGTTCTTCCTCAGCTGATGAAACAATGGAAACCTGCGTCTTCAAAAACGTCTCCTCTAGCGGTGACACCCTCTTTCTCTTTATCGACAGTGTTAGATGCTCATAAAGTAACTGTCCACAAAATAAAAGTCCAAGAGAGATCGGGCATGTTACCGAGTTTACTAGATTTGTCCAAGCAATAACTGCCCCGCTTTTGCGAACCCCTCAACGCCATATGTTGCCTGTCATCAAGTTGATACGACGTAAAGACAATCAGTGGAGGCGCATTCAATTATTTAAAAAAGGCTTTTGGGAAACGATGGAAATCAGTGTATCTGTGCTCCTGAGCATCCACGATGTCCCGTCAAAGACGTGCACATCTTCACCACCGTCGTTCCTCTATCCAAAACTGAAAAATAAAATTACAATCATCGTCATCCCTAAAACAACCACTTAGCCAAACATCGACGTTACCATTGAAAAGACTCAGTCTTCCAAAGAAAAGAAGTAGGAAAAGCGGAGAAATGTTTGGCATCATATATCATATGGCCAATCAGTTTGCACAAAACCTTGAAGAAAACTTTAAAAACAGGAGCAAAGAAAGAGGAGGATTTTATTTTCTAACCTTCTCAGTAAAGTCAGACGTGCACACCACTACCATCGTCGTTCTTCTGTCCAGAAAGAAAAAAAAGACAGTCTCGTCATCCGAAAAAACACAGCCAAGCATCGACGTCATCCCCAGAAAGTCGTAGTCGTCCCAAAAAAAGTAGAGCCACCAAAGAAGTGTGTGTGTGTGTGTGTGTGTGTTTAGGATTTTTAAAGTAGCTTTAACAATTTTTCAGTCATATCGCTACGATGTCTGCAGTGAGGCAGTTTATAGTGATGTCTAGCAATGGGTCATCATGTCGCAGACATGTAGCATGATGTCCCACCCAGTTACATTATCCTGACACCCGGCCGGCCAGTCCTAACACTAACTTCTTAATGCTGAGCGCCAAGCGAAGCAGCTGTTAGTACCATTTTTGTAAGTCTTGGTATGGCTTGGCCGGGGATCGAACCCACGATCTCCTGATTTTGCGGCGGACTCTCTAACCACTAGGCCACCTGAGCGGTCGCCATCAAAGAGGAGGTTTCTTTGTCGAATTTGGAAAACACATCGTCACCTTTCTGACGAAGCGATAGTTACAAAAACATAAAAGGGCGTGTGCCAAGTCATTGACGTCAGTGTATTGCTGAAACCAACAAACAAAGATGTCATCCCCCAGAAAACATCCTTCTTCACCCTTCAAAGAAAGGACCCCGAGTGGCCGAATGGTCTACAGCGCTCTCAATACAGATCACTACTAGATCACCTCTGTCTGTGTGGGTTCGAGTCTCAGATTCGACCAACGTGTGTATGTGAGAAAGCTTGCCAGTAGCTTCTTGTCGATCGATGGTATTTTTTATTTTTTTTTGAGTTTTCTCAGGTTCTTCCTCCATCATTAATACTGGCACAAATGTATCGGATTAAAAATAGGATTAAACCCTACAACATCAACTAAACTCTTTAAAGGAAAGAACATGATAGGAATACCTCCTCGCTTAGTCAAATATTGGGACGTGTTGTCCGTCCTGTCCAAAGCCTCTCCACCCATGCGAAAGCGAATAATTCAAACTGCCTCCAAAGATGTCATCGATACCGTGTGAGAATGTTGTTTGAATTTCTTTAAAAGCACGATATTTTGTCTCCACTTCAGATAAAAAAAATGCAGAGCCGAACATCGACACGTTCTTAGATTCTGATGCAACGAGGAGGATATTTACTCCTGATAGGACTTCTTGCCTAAACAATAGTAGGTCCTACGTTGGGACTCCAAGGAAGTGTTTTATCCGCCTTATAAGATATAATAAGAAGATAAAATGGACCTCTGGAGTACAAAGATCTCAGACGTGGTATTTGGAAACGAATGGAAGAACGAAAACTGATTTTAGTGCCGTACAAACGATGGACGGAAAATCATCATAAAAGAGATCTGTGACAAAATATTCCATTTACTAAAGGGAAAGTCACGGCGAACTCCATTTTCAAAAATGATTCTTTAACGACTCATAGGTCATGTATCCCGTGTACTGAGGAGTCGCTCGACAACGAGGACATGGTTTAGGAGAGATTTTAAAATCAGCCTTTTGTTCAGTGGCCCTTATTATGAAACCGATAGTGACACTTGGATTGCACTTCTTGAACAGTTCCACACAGACGCACGGCAAAGAATTTCTCCAACATGTCATCATTGACAAACACAACTCCAAAGAAGCTTTCTTGAGAGAATGCACAAACGGGTAAAAATATTTTGGGCTGACAAGAAACTCCTATAAAGCCCTGGCCGGTACCGAGTCAGGCATTCCTACTGCCCTAGCGCCACAGCAAGGACAAGGTAAAAAGAGGCGAAGAAGACACCCCTCCACAGGCCTCACTAAACCTAGAGCTAGAAAGAATAATAAAAGTAGAGACTTAGACGTTTTAATTATTAAAAAATCACAGAGAGAAAAAAGAAAGAAAGAAAATGATGCACCGAGTCTTGCGCATGTTCCAAGTCCGAAATGGATTTGTTTTCCATGCCACCCGCTATGCAAGAATCCCAATGGGCGACCTTTCTCCTCTTTTACAGATTCAGTTCGCATTGCGTTTGAAATTAAATGACAGTCCGAAGATTACAGAAGATATATGAATATCAGTTACTTGTAATTGAAAGTGAAAGTGATCGAACCGCCCAACCTTGACATAGAAGACGATGATGCGTTAGCTCCCGTCAACAATTTCATGCATTTCTTGTTCAGCGAGGTGGATTTGTATTTGAATAACAAACAGTTCAGTGGGAGCAGGGATACTTACTTGTTTGAGTTTGTTAAAATTGTGTCTAAGCTATTTTTTTCCTTAGCTTGTCAAATAGTCTCTATGTATTTGTGTTTGTAATGAGTGTTTGAAGGTTTTAAAAAGTGAATGAGTATTTATTTTAAGTCCGCGAGTTTTTGATGATCATACGAACCTTTATGAATTTTGGTACTTTTCTTTATATTTTAAAAACATATAACATGAGTGCGTGCTGGGTATTGATCCACTTCGTGTAAGTAGCCTTTCATTCAGGTCGCTATGGCCGTTTTTGACTAGAGACCTGACGGCCAATTGAATTGTGCGCTATCGCACATTGATGCATGGGGTTGTGGCACAATTCGGTCCCCACGATCAATTAAATAACCCGCCTTTGGGTCTAATCAGACGCGCATGCCCGTATGGGTGAAAGCGTTTAAATTTAAATTCGTCGTCGTCGTCGAAGTTTGGTATCAGAAGATGGTTTCCTTCACGCCCGCACTATTAGTATATACATGAAGAGCTCGTCAGTCTGGGTACCATAGGGACGAGTGTGTTTTGGATCCATTCTTACTCACCCCAAGGTCTAACATTCAGGTCTATAGTTGCTAAAAAAAAAAAAAAAGACTCCGACCTGACGACCAAATGAAAAAGTACTCTGTGAGTTCATAAATACCTGGGGGATGTGGCTCGCGTTCTTTCCCCAGGAGTAATTAATTCACATTGTCTGTCTGTCTACCCATCGTTGACCTGTCAACTGTGAAAATGAGCAGCCAGATCGCAAAATTGATTGAACTCAAAATCAACTCCTTTGAGTATAACAGGCGCATCCTGGATGATCTGGCTATTGAGACTATTGTCGAAGCAGAGAGAATAGAAGAAGAGGAGGAGAGAGGAAAAAAAGAAGAAAGAGTACTAGAAGGAAATTGGAAAAAAAAAAAAAAAACCTATCCTGTGTCACCTGCACTGCCCGTCCCAGTACGATAGCTACATTCACAATCCACGACAACCACAGCTTCATCATCTACGGTTGTGGTATTGGAGAAGGAGGGAAGCCTTCGCTATCCCAGAAAGACGAGATTAGGGTGCTAAGGCCACTCAAGCCCCGTATGCAATCCTAACCAGAAACATTAATTGGAGACAAGATTGGAGTCGTCGTTGTGTCTGTGGCGCCAGACCAGGGCTGTGACACCATTAAGAGGAGTTTTATTATTTATATAAGAAAAAAAAACAACCCTTCTCAGGGCTAACTAAATCTCTAGGAAAGAGACTATTCAAATTGCCGATTGGTATAAAAGTGGAGTAGTGTGATTATAAACACTCACTCCTTTACAAATGTGATTGTGTGTGTGTGTGTGTGTGTGTGTGTGTGTATTGCTTTATGCGTTGGCGTAACGTATGTGTGGATAGTAAATATTAGGATTTTTATCGTATATTTGTTGTTTGTTTTCCTCCCTTCTGTGTTGATAGTATATTTGTACTTTGTTTTCCCTCCCTTCTGTGTTGATAGTCTATTGTGGTTATTTTCTCCTTTCCGTGTGTGGATAGTATTCCTTGTTTTTTGTTGTTGTTGTTTTTTTTGATAGTATAAAATAGTGTTTAATCTTTCCTTCTGTTTGAATAGTAGATAATATGTGAATTGAGTGTAAGGAAAGTTTTCCTTCACGTTAGTGCTTAACACACACACACACACACACACACACACACCATCTCATTCATAGTTTTGGAAGCATTATCTTTAATCGTTGGCTTCTAACTGTACTGTATGTAGATCGTGGCGAAGACAAAGTTTGGGTAATGTACATTAATATCATTGCTGTATCATATTACAATTCCTTTGTTCCAAGTCACACGCGGCCAAGTAAACGCTCTTGCCAGTTTTTGATATTGGCCTACCTGATTTGCCAAAATGTAATTAGTTCAAAGTATCGAGTTTTCTGAAATTTTCGAATAGGATAAATAAGTTTTAATATTTGTTCGTGGGGAAGGGGGGGGGGGGGGTATATCTCTGCTCCACCACCACCGTTTGTGTTTGTTTGTTCGTCCGCCTTTGAAAAAAACAGAGATACATATAAAACGCTTGACTTGTTTATTCCTCTCTTTATCGCTGTATATTTGTACATGTAACTGAATGTATTGCATTTATTTATGTTATTACAAAAATGTAAATAAATAAATAAACAAACGAGAAAGTAGAAAGTAAAAAAAAAAAGAAACAAGTTTTATCCGATTCGGTGTAATTTGATCGCTTTAGTCCGATTCGTCATTTTTTGTTCTCACACAAGTTAGATCTAGGACCGGAAATGGCGATGGTTATACGGCTTGGTAGGCTGCTAACAAAACGTGTAAAGTTTCAACGAACGCACACCGCCAGTATGGCAACATTTTTAATAGAAGACCCTAAATATTCTTGGCTAAAAGAGCTTGGTCTCAGCACGCAAAATAATGGCGTTTTTCATGGCTCATGGGCAGGTAGTGGTGAGGTAATGTAGACAACGATATTTACTTGTAACTTATATGCATGCTATATTTGACATTGTCATTGCATTCGTTTGTTGTCATTTTTAAACAGTAAAATAAAAATTGCACCACATGTTATTTACATTTAAATATGGACAATCGTCAAATGGTATTAGTTTTTTCTTAAATTCTTTATTTTGACACCGACTAGCGGTGAAGGTCATTTTGAGTAAGTTAATAATGTGAACTCCCACTTTCCTTCGTGCCTTGGCCTATTTCAGATGTCAGTCGAGGTTCATATATGGTAGAACAGGGCTTAGATAAAGCAGTACATTTCAGAGTATTAGAATATAATAAGTGCTTTTTTTAATTATGAAGATAGATGCTATGATATAAAAGCCGTATGAAGGTGTGTCAACTTTGTACAATCTGATTGGTTAATTATTCGCACCTAGACAGTACTTTTTGATAATAACCCCCCCCCCCCTTAACTACGGTTATAAAAACATGTGATTTTATTAACATGAGAAGATCATGAATGACATTTTGATGCCATTAAAGTTTGACATCATGGAACTTTTTCATGCATAGTATGTTCATGGTATTTTGAAAAATGCTAATTATCACATATTTATAACCGTCTCCCAGCAACATCTAAGATACTATGCCAAGAGCTGAACAAAAGTTCAAATCTAAAACTAGATTTTAGTCAAAATCTAAGAAATGTGGAAATCTGCGGTTTTTTCATCAAGTTAGACTAACAAAGCTGTCATATTCATACGTATGAACAAGTGAATAAAAAAAAACAAACATATTTATCCTCATCCCCCTTCCTATATACAGTAATTTGGCGTAAATTGTACCCAGTTGCACATTGGAATTCACCTTGCTTTGATTTAATCCAAAATAAAAGTATGATCAGAAATTCTAAATTCATGAATCAGTACATTTTTAGTTTCATACATTCTTGTACTGAAAACAGTAGTAAATTAAAAGTCGAGAAATTATTAAAAATATACATAGCATTATAAAAGGAGTCTATACATTGGAAAAACTCGCTTGGTTGGTACAAGCCTTCACCATAGGATCATCCCAGAAGTGTAGAACTCTTATGATGTCTATTAGTTCTATTAAAATCGTATATCTGGTGATTGAAATAGTTATATTGTGTACAAATTTCGGTCCATTAGTTGACATACCATATTTATGATATATTTTGGAACCAGATGAAATATTTATTTCTGTCCCAAACATATAATGAATTTTTTTCTCTCGCCTTTATCATAAGTCCCAAAACTTAAATATCAGCACATTTTCCCATCCAAGCTGCTACCCCTAGGAGCTGAAATGCTTACCATACATGGAGCAATATGACCATAATAGAAAGCATAAAGGCTACCCCAAGGAGTTGAAATGCCCACCATACATGCATACATGTTAACATGACCATAATGAAAAGCATAAAGGCTACCCCTAAGATCTGAAATGCCCACCATACATGCATACATGTTAACAAGACCATAATAAAAAGCATAAAGGCTACCCCTAGGATCTGAAATGCTCACCATACATGCATAAATGTCAACAAGACCATAATAAAAAGCATAAAGGCTACCCATTTGAGCAAAAAAAATTCATATTTTGTTTCTTTACCTACATAGTGTCTTTCTTCTGAAAACAATTGTTTCATTTGCATGGTCGCTATGTTTGTGTCACTGCTTTAAGCAGTAAGAAACTACTGATTGGTTAGGAAATTCCAGGCTATTGACCACAGAAAATATGAACCTGTTTAACACATTACATTTATAGAAGAAGTTTAACATTGGTGAGATTGGCCATTGAAACCATTGACCACTATAAAGAGGAGACCATTAGGCAGGTTTGATTCTACAATAAAAGAGGTACTCACAAATTTAGCTCATGGCTAAAGAAGAATGCATGTTGTAAAATAATTTAATATCAATGAATTCTAAGCTGACCATTTTCTAAAGTTTAGTCTGTTTTTGTTATAAATAATATCATTTTAGTAGTAGGCATTGTTGATTATAACAGCACACAAAGAAAATTGCGGAATATTAATATTAATTAATATTAATTATTATTAATTAATAATTAATTTTCCCAAAACTGCCAGAAATTTCACAGTGAATTTAAATTAGGGCCTTCGTTACAGTCACACTGTTCCATAATCACAGACTCCCTTCACTTCATTCTTGCGATTGCCAAGTTTCATGCATTTACAAATTTGCTTTGGACCCCCAATTTGTGTCAGTACTTAAATATACTCAACTATTATACCCATTTATTCATGCCTGCTTCCTATGGGGCTTGTATGGAGTATTGGATGATGTTTGTTATCATAGCAATCCTTCAGATCAACTTGTCGAGTTTCTGTTATCAGTATTTTAAGGAATTTAGAGAAAAAAAGTTTCCAATACACTGAAACTTTGCTCTGGAATAGTATTCCAGTTGAAATTAAAAATGCCCACTTTTTCTTCTTCCAAGCCCAATATATCCTGTGGCTTCAGAGATGCAACTAAAAGCAATAAATTCCTTTGTATGAGGGCCTTAAAGGTAGATTAGTTCTTGCCTATTTGTGTTGCACTCTTTAAATAAAGTCATTATTGATATTATTATTATTATTATTATTATTATTATTATTATTATTATTATTATTATTATTATAGTGTCCCTATATACATATACCTTGAATCTGCCCCTTGCAGTTCCACATACAGGTGTCAGACATTTTTCACAACCCTACATACTTTCCCAAGTCTCTCTTCCTGAGGTATTTCTATAGAAAATGTTTAGAGCTCAGCTGGTGTAGTGTGCTATGGCAGCCTTTGCTCCCATTTTTGCAACAATCTTTTTATATGGAATAAAGTTTAATAAATAAAGTTTAATAAAGTTTCTATTGAACCTATATTTTGTGTGTTATTTAAATTAATAAATACATGTATGATCATTTTGGTAGTAGGCATTGATGTTTATAACAACTTAAAAAGAAAATTGTGGAATATGAGTGGTGTATTATCCCCAAACTGCAAGAATCTTCACAGCAAAAGGTAATGCTGATTCATTGCTGAATAGACTTAATGCTTTCCTATGCTTCAGATTTGAGGCCACGTGCAAATGTATTGGGGACTTCCCTCCTCAGCATTTCAGGATGATTGATTAGTCTGTCTGTTCTGATTTGCTTCATCATTTTAGCTTAAGGTTATATCCTTGTTTCTTAAAATTGAATGTTCTATCAAGCCTTCCGATGATGTCTATATAAAACATTTTAGAAAATGGGGAGTTCCAGATTTTCACACATTTCTGAGAATCTTGGACTCTACCTATGTGGTCAAAATAACCTACTGTAAGCTGCTTTGTTTGACCCGCTTTAAAAGGCAACAATTTTTTACTTCAGGAAGTCACCTCCTACTGCCCAGCCAATAACAAGCCAATAGCAAAGGTAACTCAGGTATGTGTACTTTTACTTGCCTACAAATCAGTATCGTTGAAAAATGTTAATTTGTGTTGTAATGTATGTAACTTGCGTTGATGAATACTGTACCATAGTGTAAATGGATGCATTCTGGAAATAACAAGATCTTACAAAGTTTATTTGCATATTTGCTTATGTCAGTCAGAATAAAATGTACTTGTGTTGAGAAGTCAGGCATAGGTTTATTTAATCACAGAACATGACTGATTTGATGTTACTGTAATACCCATTTATCTCGACATCCTTGGGTCAAAGTTGTCGACATAAACAGCTGTTGTGATAAGTGTCATTTGGGGGGTGGGGATGGCATTGGGCTGAGAGAGAAAAAATCAGAATTTAGCAGACAAGTGAAATTTATCTGTCAGGGGTAACTCATCATCAGTGTATAGGATTGTACACTTTATGGAAATTAAACAATGGAAAATTTTATTAAATAAATGCAAAAGACAAATGCAGCAATTAACTGTGATATGTATGGTAGCCAGCAGCACATGGCTTTTTAGTTATTACAGTATTTGCATGCTAGATTTTGGGCTGCCTGAGTGCCTGAGACAACAAATATAAACTTCTTAATGAAGCTCCAAGGTTGCTCATAGGGAAATGAGAACCTTTCACCAAAATTTAGTATTGATTAAGCATAAGTAAAATTTGTACTTTTGTAAAACACTGACAATTTTAGATTAATGTGTATAATTACAATTATCTTGCAGAAAACAAACCTTGCATGAACAATAAATTTGTTCCAGTTACCAATTACTTTGCAAATGCAAAAATTGATCCAATTTCATTGCTTTATACAAGTTTGATGCTGACTTCTTTTGATAAAAGGTGCAATGTTTAAATAACCATTTATATTTGGGGTTTTTATTATGAAGGGTGTACATGTTATTGATGCCACCATGATAACCAACTTCTGAGGACAAAACGTGTGCCTATTTGTTAATGTGACAGCAGCATTAAATCAGGCTGCTACATGAATTAATTGTAGAGCAAAATCAGTCAAAACTGTTAGCTTGTCAACATAAATGATAAGACAACAAAGAATTTGTTACAGTTGTGACCAGTAGCTTCTGTCAATATGTACAGTTATGTTATCTTGATGTCAACATAAGCATGACAGACTTGTTAAGAGTAATAGACCATGGGTCCAGAACTTTGTACTGTCACCGATGTAGGTTCTTGGTTGGACTGTATCCTTTATGAATTGACGAGAACCTATCCATCTATTTTGGTGCCAACACTGAGGTCATTGTTTGTGTTTAGGTGATTTTCTCTTTTGCATGTAAAGTCATATAACTTAGTTTCATAATGTTGCATAAGTCATCAATGAAATCTAGGTACCATGACCTATATTTCATAATTTAGCGATTCGTACTTATTCTATGCTAAGCTTATTTTCTTTTGGTGTTTGTTTAGCTCAGTTTCTTTGACACTACTGCTTGCAGGATCTTGTAACTTGAAATAAGGCTGCATCATTAGGAGTAATATACTACTCAGTACTAGGTCACTTTGACCTGTATTTCTTACAACAATGATCTGTGATAGCATTTGCATTTACTTCTGTGGACACAATTGTCTGCAGAGTCACATAACTTGGTATGTAGATGCTCCATGAAGAGTGCTACATCCTTACATAAAACTAGGTCATTG
This sequence comes from Unio pictorum, assembly GCA_030141615.1. Lineage (NCBI taxonomy): Eukaryota > Metazoa > Mollusca > Bivalvia > Unionida > Unionidae > Unio > Unio pictorum. Next base: position 816,916 of record JARLTB010000179.1, read on the forward strand.
TGTTATATATTTCACACTCTTTTGACCTGCATTAACCTTGGTGTTTAACTGTTTCTTAGTCACTAAAAAGAGTCATGTAATTTGATATATAAATACTTCATGAGAAAAAGATTTCTTCAAGAAAAGCTTGGGCCCTCATTGGCTGAGTGGTGTAAAGTACTTGCCTTTACTAATCACTGCCATCTCACCTCTGTCCATGTGTGTTTGAGTCTAAGGCTTGGCCGATGCGGATATGTGAAAAAGCTGCCAGTATCTTCCTTTGGGTTGGTACTTCTTCCACCACTTATATTGGCCACCATACATAGCTTTCTTGTGATGAGAAATGGCACTAAACTCCTAAACAACATCAAGCAAAGCTAAGTTGCTGTGACCTATATTCTGTGTATTGGTGAACTGTGTTAACCTTTGCATTAGGCATTATTACTGCAGTGTGATACAGCTTGATACACAAGGCATGCCATATTATTACTGTCTATTTAGGAAAAACAAAAGGCATTCATTACAGTGATATCACTTCTTTTTGGCTTTATTGTTCACTGTTGATGTGAAACAAGACTGTGTCATGATGCCACACAAGGCTGGGGCAAATTATCAAAGGCATCCAAATGACATGTAAGATATTTTAGAGTTTAATTGTTGTGTTTTCGTGAGTAAAACAAGTGCTAGTCATGTTATTTGAATCAAACATTTTACATTTGTGCTCATTTACCATTTGTGGGGCCCTGACTGGCCGAGTGATCTATAGTGCTCACCATTACGGACCACTGCCATTTTGCCTCTGTCTTTGTGGATTGTGGTCTCTGGCTCAGCCAATGTGGGTATGTAAGAAAGCTTGCCGGTAACTTCTTGTGGGTCGGTGGTTCTTTCCGGAGTTTCCCGGCTTCTTCCTCCACCATTAATAATGGCTGCCATGTATAGCCTATTTTGTGCTGAAAAATGATGTTAAACCCTGTAACAACAACATTTACCATTTGTGATAAATTTGTACACTAAAATAAAGTGAAGCTTTCCAAAACTGGCCATTAAAGGGTCTGCAGATTTACAGATTGAAGGAATTTGTAGTTAGACTTTAAAACAAGGTGAAACATATAGAGAATAAAAGTGTGTATCATTCACATTTATCTTGTACATTTTGAAACCCAGACAAGATATGCCTTTCAAAAAATAAAAGAAGCTTTACAAAAGGAAAGATATTGTATCTCCAGATTTTAATGGATTTTTGTATACTATTGTTTCTTATGTATGCAGGCTGAAATATTTAAGCTCTCCTTTTGTGAATAAATGTATTTATGCATATATTTTCATGTATCTGGTTTATATTCCAGGGAAGTGCCCAAGACTATGAAACAACTGTCCGAGCTTCTAAAGAAGCATGGAATACTTGGGCAGAGGTGAGAACTAGATTTGCTATTTCATTCCAAATCAAATCTAGATTGATGCAGTTGGTAGTTTGGTGAATGCTATGCAGAGTATCATTAGCCTTCACAGTTAATTGCTTCCAAACAAAAGTTAAATTTTTTATATTTACATCAGCTGGTCAAAGACCAAAACAGTTTATTGTGAAGGACTGACATCTGTGATTTTTTAATAAGTACTTTTTTTTACTCTACATTAACTACTTGGAGGAAATTCTCAAAACTTTTCACACAGTTGCATCCCAAGGTTTAGTTGGTTTGTAATGAAAATGATGAGTCACATTCATTAGGTGGCATTGTTCCTATGACAAGAAGGGCATGGTTTTGATTCCTACCACTGAATCAGTCTGAATTGCCTACCATGGTTCAGGTAATCTTTACTTAAAGTTTGTAAATATTCTTACAATATATAAAACACCACAGACTGATTAAAACAATAATTCAGGTAAGATTTGTACATGAGAATAATTTCAAAGCATACATTATAAACAATAAGTACAGTATTTCAGACATTAATTTCACAATGCATTCAACCAAACTTTGCATGTGGGTACATCTAAAGTATCTAAGACAAGTTAGTCTTCTGCTGTTCATGGTATCAGGTTCATAGGTCAAAGGCCGTGAGAAAGGTTGTTGTACTGAACTCGTGTACATGCTCATTCAAATGTATAAGAAAACATCTTTGTTAATAAATTTGGTATGTCTGGAGATTTCAGTAATATTTGAGATGATTTTAAAACTCATCATTTCAAAAAGATAAAAGGAAGAAATTTACAGACCTCATGTTCTGAATATTCTTTTTACGCTAGTATAGCATCAGTGCATCTGATGGACTCCTATTCTAGTTAAGTTTTGAAGAAATATCAACAATGGTATCATACCTGGGGGACCTCCTGAATTCATCTTAAAGCAGTTCATACTTAGTATTCTGGTACCACACAGGTTACAGACACAAAATTTATTTGACCATGGTCTTTGTCTGTATTACATACATCTGGTTACATTTTGTTCTTATTATGTTTCTTTTTGCTGTATCCTTTTCTTGCTATCAAGGGTTTGGTGGACACTTGAAACTTGCCTAAGGCAGAAGTCTGGTAACAGACAATTCCGCAGCATTTTCATTTATTAAAGACACGAGGTTTATTACCCAGTATTTATGGTATAGTTGATTTTAATGTTTCATTTCTATTTTATTTTTCACCTTTAAGATCCCTGCACCACAGAGGGGTGAAATTGTGAGACAGATGGGAGATGCCTTGAGACACAAGAAAACTTTACTTGGAAAATTAGTAAGTAGTTAAAATACCTGAAATAATTTTATTAGTTTACATATATTTAAGTCCAAGTGAGTTTATGGTAATGCCCTGTGGCATTCAATGTTGATCAAAAGTTGATACACTTTTCTAAAACTACTGAAAAAATTTCACCAAACTTTGGCAGAATGCATCCTTTGTAAACATGTCTTTGTAACCATGAATGGACAGTAATTTTCTACTAGTATTTTTTTGGTGATCTTTAAAGTTCTTAAAACTGAAATTTTTGCCTACAAATCCACAAAATGCCTTGATTATTTACCTCCACTTGTCTGGCATCTAATATGGCCTCCATGGTGATGATCTTGCAAATCTTATTAACGTTACTTTTAAATAGAAAGTCGGTTTGACATGAGGATTTAATCAAAAGAGTGTTTATGGCTTATAGTTGGTCTAAAATGAAAATTATGCAGAATGATCCCCAATATGGCTTTCATGGTGACTATCTTGACTATATTATCTGTACACCTCCCCAATGTATCAACATGGGGTTTACAGCAGTAGACTTTTTATGATATCTAGTTGGTCCTAAACTGCAGATGGTGCTAATTGATTAGTCTATAGTTTGTCATGGTGGTCATTGTAAGACTGGGTATTTACCAAAAGACTTCAAATGATGTCTATTCGGTAGTAAATGAAACTGGTGGCAGTCTGACATCCAGTATGCTCTCCACACCATATAATTTGAAAATCTTGTTATTACTGTAGAATATCAGCGATGGTTTCAACACTAAACTATTAAAAGGAAGAAATGGTCTTATTTTAATTTCGAGGACATTCTTTTCATCCAGTAGAGTGTCAGCTACTTTTTGGGTCTCTTGTTTTCTGAAGTTGTTTTTGTTATAAAAATATATTTTAATTTTATTTTATTTATTTAATTTTATTTCAATATAGTTTAAGGTTTATTTGCTGATTGTTTTGGCTATATAGTAAGGGGCTCAAGGGAGATTAGTTGTTGTTGTAGGGTTTAATGCCATTTTTCAGCACATGTTAGGCTATACGTGACAGCCAGTATTATTGGTGGAGGAAGAACCCAGGAAAGAACCACCAACCCACGAGAAGCTACTGGCAAGCTTTCTCACATACCCACATTGGCCGAATATGAAACTCGAACCCATGCAGATAGAGGTGAGATGGCAGTAATCCATAATGGAGAGCACTTTACCCCACTTGGCCACTTGGGGCCCTGAGATTAGTTGTATTTAACAGAGTTACCACTTAAAATATAGACATTATTATTAAGTTTGCACAAATGATGCCAAATTATTATAAGAAATACTAAAATAGAACAACCTTTAATAGCTTTAAAAAAAAACTGCATAACTGAATTTAATAGAAAGTGACCAGCATCAGCATTAAGTGTTTAGCAGTCATTAAACTTCATGTGTTTCTTCAGACATGCCAGTCCTCGTGATTTTGGTGAGAATTTCACGACTTACGATAAAAATTAACTAACGCCACATGCAAAACTCACGAATTCCTGATTTATGAATCAGTTTAAATCAGGAATAAAATAGCTTCTATCCCATCTAGTTCTAATAATAAAGATAGCAGTTATTGTCACTGATTCCAACGCTCTTGTATTGCTCTTGTTACGATGTTACAGTCTGCCCTGTAGCAAGCATATTAAAGTATATAGTTTATATTTAGAACAGAATTTTTACAAGTACTTGTGAAGATGATTGGGGGTTCAACTAATTTTTATATTTAAAAAATGGTACATGTACATGCTTATTTTAACTAAAAAAATTTAAACAAGCACTAACTGAAGACAACCCTTTTCAAGTGTAGGAATGTTTGAGATATTGAAAGATTAGCATATATCATAATTCGCTTGAGTTCATATTTTTCTGCGCATGCGCTGACACCACTAATTGTTAACCATTTGACATTTCATCTTCTATATTAATACCATTTCATAATTAAGATACGCTACACTTGAAATGTTTTCACCTCCAAGGAAAAGATATGTCTTCTCCAAAAAGTGAAGCATAGAGTACACCAATAATTGGCTTTGCATTCAGCCATGAAACATTGATGTTCATTATGCTTTTTGAACAGTAGTGTGCCACGAATTTTAGAACTGGGAATGTGCACAAGGGCTAATATCATTACTTACAATTTACGTGCTGTACATCTACAAATATTATTATATAGTTCATGTATGACAGATAAATTGTAAGGAATGATATGAAAGATGAGAAGCACAGTCAACAAAATAATGTTTCGTTTGGGGAGAACACTTCAAAACTTGAACCAGTATTGTGAGACCTGGTCTCAAAACTACTAGGAAAAATTCAATCAATGACTTGGAAAGAGAAAACTGTTTTACGTTGTGGGAAATTGGCCAGTTTTCTCATTAAATGAATTCAATGATGCAAATCAAAATCTAACTAAGTTAACGCTGTGATAGTAAAAGCACTTTAGGGCAATGCGGAAGAGCTAAAGAGTGTGCCAGACAGAATTAGCTCAATTTCATTGCTTATCAAGTGTAGCTGCAGAGTGCACTCTGACAATCTGCTTCACTCTGAGTGATTTGTTGAGATACCCATTAAGGTATTAAAAACAAGTTTCTTTGATTCTTCAAGAGGTGTTGTTGGATCTTGAGATTTGGATGTCTGCAGTGAGACTAAGATGCTTGACAATCTCAATGTCTCCCACTTTAAAGGCAAGTTGATTTTCACAGAAACTTACAGCCTGACATTTGACTGCACCATTTAGCCTACTTTGATTAAGGCAGAGTTCATGAATATCCCAGTTGACCCTTTCATCCATAATCCTTTGCATTTCTTTAAGTGTCAGAACTGTGGCCACCACAGAGATGTTTGCAAGAAGAAACCAGTCTGTCCCTGATGTGGACAGGATTATCACAATGGATTTTCCTGTACAGAGAAAGTCTTGTGTGTGAATTGTCCAACATAACATTTACCATATTCTTGAGACTGCCGTAATTGGAAACTTGAAAAGTAATCCAAGCAAAAGGCATGATTTTTCCTGTGACCGTTTTGGAAATTATAGCTTAACTTAACACGGCAGGCAAAACCAACGCCAGTACAACTAAGGTGGAGATGAAGCGTTCTTCAAATGATGCCTGTACCCAGACAGCTATTGGAATGTCAAAATAAATGGGGATGCAAATAAAACATTGAAAGCCAAATGATCACATGTAAATAGTGGTCACCTGAGCACAATGAACATTTTAATTCCACCCCTTGAGCAAATTTCTCTATAAATGATGTGTGTGTGTAATGGTTGCCTGCCTTCTGCACATATTAGCTAGGTGGTTCTGAACCAATAGCAGTCACTGAAGCATATCAGCCATGTCCGCTCCAGGTATGCAAATTGATTGATGAGCAAGGCATTGTTTAGATAATGGCATATCATTTAAATTGATGTGCCAACATTTCATATCTCTTTGTACTTTCCATGCTCCAGTCATGTCACACACTGTCAAACTCAATGGTGTCATTGGGTTTTCTATGTGGTTAGAGTGTCCACCTCAGATGCAGGAGGTTGTGGGTTCGAACGCCGGATTAATCTCACCAGAGACTTATAAAATGGTACTATCAGCTGCCTCGCTGGTGCTGAGCAGTAAGAGGTTAGTGTTAGGACGGTTCAGCCTGGTGTTCAGATAATGTGACAGAGTGGGACATGATGCCCCAGTGCTAGACGTCACTATAAACTTCCACACTGCAGTTATTGTAGCAATATGACTGAAACATTGTTTAAGATACATTAAAAATCCAGATCACATGCAGACACCAAGGTGTCATTATGTCAGGTTCAAATGTGAGGCATGTTTTATTGTTATGGGAGAGGGTTGAAGCAATTAATTTGGTGTATGGTTTTGAAATGTTATTGCAGCAAAAATGGAAGTAACCTTTTGTGCCAGTTAAACATGTTTTGTCCAATATAGCTTTATCTTCATGGTATATGTTATAAAACCATTTTTGAAAGGTGAACCTGTGTTTTGAGGTTACCTGTGTACAATGGCCAGTTTTGCCTCTTTTCATATAAATTTGCCCTTGCTTGACAACAGCAAAAATCGTTGTTGGGAATACTGCAGAATTCTTTGGTCCATAGTTACTACCATTGTTATCCTCTGCCTCTCTCCCCCCACAAAACGGTGTTTGATCTTTATGAATTCTAAAAGTCCTCAAGACGACCATTCATTTAAAGAACTTTATGCTCATTTCCCACCTGAGAAAAGCTTGGACTTTTTGAGAGAATGTGATTTATATAATCAGCTGTGACCATATAATTTGAGGATTTTGTATTTGTTGCATCTATGCTGTATTTTATTTTATACTTTAATCTTTTATATTTTATTTTGTAGTATTTCATGTTTTAATTATTTTGGGGAAGTGTATAGCTTTTGAACAATTTTTAAATTGATAGATCTTTACTTATATTTGGCATCATATGACCATTATTGTGCTTGGTTGCCATTTATTTATACATACCCTAAAGCCGACACAAGTGGCAGACTGGTCTATAGTGCTCTCTGTTACAGATGACTGCCATCTCACCTCTGTCTGCGTGGGTTTGAGTCTAGGATTCGGTCAAAGTGGGTATGTGGGAAAGCTTGCCAGTAGCTTCTCATGGGTCAGTGGTTCTTTCCAGGGTTTTCCCTGGTTCTTCCTTCACCATTAATACTGGCTGCCATGTATAGTAGCCATATGTGTGCTGAAAAATGATGTTAAACCCTACAACAATAACTAAAACTAACATATGAAGGGATGGGTTATTTTATATATGTGTGTATATATATATATATATATATATATATATATATATATATATATATATATATATATATTGTGGTTTGCCATGTGTCTCTGCTTTATAAAATGTATTTGTATGAAGTTTACAAATATTTTGATACAGGTGACTCTTGAGATGGGTAAAATCCTACCAGAGGGTAACGGTGAAGTTCAAGAGTATATTGACATTACAGATTATGCAGTTGGACTCTCCCGAATGTTTGCTGGCCATGTCTTTCCGTCAGAGAGTAAGTGTGAATGATTGTCTTGCATTCATAATGACATGAAACGCCATTAATTTGTGACTGACTCTACCTTGTAATTTGAAGTAGGTCACTAGAGGTAGATAACAAGGTTACTTAACTCATTTAGCACCAGCACTGTTATCAGTATCACTGCAGCTATGTCCCAGCACCATTAATCTGTGTCCAGCTGTGCCCCAGAAAGTCTTAATTTCCCTTCATATATCCAATAAAAATTCACGAAATTTTCACCAATTATTCCGATGAATTTGTTTACACAGTTATATTTGTTTCCTATTTGTCCAAGTCTTTCAAAACTTTTTTATACACTATTTACAAAATTGTGTGCAACATTTGGAGAAATATCATGTCATCAGTGCTATCAGCATCCTCTTTGATGAGTCATTATAAAAAACTTGTATGTCTGAAATTAAATCTTGCAAAATATCCAACTGCCAAACATATATTTCCTCTGCTTGCTCAATATTTTCAAGATCAAACCCAAGAAATTCCTCATTTTTGCTCTCATTGTCATCAAAAATCACTCTTACATCTGTTATCATTTACGATTTTCCATGAACAGAACATGTGTGGTGAAACTGCTTTTATTTAGTAACCCTTGGTTTCTGAACAATTCAGATTTGCGCAAAGGAAAGTAAAATCATTTCTGCTTGGTTTAATATTGGTCTGATTCTTGGAAAACCCTATTTGTAACCAATCAGAGACATTGTAACTAACACACATTCACCATGATTACAGGCAGGATCAGCCATTGAATGTAGAAGTCAGATCATATGTACAGATGGGATCAGAGCCGAATGATTTAATATGTGTTACCAACAACATAAACTGTGATTTACAGAATACCATAATTAACTTAAATAAAATTAATAATAACGAGGAATTTGTATAGCGCCTAGTCTTTCACCATCTATAATGATATGACTACACTCATCATCATCATCAGTCTCTTGGCCTAGTGTGGTCGTTGAGGCACTGTGCTGCTGAACATCTGACCAGTTCCCTCCACTTGACTTGATCATGTGCCAATGCCTGTGTCTGCAAAACTTTTCCTGGTCCATTCTGTGATGTGGTCACTCCACTTTTTTATCTGTCTACCTCTCCTTCTACCACCTTGGACACTACCCTGCAGTACTGTTGTGGATAGACTGTTGGCTCTAGTGACATGGCCATACCATTTCAGCTTTCTCTTTTTGACAATGGTGAGGAGGTCTTCATAATGGCCTACTTTGTGCCTGATGGTGTTGTGCACTTCTTCATTTGTGATGTGGTCCATGTAAGAGATGCCAAGGATGGTTCTGTAGCATCTCATTTCAAGTGCCTGAATTCTTCGTTGTAATTCTGCTGTCAGGGTCCAGGCCTCACATGAATACAGACAGACTGAGATGACTATTGCTCTCAATAGTCTGATTTTAGTTTTCAGACAGATGTTCTTGTCTCTCCAGATGGGTCTTAGCTTTGACATAGCTGCCGTTGTTTGTGCTGCTTGTGACAAAATTTCTGCTCTTGATCCCTCTTCCGTGACTATGGAACCAAGATATTTGAACTGGCCCACTGTTTCCAGTTCCTGTCCTCTGACTTTAATCTTGGTTGAGATTTGTTTGCCACTGTTTGTCATCAGCTTTGTCTTCTTGGCACTTATCTCCATGTCAAATCTGGAAGATGTTTCATCCAGGTTCTTCACTAAGGTGGCAAGCTCATCTTCACTGCCTGCCAGCCCATCAGTGTCGTCTGCAAAGCGGAGGTTGGTGATGTTACGCCCTCCAATGCTGACTGTCCCACAGTGGTTTTCCAGGGCTTCACTCATGATGCGCTCTAAGTAGATGTTGAAAAGCATGGGTGACAGGAGACAGCCTTGCCGTACTCCAACTGTAGTCTTGAACCAGTCCCCCACAGAACCTTGAGCAATTTCTGCACTGGTAGCCTTGGCGTACAGCTGCTTGATGGTGTTTGGTCAACTTTTGACCCATGTTGTACTTCTTCATTGTGGCCCAGAATGCCTCATGCCACACTCATGACTACACTACAGAAAAACAAATGACAAAAACAATGAAATTGGAAAACATAAAAACATGCTGAAAACATATAAGATACAAAATATTATTAGGTCTCTAAGTTTGTCCCAGCAGTCAAAACAGGTGAGTTTTAGGAGCACTCTTAAAAGGGACAACTGTGTCTTTGTGTCTGATTTCAATGGGCAATTCGTTCCACGTCACCGGGCCCTGGTATGCAAAAGAACATTGTCTATATGACTTCGTTTTCACAGTGGGAACAATGAGTATACGATTGTCAGAAGAAGAGCGCAAGTATCTAGCTGGTGTATACACATGGGTGAGGCTGGATAGGTATGTTGGACTGGAGTCTGTCGGTGAAACATAGCACAGATAACAAATTTTGTGTTTGATTCTGTATCGAATGGATAACCAGTGTAGGGTATAGAGCATTGGTAAGGTGTGCTCTGATCGAGGTACTCTAAAGATGGTCTGAGCAGCTGTGTTTTGAAGTTTTTGTAGTAAATATTGTGACGAACCAGACAGAATTGAGTTACAATAGTCCAGTCTTGAAAGTAATAGTTAACTACATTATTAGTAGTTGGAGTCCATAAATCCTGACTACATTAACTTGCTACACCACTTATTCATGATAAGGCAGTAGTTGGAGGTAATTAATACCCTTACTTTTTTCCACACACATTATTTGAAAATGTTTATTAATTATAAAAGTTACATAAGACCAAGCACTTTTTTTTTAAAGCAAAACAATATTTGAAAATTCAAGTTTGGTACATAAACATAGGATTGTATTACCTGTAGTCAGAAACTGCTGATTGCGACATCATCCTTTCGGCTTTAAATTCTGTAATTATCACGTGCATAAACTGAAGGTATTTTCACTAGGTCACATACTTGCTGATTAATCATTATCAAGTAGTTTTCTTAACAAAGCAAGCCACGAACTTGTTCAAGGTAATGACACAGGAAAAGCAACCATTCATATTAAGACAGTTAAAAGATATTATAATCCTACAGTAAGGAAAATGTGTACATTTAAAAATGTCAGCAAACTATCTTGACACGCCATAAATAATCATAAATAATAAATAATTCAGATGGGGAAGATATTACAATGCACACACTGTACATACTTCTCATTTTTACTTTAAACTATATGCATGTTTATAATGCATACACTGTACATACTTCTCAATCTTATTTTAAACTATATGCATGTTTATAATGCATACACTGTACATACTTCTCATTCTTACTTTAAACTATATGCATGTTTATAATGCATACACTGTACATACTGCTCATTCTTACTTTAAACTATATGCATGTTTATATTTACAGGAAAGGGCCATGCCCTCCTAGAGCAGTGGAATCCACTTGGACTGGTTGGTGTGATTACAGCTTTCAACTTTCCAGTAGCTGTGTATGGATGGAACTCGGCCATTGCTCTTGTATGTGGCAACACAGTTATATGGTAATACTTACTGCAGCACTTCATCATTATAAGGTCATTAATTTGGATACATAAATCCTGACTACATTAATTTGCTACACCACTTATTCATGATAAGGCAGTAGTTGGAGTCCATTAATCCTGACTACATTAATTTGCTACACCACTTATTCATGATAAGGCAGTAGTTGGAGTCCATAAATTCTGACTACATTAACATACATGCCAACCATAGTGCTTTTGGCATAATCATTAACCCTTTTTTCACTAAATTATGCGTTACGCGTAAATGTATATGGATTACGCTTTTTCGGTATATACACCTTCCAAAAAAAATCAATTATTTGTTTTCTCGTTTTTATTAACATTCCATTAATCCCACAGACCATATTTTAGAAATGACGGCTTTTACGTAACTACGTGGACTTGCATTCACTTTCCTAACAGTGTCATGTTCTATTTATAGCAGACCTTGTTCTACTTTCAAACTTTTGACCTCAAATTATATTTATAGCATCTTTAAAGCTTAGTGAAGAGAGAACAGACTGGTTTTCTAATTTAATCTTTATGCGTAGATTCTTTGTTCTAATTCATATGTACTGCAGAATCAGTCTAAAGGTATTTTGGCACTCAAAAGTATCTTTTATTTTTGTCGATAAGAGCAAAATTATCTCCTTTCAAAAATTTCACAGATGAATTATAAAAAGGCAAAAACAAAATTTGAAAAATAATATGAATGCAGCATCACGTGACATCTGTTTCAGGCCATGTGGAAATTTTTTAAATATTTGGCGCTAAACGTCTTAAGAGGGATTCTAGTCGATGTGTGTGTAATGCTAAAAGTGCTACATATGAAAATTTGAAAAAGTAAAGGATGTTAAAAGACGAGAGGGTAAAATAAATCATTGTTTATTGAAATTTTAGCATGTTATATGTGGATTCTGTTTTTTCTGCCTGGATTCTGCTTTTTGACCACTTGGATTACTCCTTTTCCTCGTCAGGGGTTGTCATGTATGCATTAACTTTCTACACCACTTATTCATAAGGCAGTAGTTGGAGTCCATAAATCCTAACTACATTAACTTACTACACCACTTATTCATGATAAGGCAATAGTTGGAGTCTATAAATCCTGACTACATTAACTTATTACACTGCTCCCTCGATAACTTGCACCCTGATAACTCGCAAACCCGCTTATAACACTGTGTCTGACGTGGATCCCGATTTTTCCCCAAAGAAAATATATTTAAAAATCATTAAAAATATGCTGAACGTGAAAAAATTATAAGAATTGGTAAATTAAACCTTTATACATTTCTTTTTTTATCATAAAAAAATGGTGATTAATGCCCATAAAGATCGATTCCATATTGTGAAATTTGCAAGTTCTAAATAAGATATCACATATTTGTTAGGGTTTATTTGTTGATAAATAGTCGTCAATCCACTGTAAATAATCAGTCTGGTGAAATAGCGATCAATGAAAACGTCCAGTAAATTCTAACAGGTGGCAACAGATAATTAAATGAACAGCAATTAAATATTTTGCTATGTGAAAGTCACATTCTAATTCTTTATTTCCTTTTCAATGTAAACATTATAATTGCAACATATTCTTTTCTGTGAAACATGAAAAGGATCAATCAACCATCACATCGAAACCCATGAATACTTCAGTGAGAACCTAATTATCTGCCGACTTTTGATCAACAACTTGGCAAAGTGTTTGTTGCACTAAAATAATCCATTGAAAGAGACCTATGTTATTTTATCACCTTGATTATCATATGTATCAAATCATACAAGAAACGATTTTGCTGGACAGCAGCAAAATCAGGGAGTAACAAAAAATTAACAGTATTTTAAATAAAATGAATTGTCAGTTGTCAAATATATCATAATCAGCATTTTTATTATCGTGTTCTAATTTACATTGTTTTAAATTTGTAGACCACTAAATTCATGTTGGTAATGATTCACCCTTATTTTTCATTTTACTTCTATCGCAGTCTAATATATCTATCAATCGCTTGATCGACAGTGTGTTAAGTGAACATAAATCACGTTGAATAATTTTTTTTGGGTTACTAGAAACACTAAAATACACTGAAAAACCGAAATACACACTGAAATACACATCTATTTACATGTTCTCTCTGTATATATTGGTTTCCACACACAAATAATAATTTGTTTTGTTTCAATAATAATATAAAGCACCAAAAAAATGTGATTTATATGATTTTGATATGAATTATTTACTTTTTTCCTATTTATGGCACAGACCTAATACATGGTGAATCATAGTAATACATACACACAATGAAAGGGAAAAGTATCAAAGTATCAAAAGTATTTGCCGACATTATATTATATATTTATTATAACATTTAATTTTGGCATATACAGTGAAACCCCTCTATAACGCGATAATTGAGGTCCAAGAAATTGGATAAAAGGAATGCAGTAATAAGACTTATTAAAAATAATGGACAGATAATATATTTATAGGTTATTACTTTGCGTTAAATAGTTGTACTAATTTTTATTGTTTTTTTTTTCTCCTGAAAATACATGTTTATCGATAATACCCCGACTGACGTTATAGAATGAAAAGGGTATCGACATTGTTTACTATCGTGCCATCGTGGCATGCAGTTCATCCATAATGCATGTAATTCCATTGGAAAATTGCAGATTTAAAATATTCAATAATTTTGTCCTAAGATTGTTGTGTCTGAATTCAATGTCCAATATATAGCATGAACAGAGTATTAACACCGTTTACTTACCGTCTGATATAGTACCATCGTGGCATGCAGCTAATCCATAATAGCTGTAGTTTCATTGTAAAAATTGCAAACGTATTTAAACTAATAAATTTTGTGTCACAACTTATTATATGTCTGAATTTAATGAGAATAATTTACAGAAAATTAGGTTAAGAAAGACAAAGCAAGTATACGTTTATGTTCCAGGGTCTATGAAATGGTGTCTGTACAAATTGTAAACTTGATTTTCCATAATGCTAAAATATTTTGTTTAGATCCCAAAAATAGGAAATTAATGACGAGTTCATAAACAAACACAATACATGTATATCAAAGGGTGTTATTATAACAAGTTGTGCTATAACAAGCTGTAACAGGAAAATTTGAACATATCAAAAGATTATCAATGCCCCATATTCTTTGTTTTGATTTTCTATATGGGCACTTTCTTGAAAATGTATGCAGTGAAACTTTATCACAAAACTGTAGTGACTGCCATGATCAATTTTTTTGCATTCATATTTTGTTATATTTTATAACAAATGTATATAGTCTGCTTAATTGGGTATGCAGAACTGCGCATTTGTTGCATTCATGTTTATACCAAACTTTTACTGCATGTTAAAACATTTTTATAGATGAGCAGATTGGGAAGATTTATTAAGTGTGCATTTTATGTCTTGTGCAGGCGAAGTTTTATTTGTTGTTGGAGGGGGTTATAATGCAGTTCATAAAACTTGGTATGCATTTATATTATAACAAGTGTTTGTGCTCTATGTAAGATTTGGTAGGTATTTGTATCACAAGAAGTATTTGTGTTCCATTTAAGATTTGGTCATTTATTGCCATCAATGTATAAATAATTTTATTTGCATTGCAGGAAGGGTGCACCTACAACTCCATTGGTTAGTGTTGCAGTCACAAAGTAAGTTGATGCAAGTATTTCATTATATTCTTCTCTAAGAATATCATATCTTGATGTTTTAGTTAGTAAGGGCCTTGATCATTAGGATGTGTTATATTACAATTTATGAACAACATATCAACATCATCCACATCATTGTTGCAGTTGTAGGTTGCTGTTGTTGTTGTAGGGTTTATTGCCATTTTTCAGCACACGATAGGCCATACATGGCGGCCAGTATTAATGGTTTAGGATGAACCCAGGAAAATCCCTGGAAAGAACCACCGATCCATGAGAAGCTACTGGCAAGCTTTCTCACATACCCACTTTGGCCGAATCCAGACTCGAACCCACGCAGACAGAGGTGAGATGGCAGTGATCCATAATGGAGAGCGCTTTAGACCACTCTGCCACTTGGGGTCCCCTGTTGCAGTTGTTAAAAAGATATTGTACCATTATAGCAAAAGGTAAAGTGATTTACTTTTGATTTGGCTGTGTTCTCCCTCACATTTAACATCTGGGATCTAAACTGGACTTTATGTTGCTTTCTCACATGGCTGTTATTTGAGAGCTAAATAAGAAATGGTCTTGATGTCATACAGCAAAAGGGTGGTTTTTGTCCTTATTTGCTTTGGCCCTGATTCATCCTCTAGTTTATGGGTCTATTTGCCCTTGTAGCCTCCTACATCCTCTGCTTTGTACACAAGTGGTGATCTTGGGAAGAACCTGGGTCAGTCTCTCATTGTCTCAAGGCTTTGAAACCAATGGCTTGCGCACTATCTGCTATAGCCTTCCATGCTAATCTTTGTTTGCCTTCTCACTCTTGCATTCCTTCATTCTTTTGAAAGAGGACTCGTTGTTTTTGACTGTATTGCAGACATTGTTTGAGACTGTTGCCACAACATCAAGATGTGCATTTATTTATTTGTTTCCATAATGCTCTCTGCGAAGCTTCTACATATTCGTAGAAATGTTGCTTTGGAGCTATCAAGACAATTTGCTGGAGCACAACAAAAGCCTTTCTTTAACTGCCCCACTTGATGCACAGATATTATTTTTAGGGATAACCTCTATAGTGGACTTGCTAGACTTGAGTGATCAGCAACACCTATCACTGAGGTGATGGGCCCAGATAAATTGGTTAAGAAATGCCCTCATCCTAGATGCTCCATAGCTCCTCCTGACAAAATATTCTAAGTAGGAGAACCGAACTCTCTCCTGCCATTGACCTTATCTACTCAGTATTTCATTAGGTGGTTTTTTTCAGTTGTTTTGTTGGACGTTACATACCATATGCTGGTCCTTTCCACACTCCTGGTGTTATTGGCAGTGCTCCAAGACCTTCCACTTTTTAAAGGACTCTATTCGGTTCTACTATTTGGTATCTCTAAGGATGCAGTAGAGAGTACCACAAACATCTAAAGTCCAGGATTTTGTTTCTGAATCATCATAGTTACAAAACAGTTGAAAGTTTCAGCTCATTATTAATCATTCCTTATTGAATAATTTTTCAATGGAAGACTATTTCAGGATGGAGACTGAATGATTGGGTGGTCACTTTAGGGTTCTAGGATGCCTATTGTCCCATTCTAATCTTCCCAATGCACACTGAATTTCTGCAGATTTGTCTGTGAGATGTTAAAAGTTTAGGCTCATCATTTTGGTCTAGCTTCAGTTCTCTGAACCTTCATGAGGTCAGTGATGTAATATTGACTTATTTAAGGGGTTCCTATCCTTCTGTACCTTGACTATTGGTTGATGTAAAACGTTCTCTGTCAAGCCCATTTGAAGGATTTGTCACTAAGTTGAGAGTCATTGACTCATATGGACCTAATCCCCAACTGGAAGAAGTCTAATGTGATCCAATGTGGGATGAATTTTCTCATCTGTCATGAGACAGTCTGTTTTCCTCCTGACAGAATCTAGCAATACTTCTATAGCAGGACTGGATGACCAGACTGTGTTTGCTACCCTCTTCTTGGGCTTGGAATGCAGCAGTGAAGTTATTTCCCATAAGAAGACTTCATATGCAACCTCAACAGTTCTTGCTTGTAGAAAACTAGAGGCCTAACAAGGATCAAATGTCCAGATTTTGGCCCCGTCTGAGTTGCTGGAAAAAATCAGGACAACTACCTGACCAGAGTTTCAATTCACATATCAAAATGTCACTCTTTCCTTTATACTGATGCTTTAGATTTACTCAGGGGTGCTCAACTGGAGCCCATGTGGTTAGTTCTGCAGAGCCTGTGGTCTTGTAAAGAATTAACCCTTCTCATTAATATTAACTGCATAAGACCACTGCATCATAGACAGTCTAGACAATATACATTTTATAGTTATAGCATACAATATATGTCACGGGGCACTCCATCTGGAAACTGCCTCAGTTGTACTGCTTAGGACATTACTATCAGTCTGCCATATTCCAGTCAAGAGAAATATTCTGTCTGGATAAGGATGGGCACCTTTTCACACTTTTTCAGCAGTGGGGAAAACCAGTGCTGGCCCTGATTATAGTGAGGTTTAAAAAAAAAAAAAAACTTTATTATATCTCTTCGACCAGAATCTTCAGTCTGAGGTTAGTTTGACTGTATGCTTATACCTTACCACCTTTCAGAATAATCCCTCAGATTCTTCATAGTCTTGACCACAAGTTAGCATCTCATCCTTACAGATTCCCTCTGGCATAATGAAACATTATTGTGTTATGAATAGTTAATATAATTTAATTTGTTTGTTAGTTTTTAATACTTTGTGTAATTTTTATTTGTTTAAAAAAATTTGTTATATGCTTTGGGTAATGAAACATTGTATCTAGTTGCTGACCTTGTTTCAAAATCAGTGGGTTTTGGTAAACACTTTTTAAAACTTTTTTTATTCTTTCTCAGAGTAAGAATCATTAAGTTGAGTCAAGGTCATACCTGGACTATGTGATATTTATCATGTGCTGAATTTTGTCTAATTCAAATTATTGAATTCAAGTGTTTATTTTCCCTCTGAATATAAAAGTGCTCTGATAAAATTCTTGGACAAAGACATTCGCTGGATTTTATACTTAATTCAAAACTGAAATAATTTTATCTCATCAAGGCTTGAACTCTGTTTCATTCAGGATATTTTTTTACTAGGACTTTTGCTTTTTATTCTTGGATTACAATTTGGATTTAATTTGAAATACTGAAAGTGTTACTTGAAATAACAGTGAGAGATTTTGAACTTGAAAATGATTTTGAATTTGAGTCCAGTTTACATGCTTGATTCGCAAAAACATGGTATTCTGTTTTACCCCACCCCTCCCCACCCCATTTTTGAAATTAAATATAGTAATAGCAGGAAACCAAATCAAATTAAAATTTTGCAAGACTTAAGTTCAAAAGTAGAGCACGAGTTTCATTTCAATGCTCAGATAATTCAGCCCTTCAGGGATCTTGTGCTTTAAAACTAGATGGAGCCTTTGGTGTCATAGTGGTCTTGCATTTAAAGATCATTTACTTCCTTTCTCTGTGTGGGTTCATATCTCAGACTCAGCCAACATGGGTACATGAAAAATAGCTTCCTGTGGGTTGGTTGTTCTTCTTATTCTGGCCATCATGAGCTGAACAAGGGCATGAAGCTCACAACACTAGCATCAAAAACAAAACTAGATAACACCCTAAGAGTTAAGATAATTTGAATAAATATGAATCTAAAAAAAATTAAGGATATTTATTTGATCAAATTACCTGTGTGAACTTTTAGTTTATGGCACTGATTGAAACCCTAATACAGTATTATAGAACAGACAAGAAATAACAAGTCAGCAAATTACTGACTCGACAAAGTTCATCTTTGGCAAAGATCATGTTAGTGAAAAATCATTTTTCATAGGAGAGATATCTAGGAGGTAAATTACCCATGATTTGTGGAATAAGTGTACATAATAACCATAAAGACTTGTTTCCAAACTCGTTCTAGTTATGCATATGTCCCTTTAGACAGCAGACTTAAAGGGGTTTGGCAGCACAGAACAAAAGTAAGCACAGAATAATAATCATTCACATTTTAATATATATATATATATATATATATATATATATATATATATATATATATATATATATATATATATATATATATATATATATATATATATATATATATATATATACATATATATATATATATATATATATATATATATATATATATATATATATATATATATATATATATATATTATAATAATAATAATAATAATAATAAAGATCATAAATAAAATTGACTCATGCTTATACAAACAGGAGAAATCTTTTGACACTATTGATTTCGATAAAGTTCTAACAGGGTTAAATAGGAAGAAAGATGGATTTAAGTTTTGGGTAAATATTGACCCGTGGTTGTTTCCTCCTATCCCCTCTCACTTTTTTATCTACTCCTCCATCCTTGCTTTGATGACAAGGTGGAGTACCCTCCTTTAGATAAAATCATGTCAGTAACTTGTGACCTCACTGTAGGAACTATGTACAATATTTATATTAGTCCATGGTCATACAAAATAAACTTGCTTTTGTTTGCAACATTATTTAAACAATGTGTATATTGCCATTAGGTATGGTTGACATAAATGATTTGTATATTGCCATTAGGATGATTGGTTTAAATGATTATGTTGCCATTAGGGGTATGATTGACTTCAATGATGTTTATGTTGCCATTAGGGGTATGAATGACTTCAATGATGTTTATGTTGCCATTAGGGGTATGATTGGCTTCAATGATGTTTATGTTGCCATTAGGGGTATGATTGGCTTAAATGATGTTTATGTTGCCATTAGGGGTATGAATGACTTCAATGATGTTTATGTTGCCATTAGGGGTATGATTGGCTTAAATGATGTTTATGTTGCCATTAGGTATAATTGACATAAATGATGTGTATACACCATTAGGTATGATTGACTTAAATAAATGAATGTTTATATTGCCATTAGGTATGGTTGACTATCTTTGACACTTTTTGTTTCATTGAAATATTTGTTTTATGCGTAGCACTGATTTGAGTGTTATTGTTAAGTGACACTTTGATCATACATTCTATGAAATCTCGTTAAAGGATTGCCTCAACAGGTGTTAGTTGTTTGGTGTGTTCGGAGAGGTACTGATTATAGGACTATACTTGTGCACTGAAGTTGTATCACATTTGCAGCTTGAACAAGTTATCAACTGTAAAAACAAAGTAGATACAGCCATTACCAGCTATGGGTTATTGTCCCACATGGACTGACAAACAACTTAGGAAATATTACATGGCAATTGGATCTGGTTTATCAAAAAAGTCAGATACTAATTAAATCAAAACTGTTCTTGCATTAAACAAACACTGTTTATACAGCAAAAGCAAAATATACAAATATTTGTGTTTGGACTTGCACAAAAATTGAAGCTATATATTTACTAGTAAACATCCAACATTGATTTACTCTTCACAATGCAGTGAGTAATTTTTAATGTAATATTTTCAAATGAAATATTTTGAAATAAATGTATATACACTGTTTTGTACTGAAGACTTTAATAAAAAGAATTAACATAATGCATATAATTTTGTTTGGGAATGGTGGCATGAAAACATATTTGAACTGGCCATTTTATGTTTATGCTGTAAAAATATTTAGAGTTTTCATATTTATTACTGTTACATCTATTGGATTTAAATTATTTATTTTTAAATGTTAAATCCAAATTTGTCATTTTGCCTTTAAAATGAATTAATTGGGAGATTATTCTAAAAAAATCTCTTTGATCATCCTTTAACTGTAAACAAGTTTTTGACCTTGGCTTGTTGACCTAATTCCTGACCCTGCTTTAGATATTGTCAACAAGCTTCTAAAACTATTGGTTAATTTCAAGGACAACTTTTTATTTTTAGTTCTTGGGGGTAGGAAATATCTAGATCTTTCTTTGAGTACGTGATTTAGTGAAGGCAGCCTCTTTCAGTGACCTTCCATGAACTTCCATGAAATCACACGATCACTTGTTTACTTAAGAAAACAGGTATATGAGTTGTGGTTTGGGATAGAACAGTTCAATAGATGTTGGGCTTTTATGATGTTAAGTTGTGTTTTCTGTTTGAGTTATAATTTTAATTACCTTGTACTGGACATTGTGTCAATTCATTGAAGCAAAAGGATTTATTTATTTATTTGGAGGAGAAAACATGTGTTCATAATTTCATTTGGATGATAATAAAACAAGAACTGCATCACGTGACATTGTCAGCCATTTTGGATTACATCATCAAGATTCGAACCTGGAACTATTAGAACATTTATTTATCAGGACTCTTGCAATTCCATTAGTGGATTATTTTTGTGAATTCTATATTGGATTAATGTTGGATTTGATTCACTAAAACTGTAAGTTTATTTATTTTATGAGAATAATTGTACTTAATAAATTCATTGTTCAAGTTATACAAGCTTGTTAGTTTTCACTCTTTCTGTGTTGCTGCTTATTCGAGCCTAAGCACGTAACATAGAAATTGGTGGCTATCATCCGGATTGAAATAAATTTGAATTTAAATTTGAATTTCCCCTAGTTTTTGAAAATTTTAAATCATTAGTGAGACTTACACGCTTGTATCAAAATGACATCTAAGGTAGAAATATTTCTTTCTAATCCTACCCAGGAGCAATTAGATCTTTTCAAAAAAGATGAGTTGGTTCAACTTGCCAGAAAATACGATCTTTCTGACGTCAAGGCTTCTTTAACGAAACAAGATATCAAAAAGATTTTGGTCCAGTATTTGGTGGAAAAGGATGTTTTGGGTCAAAGTGCTTTGATTTCGGTCAGTAAGTCTGCATCAGACTCTGACATAAAATTAAAAGAATTAAAATTAAAATTCCAGATGGAATTAGAGTTAAGGAAGCTGGAATTTCAGGAAAGGCAGATTGAATTACGAAAAGAGCGGATGCGGATTGATAGAGAGAGAGAGGAGAAAGAAAAGCAATTACAATACGAAAGAGAGAAGAAAGAAAAGCAATTACAATTTGAAAAAGAGGAGAAAGGAAGACAATTACAATTTGAAAAAGAGGAGAGAGAGAGAGAGAGAGAGAGAGAGAGAGAGAAACAGGAAAGGTTACAAGAAAAACAAATTGAACGAGAGAGAGAGAGAGAGAAGGAAGAAAGGGAATATCAGTGTAAAATGAAAGAATTAGAGCTGGCAAGTGAGAATCACCATCATACTTCAAATCAAAATTTTGATTTAGCAAGGAATATTAGATTAGTGCACCCTTTCAAAGAAAAAGAAGTAGACAAATATTTTATTCTTTTTGAAAAAGTTGCAGAAAATTTAAAGTATCCAAGAGAGAATTGGACTCGGTTACTACAATGTGTACTTACTGGTAGGGCTAGTGATATTTACTGTTCACTGTCCGTTCAGCAAAGTGGTGATTATGATGTGGTTAAAGAATGCATTTTAAGAGGTTATGAGTTAGTCCCTGAAGCTTATCGGCAGAAATTCAGAAATTACAGAAAAGAAGCTGGACAAACTCATGTCGAATTTGCTAGAGAAAAAGAGCAGATGTTTGATAGATGGTGTTTAGCCAAGAAAGTCAAACAAGATTATCAAAATCTCAAGCAAATTATATTAATTGAAGAGTTCAAAAACTGTGTCCATAGTGATGTTAGGACTTATCTTGATGAACATAAGATTGAAACCTTGGAAAATGCTGCTTAAGCTGCTGACGAATATTCTTTGACACATAAAGTTCCTTTTGTTAACAAGACTTCTACTCAACAATAGTTTGGCAGAAAAGTATTTCCGCCTAATTCAAGCCCTTCTAAAACTCAAACTAACACAACTTTCAAAAATCAAACTTCAGAGAAGTTTGATTCTAAATCCTTGTCTCTTCCGACGTGTACCTATTGCAAGAAAGAAGGACGCGTTATTTCTGATTGCTATAAATTGAAAAATAGGCATCAGAATCAACACAGACCTGTTCCAAATGCTCTTATTTCCAAGAGGTCAAGGTCACAGTCATGTATTGAAAGCAATACATTTGTTGGGTCTAATAAATCCCAGTCTGATTTTAATATGGAGAATTATGAACCATTCATATCCAAGGGTTCTATATCACTCTTGAGTGATTCGGCCAATCCCACCCCTTTTAAAATTTTAAGGGACACAGGAGCTTCTCAGAGTCTTTTATTATCAGGTACTTTGCCTTTTTCTGAGAAGTCTTCTTCTAATGAAAGTGTTCTCATTCAGGGAGTAGAGTGTGGCTTTGTTAATGTTCCTCTCCATTGTGTAAATTTGTCATCAGACTTAGTGTCAGGACCTGTGACAATCGGAACAGTCTCGGTTTTACCCGTAGAGGGCATTGATTGATTGCTAGGCAACGACTTAGCTGGGGATAAGGTTGTGGTTAATCCACTTGTAACTGAAAAGCCTAATTTGGATCAGAAAGTTGATCCAATTGAAAATGAAATCCCTGATATATTTCAAGCTTGTACAGTTACCAGAGCTATGGCAAAGAAAGCTCTTGAGAATGAAGTTGAAAAGGGCAGTATTCCCTTGGCTGACACATGTATAGGTCAGGCTTTTGATGAGGTCACATTTACTTCTTGTTTGGATCAATCAGAAAGTATTGATCATAGTGATCCTCTTTTAACAACTCATTCTCTTTATTCTAATCAGGGTGATGATCTTGAGAATGATGTTAAAGAAGACAGCATTCCTTCAATTGACGCTTGTATAGGTCAGGTTTTTGATGAGGTCACTTCTACTCTTGGTTTAGATCAATTAGAAGGTATTGATCATAGTGATCCTCTTTTAACAACTCATTCTCTTAATCAGGGTGATCAACGACAGTCACTTGTCGTCGAACAGGAAAAAGATCCTGAGATCTCCTGTTTGTTTCAAAGGGTCATAAATGAGACTGAAGTCACTGAAATTCCTGTCTGTTATTTCATTAAAAATGGAATTCTTATGAGAAAATGGAGACCTTCCAAGGTACCTGCTGGTGATGAGTGGTCAGTGAACTATCAAATAGTAGTTCCAGAACCTTACAGACAGGAAATACTTAATCTGGCCCATGAAACTCATTTGGCTGGTCATTTAGGGATTAATAAAATGTATCACAAGATCTTGACTCACTTCTATTGGCCAAAAATCAAAAGTGATGTTGCCAAATACTGTAGATCTTGTCATACTTGTCAAATGGTAGGAAAAACCAATCAGAAGATACCTAAGGCTCATCTGCAACCTATTTCTGCCATTGACAAAATGTTTAGTAGAATTATGGTAGATTGTGTAGATCCCTTACCTAAGACCAGGTCAAGTAACCAATACCTGTTGATCATAATGTGTGCGTCAACAAGGTTTCCAGAGGCTATTCCGTTGAGGAATATAAAATATAAAACTACAGTAAAAACTTTGATAAAGTTTTTAACTCAGTATGGCCTTCCCAAGTCTGTTCAGTTTGATCAAGGTTCAAACTTCATGTCTGGAATTTTCCAGCAAGTTATGAATGAATGCCTAATTCAGCAATTCAAGTTAAAAATGAAACTATGGTTTGAAAGAACTACAAGGGAGAGAACTTTTGAGTCTGATAATGGAGTTGTGTTACTCTTGTTCATTCTTACTTTTCTGCAGATTAGATATTACGGCCCTTACAAAGTTAAGAAGAAAATGAATTAGTTAAATTATAGTATTAGTGCTCCTGGGATCTAAATTAATTATAGGAGTACCAGTATACTGAAAGAGATAGCCATGTTAAATATGTAATTAATTTAGTGGTACCAGTCCCACATATTGAAGGAATATCATCGGATTCTACTGACATTGGAGTGAGAAATTGTTGGAATTCAGAAATTATGAAAAATCTAGACCAGAAACTTTAACATTTGCAAGTGCAAGAAAGAAATGAACTGAAAGTTATTATTATATGAGCACTTATGTCCAGATATTCTTACAAGGACAAACAAAATTTTCATGACGTTGAAATTGAAAATTCCAAACAGCATCCATGCAGGACGAGTCCACTCAAACAGGAATATTTGAAAAAGGAAATTCAATATTTGCTGGAGAATGATTTTATTGAGCCCAGTAAAAGTGATTGGAGTTCACCATACATACTTGTTCCAAAACCAGATACAACTTTCCGTATGTGCACTGATTATAGGAAGGTGAACAGAGTGAAAAAAAAGAAAAAAAGATTCATTCCCATTACCAAGAATTGACAATTTTATTGATAAATTTGGAATGCCAAGTATGTCACCAAATTTGGCCTTCTGAAAGGATTTTGGCAGATTCCACTACGGAATGAGCAAAGGAAAACTCAACATTGTGACTCCAATATAAAGAAGTCCATTTCAACGTCTCATAAAAATGTTCATCACTGGTCTAGAAAATTGTGACGTCATCATCTACAACGACACCTGGAGAGAACATCTAGCAACAATTAGAAAATTCTTTGACAGACTCACTAATGCGTGTCTGACTGTTAATTTATTTAAAAGTGAGTTCTGCCCTGCTAGAGTGGCTTTCTTGGGACATTTTGTGGGACATGGGCAAGCTTTAAAGGTTGAGGCTATTTCTAGATAATATAATTGCAGACGGTTTTTCCTATGTACAACAATTTATTATACTGTGTAATTTGTACTAGTTCTTTTAACCTCAGATGTAAATTGGTTTGTGATAAAAGAAAGTTTTATCATATAAACCTTTCTTTTTATTTTATGGGGGAAGGTGTTACGTCTATTGGATTTAAATTATTTATTTTTAAATGTTAAATCCAAATTTGTCATTTTGCCTTTAAAATGAATTAATTGGGAGATTATTCTAAAAAAATCTCTTTGACCATCCTTTAACTGTAAACAAGTTTTTGACCTTGGCTTGTTGACCTAATTCCTGACCCTGCTTTAGACATTGTCAACAAGCTTCTAAAACTATTGGTTAATTTCAAGGACAACTTTTTATTTTTAGTTCTTGGGGGTAGGAAATATCTAGATCTTTCTTTGAGTACGTGATTTAGTGAAGGTAGCCTCTTTCTGTGACCTTCCATGAACTTCCATGAAATCACACGATCACTTGTTTACTTAAGAAAACAGGTATATGAATTGTGGTTTGGGAAAGAACAGTTCAGTAGAATCTGGGCTTTTATAAAGTTAATAGTTGTGTTTTATGTTTCAGTTATAATTTTAATTACCTTGTACTGGACATTGTGTCAATTCATTGAAGCAAAAGGATTTATTTATTTATTTGGAGGAGAAAACGTGCTCATAATTTCATTTGGATGATAATAAAACAAGAACTGCATCACGTGACATTGTCAACCATTATGGATTACATTGTCAAGATTCGAACCTGGAACTATTAGAACATTTATTTATCAGGACTCTTGCAATTCCATTAGTGGATTATTTTTGTGAATTCTATATTGGATTAATGTTGGATTTGATTCTCTAAAACTGTAAGTTTATTTATTTTATGAAAATAATTGTACTTAATAAATTCATTGTTCAAGTTATACAAGCTTGTTAGTTTTCACTCTGTGTTGCTGCTTATTCGAGCCTAAGCACGTAACATTACCACTAGATTTATCAGTTTATTTGCATGTTGTACATGTCAGCCCCAATTCTGCATGAATCAATATTTCTGTTTAAAAAAAACATGGACTTATAAGTGAGTATATCTGGTACTTAAGCAAGGACCATGGGGGAATATGCCTTGTCTAGATAACTCTAATTAGTGAAAGTCCCTCTTCTTAGAGAAAGTCCCCAAGCTGGTTTGAGTTGCTTTATTTATCATTCAAATGTATTTTTACTGAGAGTTTGCTAAGCTCAAAAATGTTCTTGCTTTCTAGGATCTTGGCATCGGTACTTGAAAAAAACAAGTTGCCAGGTGCAATATGTTCGATGGTGTGTGGTGGAGCCGATATTGGGTAAGGCATTATTATTTTATATTCTTCTTTTCTTAGGTTTGCCTTTTAGCTTGCATATTGTACAGAAATAGCTGTGCTTACTAATTTAACTTTATGGCTTCCCTGCTGATATTTATAAATTTTCGTAATTTGGGATCAGAGTATTATAGTTACTTCCATCAGTACAATGTCCAAAATATCAGAGAAAGAGATACATATTTCTCTATGTTCTAGTTTTTCATCATTTGTATGTGTTTATATTTGTATGTGTGTGTATAAGTATGCATGCATGTATTTAACTATTATTTATATTGTATTATTACCTTGACCAATGAAATTCATTTCAATCTGTTCTTGTTCATTGTGGATTAATTGCTACAGGCTACATTTTCTTCATGTGCTATCAATGCTATTGTCGTTGTTTGGGTTTAATGCCATTTTTATGTGCATGCACACATCGTTTTGACTAGTCCAAACAACATTCACACTGTAACAAAGGTCAGTCCATTTTTTCTGCTTCTACCACCCTCCTTCAAGTAGAAAAAACAAGATGCCTGCATCTCTCTTTTTGGAGCAGTTTCCGAATCTTTTTAGGTGGCAACCTAATTATTCTTGAGATTTCAACTTTCACTTTGTCCTGGAAACCCATACATGTCAAAACTTCTAGATTCCATTCATGTTTTCAACCTTAAACAGTCAGTTAACCATCCCACCCATAAACATTGTCACAATTTAGACTTTATGCTTCATAGACCTGATGATAATATTCTGTTATCCACCCTTGTATCCCACGAACTTGCATCAGATCACCTCTACATTATATGCCACCTGAAGGTATCAGTCCCTAACCCTCCAACTTTATTTGCTACTAAGAGAAATCTCCATATGATAAATAGAACCAAACTAATGCATGACAGCCAAGAAAACCTAACAACTTTCTTACTTCCTACAGCAGAACAATTCGATAACTGCCTGCGTTCATTGCTTGAAAAGCATGCCCCAGCCACCAAGTGCAGAGTATCAATTCATAAACAAATCTATGAAGCCGTTAAGAAGATCGTCACAAACATAGTCCATTTAGCACAATTATGACACTACATTACTAAGGTCATGGAGAGTTCCAGCTGCAAAGAGATGTTCAAGATAACTAACAAACTAATGTCAAGGAACAAATGTACACCACTTTGAACTACCTTCTCTCCAGTAGACCTTCTGGACCTATTTGCAAATTTCTTCCGTGACAAGGTACAAACCATTAGAGATAAACTTGACAGCACAATTTCAATTGACTTGTCGTCACCATACAATTATGATACAGAATTTCAGTGACAACCATTAGGAGCATTTGAACCTGTCTCTATGGATTTAGTATGGCAAATTGTGATTAAGAGTGCACCAATGTCATGTGAATTTGATCCAATTCCAACATAACTGCTTCTTCTTGATTGCTTCAATCCAATATTGCCTTCACTAACTGATGTTATTAATATCTCTTTCATTTGAGGAATTCCCATCATTTTTAAAAACTGTCATCATAAAGCCTCTGCTGAAGAAACCAACACTTGAAGAACTACCGCTCAGTTTCTAATCTCCCATTCATATAAAAAATCTTAGACAAAGTTGTTCTAATCCAACTTGTATCTCATTTGAATTCAAACAGTCTTTTTAGTAATGTACAGTCTGCATATTGCCCATGCCACAGTACTGAAACTACTCTTCTGAAAGTATTTAATGACATTCTCTCTGCTTTGGATAGCGGAAAGATTACAGTCCTCACCCTTCTTGATTTGTTTGCAGCATTTGACACAATAGACCATGATATATAACTTAACGATCTCCAGCATGTATTTGGCATTCACAATACAGCCTTACAGTGGTTCAAGTCCTACTTAGTCAACAGGACACATATTGTATCTGCAGATGGAATACACTCCAGCCCATTTGATCTGTGTTGTGGTGTTGCATAGGGGTCTGTTCTTGGACATGTTTACTTCATTCTATACGCTCAGCCACTCTCAATTGTCATAGATCATCACCCAGTGTCTCACCAATCGTATGCTGATGACACCCAAATATAGAACATCTAGCCATCCAACTGAAGTTGATGCTACCATCCATGGAGTAGAGAGTTGCACATCTGAAATCATGGATGACATGGAACAAGCTGCAGATGGATGATAAAACTGAGGCCATTCTGAGCATAACACAAAGACTTTCTCATTCACATCCTTTACCTGAAACAATAAATATCAGCAACACCAACATTAAATTCACACAGTCAGTACAAAACCTAGGTGTTACTCTAGACAGTACTCTCACATTGCACCAACATGTCATGAACATATGCAAGACAGCATATCTTGAGACGTATCAGCTCCATTCGCAAATATCTTTCAGTTGATGCCACTAAAACACTTGTGTGTTCATTAGTACTTTCAAGACTGGATTATTGTAACTCAATTCTGTCTGGTTCATCTCAATATCTACTCCAGAAACTTCAAAAGATTCAAAACACAGCTGCTCAGATCATCTTTAGAGTACCACCATCAGAGCACACCTCCCCAATGCTCTGTACCATACACTGGCTATCCATTCGATCCAGAATCAAACACAAAATTTATTCTCAGTGCTATGTTTCACTGACAGACTTTATTTAGTCCAACATGCCTATCTGGCTCCACCCATGTGTACACACCAGTAAGATACTTACATCTCACATACCAACATTGGCCAAGCCAAAGATTTTGAACCTATGCAGGTGAGATGGCGGTAATTGATAAATGCAAGTGCTTAAATAATTTGAATTTTTGTTATTCCAGTGGGCCCATCTTTTTTTATATTTGCAGAGAGAAGATGGCAAAAGATGAACAGATAAACCTTTTGTCCTTTACTGGTAGCACACAGGTATGGTGCTGTCAATATAAATACAGTTTAGAGCTAAGTATATAAAATTCCAACATCTGTTGATATCTCTGAACCACCAATCAATACCATTGCTGGCAAAGATATTTGGCATTGGATAATCAATACCATTGTTGGTCAAGGAATTAGACATTGGATAATCAATACCATTGTTGGCAAAGGTATTAGGCATTGGACAATCACAGGTTAATTTAAAACATTTCATATATTCTTCTAGCTGACTGTCACTGAATCCAATATACAAAATTTAATTGTCAAAACCTTAACATTTTTAACCTTATTTTATGAAATTGTCAGTATAAACTCCAAATAATTTTATTTGTATGATAAATATCAAAATGAAAACAACTTTGAAAATATAAGATGTGCTATGCATATGAGCTGTTGTGGTTGTCTCTAATGTGGTGATTATCCAGTTTATTAACTAAATTAACCAGTTAAAGCTTTACATTGATTATGGACAAATTAAGTGATACACTGGTGATAGACTAGTTAAGTGATACAACAGTGTTAGACCAATTAATGGATACAGCAGTGTTAGACCAATTAATGGATACAGCAGTGTTAGACCAATTAATGGATACAGCAGTGTTAGACCAATTAATGGATACAGCAGTGTTAGACCAATTAATGAATACAGCAGTGTTAGACCAATTAATGAATACAGCAGTGTTAGACCAATTAATGGATACATTGATGATACATGAATTAAGTAATACATTGGTGATAGGCCAATTAAGTGATACATATATTTAGTGATGTGATAGACCAGTTAAGTGATGCACTGATATGATACATAATTGAGTGATACACTCATGATACACAAATTAAGTTATGTCCTAGGCCAGTTAAGAGATACTCTGGTGATAGGCCAATTAGATGACTCTGGAGATGTGCAAGTTAAGTGACACACTGGTGATAGGATTAATTTCTCCTGGACAGCCATCATAATTTTTTTTTTTAAAATGGATTGGAAATGCCTCTTGTAATATAAACTTAGTTGTAATATGAGTATCTGTGGTAGATATGCTTGAATTTTTTGTTTTAAAAAATAGCCTGATACCTTTGTATGTCAGCTTATAGTTTCAAAAAACTTAATTTTTTTTTCTTGTTTATATTTTTTTCTTGTCTTTCTATATTACTTATAAGCATAAAATATCATGCCTATGAATAATGTCTTGTCTGTCACCAGAATTTGCTAAATCTACTGCGAATGTACCAATTGCTATTAAGACATTGCTTCGTATTTTTAATGGCTTTTAGGTATCCTGGCTTATTAATCTACTCTGAACTGCAGTGGAAGAGGTTTTGGCTTCTTAGGTTGTAAATCCCTGTTATTGCCTGTTTATTGTATTTATTTTGCATTTATTTTAGGGTCATCAAACATTTGCTGTGTTCATTTTGATTATTGCAGCATTGCTGACTCCTTTGTCTTTGAGTCTGTTAAATTTCTGAAGTTTTTAGTATCTTTAAGTTAATTATGATGAAGTTTGGCTAAAGAGTTGAACTTTAAATAATCGGAAAATAAGAAAATCACACTAATAGTAGTTAATAAGCCAGATTAATTACTTATTAATTATGATAATTACATTATTAGATTAATTACATACATTCTTATTTCTTAGGCAGCAATTTACAATGTACTTATTTATTGCTGAAAAAAGAAGTATCAAACTTTTTTAATTTTTGTTTTGCTAAAAGATCAGTTGCTAAATGATCATAATTGCTAAATGATCATAATTGCTCAATGATCATAATTACTCAATGATCATAATTGCTAAATGATCATAATTGCTAAATGATCATAATTGCTAAATGATCATAATTGCTAGATGATCATAATTGCTCTATGATCATAATTACTCAATGATCATAATTGCTAAATGATCATAATTGCTAAATGATCATAATTGCTGCACATTTAAAAAAGATTTATATTCTTTAATCAGGGCCAGTGCAAGCTTTATATGAGTGGTGCACTTGCACGGATCCATATTTGGAGGGGGGTGCAAAAATCAGACAAGGGAACTAAAAGGGAACAAAACCTATATTTTTTCATCATATTTGGTCATAACTTACATTAAGTTTAAATTTTCTTTTCTTTTTTTGAGAAGTTTGAATACAGATCAATTTGTTGGGGGGGGGGGTAGGGTGCCAAATGTCTGTTTTGCACACGACTTTGTTTTGTGTTGTGCCGGCCTTGTCATTGAAAATAATGTCATTTTCCGATTTGACGAATGAATCTACAGGTTATGTCAGTTGAAAGTTACAATACATAATCACTGTTTCTTTCACTGTCCTTCTCTCTCCCTCACTCATATTTGCCAGTAATAATTTGATTTTATTAAAAAAATTTGGAGGATGCATTTTCAAAGAAGAAAGTCTATAGAGATGTGGAGTGATAAATATGTCATAGCTGCATGTATTTATCTACTCAGCCACAGTAACTGAAGCTGTAAAGCAATATAAATACATACAGAAACATGCTATATTGCAATAGAATTCTTTAGAATTAAAGGTTTAAAAGGAAACAAAAGTAATTTATGTTCATTATGTTCTTCCCACCCACTCAGCAACATAATAATGCAGGTCAGCAAAATAAAATTCAAATTGTTATTATGTACATTGAAATGCCTTTACATACCAATTTATAGGAATATAGTACAACTTTTTTCATGTGAAACATTTTGTGTTTTTGTACATGATCATCTTTTCTGACTTAGATGTTTTGGAGTATCTTGAAAGAGAAACATTTTTAGATTTAGAAAATGCATTTTTTATAATAAAAGTTCCATTCAGTAATGGTCATATGTGAACTTTGAAAAAAATTATTTCATCCTTGAAAACCCCCAGAAATGACCTGCAAATTTATCTTCAGAAAAGCATGGGAATAATGCAATAACCTACTCATAATATTAACCTATTTTATGTAATTATTTCAATGCAATATTAAAATGTGCAATTTCTTATTTGTTACTCATAGAGCATTTGGTTATTGAGAGAGAGAAAAGTAAACTAATTTCTATGAATAACATTTGGCATGTTTCTGTATGCATCATATTGCTTTACAGCTTTAGTTACTGTGGCTTATTGGATAAAGTATGTGACATGGACACATCACAAACACACACACACACACACACACATTTGACTTTGGAGCATGAGGTTGTAACGAGTTCATGTCAACTGGTGGAAAGTTTTCTTTCATTTTTTATCAAACATTATAATATAATATATCGTACATTATTACTTTTCTTACCACTTACAAATGTTTCCTGATTTTTTTTTTCTTTATGTATCGATTTGTAATCAGTCGGTTTTCATTCTGAAGAGTGCCTAAAGATGTGGACTTGTCAAACATGGAAAAGAAGAATCTGGTTAATGTTTATAAGCATTATGGGGGTTAATTTTGAAACTCACACTGGTGAAAAATTCAAAATATAAAGAGAATCATGAATAACTTTCATTGTAGGAACATCTTTTTATATTGGTGTGTATGATGAGGCCACTAATTGAAGAAAGCTGGACAATCATGAAATACCTCAACTGTTACCAAAGACTTTACAAAAAAGTTTTTAATGTTAAGTACAACTGCTTGTACAGTAGTTATTTGGATTGAATAAATTTATGAGAGATAGAACATTTACAGAAAATATCTGA
This sequence comes from Unio pictorum, assembly GCA_030141615.1. Classification (NCBI taxonomy): domain Eukaryota; kingdom Metazoa; phylum Mollusca; class Bivalvia; order Unionida; family Unionidae; genus Unio; species Unio pictorum. The sequence continues at coordinate 850,298 of JARLTB010000179.1, forward strand.
TCTCATGTTGACTTGGTGATATGGATATACAGGTATATAATTGATTCACATTATTTTCACACAACAAATGGAATATGGTTATCCAGGTTCTAGCAAGTTTTAGATTTTTTTTTATATAGCAGTTAAATTTTTTGTTGATAAAAATTTAAAGGCAGGAACAGAAATGGAGCAAAATGATAAAATATTATACGCCTTGCTGTTAGTCACAAATTACATCTTTGTAAGTAGTTTGGAACAAGACCATTTAACATCCATTCTGATGCCAGGAATGGAAGACAATACACCAATAAATACAAATTTTTAGTGGTAGCAGTATTGATTAGTCCAAAGGTTTTTACAAGATTCAAGCAGTGAAATGTCTTCTTGTTGGACTGTATCTTTAGTACATTGCTTAATGGCAAAGAAAACAAATTTGCAGGAGAGCTTCTGTTGTCATTTAGGTTATCAGTGTACATGTAAAATAAATGTCAGAAGCCATGAAAACAAACCTTGTTGATGACATCAGTTTTGCTAGATTATTAGTATACACATTAGTATTTTTCTTCAAAAAAGTGTGTGTCAATCTACATTTTTTTTCATATAAAAAGTAATTGAATGTCTCTCTCTCTCTCTCTCTCTCTCTCTCTCTCTCTCTCTCTCTCTCTCTCTCTCTCTCTCTCTCTCTCTCTCTCTCTCTCTAGAATTATCAAACTTAATAATTGCATGCGTCTCTATAAGGACCACACCGTTACAACAAAAAAGGAGGCCCCTGCAATCTGCATTTTATATTGTACTGGTACATGTATAATTAAAAAAATGATTTAGCTCAAGACCATGTAGTTGCTTTTATCATTAACATATACTGTTTTATCATTAACATATACTGTTTTATCATTAACATATACTGTTTTATCATTAACATATACCATTTTATCATTAACATATACCGTTTTATCAGTAACATATACTGTTTTTATACTGTTTTATCATTAACATATACTGTTTTATCATTAAAATATACTGTTTTATCATTAACATATTCTGTTTTATCATTAACTTATACTGTTTTTATCATTAACATATACTGTTTTATCATTAAAATATACTGTTTTATCATTAAGATGTACTGTTTTATCATTAACATATACTGTTTTTATCATTAGCATATACTGTTTTTATCATTAACATATACTGTTTTATCATTAACATATACTGTTTTAATCATTAACATATACTGTTTTATCATTCAAATATACTGTTTTATCATTAACATATCTTGTTTTATCATTAACATATACTGTTTTTATCATTAACATGTAGTTTTTATCATTAACATATACTGTTTTATCATTAAGATGTACTGTTTTATCATTAACATATACTGTTTCTATCATTAACATATACTGTTTTATCATTGACATGTACTGTTTTATCATTGACATATACTGTTTTATCATTAACACATACTGTTTTATCTGGAAACATGAAACTTGATGATAAGAGCTTGATGAGTACTGCAACTTCATCATAAACATACATCCCTAACAGCTCACTTGACTGTCTTTTTTTCCTTCTCTTTTTACTGTTCATGCTTGAGTCATTAAACTAGATGAATGTATTCATCTTTATAAGTATCATGCCTGTACAAATATACTGTATTCATGAATGTATTCATCTTTATAAGTATCATGCCTGTACAAATATACTGTATTCATGAATGTATTCATCTTTATAAGTATCATGCCTGTACAAATTTGATACTGTTTTGGGTTTTAGCTCACGATCACATGTTTTTTTATGTGATATACATGATGTTTGCGCAGAATCATGAACCTTAGTGATGGATGCATTTTTGTGAGTACTACTCCATCATAACAAAAGTAGGTTGTTATGACCCATATCATTTGATTCACTGACTTAATTTTGGTATATAATGCAAGTTAAATGCCAGAAACTTTGTATGTATGTTCTTCTGGTGTATGGTGGTAATTCAGTAGATTGTTGATCATGAATTTCATGCCAGGCTGCCATGTCATGTACTTGGAAAAGGCATTGAGCTACCATTTCCATATTATTTGGTCAGATTAATTATTGATCAATCATCGATTGTTTGAGAAACTGATAATCAGTTCTGAGATTGTATCCATTTTCAAACACTACAAACATTATATGATGTCTTCACATAATATACATATATGGTAGCTGTAGTGTATAATACAGTGCATACTTATTTATGAATGGTGACTATGGATGGAATTTTTCAGATTCTAACAAAAAGTAGTAGAGATTGACTGTTTGGAACATTGTCTGTTACTTCTTTACACAGTAACTACTCAAATAAGTTGTCGACTTTTCTCGTCAATCAGAGGTTGTCTCTTTGATTTAAATTATTTTTTCTTTGATAACTAGGTTGGCCACAAGGTTTCCATGATGGTCCAAGAAAGATTTGGTAGGTGCTACCATTTTTTAAAATTTCAGTTTGTTTTATGAATCTGAAAGCACATAAACTAACCATTGGCATGATTTATTTATTCATGTATGTATGTATCTGTCAGTTTTATCTGTCTGTTTACCTACCTATCTACCTATGCATCTACCCACCCACAGACCCACCTACCTACCTACCTACCTACCTACCTACCTACCTACCTATTTACTCTTTATTAAAGGTGGACATGATATTTAAGTTTATTAAACAAGTTTTCATAAGTTCTTCAGAGCCAGAGTAATTGACAAATGGTTAGATTTACTGATGAGTTTAATAAAGTTAATGCATACAGTGATGAAAATGTCATATTAGTAATTTTGGTAAACTATTAAAAATATGCTTAGCTTTATGTTGATATAGATACTTCATATGGCATAATATGTTCTTCCAGTCCATGACACCACACTACATTTGGTATATGTTCTTCCAGACCATGCCACATGCCACACTTCATTTGGCATAATATGTTCTTCCAGTCCATGACACCACACTACATTTGGTATATGTTCTTCCAGTCCATGACACCACACTTCATTTGGCATAATATGTTCTTCCAGTCCATGACACCACACTACATTTGGTATATGTTCTTCCAGACCATGCCACATGCCACACTTCATTTGGCATAATATGTTCTTCTAGTCCATGACACCACACTTCATTTGGCATAATATTTTCTTCCAGTCCATGACACCATACTTCATGTAGTATAATATGTTCTTCCAGTCCATAATACTTACCAAACTTCATTTGGTATACAATGTTATTCCAGTCCATGCCACATACCATATTTCATTAGGTCTATGTTCTTCAAGTCCGTGACACTTAAGTAAGTCATGACAATTGATGAGAAACGGTAATGTTGCCATGAAAATCATATTGCAAATGACAGATGGTTAACAAATGTACAGAATTCTGGCCCATACAAAATATTTTGAATTCATTATTTTGCATGTGGTATTAAATTTTGTGGATTTTAAAGCTTCAATCAGTCAAATAACAAAAGAATATTCTTTCAGTAATAAAGATAAGGCCCTTTCACCAAGCCATGAATTTAAAAGTACTAAAGTATATAAAAAATTGTGTAAAACCATGAAAATCGATTTTTACTAAAATAAATGAATTAATTATATAGTACCAGGCTTCACCTCTAACATTTTTAAATGTATTTGTGTGTGGAAGTACATTTACCACAAATGCTTTAGTGGTTATAGTGTCTGCCTCAGATGCGGGAGATCGTGGATTCGATCTCTGGCCAAGTCATAATAAAGACTTTCAAAAATGGTACAAACAGCTGCCTTGTATGGAGCTCATCATTAAGAGATTAGTGTTAGGACTGGTTTGCCTGGTTTCAGGATGATGTTGCAGGGTGAGACATCATGCTATACATGTCTGTGGCATGATACCTCAGTGGTAAACATCACATAAACTGCCAAATTGCAGACATCTTAGCAATATGACTGAATTTGTTATAAAGCTTCTTTTAAAAATCCAAATCACACACACAAATCTATTACGTTTAAATGTATTTATGTAAGCAAGTAAATCTGCCATGTTTAAATGTATCTATTTATGCAAGTACACTTATAATCTTTAAATGTATTTATGTATGCAAGTATATCTACCATGTTTAAATGTATTTATGTATGCAAGTATATATACCATGTTTAAATGTATTTATGTAAGTACAGCTACCATGTTTAAATGTATTTATGCAAGTACACCTACCATGTTTAAATATATTTATGTATACCAGCACATCTACCATGTTTAAATGTATTTATGTAAGTACACCTACCATGTTTAAATGTATTTATATATGCCAGCACATCTGCCATGTTTAAATGTATTTATGTATCCCATCACATCTGCCATGTTTATGTTTAAATGTATTTATATATGCCAGCACATCTGCCATGTTTAAATGTATTTATGTATGCCAGCACATCTGCCATGTTTAAATGTATTTATGTATGCCAACACATCTGCCAAAGACTGCCATGTTTAAATATATTTATGTATGCCAGCACATCTGCTATGTTTAAATGTATTTATGTATTGCCAGCACATCCGCCATGTTTAAATGTATTTATGTATGCCAGCACATCTGCCATGTTTAAATGTATTTATGTATGCCAGCACATCTGCCATGTTTAAATGTATTTATGTATGCCAGCACATCTGCCATGTTTAAATGTATTTATGTATGCCAGCACATCTGCCATGTTTAAATGTATTTATGTATGCCAGCACATCTGCCATGTTTAAATGTATTTATGTATGCCAGCACATCTGCCATGTTTAAATGTTTTTTTTTATGCCAGCACATCTGCCATGTTTAAATGTATTTATGTATGCCAGCACATCCGCCATGTTTATGTTTAAATATATTTATGTATGCCAGCACATCTGCCATGTTTAAATGTATTTATGTATGCCAGCACATCCGCCATGTTTAAATGTATTTATGTATGCCAGCACATCTGCCATGTTTAAATGTATTTATGTATGCCAGCACATCTGCCATGTTTAAATGTATTTATTTATGCCAGCACATCTGCCATGTTTAAATGTATTTATGTATGCCAGCACATCCGCCATGTTTAAATGTATTTATGTATGCCAGCACATCTGCCATGTTTAAATGTATTTATGTATGCCAGCACATCTGCCATGTTTAAATGTATTTATGTATGCCAGCACATCCGCCATGTTTAAATGTATTTATGTATGCCAGCACATCTGCCATGTTTAAATGTATTTATGTATGCCAGCACATCTGCCATGTTTAAATGTATTTATGTATGCCAGCACATCTGCCATGTTTAAATGTATTTATGTATGCCAGCACATCTGCCATGTTTAAATGTATTTATGTATGCCAGCACATCTGCCATGTTTAAATGTATTTATGTAAGCACATCTGCCATGTTTAAATGTATTTATGTATGCCAGCACATCTGCCATGTTTAAATATATTTATGTATGCCAGCACATCTGCCATGTTTAAATGTATTTATGTATGCCAGCACATCTGCCATGTTTAAATGTATTTATGTAAGCACATCTGCCATGTTTAAATGTATTTATGTAAGTACACCTACCATTTATAAATGTATTTATGTATGCAAGTACACCTACCATGTTTAAAAGTATTTATGTATGCCAGCACATCTGCCATGTTTAAATGTATTTGTGTATGCAAGTACACATGCCATGTTTAAATGTATTTATGTATGCACATTTTCCAATATCTTCACTAGCCAGGATTGGTGGATTGAGCAGATATATTAGTGCTTTGTCCAAGTGACATTTATTGGATTTCATGAGTTGCCTCCTTTAGTATGTAATGCCAACTAACCAATAGCATGGTGCATTGTACATTGTCTAAAAATAGTGGGGGCAGTTGACCTAAAATGGATACTTAGAAGTTCACCATCATAAGTATACTTATATATCATCGGGAAGCCATTATAGGTGTATCTTAGTGTAAGATCTTGGTGCAAACATGGTTCGGCATTGGAAAATTGTTTATTTATCAGTCTATTCAAGTTGTGTGCTCCCCATGTATTGATAATATAATTTATTCAAATTTGATTAACTTTTATTGAATGCAGGCGGTTTGCCGCTGCATCAGGTGAAATTCACAGACCAAAAGCACAGAAATATTTGCTCGATTTACTAAGGTGTAGATAGGGTTGTCACAGTGGAACCTTGGCTAGCAAAGATGATTTTGCATATATGTAGTTTCATTATTATGGAATATTGTAAAATGTATTCTTAGTCTGTAAATTAAATTCTTGTAAGTTTTGAAATTAAAATTGATTGTTGAGTAATTAAATTTACGGCTGATTTTAGTATTTTATTAGCCTTTATTGATTTGATAGACTTGGAGATTTACAGTTTAAATTTTTCTTACTAAATTATTGTTGTCTGAAATTCAGTTCTCTGATTCTTTTTTAAGGAAAGTTCTTACTGGAACTTGGTGGAAACAATGCTATTCTTGGTAAGTTGTGCAGTTTTTAAATCTCTGAAGAACTATTTACATTCGTTTTATAGTTACGCATTCTCAGTGTTGCATTCAGGCAAGGATGATTGCCATATTTCTCCCGTTCAATGATCATCTTGTGCAAAATATGTTTAAAGAGGGAGAAGTTATGCAAAAGAAATAAATATACATGCATAATAATGCACAATGATTGCAATCAAATACAGTAAATTCAAATAGTCACATCCTTCTTTGTATAGATTGGTTTGGTTTTGTGGGGTTTAACACCCATTTCAGCATATGAAAGGCTGTACATGGTGGCCAGTATATGTGGCGATGAAGATGCCAGGGTGAAAGAAGGTACTGGCATGCTTTCTCTCATACCTGTTTGGTTGAACCGAGACTTGAACCCACTCAGATAGAGTCGAAATATGACTGATCTTTAAAAATGAGCACTTAGATTACTTGGACACCTCAGGCCGTCTTTTTTATTGAAACATATTGCAATTAGAATCGGGTGCATCATAATCCATTGATTATGGAGATGCTGGAGAAGGAAACAAGAAAGGAAACTATTTACTAAGAATTTCATTAAATAGTAAGGTTTGAAAAACAGTAGCAATTTCATGAATTTACATAAACATTGCTCATATCTCAATATATTGATATAGAGCAAACTCTACAAATGAATCAAACCCTACAAATGGTAATTCTACATACTAATCGATTCTAGTACTGAAGTATACATACCGCAATAATTAAAGTGCAATTACTTTGCCATAATAGATTACAATTATCGAGTGGCAAATACCAGGTAAAATTTCGTGAATGCCATATTTTTCTCTCGTCTGTCAATGGTGGATTAAAGACATAAATGTTATACTTGCAATTTCCGAGAAAATAAATCATCTTCCTTTGAATTTAATGTGGGTATGGCCTGATGTAAGGTCAGTAAGTTTGTTAGGCTCACTAATTAGTGGCTACCCTATGCATGCTGTTTCAACAAATTCCAACTTTTCCATGGGCATTTGACTTCGATCCATCACACCAACACTAATTTCAAAATATCTAAAATAGCGTTTTAAGGGTCTGAGGAAACTCGGACTAGAAATTTCATTACTGTTGTGATGTTAACTTGTGACATTAATGCAGCTCATGTAAAGGTGATAAATGCATTCATTTTATTTTCTTCCAACATAATTTTTCCAAATTTATGCAAATAATAAACTATGCATTGATGTTATTTCCTGATAATTTATTTTACCAGTAAAATTTGGTCTTGTTCAGACTTTTTCTGTTTTTGCTGGTGCAAACTACTGGCAGTTGTACAACATGTAGCAATTCTCTGATAAACTTTGTTCTGGAATAAGTTCCTTATTCATACATTCTGCATGACATGTACTTGAAATGATAAAGAAAACTATAGATTCTGGGGTCTAGATGTCACAGGTCAAGGTCATAGTATAAAAAGAAAATGATGGCTGATGCATTATGTTTGGTGTGTTTTGTGAATGCATAGAGCACTGTTAAAATGTTTCCAGTCAAGGTGCTTTTTCTATTTCATAGCAAATTGCGGATCTTAGCCACAAAGTTCATTTTATCCAAGACTTGGGTGAAGCAAATTTAAGGATTACGACAGGTTCTGATGTATTAGTACTTTGTATTTAAAATTAATATTATTGTATGATAAGCAAGAAATATTAATATCTATGAGGTGATCCAGTTTTTACATTGTTTGTGGACTGTGATATTTTTGTAATTTTAATCTTTTTATATTGGCTGTAGCTCCTTCTCTAGTTGAATTAAATGATATCAAACTTTTTATAATGTACATTTTTTTTAGTCAATGATGATGCAGATCTTGACATGGTGGTTAGATCGGCATTGTTTGCCTGTGCTGGAACTGCAGGACAGAGATGTACTACCACACGACGACTGGTATGAACTGTCTTGCATGTATTGTGTGTTTTATCATTGCCGTGAAATATAGCATCGTGTAATTCGTACTATACATAATGTAGTTGATTTTCTTGGAAAATAAATATTTTTATTATACTGTTGATAAGAATTTATGACAAAATGTCAGTAAGAATTTATGACAAAGTGTCAGTAAGAATTTATGACAAAGTGTCAGTAAGAATTTATGACAAAGTGTCAGTAATACCTTCTGGTTGTAGTATTTTAAAAATGTAAATACCAGTGAATTATCTTTTGATTTCGTTTAAGTGTAATTATTATAAACGGAATATAACCTCTTATATTTAATGATGAAAAATGTCAATTGACTATCGCAATGATGTCCACAAGCATTTCTGTTAGAACCTAATTTAGGACCAACTTAATTTTTCAGCTGTCCCTTGGTAACTTGCATCCTTACTTATGCAATTGTCAATGTTTTCGTACTCGATGTACACTTGTTATTAAGTATTTGTAGTGAACCACAAGTGAAGCACACACTTTGTCTCTTAAAACAGTGATCAGTTTAATTATGTTATTTGTATTATGACTTAATTACTGCATGAAATAGTGTGTAATTTTCATTCAATTTTGTGAATCTACCCTTTCATGGGTATGTTCACAGTTCAAAGATTGTTAGCTATACTGCGCAGAGAGTAGAAGAGATTATGGGATGGTGTCTTGTCTATCGGCTGTTGTACGTCATTCATAGTCACAAGTTTGTTATCACTATTTTTCGTGCTCTACTTGGAGGATCGCTTTGAAGCTTTACCCACACATTAATCCAACGGTGTTGTTGCTCTTAAATGAGAGATGCTCCTGGCCATCATGAAAATCTTGTTAATGGTATTTCTCTTGAATTGATTGTCATATCAGCATAGGGTTTTCACGAAAGACTTCTTTTGATGTCTAGTAGAAACTAATTGAAAATGGTGCTGATCTGACATCCAGTATGACCACCAAATATTTCTTTGCAGATAATTCATGAAAAAGTGCACGATGAAGTTGTTCAGAGACTGAAGAGGGCCTATGGTCAACTTAAGATTGGTGACCCACTTAATGGTAAGACTTTATAGAATACCAATATGTCTGCCTTTAGTCATGGATAAAAAGGAATCTAGCTCATTGTTTTTTTAAATGAATGTCAATTAGTGAACTTAAGCAAAGTGCTATTACTAACTAGTTGTCAAAGTTAAAATCATTTTAAAAAAGTTGTTAATTTTCTCCAATTTTTAATCCTAGTATTAGGCAATGACAAAACGATTGATTTGGAAAAACCTCTTTTCTAAGATGAGATTTCATTGTCAGTATAAATATATCAAAATGAAAAATCTTCTGGTCTTGGCAGATATGTCAGAGTTTATAAATTTGCTTGGAAAGATTTAAAAGTATTTGTTACGTGTATTTGATTTGGGTCATTTATTTTTTATTTTAATTGTTTGTCAGATTCAAATTTGACATTTTAAGTTTAAGATTCATTCATTGGGAGATATTTTTTTTTAGAAAGTGGGATGACATGTACTCTAAGAATAAACACCAGGTGTTGACCTCATTTCTGACCTGGCTTCAGAGTTGTAAACAAGCTTGTAAAATGATTGGTTGATTCCAAGGACATTATGGAGCTTTGTTATAAACATCTTTCTATTTTTAGTTGGGTCATACGGTGTGTACGTGATTTTTTGAACGTAAATTTGTTCTAAAAGATTCTAGAAGATCATGTGACCCCTTTCTTGTTTACGTAAAAACAGGTATATAAATTATGTTTTGGAGCGAACTATTTAGTAGAAGTTTGGCTGTTAGAATACTAAGTTGTGTGTCGTTTTGAGTTATTTTAAATTACCTTGTACTGAAAATTATTTTAATTCGTTCGGATCAAGAGGATTTATTTTGTTATTTATCTGGAAAATAACTATGCTCATTGAATTTCATTACCAAGAACTGACTTCATCACGTGACATCGTCTTCCATCTTGGATGCTTCACTAAGATTCGAACTTGGAATTGTTTGGACATTTTATTACCAGGACTTTTGCAATTTCACTAGTGGATTATATTTTGAATTATTTTTGGATTAATTTTGGAATTGATTCTTAAAACCGTAAGTTTATTTTTCTTTTCTGGAAAATATTTGTGCTCAATAAATTGTTTATTAAGTTTTTTACAAGCTTGTTATTTTCACTCTTTCTATGTTACTGTTTATTCGAGCCTAAGCACGTAACATATTTCACATGTAATCATTTTGAGGGAATATCTGGCCTTTAAACTCTGGGGAAAGTATCCTAAAATAAAAATGAATATCACAGCTAGTGACACCAGTGAATTAGTGAGTTTATTCGGATTCTCTCAAAGTACTGTTCATTGTATGTGTGTGTGTGTGTGTGTGTGTGTGTGTGCATGCATATATACGTGTGTGCATGCTTTGGAGTTTTAACATAACTTGAAACATTTTTTAAGTCGTATCTCTACAATGTCTGCACTGAGACAGTTTATAGTGATATCTGTAACTGGGTTATCGTACTAGAGACATGTAGTATAATTTCCCACCAAGTCATAATATAATACCAACACTAACCTCTTAGTGCTGAGCATGAAGCAAGGCAGCTGCTGAACCATATAAATCGGCCGGGGATTGAATTGAGACCACCAGTGTCTGCGGTGGATGCTCAAACCACTTGACCACTAGAGAATCCCCCAGGGAAGGCAGTTTTTTTTTCCAATTTTTTCCAGGGTACTTGGAATACTCCAAGACTTCATATGAAAACAAAACAAAACTTTAAGATGCATCTATGGGTGACTGATTTATACTAAAAGTAGCCTTCCTTGGGTTCCAAGCCTGTTTTACGGGAACTTAGAGCTTAATGACAAATAATTCCATATTACAAATAAGACTGGTATTAATTAAACAAATAATTCCATATTACAAATAAGACTAGTATTAATTAAACAAAGAATTCCATATTACAAATAAGACTGGTATTAATTAAACAAAGAATTCCATATTACAAATAAGACTGGTATTAATTAAACAAAGAATTCCATATTACAAATAAGACTGGTATTAAACAAAGAATTCCATATTACAAATAAGACTGGTATTAATTAAACAAAGAATTCCATATTACAAATAAGACTGGTATTAATTAAACAAAGAATTCCATATTACAAATAAGACTGGTATTAATTAAACAAAGAATTCCATATTACAAATAAGACTGGTATTAATTAAACAAAGAATTCCATATTACAAATAAGACTGGTATTAATTAAACAAAGAATTCCATATTACAAATAGGACTGGTATTAATTAAACAAAGAATTCCATATTACAAATAAGACTGGTATTAATTAAACAAAGAATTCCATATTACAAATAAGACTGGTATTAATTAAACAAAGAATTCCATATTACAAATAAGACTGGTATTAATTAAACAAAGAATTCCATATTACAAATAAGACTGGTATTAATTAAACAAAGAATTCCATATTACAAATAAGACTGGTATTAATTAAACAAAGAATTCCATATTACAAATAAGACTGGTATTAATTAAACAAAGAATTCCATATTACAAATAAGACTGGTATTAATTAAACAAAGAATTCCATATTACAAATAAGACTGGTATTAAGTAAACAAAGAATTCCATATTACAAATAAGACTGGTATTAATTAAACAAAGAATTCCATATTACAAATAAGACTGGTATTAATTAAACAAAGAATTCCATATTACAAATAAGACTGGTATTAATTAAACAAAGAATTCCATATTACAAATAAGACTGGTATTAATTAAACAAATAATTCCATATTACAAATAAGACTGGTATTAAGTAAACAAATAATTCCATATTACAAATAAGACTGGTATTAAGTAAACAAATAATTCCATATTACAAATAAGACTGGTATTAATTAAACAAAGAATTCCATATTACAAATAAGACTGGTATTAATTAAACAAAGAATTCTACTTTGTAAGTGGTAAATCAGTACTTACTTATAATTTGTAACTGCTCCGGTAGCCTAGTGGTTAGAGCATCCGTTGCAGAAGCAGGAGGTTGTGGGTTCGATCCCCAGCTGAGTCGTACCAAAGACCTACAAAAATGGTACTTACAGCTGCCTCCCTTGGCACTCAGCATTAAGAGGTTTGTGTTAGGACTGGTCAGCCTGGTGTCAGGATAATGTGACTGAGTGGGACATCATGCTACATGTCTGCAGCATGATGCCCCAGTGCTAGACATCACTATAAACTGCCTCATTGCAGACATTGTAGCGATATGATTGAAAAATTGTTAAAGCTACGTTAAAAATCCTAATCAAACAAACAAATAAAAGATTTGGCTTGTCAGGTTTAATGCCATTTTTCAGTATATAGTTGTGATACAGGGGGACAGTATATTTGGGGTATGGAAGAACCTTGGAAAACCCTGGGAAGATACACCAACCCATGGAAAGTTATTTCCAGCTTTCTGTCGGACACAGGCTGACTGAGCTGAGACTTGAAAGGGGTGAGATGCCAGTGACCTATAAAGGCGTGCACTCAGACACATGGGGGTCCCCTTTTAAATGTTGTCGGCTGATTAAACACAGATCAAAGTTTGAAATATAAAGTTCATTTGTACTTGAAGACTATACACCAGGTTTTGTTTAGTTTTTTTTGATAGTGTGAGTATTTAGGTGTTTTTAATAGTGTGAGTATTTAGTTTTATTTGGTAGTGTATTTAGTTTTATTTGATAGTGTGAGTATTTAGTTTTATTTGATAGTGTGAGTATTTAGTTTTATTTGATAGTGTGAGCATTTAGTTTTATTTGATAGTGTGAGTATTTAGTTTTATTTGATAGTGCGAGCATTTAGTTTTATTTGATAGTGTGAGTATTTAGTTTTATTTGATAGTGTGAGTATTTAGTTTTATTTGATAGTGTGAGTATTTAGTTTTATTTGATAGTGTGAGTATATAGTTTTATTTGATATTGCGAGTAGGCAAATGCATTTCAAAAACACTAATAAAAGATCAGTCATGGATATAACATTTCATTTGTCTGTAGCATACTTTTTTAATGATCGTAGGCCTCATAATTTAGATGGAATTAGTGGATAACAGTCCTTATTCAACCACATATCCAATTATTAAGTCCCACATTGAAATGTGGAAGCCCTGTACTAATCAGCAAATGTAGTTATGTGAGAAAGCTTACCAGTAGCTTCTCGTGGGTTGGTGGTTCTTTCCGGGGGTTGTCCGGGTTCTTCCTCTACCATTAAAACTGGCCTCCATGTATAGCCTATATTGTGCTGAAAAATGGCGTTAAACCATAAAAAACAAACAAACAAACAGGAAATGAGCTCAACATTTTAATAGAATTTTGGGCTTCACACATATGTCAAGCTTTTTTCTTTGATGATTACAACAGGACGTAATTGTCAAGATCATAACAGGGTCAGCATAGGCCAAAAATACGTTTTGTACATTAACACACACACACAGAAATTAACCTTAAGAGTACCAGACAAAGACTGAACAATCATGTGACACATTTTTCACTTCCTTTACAAAGAAGGCAAACTATTCATCTGCATAATTAAATCACATACATTTAGCAACATCAGAATAAATCAATGCTAAACATTAACATGTCGTCACATAAACAGAGACATATTATTGTAGAAGAAAGTCTGTTATTCAATTGTACAACATTGGGTGAGGTGAGGAGGGGAAGACTTTCCGAACAATTTCATGTAGAAAAGACTTGAATAAAATGATTTTATGCAGAAAAGACTCAAATAAACAACTTCATAACCAATAAGGAGGTTATTCAGCCGCATTGGAGAAATGGAGCTGATGGAAAGAAAATTATGTATGTACCACGATTTAATTTATGATTTTGAATGGTTTTGCAATCTGCATGACAACAATGCTCACTTGCAATTCATGCTTAAGCCAAGATTAAAAACTATTAATGTATATTCAGTTGAAATAAGTCTATTATTAAAACAAGAAGAACTTTTTAACTCATTCGGCCCTGATTCCATCAATACACGTGATCCGGTTTCTGCATTCAGTGGCTAGGTTTGGTCTTTTACAAATGACATTAAGTCAGTTTCCTTTGTTGTAGCCAGTTTTTGAATCCATGTTAACTTTTTGCAATTCATTTGGATTTTAAAGGATTAATTAGCATATCTGGAAATATTTGATATGCTTATTGGGAATTCTTGGACAAAGACAGTTATTCAGATTTCCAACATGGGAGTGTTAAATCTTGTGATTCAACAAGGAACTGTAGATAAGAACAAAACAGACTTCAGCATATGTTATTGTCTTCCATCTTGGATTTTCCAACAGGATTCGAACTTCAATGTTTTAGAACATTTTATTACAAAGACTTTTATAATTTAATTTGTGGATTATTCTTTGATTATTTTTGGATTTGATTCATAAAACTGTAAGTTCTTTTTCCATTTTTACAATCTTTTTCCAGGGAAATAAATGTTAAATTTTACAAAGCTTTGTTGATTTCACTTTTTCTGTGTTACTGTTTATTAGAGCCTAAACACCTAAAAGTGTGTACATTATATCATAGCCTTGTATGTGCCTTTTATGGGAATTTGTCATCTCCACTCAATTTTGAATAGTGTTGCATATATCCTGCTGGTTTGGGGTCTGTAGTTCAGTTCTTATTTAGAATGATTTTATTTTCTTTTCTTGTAGAGGGAGTGTTGTATGGACCAATGCATACTCGAAATGGAGTGGAACTATACAAGAAGGCAGTTGACGCTGCTGTCACACAGGGAGGGAAAATTGAGTGTGGAGGAAAGGTACATTTTATTTATAGCTGCACATACCATATTTTCACACATATATCCTGCTGGTTATACAGGGTTTTATATAAATCTCCCCCCCATATGGGGTTTCTTCTTAGGCAGGATATATCCTTATCTTTTTCACAGTGCTGGTCATCTTGAATCTATTTTTAAAATTTTACAGATATAATTTTGAATAATTGCATAGTAATGATTCTGAAAGTTTGTTTATGTTTTACAGAAGTAAGACTAGTACCAAAAACAATCGATCACAGGAAGTTAATTTTAGCAACACCTATAAAAAAATGGAACAATTGCAATCATTGGAACTCGTTAACTCCTTGAGATTTTTTGCATTTTTGGACCAAAGAGGGGATAGGAAACACTTTTTGGGGCTACTTCTGAATGCATTCATATACATTTGCTTCTGAGAGATTTTTGTTTGTCTGGAAGCCTTGATGTATAAAAGATGTTGTATTTGAGTGGCTATTTTGCTGGAACATGTGCAGAAGGGTAAAAATTAGTATTGGATGCATGAATTTCTTGTATTAGAAATATTTGACTCCAAATCTCAAACTTATTCTTTTTTGTGTGCAAAGATTCACCTGTCCATAGGCAGTTCAGACAACTTGATACTTTGAAAATTCTCCATTAGCTGCTCTATTGCTTGTTTCAAATGCTCTAGTTTAGAATCAGTGGTATATGATTTATACATAGGCATGATCAGAGGTTGCTTATTATATACAAATCTCTCTAAATACAGTCCTACCCATTTAAGCCTACTTCGTCGGGCCAGAGGAAATATTGTTGACACAGGCGGATGTCAAGATAAGTGTTGGAGGGGTGTGTGTCTGAAAAACAGATAAAAGTTAAATTCGTCACTGAGGGGTGACCTGTCTTCATGAAGACAAACCATTCTGTAATACACTTGTTTATTGACAAATTACATTTTGGTTACTTTTGTGTAATAAAATCCACAGTAAAATAATGCATTGGCTACCAAGGTGATGGGGCTATTTGCAGGAAAATTAAAACCTGTCAAGTTGGTTTAAACAGTATATGTTTCTCCAGAAATCCTTTTGTATCTGATGTTATGACGAACTAAACCAACCACTTGTTGCAGCAAAGTTTTCCACACTAAGCTTTTTCTCAAATTCTTTATCTTTTTTGATGATCATATCACGACCTATGTACAAGGTGGAATGTGCAATGCAGGTTTCATTGAATCATTGCTGTGGCTTCCTCCACGTCTTAAGATTTAGCAGTCTTTTGCTTCTTCCTTCAATGTAGTCTTTCTTTTTAGACTGAGCAGCTTTCATCCATCCTGACACAGTGTTATGTTTAAGTGAAACATTTTCACAGACATGTTTACGAGATGCTCCGCTTTCAACTTCTTTAACAGCCAGATATTAGGTTTCCAGTGACTGTAAATTTAATCTGCATTCTACACTGCTGTTGGTAGCCATCAGAAATACAAAGTTAAAAATAAAATTTTGACAGCACTATAAACTTGTTTTAATCACCGATCAGTTTGGAAAATGCAAGAATCGATTAGATTTCATTGCTTTTTTTTAAGTCGCCATGAGAGGTCAACTTTATAGGACCAAACAAAAGCCTGTTGTTGTTTTTATTTTATCCAACCGCGACATTAAAGCTTTGTGGCAAGATCAACTAATTGTTGAATAAAGTCTGGGTCAGAACTGGCAGCTGGTGAACATAAATGATTAGGCAGGAAAATTAAAGCCTGTTGGCAAGATCAACTAATTGTTGAACAAAGTATGGGTCAGAATTGGCATCTTGTCGTTTAGAAAACAAAGGATTTGTTCAAGCTGGGACCAAGGGTTTCTTTTGACATGTACATATATTTTTTATGTCGATGTTGACATAAGCATGACAATTTTGGTAGTATTAGTAGACCATGGGACTGGGACTTTGCTTGTTTGTTGAAATTGGCAGCTTGTTGACATAAGTGATGTGAATATAAGTGGTTAGGACTGTACGGAGAATTGAACAAAAACCACTTGAATTTTGAAGGTGGTCTAAATTACAGTAAATAAGTAATTTAAATATATATATATATATATCTGGGAGTACAAAATCATGTTTTTAGCATGACACCATGTCATACTTCAGTTGGATTAAAACCAGATCTCAGTTTCATGTAGGACAGTGGTGATCTGATTGAATTGCACAGTGTAATGGAAGGCATGCCAACATCTTGAAAATACATTTACACTATTCATCAATGTGTTTAAAATATTCTTGTGCAAATTAGAATTTTTTCAACAAGCACGATGGGCATCTCATTTAGAATGCAGGATGTACTTGATCCAGAATTAGAGGGGTCCCAGGTGTTGGGCTATCAGATATTTTTTAGCACTGATAGACCCTCTGGTAGGTATATTGCATCTTACGACATCATGTGAGTTAGTAACAAACTTTGCCTTTGCAATGAGTTTTAGTAACAGACCATTCTTTATATATAGAAATCCACCAATTGTTGTGTAGTTTTCAATCCAGTGTCCCATTATCTGGGTTTCCTTGACAACAACTGCATTAAATATACAGATCATGGCTGCTGGATTCATTGAAAATAGATGTTAGAGTACCAGCCAGCCATAATGAGGATGCAAGAAAATTATTCATGTTTATTTCCAGACCATGTAAAATTTGCCTGTACCCAGAAAACTTAACTACTTACATAAAATCCTCCTTCTAACAGCCTACACTACTCCTTTTCTGTTCCAGCATCATCATCATTCATACCTTTGACAATAATAGATATTGTAATTTTGTAATTTCTTTTTTCTCTTGTCAGGTGATTGATAATCCTGGGAACTATGTGGAGCCAACCATAGTGACTGGACTAGCTCATGATGCTCAAATTGTTCACACAGAAACCTTTGCTCCCATTGTGTATGTTCTTAAATGCAAGGTAGGCAGGATAGAAAGATCATAAGTAATGAGTATTAATCAGTGGGTTGCAATTGACTGATGTGAGTAAGAAGTACTTATAAAGCATGAAAGGCATTTCAGATTTTTTCAGTATTCAGCATTCTTATAGAAATCACAGGAATGTTATCAATTTACGGAATTAAGTAGTAAAACATAATCTACTTTAAAATAATAATGAATAATCAATGATTTTGCAAAACCACCTTGTCAATAAAGTCTGACCACAAACATCTTTCCTGCTGTAACTATCCCTGGTCGCTGATTGTTTTCATTCTTATTGCAGTAGAATGTTTATTGATTATTATTATTTATTGACCATCATTAAGACATTGGATTTCTCAGGAGTCATTCAAAGACCTCTCCTTCTATTCATTTAGTCAAATTGCTTCCACTTTTTATTTTAACTGATGTATGAGGACGTTATGAATTTTTTGCAAAAAGTCATTGATTTGATTTGCATTTTCTGGCTATTATTTAGATGCTCAATGTTTGCAAAGGAAGTTTGCTTGTGTCAAGAACAACCTTTTTTATAGTCTGGTACCCATTTTTAAGTATATTTTATTACCTATGAAATAAAGCCATACCAGCAAACATACCATTTTATTCTCTGGTGACTGGATGTCATGTTGAACATTGTTTTTTTTTTTTTTGTTATCTTTATAATTATCAGTGGTAATAATGGCCTGTAATTATCAGTGGTAATAATGGCCTGTAATTATCAGTGGTAATAATGGCCTGTAATTATAATGGCATGTAATTATCAGTGGTAATAATGACCTGTTATTATCAGTTGTAATAATGGCCCATAATTATCAGTGGTAATAATGGCCTGTAATTATCAGTGGTAATAATGGCCTGTAATTATAATGGCATGTAATTATCAGTGGTAATAATGGCCTGTAATTATCAGTTGTAATAATGGCCCATAATTATCAGTTGTAATAATGGCCTGTAATTATCAGTGGTAACAATGGCCTGTAATTATCAGTTGTAATAATGGCCCATAATTATCAGTTGTAATAATGGCATGTAATTATCAGTGACAAAATATATCATCTAAGAAACATTCATCAGTAAGGATAATCCGATTACTTGACTCATGGAATGGATTAAATTTACTTTATCAGCAAAAAATGGCAATATATTGAATTAAGAAATCAGCAAATATTAATGAAATCTGTAAACAACATTATTTAGCTGCTTGCAGCATTTAAATTTGACAGGTTTTGTATTAATATGCCAGCTGCTGGTAACATTAGAGGGGTGACTGCCCTTGAAGGTTACTTTTTAAACACAATCTTGTCAGTGCCATGAGATTCTGGCTGTATAAAGTGGGTGGCCACTGGTTGAGGGAGAGGGGGCTTTCAAGAGTGAGACCAGTGTATATTAATGAATTAAATGACATTTTTTTAACATACTTTTTATGGTCCTATGCAAAGATGTTGTAGACTTAACAATTATCGTTAAGTCTGTCTATTAGTCTATTTTTCCATCCATCCTTTCATGTTTATTGTAACCAGCATGGCTTTGAAGCCCTTATTTGGTTCTTTATCAATGCACATTCAGGGTTATGGGAAAATCCCTGTCATCACTTGACTCACCATCTGTTGAGGTTGTACAGTGTGACTGACATTATGCTGGCCTTAGATACTCATTTCCAGAGGATAGCTTTCAGAAAGGTTCTTCCTACCTTAACTCTGAATGAAGTCTCCATCTTTCAGAACATTGGAAATTAAGTTATGCAGGCAGCCTTAGACCTTAATTTATCATCGTTTCCATGGTTTTGCAAATACAACTTGTTAATGCTTTGTAATGATTGATGGAAGGGTTGGCTTGGTCCTTTCCAGGTTTGTGTATTGGTATAACTGTTGCCTGTTGCCAAGACTATGGGTGATTGTAAGATACCCAAATTTTACTGAACATGTTTGGCAGTGTTTTTTAGGGTGGTATCAGTTAAGTGTTTCAGAAGTTGATAGTGGATATCTGGTCTTGCTGAAGAGTTAAAAGGTGTTGTTATTCTCAGAGAGTTTATCGTAATCTTCAGCATTAGAAGATTTGAAAATTAAAGGAAACTTTTCTTTCAAGTTTTTGATACAGCATATGTTTTCAGAATAATTTTCTTAGAGAATGTTTCAGCCAAAGTATTTCAGATTTCTGGTTGTGACTGTTTCATCTGATTTCTTTAAATGCTTTATACAGCTAATTTTATTTTCTCTAAGGATATGTTTCTACCATATTCTATCCTGATCCAATGGAGGAGTGAGAGTTCAAGCAAGAGTCAATAGATTTCCATATTTTGCTTTTTCTCTGCCTAATGCCATGACAGATTTTTAGCTCAGTATATACTGTATGTATTCAGATTTTTGTTGTTGGATTGTATACAGACTGATGCTTTTTAGCATGGGCACCTCAGTAAATCTGTATACAGACTGATGCTTTTTAGCATGGGCACCTCAGTAAATCTGTATACTGATGGACACTTGAGCATGGATACCTCAGTAGATCTGTATACAGATGGACACTTTTGTGCATGGATACCTCAATAGATCTGTATACAGATTATTATCTTTCTTCTTTTCTAAGTTGCTGATGCCTGTTGTATTGATTTTGTGAGTAATAATAATAATAATAATAAAAATAATAATAATAATAATAACAATAATAATAATAATAATAATAATAATAAAAATAATAATAATAATAAAGCAGACTTTGTATAGCGCCTAATCTCTAGAAGCTCTAAGCACTTTACAACATCTATAATGATATGACTACAAAAAAACAAAACACCATGAAATTAGAAACATAAAGAATGCTGAAAATATTTCAGGTAGGAAACATTATTAGGTCTTTAAGTTTGTTCTTGCAGAGTAAGCACACACTGGCTTTCATTATACTTATTGCATTGATATAGTGAGCAGATTACAGCTTTGATTATGCCTATTGTATTAATATTGTAAGCAGATCACAACTTTGATTATGCCTATTGTATTAATATTGTAAGCAGATCACAGCTTTGATTATGCCTATTGTATTAATATTGTAAGCACATCACATCTTTGATTATGTCTATTGTATTGATATTGTAAGCACATCACAGCTTTGATCATGTCTCTTGTATTGATATTGTAAGCACATCACAGCTTTGATTATGTCTATTGTAGTGATATTGTAAGCACATCACAGCTTTATGTCTATTGTATTGATATTGTAAGCACATCACAGCTTTGATTGTCTATTGTATTGATATTGTAAGCACATCACAGCTTTGATCATGTCTATTGTATTGATATTGTAAGCAGATCACAGCTTTGATTATGCCTATTGTATTGATATTGTAAGCACATCACAGCTTTGATCATGTCTATTGTATTGATATTGTAAGCAGATCATAGCTTTGATTATGTCCATTGTATTGATATTGTAAGCAGATCACAGCTTTGATTATGCCTTTTGTATTGATATTGTAAGCAGATCACAGCTTTGATTATGCCTATTGTATTAATATTGTAAGCACATCACAGCTTTGATCATGTCTATTGTATTGATATTGTAAGTAGATCACAGCTTTATGTATATTGTATTGATATAGTAAGCACATCACAGCTTTGATTATGTCCATTGTATTGATATTGTAAGCACATCACAGCTTTGATTATGCCTATTGTATTAATATTGTAAGCACATCACAGCTTTGATCATGTCTATTGTATTGATATTGTAAGCAGATCACAGCTTTATGTATATTGTATTGATATAGTAAGCACATCACAGCTTTGATTATGTCCATTGTATTGATATTGTAAGCACATCACAGCTTTGATTATGTCTATTGTATTGATATTGTAAGCACATCACAGCATTGATTATTATATTTATTGAGTGAGTAAACACATCTTTGATTATACTAACTTCCCAAGAAACATGATCATATAGAAAGCTATTTAGGTCAAAGTTTGACCCTAATAATTACGTTTCGGCCATGTATTTTCTTCTTTGTTTTTATTTTTGGATTTTCCAAACAAGTGATATCTTTGCTTGTGTGGACACTCTTCCAGTAAACACATTGGCAAAATAAATATGGTACAACTTTATGAATGCACAAAGATCACTTGGGCAAATTCATGACATTACGCAAATGATTTGCTTGATTTTCATGTCTCCAGCTTTTAAGAAAAGATAAAAACTACTAAAACATGAACCAATCATTTGGTTCCATAGCACATTGACTTGTTAAAGTTGTAATGTCTAGTAAATACCTGGGTGTTTCAACTTAGCTTACTGGTGTCTTTCAGAACATAGATGAAGCGATGGCCTGGAATAATGAAGTTAAGCAAGGTCTGTCCAGCAGTTTATTTACCAATGATCTCAGTAACATCTTCAGATGGATTGGGTAAGTGCAAGAGTTTTTAGCTCTGCAGATTTTGGAAAGAGGAGCTGGCCTGTTGTCCATTGTGCATCATCCGTTATCTGTCATCTGACATCAGATGTCCATCCATCCATTATCTCAAGGTGTTTCCTACTCCACAACTTCATAGAGGATTGCCTATATCCACATTCATCCCAGGGTCTAGTTGGTATGAAATAAAAATGGTGTTGCTCAGATATCCATTATGGCTGTCACAAGGGCCATATTGAAAATTCCAATATCGCTGCACCTTGATTAATTGTTTGATTAGAATTTTTTAACGTAGCTTTAACAATTTTTCAGTCATATCACTACGATGTCTGCAGTGAGGCAGTTTATAGTGATGTCTAGCACTGAGACATCATGCCGCAGACATGTAGCATTATGTCTCACCCAGTCACATTATCCTGACACCAGGCCGACCAGTCCTAACACTAACCTCTTTATGCTGAGCGTCAAGCGAGGCAGCTGTTAGTACCATTTTTGTAAGTCTTTGGTATGACTCGGACGGGGATCGAACCGACGACCTCCCGCTTCCGGGGCGGACGCTCTAACCACTAGGCCACCGAAGCGGTATCGCTGCACCTGAATGGATGGTCACATCACTGTAGGGTTTTCACTAAAATACTTATGTCTACTTGGTTCTAAATAAAAAATGGTGCTGATCTGACATCCATTATGGCCACTACATAATTGAGGGTTCCATGACTCGTTCTAGGCTATGGAATTTGGCTGATGCTGCAGGAATGCGATCACCAACACATAGAAAGAAGTTTTATTTCCTGCAGTGAAAAGATCTTCTGCATATTCTGGTGGAGGGAAATTGTCAGCACCCAGTAGCAGCTCCACTTTCAAAGCACAAGGCAAGCTGGTCCTCTACTCACTCAATTTGACCTGTGTAGAAAGCCAGAGAATCTTGTTCTGAGTTGAGTTACCAGTAATTGACTCAGTGGTAAGGTCTATTGACCAGTGACCAGTCACCAGCACTGGGTGGTAGTTGAGACATCAAGACAAATGCTTCTGATGTCCATGGTGCTCTCTGCGGAGCTTCTTTACCTCCATAGAGAAGCCACCTTGGAGGCGTCAAAAGATTTTGCCTTATCAAAGTGAAAGTGTTTTTCGAGTTTCTTCCATTGATGCATAGATGTTGTTTGGAGGGCGAGTCTCAACAGTGGCCTCTGCAGACTTGAAGGGTCAGCAACACCATTCCTTTCCCATTTTACCATTCACAGCAAAACCAATGAAGAAATAGCCACATCCTGGAAGATCCACTGCTCTACCTCTTAAACATTTTGAGCAGAGGAACTGACACTACTGTTTTTATCATGATGATGTGGCCAGAGGGTAATGGGCAGAAGTGTACAGAACCCTCCCTCTTATTATAGGATGTAGGCACATATCCTAATGAAGTCACACCCACTTCTGCCATGACCTCTTGTGAACAGTCCTGTAGGTTACAGAGGCTTTATTAGACTTGTATGATGTGTGTGTGGGTCCTATACACCTTAAAGGGTTACTTGTCTTGCTTCAGGGACCCTCCACCTCCTGCAAAATCTTCCAGATTCCATTAATTTAGACAGGTGAGCAGTATGTTTCATCGACCATTTTGGTAGATGTCAGACAGGTGTGCAATATGCATCATTTGGTCATTAGGTAGATGTCAGATAGGTTTGCATTATGCATTTTTTAGCCATTAAGTAGATTGGTTTGCTTTATGCATTTTTTAGCCATCAGGTAGCTGTCAGACAGGTGTGCAATATGCATCATCAACATTTAGATAGAGGACAGGTGTGCAATATGCAATATCCATCAACCATTATGTTGATGTCAGACAGGTGTGCAATATGCATCATTTGGCCATTAAGTAGATGTCAGACAGGTGTGCAATATGCATCATTTGGCTGTTAAGTAGATGTCAGACAGGTGTGCAATATGCATCATTTGGCTGTTAAGTATATGTCAGACAGGTGTGCAATATGCATCATTTGGCCATTAAGTAGATGTCAGACAGGTGTGCAATATGCATCATTTGGCTGTTAAGTAGATGTCAGACAGGTGTGCAATATGCATCATTTGGCTGTTAAGTATATGTCAGACAGGTGTGCAATATGCATCATTTGGCCATTAAGTAGATGTCAGACAGGTGTGCAATATGCATCATTTGGCTGTTAAGTAGATGTCAGACAGGTGTGCAATATGCATCATTTGGCCATTAAGTATATGTCAGACAGGTGTGCAATATGCATCATTTGGCTGTTAAGTAGATGTCAGACAGGTGTGCAATATGCATCATTTGGCTGTTAAGTAGATGCCAGACAGGTGTGCAATATGCATCATTTGGCCATTAAGTAGATCTCAGACAGGTGTGCAATATGCATCATTTGGCTGTTAAGTAGATGTCAGACAGGTGTGCAATATGCATCATTTGGCCATTAAGTAGATGTCAGACAGGTGTGCAATATGCATCATTTGGCTGTTAAGTAGATGTCAGACAGGTGTGCAATATGCATCATTTGGCCATTAAGTAGATGTCAGACAGGTGTGCAATATGCATCATTTGGCTGTTAAGTAGATGTCAGACAGGTGTGCAATATGCATCATTTGGCTGTTAAGTAGATGTCAGACAGGTGTACAATATGCATCATTTGGCCATTAGGTAGACGTCAGACAGGTGCGCAATATGCATGATTGACCATTAGGTAGATGTCAGATAGATGGGCAATTCACATCATCGACCATTAGGTAGCTGTCAAACAGGTGTGCAATATGCATCATCAGCCATTAGGTAGATGTCAGACAGGTGCTTAGTATGCACCATTTGGTTGATTTCAGGTGAAATTTTCAATCAGCATTACAGTATGCAATCATACTTTTCTAAATTGTCTGTGTAATGATCCTTACAAAACAAGAAGATTTCACCAAGAGCAGCCAATTTTGTACACCAGTTTTTATAATTTTAAGTTATTTTCGATCGTTTAAGCTCTTAGAGTATGGTACATAAAAATGTAATCAAAATGAATATAAATTGTAGTTATACAGTAATTTAACCAGTTATAGGTGTTTATCATTGCACCAGTATTCATTAGAATTTAGTGGATAGTTGAATCGTTGACAAAATACCGTCAGATCCTGATGTATATTCAATTCTGGAAGACCCCAAAACTTCATAAGTTATGCCACTGAAGTATACTTGGTTTGGTTTTATGAGTTGTAGTAGGGAAATACTTGCAATAGTTGCAGTAATGTTGTATTCCAACCAAAAGTTGCCTTACTAAATAAAAATTTGATGCACAGTAGAATTGTTGAAAAGATTATAACCCCATCTCACAGATATTTGAAATAACTCTCGATAGGACATAGATTATGAGAAACAAAGGACGTATAGGTACTATGCATTAACTCTTTTTTGGTGGGTATGAACTTTTATGGTTTGAAAAATGGACATTTCCATGTACTTTATTTCATAGTGTGTGGAAGGGGTTATGGGAATCATTGGGTCTTTACATCATGGTGTGGAAGGGGTTATAGGAATCATTGGGTCTTTACATCATGGTGTGGAAGGGGGTATAGGAATCATTGGTTATTTACATTGTGGTGTGTGGAAGGTGTTATAGCAGTCATTGGTTATTTACATTGTGGTGTGTGGAAGGTGTTATAGCAGTCATTGGTTATTTACATTGTGGTGTGTGGAAGGGGTTATAGCAGTCATTGGTTATTTACATTGTGGTGTGTGGAAGGGGTTATAGGAATCATTGGTTATTTACATATTGGTGTGTGGAAGGGGTTATAGCAGTCATTGGTTATTTACATTGTGGTGTGTGGAAGGGGTTATAGGAATCATTGGGTCTTTACATCGTAGTTTGTGTAAGGGGTTATGGGAATCATTGGTTATTTACATTGTGGTGTGTGGAAGGTGTTATAGCAGTCATTGGTTATTTACATTGTGGTGTGTGGAAGGGGTTATAGCAGTCATTGGTTATTTACATTGTGGTGTGTGGAAGGTGTTATAGCAGTCATTGATTATTTACATTGTGGTGTGTGGAAGGGGTTATAGCAGTCATTGGTTATTTACATTGTAGTGTGTGGAAGGGGTTATAGGAATCATTGGTTATTTACATTGTAGTGTGTGGAAGGGGTTATAGGAATCATTGGGTCTTTACATCGTAGTTTGTGGAAGGGTTATGGGAATCATTGGTTATTTACATTGTGGTGTGTGGAAGGGGTTATAGCAGTCATTGGGTCTTTACATGATGGTGTATGGAAGGGGTTATTGCAATCATTGGGTCTTTACATGATGGTGTGGAAGGGGTTATAAGAATCATTGGGTCTTTACATTATTATACTTTATTTCATGGTGTGTGGAAGGTGTTATAGGAGTCATTGGTTCTTTATGTCATGGTGTGGAAGGGGTTATAGCAGTCATTGGGTCTTTACATTGTGGTGTGTGGAAGGGGTTATGGGAATCATTGGGTCTTTACCTCGTGGTGTGAGGAAGGGGTCATAGGAATTATTGGGTCTTTACATTGTGGTGTGTGGAAGGGGTTATGGGAATCATTGGGTCTTTACATCATGGTGTGGAAGGGGTCATAGGAATAATTGGGTCTTTACATTGTGGTGTGTGGAAGGGGTTATGGGAATCATTGGGTCTTTACATCATAGTTTGTGAAGGGGTTATAGCATTCATTGGGTATTTATATCATGGTCTGTGGAAGGGGTTATAGCAGTCATTGGGTCTTTACATTATTGCAGAATAATAACTGTTCATTTGGTCTTTAACATCATGGTTTGTAACAACTGCACAATCTTTAAAAATATTTACCAATAAAAGTAATAAATTCAGAATATAAATGAATTTGGCTGGTTGTCATTTTCTCCATTGGATTCAGATGTTTCTTGCCTGTAAAAAGTGAAGAAGTTAATAATTACACATTTTGTACATGTGTTTGTAATACTGATGTATAATTTTATCAATGACACTGTGGTGTATTGATACCATGTCTGGAGTTAATAGTATTATATTTTCTTTTTTCTTTTTAACTAGCCCCAAAGGATCTGATTGTGGAATTGTCAATGTGAATATTCCAACAAGTGGGGCCGAGATTGGAGGTGCATTTGGTAAGTGAAAATATCAAAGTATTTAGAATGTGTGATAGTTTTTATTTTTGTCCCCAGCGTTTCATTTATGATGGGGAGGGGACATTAAATAGGGCATGTCTGCCAATTTGTCACTCTCAGTCCTGCACAGAATTCATTTAGTTTGAAATCAGCTAGATAATGACAAGACCTGAACTCAGATCCTGCATAGTAATTCATTTAGTTTGAAATTAGCTAGATAATGACAAGGCCTTGACTCAGATCCTGCACAGTAATTCATTTAGTTTGAATCAGATAATGACAAGACCTTAACTCAGATCCTGCACATTATTCATTTAGTTTGAATCAGCTAGATAATGACAAGACCTGAACTCAGATCCTGCACAGTAATTCATTTAGTTTGAATCAGCTAGATAATGACAAGACCTTGGCTAAGATCCTGCACAGTAATTCATTTCGTTTGAATCAGCTAGATAATGACAAGACCTTTTCTAAGATCCTGCACAGTAATTTAGTTTGAATCAGCTAGATAACGACAAGACCTTGACTCAGATCCTGCACAGTAATTTAGTTTGAATCAGCTAGATAATGACAAGACCTTAACTCAGATCCTGCACAGTAATTCATTTAGTTTGAATCAGATAATGACAAGACCTTAACTCAGATCCTGCACAGTTATTTAGTTTGAATCAGCTAGATAATGACAAGACCTTAACTCAGATCCTGCACAGTAATTTAGTTTGAAATTAGCTAGATAATGACAAGACCTTGACTCAGATCCTGCACAGTAATTAATTTAGTTTGAATTAGTTTGATAATAACATGGCCTTGCTTGACTCAGATCAATTGTCATTGTTCTGCATCTTTGTTTAGCCAAGTTAAAAGCTGTCTCTGATTCCAGGAACCACCCATTTTTTCTTCACAATAACTTAATTATTTTCCTGCAAACACATGTTGGATTTGGGGAAACAGTTTTGAGGGAAATATGGCTGGAGTCCAATATGGTGGATAAATGTGGTGGCAGTATAATTGATGGTCACATGACATCATTACACAGATAACGAGAAATGATGGATGTTTTCCTACAATTGAAGAAAATATTCTGGCAGATCTGTGAAAACTATTATCCATTGTCTATGAGGAGGTTGTACAGTCATGAACTGAGTTAGATATTCATTTGGACCACCCACCACATTTGCAGATCCCATCTCGTACTAAAAACTGAAGAAGGTTGATTGCACATGCAAACCAATGACTTCATTGGTTTCTCATATAAAAACATTACATTTAAATGCATGGCTTGACGAGATTGCTTGAATCATATGAGCTTAAAATGTTACGAGTTGCTTCTATCCTAAAATTAAGTGAAATTTCAGTCTAATAGACATTATTCAAGCAATGGTATGGACATCTGATCCAACACTTTTAAGCTTCCGACTGACAGACCTCTCATCTCAAATGGCTAAATTTGCCCGGAAATGACCTCTATATGAAAAACTTACATTTGTTGGATTTTGAACAAAATCAGTACATTTCTTTAGACAATATTTATTATACAGTAAATTTCCTGTTTTTATCTTTCCACTTCATTCTTTACTGGAGTTACCCCATCCAACTCAATTTTATTTCTGCAATCTGCACCATAACTTAACTTAGGAACCTTGCACTTCAACCAGATTTAGCATGCACCTTCATATTGTAAAGGACCTTGCCTTAGTTTATATTGTGTTCAGAGATTTTATATACATGTGTTGTGGCCTCTGATTATCAGTTCTTCAGACTTTAATTTCTGCTTTATTACTTTTCTAAGGATTAGGTTTTGCAAGACTATTAGAATAATCCATTAACTGATTGATGTAAATGTTAAAATCGGTGATCAGTGCTAAACTTTTTAAAAATTCATATCTTTAAGAATACGTTTTACTACTATGACAATTTTTAGAATCACCTTTTTCCAAATGTCAACTACATGAGATTGAACTGACATAAATAATGATACAAGTGAATACTCTCTACCTAAGAGAACAGGGGATCCATTCTATTCTGACATGATGCTAGATTTTGTTCCTCTCTCTCTTGAACACCAATGATGCGCCAGTCTTGATTGTGGATATGTTGTCATCATCATCAGCAGCAGCATAAATCTCATGACCTAGTGTGGTCGTTGAAGCACTGTGATGCTGAACATCTAACCAGTTCCCTCCACTTGTCTTGATCACGTGCCAGTGCCTGTGTCTCTGCAAAATGTTTCCTGGTCCATTCTGTGATGTTGTTAGTCTCCTTTTTCTCTGTCTACCGCTTCTGCCACCCTGGATGCTGCCCTGCAGTACTGTTGTGGATAGACTGTTGGCTCTAGTGACATGGCCATACCATTTCAGCTTTCTCTTTATGACAGTGGTGAGGAGGTCTTCATAATGGCCTACTTTGTATCTGATGCTGTTGCACACTTTTTCATGTGATGTGGTCCATGTATAAGATGCCAAGGATGGTTCTGTAGCATCTCATTTCATGTGCCTGGATTCTTTGTTGTAATTCTGCTGTAAGGGTCCAGGCCTCACATGAATACAAAAAGATTGAGATGACTAGTGCTCTCAGCAGTCTGATTTTAGTTTTCAGATATTCTTGTCTCTCCAGATGGGTCTTAGTTTTGACATAGCTGCCTTTGTTTGTGCTGCTTGTGACAAAACATGTAATTTGTTTTAAAAGTTGACAAATTGTCAAAAGCACAAAAAAAAAGATATGTGTCTCTCTGATTTTACTGCAGATAAACAAAGATATATGTCTGATTCTGCTGTTGATAAACAAAGATGATAGGTCTTTCTGATTCTGCTGTAGATAAACAAGGAAGATAGATGTCTGATTTTACTGTAGATAAGCAAAGATGTCTGATTCTTTTGTAGATAAACAAAGATGCATGTTTTATTTTACTGTAGATAAACAAAGATGATGTTTGTCTGTCTTTTTCTTTCATATTATTCAATAACACAACATGGAATGACAAGTAACCAAGGGAACCCAAGTGACCGTGTGGTCTAAAGCGCTCTCCGTTACAGGTCACTGCCATCTCACCTCTGTCTGCATGGGTTCATGTCTAAGATTTGGCTAATGTAGTTGTGTGAGAAAGCTTACTAGTAGCTTCTCATGGGTCGTTGGTTCTTTCTGGGGGTTTTCCCCCCGTGTTCTTCCTCCACCAATAATACTGGCCGCCATGTATAGCCTATTGTGTGCTGAAAAATGGCATTAAACCCTACAACTACAACAAGTAACCAAGTTTTCTATAATGGAAAATGTGCTTCTTTGAAGCCAAGCTCCTGTTGTGTCTTGTAAAATGATCATATGCAGTGTAGGATGGTATGGTGCACTGTACAGGTCCATTGTTGTGATTTCTTTCATGCTTCTGCAAAACCTTTATGAGGGCTTATTGAAAAAGGATTAAAAATAGACTTTTTATTGATGTAATGAACCAGTTTTACCCAATACTTTGAAGCAGTTAGTACATAATAATCATTGTAATATATGTAATGTTTAAAAAACCTACCTGTCTACCCAAATTGTATAACGAGTGCAATGTTGGATTTGAAATAAAGTTATCTTGCACTTTAATAATGAGGGAGTTGGATTTCTATTACCCTGTGTCATTGTCAAGACTTCTTAATTCAGATCTTTTGTGAACAAGGTGTTGATGGTACCCTTTGCTATGCATCCATCACTAATAGTTCTTAATGCCAGCATGTAGGGTAAATTGTTAACTTATTTTCTTGCATGTCTTAGTTTAAATTTGGTTTAGATTTAGATTTTAATATAAGAGCTAATATTATTAGTCTGACAGTACTGTTCCACATGTCTGGTGATACATATACCATCAAATATATGCTTGGTTATATACTTTGTTATAGATTTTCATTCAGTCGTTGTCTCACTTCTTAGGTTGGTATGATACAGATACAGAATTAGGCTATGACCATAGACAAAACATTCTAATACACAGTAATCTTTTACTCATGCCAGGTGGGGAGAAGCACACTGGAGGAGGCAGAGAGTCAGGAAGTGATGCCTGGAAACAATACATGAGGAGGAGCACATGGTCAGTGTAGTGCAAGTTACTTTATGTGCAAACAAATCATGATTTGCATTATATATATATATATATATATATATATATATAGAGAGAGAGAGAGAGAGAGAGAGAGAGAGAGAGAGAGAGAGAGAGAACTGTCTGAGACCACCCAACTGCCAACAAAAAGTGGTCTCTCAGCAAGACCAGTTTACAAAGTAAAAATTCAAAAGGACTTGTAAAGGAAAAACACCCACAATTACTGATCATGTAATTTATTCTTTATTCCTAGTTTTTATTAAAATATGGCATTCTTTTCATCTTAGAATAATTTTATTCCCGTTTATATTTAAAAATTAGATGTATTAACATAATGAATTGCAAGATAGATTAAAAGTAATATTTCTTTATCCTGTTCGTAAGTTATCACGTCCAAACATTTCTGAGTGGCTTCAGTTGTAGTATACAAATTAGTTAGGATGATGATCTGTATTTGAATTTTTTCACAGTATTTATCAGGCTTTGGGAAAATCTGGAACATAAATGTACCAATGAATGACTTAAAAAACCAAAATTAACCTATAAAGAAACAAAATAATTTTTTGGAGAGAGAAAAGGCAATGGCATAATTCATCGACAACATAAAGAGATTAACTTGATAAACAAAGGGTGTAACCAGCTGCACTACAGTGAAATGATGATGACATGGTGTCTGGATTTGAATAACTGTAACATAAAAAATGCAACAAGCAACATGAACCATTTGAATCTGGAAAATGATAATCACTTGTTAAAGACAAAGACCCTATTCACTCCAGGCATTAGAGATCGACTCCAATGGCAAACAGTGCAAATTGACCCCTTCAATGAAGCCCATAAAGGTTTCAAAATTATGACTTTGGGGTTGTACAGATTTTGCCCAAGATAAAGAAACATTATGAACTGTTGAAATTGACTTTGTACATCATTGATTGCTCCCTTTAAAAATGTAATGATTAATCATAATGTTGATTTACATAGCTTTGCTATTGCAATGTGACATGTACTTAAGTATAGTTTACAGTCTGTAGAATATAATGCACCTGCCACTGTTAGAAAACTGGAAGCCAGATTAAATATTTGTTTTGTTTTTTTTATAGAAGCTGCATAAGCAGTCACGTTTACAAAGGATTTCACATAAAGATCGGAGTATTTATAATGTGATGCTTTGCATTGTTTAGAACATTTCTCAGTGGTTGTGGGTAAAAAGAACTGAACAGAGATTGGTGTTTTTGTTTTTAAGATGCAGCCATTCATAGCAGTGTTGCGTTGCTTAGTTTTGCCTAAAAACTTGGTAACTGGTTGCATTCTGAAGGTGGTCACTCATAACAGTGCATTTATGTAATAAAATAGATCCATGCATGACGATTGTGGTCTTAAAAGGCACAAAAGCTGTTCAAAACATGTAAACTTGATAGAGAGATTCCTTAGTATTTAAAGACAATCCACATTTCATGGTAAATAATGAGAAGCACCAACAATATGTTTAGCATGTACAGAAGGAGATAGGACATAATTTTTACGTTCAGTTTTTCCACTTTGGATGTCACATTTTTTCAAATTGAAATTTTTGCAGTAAAAAAGAGGTGTAGTTAAAATCAGTTTCTGTACTTAGTCTGGATTATTTATTAAAAAACCCAAGATGATTATAAGTGATGACCATACAACCATGTGCCTAATTCTAATCACATCAGCCATTTGATTGGCATGGTTGATCACTTGTTTTTTTTGTGTGTAAAATGTTGTTAAAAATAGGGGGGGAAATTTTAACACAAAATAAAATCATCATATCTCCAGACTTGAGAGTTTAAGAAATGATTTTGTACCCATACAAATTCTTAAGGTATGATTTATTTAATTGTAATATGAAGCAAAAAGAAAATTTAAAAGAAATTGTTTCAATCATTGCCATAAAAAAGGTATGTAATACGGTATAAGACATTAAGACTGATATTCAGTATTGTTCATTTGGTATATATTGTATATGGACATTGTTCAGTTGGTATTAATGGCATAATGGACATTAAGACTGATATATTCAGTTTGTCCAGTTGATATAATGGACATTAAGACTGATATTCAATATTGTTCAATTGGTATTGTCACATTAAGACTGATATTCATAATTGTTCAATTGGTATAATGTTAATTAAGACTGATATTTAATATTGTCTTATCCAAATAGTATAAATGGTATAATGCTAATTAAGACTAATATTCAATACAGTTCAATTGGTATAATTGGAATAATGGACATTAAGACATATTCAATATTGTCCAGTTGGTATAATAAATGGTATAAAGGACATTAAGACTGATTTTCAGTAGTGTTCAAAGAATGTTATATTACAGTTTGCTCATGTTTGGTTACTTTTTATCAAGGGCAGTAATCCTGATAAAGAGAAAAGGAATTATTAAAGAATTAGGCAACATTAAGCAAGAATAGATTAATTTGTTGTATTCAACACAATTATTTTCTTTCTTTTCAGTACAATCAATTACAGCAAAGAACTTCCACTGGCCCAAGGAATCAAGTTTGAGTGAAAAAAGAACTAAAGAAAATACTGCAAACTGGGATTGATGAGTCCTTGACTTGAAATCTTTACATTATTATTGATATAATTTGTGTGGTACAATTTTCAAACAAACTGCACGAGTTTCGATGGATTTTATATGATGTGGGATCACTTATTGGTGGTATTCAGTTTTGTTGGCAGTTAAAGCACCTGTTGTTTATATAATGCAATTAGATTTCTACATGTTTGTGAAGTTTAGATGAATAATTTGTAAGATGTCTTAACGTGTTGGTGCAAAAATTATTCAGAACTGACCTTTTGGATTGGAGGAGAATGCTGTGCTGTTAATTGACATACTGGTTTATTTAAAAAAATGCATGGTGAATTAGTGGATATCAAAACAAGTAAAAATTTCCTTAAAAGCAGAGCAAAAAGTTGAAACTTGTACATGTGATATAGCAAATTACTTCCAAGGTGTGGAACTGACTTTGACAATCTTTTTCTAAACTCTAAAACAGCAGTTTGATAACATTTACATATACCTGCATAATTACACTCAACAGGTTCAGTGGAATGTTTTTTTACTCAATAATTGACTGAAATATGTTTTACTTTGCAGAGACCAATTTTGGATGTCAATGCGGATTATACTTCAATGGATTTGCAAAATAACAGAATTAACAATAGAATGCAATATATGATAATAAGACTCAGTGTTATGCAGTGAAATGAATCCTTGTGGTTTTTACTGCAATTTCATGGCATCACAACACTGCTTTAAATTCCAGGCAAAACTTAATGTACAGCGCACTTTACAGCAATGATGAATGTTGCATGTTTATTGCAAATGTGTAATGAATTTTTTCAAGCTGAATCAAGTACAATTAATATAGTGGATTTAAAGATTGTGCCCAAGATCAAACTGACCACTAAGTGATATATATTTGGGTTCTTTCAGTGCTTAAGGTCAGTATGATTTGAAGTAAAGGAGTGCCAGTCAAGCTGAGAAAGAATTTTAGGATTTACATATCAAAGAACTAAGGCATGTAACTGACATTGTCATTAAAATGAAAGTCAAACCTCTTATCCAAGATTTTTGAAGTACACAGTACACTTGTGCTACAGATTGTTTTTAACAAGGTATATATTACCACAGTGAATATAGCTGTAGCAATGTTTAACTGAACCGGCGTGTGCAGTTAAGTGGAGTCGACTGTATATAGTTTCGAAATACGTGTATGTAATACACTTCATTTTTGAGAAATCTCATGGTTCTTTGTAGTCTTTGTGCTAGTCGGAAGTAATTTTTGAGTAAAAGATTATATATAAAAAAATGTTTTTTTTCCCTTCATTCCAATTTTATGTTTTAGATGCTAAAATACTATTAGTTAGCTTAAGGCATGTTCCAATAGTGTTTAGTGTTATGCCTTAAATTATTTAACTAAGAAGCAAAACTATGTAACAAAGAAGAAAAACCAAGTTTAAGTAAAATTCAACAACTGATTTATTTTCCTATAATAGTTTGAAAATTCAAAAGACAGTATTGGGAATTAATTATCAATAATCATAAATTTTCTATCAAAAGGACATAATGATGTGCCACAATGATGTAATCCAAAATATCTTGTATAAATTAACAAAAATCTCCAAAAATTTGTCTTAATCCAGTAAATGAGCAGTAACTCCAATGAATGATCACAATTCCTCATGAGTTTTATCTGAGCACATCCCGATGAAGCAATATCATGCCCTGGAATTCCTTAGATGTCATTTCAAGAAGAAACTTGCCTCAAATTGTCAACAAGTTTGCTTCTAGAACATTCTAAGTTCAAAAGGCTGTGAACATGTTTAAAAGTTATCATGGTCTCAAAGTACAATTTACAATCATGAACAATTAGGTAAGCACACAATAAGATATACATAAGAATAGCACTCTTGGTACATTGAATCTGGACATAGAGGAATCGGCAGAATCAGAGAAAAAAAAATGATGTCCTGTTTTGTCAAAGACTAGTACTGTAGGATATATATGCCACACATAGGTATAAACCACTATTTTATCAAGGTCCCTTTTTGTGCTACCTTCTCAAACAGCTTTTCCAACATTTTATCTTGTTATACCATCGCATACTAGTACAATTTCCTTAGAGTTGTTTACATCACATTTTATCACTTGGATCAATTATGCCTGATGGTATAGTCTCCATTATCTTTTACCAAATTGTTTGTATTACTACTACAGTCCTACCCATTTATGTAGACATCCTCGGGCCCAAGGAAATATTGTCGACATAAGTGTGTGTGTGTGTGTGGGGGTGGATTGAAAAGATAAAAGTTAAAATTTGTCAGCAAAGGGTGACCTGTCGTCAGTGAGTAGCATTTACACTTTGAGAAAACAATGGAAATTTTGAATACATGAAAACAAAATCTGTGTGAAATACACTTGTATATTGACAAATTACATTTTGGTTACCTTTGTGTTGTAAAATCCAAAATAAAATATTGCATCGATCACATCCTGATACGAAAAACACTACAATATTCAATGTCGGCATTAGCATATGGCTGGATAGTTGCTATTTACATGCTTCATGTACTTAAATTGGCCTAGATTTTGGTCAGTCTGTTCCCATCTTATTGAGGCTACCAAGGGGATAGGGTTATTCACAGGGAAATGACAAACTGTCAACAGTACATGTATTCTCCACAAATACTTTTGTATCCAATGTTACGATGAACATTAAAGTGACTGAACCAACCACTTGTTGCAGTGAAGTTGTCCACACCAAGTTTTTTCCGCAAATGCTTCATTGAACCATTTTGATGCTTCCTCGTCTTCAAATGTAGCAGCCTTTTTCTTCTTCCTTTGTGGAGCACAGTTACCTTCAACGTACTCTTTCATTATAGACTCAGCAGCTTTCATCCTTCCTGAATGGGTGTTATTTTTTTAGTGAAAAAATTTCACAGACCTCTGCGAGATGTTCAGCCCTCAACTTCCTTAACAACCCAGATATTTAGTTTATATAGACTGTAAACTTAATTTGCGTTTTACACTGCTGTTGGTAGCCATCGTAAATGTAAATAAAATTAAAAACGAAACTTTCACAGCAAAATAAACTTGTTTTAATCATTGATCACTTTCAAAGGTCTCGGATATTTGGAGTCATTTTTTTAAAATATATATCTGGGATTCAGAAAATCAGGAGTCCTCTGTCCTGCTTCGACTACCTGTTGAGTGGGAAAATGTATTGATCAATTTAGCTGAAAGACCCACAGATGTACATGTTGTCATAGTAAGAGTACATCTGAAGAACATGACCCACAAGCTAGGCAGCAAGATCAAAGACTTGACTAGCAGGAGCCGGCAAGATGGCCGCCAGTGAAAGTAGCTAAGAAAATCTCTCCCAAAATGTTGGTGATATTTACAGTTTGCAGTGTGATGTAGAGATTCATCTTCGGTCCAACATCTATGTGAAGCTTTTTATCTTCAATCTAAAGTTCCATTTCATCTGTGGATTATGTGTCTCGTGCAGAATTTGTAGTTTTGTGAAAGTTTTTTTTTTTTTTAAATGAGTCTCATTTCTATGGTTTATGTAACCTGGTGTTAATTTACTTCTTTTTGAGAAGACCCTCATACTCATTAATCTTCACAATTTACAATACTTGCTCACAATTTCATTGAGACAGTTAAGAATACAACAAGTGAGCTGAACTCTCTTAACTGACAAAATGAGCAATTCAAAGAAAACTGTTCAGTCTACCTTGAATAGTAGTTTTCAGAGTGCTAGGAAGGAAACCAGCAAACCACTAACAAGGTCAACTACAAGCTCTCAGTCAGGGGATTCGACTGTTACTAATGGAGAGGTGAGTTGTGTTGAATTAATCCAGAGGGATCTACTCGAAATAAAAACTAGTATTAATCTATTAGTGACCAGAGAGGAATTAGGTGGATTAGTGTCCGACATAGTATCCAAGCTGTTTGAGAAACTGAAAATCGAACTGATGAAAGAAGTGGACAAACAAATTGTTAAAAAAACAAAAGAGTTAGAGGAAAAAATAGAATCAATGAACTTCGAAAATAACCAGTTAAGAGAAGAATTAGTTGATTCTAAGAAAGAAAGTGAAAAACTAAAAGAAGAAATGAAAAATAATACAGATTATTCCAAAGAAGCCATGAAGATTGCAAACCACAATGAGCAATACTCAAGGAAAAATAACATAAAAATTTTCAACTTGCCTGAATCACAAAATGAAAATGTCAGCAAAGTTTGCAGAGATGGTGAAGAATGTAACAGGTCATGACGTAGATGAGAGAGATATTCTCACAATACATCGGATCCCTGTTAAGAATGGTGTCCCTAAACCATTAATTGTGAAATTTTGGAATGCAGAATCCAAAGTCAACATCGCCAAGAGGAAAAGGGATTTCAAGAACAAATGTAATGTAAGAATAGTGGAAGATGTTACTAGACAAAATATGGGTCTCATAAATAGATTAACTTCCCGTCCAAAAATTGAACCTGCCTGGTACTTTAATTGCAGTGTGCATGCAAAAACAAAAGCGGGAAAAAGGTACAAATTTGACCTTTTTGACGACATTAGTGAAACACTAAATCGCAATTTATAAGCAAAATGTTTTTTTTCCCATATTGATTCTGGATACATTTGGAGGTACAGAACTTAGTTCCAAAATGGATATGCATAGTTTTAATTTTTAATTATATATATTTAAATTAGAAAAGTGATTTTCGGAAAAGGACAAAACCTGTAAATGGTAAGAATGTTCTTATAATTTTGTATCTAAAATTTTTAAATATGCATATTGTATTTCAATCTTGAATCAATGGACAAAAAGTATTATTTCTCAGTCACACTGTATTGATGTTTATATTTACTAATTATACCAACACTCCAGCGTAGAACAGAGTTCATGTATTACTATATTGGGCAACATTATATATGTACCCAATGGTGCATGACACTGTACTACACTTGTAATTTTTTAAGCATTATGTGGTTATGTGTGTGAGAGTGTGTCCCAAGGTGTATGTGAGCATTTTTCATACTAATGGTTCTGTGATGCATGTCTATATAAGCCATGTGAAAGTTTTACCTAAAACAAGATTTAACAATGGATAATCAAATTAAAATTTTGTCAATGAACGTTAGGGGTCTACATAGTTCTGATCTCAAAAGAAAAGATATTTTCTGCTGGGTCAAACAAAAGAAAGCATCTATTATATGTTTACAAGAGACACGAGAAGTATTGGGAGGCTGAATGGGGATATAAGTGTGTTTTTAGCCATAAATCTAGCAGTAGTGCTGGTGTTGCTATCCTGTTTAGAAATAATTTTGAATTTCTTATTCTTAGAAACAGATGTGATTGTCAGGGCAGATACATTCTCTTAGATTTATTAGTTAATGGACAGAGATTCACACTAGTGAATCTATATGGTCATAATGATGATAATGCTGAGTTTTTTAAAAATTTGAAAGAGGATATTATAAATTTTGAAAATTCCTCTGTTATTATTTGTGGTGACTGGAATGTTGTTCAGGACATGGAGCTTGACTCATATAATATTTTGCATGATAAACACTCCATGGTCAGAGCAGCAGTCCAGGACATCAAGAATCAACTAGATTTACTGGATCCTTGGAGAACAGTCAATCCTGACAGTAGAGTATTTACTTGGCATCAGGCAAGCCCTGTGAAACAGAGTAGAGGACTATTTTTTAATCTCTGAGGACATGTTTTCAAATTGTATGGACGCCTCTATTATTCCTGGCTATAAAACAGATCATTCATCAATAACACTAAATTATCTATATCTGCATCACCGAGAGGTCCTGGATACTGGAAATTCAATTCAAAGCTATTAAAGCAAAATGAATATATTCAATTGGTTAAAAAATGTATAACCAACACAGTAGAAGAATATTATTGTGAAGGTGATAAGAAAAACCCACTTCAGGTGAAACTAACATGTAATAATCAATTGTTTTTTGAAATCCTTAAAATGATAATAAGATCAGAATCTATATATGTATTCACAAGCTAAAGCAAAACAGGAAAAACAAAATTTCAGGAAAATGGAAGCTGAAATAAATACCTTACATGCTTTAGTGAATCAAAATAATAACCCCTCTACGATGAAAGAATTGGACAAAAAACAAGCGGATTTAGAAGAAATGAGGAAAAAAGAGGTGGAAGGTATAATGTTAAGATCCAAGGCAAGATGGTATGAATCTGGTGAAAAAAACTCTAAATATTTTCTTAATCTCGAAAAGAGAAATTACACAAACAAAACAATAAAAGAGTTAACTAAGGAAGATGGAACAAGGGTAACAGATTCAAAAGAAATATTAAATCAACAGAAAGACTTTTATGAAAAATTATACCAAAGTAAAAACAAATGTAACTTTAAAACGCTTAACCACTTTTTTTAACCATGATAAAAAACTCGCAGATTTTGAAAGAAGTTCATGTGAAGGTAAGTTAACGTTTGAGGAATGTGGTTTAGCACTAAAAAATATGAAAAATGAAACTAGCCCTGGTTCTGATGGATTTACGGTAGAATTTTACAAATTCTTTTGGAAAGACCTAGGCGGTTTTCTCTTTAGGTCTCTAAATACTGGATACGATATGAATCATTTTTCAGAATTTCAGTCTCAGGGGATCACAACGTGCATTCCAAAAGAAGATAAAGACAGGAAATTTTTAAAAAATTGGAGACCAATCTCTCTACTTAATGTGGATTACAAGATTGCTTCAGCGTCAATTGCCAATAGGGTTAAAAAATGACTCCCGTCTATTATTAGTAGTTAAACCCAAAAAGGTTTTATGAAAGTGAGATTCATTGGTGAAAATACAAGACTGTTGTATGACCTGATGCAATACCTTGAGGAAAAAAATGAATTTGGTCTTCTCCTATTGATAGACTTTGAAAAAGCTTTTGACTCAGTTAAATAGGACTTTCTGGAAACTGCTCTGAAGTCTTTTAACTTTGGAGATCAATTTGTCACTTGTTCAGGCTATTTTGCAATAATTCAAAAAGTTGTGTTATTAATAATGGACATTTATCCCCATTCTTTAATTTGGAGAGAGGTTGTCGCCAGGGAGAACCTTTATCACCCTACTTTTTTATAATAGGAATCGAACTTCTTGCAATAGAACTAAAGAAAAACACAGATGTTACAGGCATTTTTTATAATGAAATGGAGTTCAAATTAGGGCAGTACGATGATGATGCTTTTCTATTATTAGATGGTTCTCATTTGTCCTTGAGGACAACCATGCAGATTTTAAATGATTTTGCTTTGGTGTCAGGTCTGCACTGCAATGTTTTGAAATCGAAAGCAATTTGGATTGGAAACAAAAAAATATTCTAATGAAAAAATATGTCCAGAAATTGATATTAACTGGTCAATGTCCAATTTTAGATTGCTGGGAGTATATTTCTCTTTGAACTTGGAGGATATGGTAGAGCTTAATTATTCGATGAAGTTAAGAAACTGCTTGGCTGGTGGAGTAGAAGAAATTTATCCATTATTGGAAAAATTACTTTGATAAAAGTCCTTGCTTTTGCCTAAATTCATTCATCTTTTTGCAGCTTTGCCAAATCCTCCACCCCATATAGAAAAAGAACTGAATACATTATTTTTCCAGTTTATTTGGGGCAGTAAAACTGAGAGTTAAAAGAGACACACTTATAGCTTCTTTTGAGAAAGGGGGATTAAATATGATTCACTTGCATTCATTTGTGTGTTATATAAAACTTTCCTGGATTAGGCGCCTCTTAATAAACGAAGATGGCTTATGGCAAAAACTGGTTTCTGAACAAATATTTGGAAAATTTGGAGGTATGCTGTTACTTTCATTAGGAAAAACTAAATTAAAAGCAATTTCTAAATTAATTAAAAATATTTTTTGGCGTGATGTTATTTATGCATTATCTCAATTGAAAAATGAACCATCTACTGTCAATGAATACTTGTCTCAAGATATTCTTAATTTAGTAACTAGATAATTTTAAATCATACACAAGGTGGAGAACAAATGGTATTGTAATTATTCAACATCTTTTTGATGCACAAGGGTCTCTATTAAGTTTTAATGAAATAAAACAAAAAAACAAAAACAAATAATTTCATACAGTACTTTGCTCTTATTTCAAAGATCTCAGTGATGTGGAAAAAGAAAATTAAAACTTTCTTTGAAAGTGGAAATAGTTTTCTTGTAGCTTTGGACAAAACATCCCTCCTTAGGGTAAGAGCAAAGAATAAATTTATCTATAAAGACCTGATAAGAACCAAAATAATAAAGCCAAATGGTAAACAGGAAACTTGGTCCAGACAGCTAGAGTGTGTGATTGGTACAAATGAATGGACCAACTCTTTTGTTTCGGCTAGATCTTGTACAAAAGACACAAAACTGATTAGCTTTAACTATAGATTTCTCCACCGAAATATTGCCACAAACCAGTTTCTAAAAAAGATTAATTTAAGTGATAATGATAAATGTACCTTTTGTAATGAGGGAAAAGAAAAAATTGAGCACTTATTTTATGACTGTTTAGTTACTGAAAACTTTTGGAAACTGTTGGTAGAATGGATCCAAACTTATGACCCAAATTTTAGAATTACACGAAAAGATGTCTTTATAGGAAATAACAACTTTGACGATCTTATTAACTTCCTAATTTTGCTTGCAAAATATGTTATATACAGATCACGTTGTGCATCAAAAAGCCCAAATCTTGCCTATTATAAAAATTGTGTTTTATCATATAAAACGCTGGAAAAATATGTCGCCAAAATGAATAACAGAAGTGACGAGTTTAAAAGAAAGTGGACCCTATTATCAACTTTTGGTACATGAATTGTTATTATTATTATTATTATTATTATTATTTTTACTTTTAAAATTTATATATTTATTATTACTTTTTTTTTAAAATGCAATTTCAAGCATCTTTGGGTTTGTATGCGAGTATGACTTTGAGTACAATAATTGTGATTGTAAGTAAGTGTCTGTGTGTGCATGTGTGTGCGTGTTGTATAGGGAACACATGTAGAGATCAGGACACAAAAGAATTTAAGATCATTCCCCATACGCCAGGTCAGGTGGTGATGTAGGGGAATATGTAAAATCCTGATACCTTGTGTTCAATAAAAAAAAAAAAAAAAAAAAAAAGAATTACAAGAAAAGATGATTTACAGAAAAAAAAAAAAAAAAAAAGACTAGCTGTCGAGTGGTGAGAAAATGTACTGATATTTACAATCACTGATTTCAGAGGTAGAATGACCCATTGATGCACTTGTGTATAAGAAGAGTACATTAAATGAATAACTTTCGCCTTCATTATTGTTTTCATTTCCAAGTCTAGCAAACTAAGTAGTGATTGTGACCTCAAAATCAAGAAAGGTTGAGAGTTAGACAAAATGCTGTTTTCAAATTGTGACAAGAAGGGTTAAATGGCAAATTGACAAAGAATGTAATGAAATTCAACAGAGTGCTAGCAGTTGCTAGAACTGACATTTCACATGGAACACTATGGATGATGCCTAACTTAGTGCTTGGAATAAGACTTTTTCTTGACCTGACAATTCACTCTCACTCTAATGGACAAACAAAGGCTACATGTCAGTGCTGTAAAGAAGTTTGAAAATTAAACTCTATGGCAACCGCTGTTTCTACTCGTCTGGAAATATAGCCATTTCAGTTATGACCAATTTGCGTCTGGTAGGGGACTGCAACGTTTACTGGTGGTACTCTTGAACTCCCAAGTTTTAAAATCCTAGCAATACCTCTGTGCATTCTTTGAAAAATGCAAGAACTGATCAGATCTAGCTACTTTTAAGTTGCTGCGAGAGGCCAGCTTTATAGGCCCAAACAAAAGCCTAGGGTGTTTTTTTTTTTTATCTGACCGCGACATTAAAGCCTGGCAGCAAGATCAACTAATTGTTAACAAAGTATGGGTTGGAACTGGCAGCTTGTCAACATAAATTATTAGAAAACAAAGGATTTGTTCAAGCTGGGACCAATGACTTCTGTCGACATGTACGTTTATCTCTTATCGTGACAATGACATAAGCATGACAATTTGGTAGTAATAGAAGACCAAGGGACTGGAACTTTGCTTTTTTGTTGACATAGGCAGCTTGTCGATATAAGCAATGTCAATATAAACGGGTAGGACTAAATTACAAATTGTTATGGTCTTACTAAAATAAAAGCAAAGTAAATATCCAACAGCCCTTCTGCCCAGAAATTATCCATTCCTAATATATTCTAATTAATAGTTTTAAAAGAAAAAGCCAATATATTGATAATTAATTATTAAATAAATTGGTTAAGGTAGATTGACTTATTTAAAATATGAAGTAATACTCCTTGTTTGGTTTTGATGATTGCCTTTCTTCTTTTTTGATAATGGTTGACTTGAACTGGCAGATCCAGGTGACAACCTGGAAGAGAAAAATGATATCTTAAAACCCAAAGCAATAAATGTACCTTTTCACCATGATGGGTTTATTCTATTCCCTGATTTTATACCAGAGTTTGCCATGTGAAGTGACTTAGAGATAAGCTATTCAAATTGACATTCCAATCTCATTCATAATCCGTTTTTTTTTTATTTATTTAACTATTTAATCTAAAATAATTAAGACTAATCTTTAATTGTTTGGTATAATGCTTCCATACTTTCA
The DNA here is from genome assembly GCA_030141615.1 of Unio pictorum. NCBI lineage: Eukaryota > Metazoa > Mollusca > Bivalvia > Unionida > Unionidae > Unio > Unio pictorum. The sequence continues at coordinate 895,290 of JARLTB010000179.1, forward strand.
CAAAATGAGAAATTGTATAAATGAACAATGATGTGGCTGTTGATAATACATTAAGTAGAGATACCTGGCTATTATCTAATGGGGGGGGGGGATTTTGAGAGGACTGGTTGGCCTGGTGTCAGGATAATGTGACTGGGTGGGACATCATGCTACATGTTTACAGCATGATGCACCAAGTGCTAGACATCACTATAAACTGCCTCACTGCATACATCGTAGCGATATGACTTAAAAATTGTATAAGCTATGTTAAAAATCCTAATCAAATAAACAATGTAATTTACATCTCTGTTATCTTACGCTATATACTTGTTGTAAAAGCCTATGCTACATTCATACTATGAAAATCATTTTGCCATTTTCATCTTTAATGCTGATGTTTAGTATTAATTCAATTAACACATTGAATATCAGCATCAAAGATGAAATGGAAAAATGTTCGATTTTTTAAAACTGTACAACTGTAGTATATTCTTTGCATAATTTCCACATCACTTTTGCTTTCTTTGAAGGAACTACAACCATCATGAATGTAAAGGTAAATTGTCTTTGTTATTTAAAAGGAAACAGAGTTTTGGGTAAGAAATCGAACAATCAGAATTTGTGGATTTGTAATGAATCATTTGGGATAATCCCGAGTAAAATCAGGATAAGTGACAGGTCTGTTTAATACCTAAATAGCATAGCTGTCTATAAAAAACAATATATTAGTTTTCCTGATATACAATAAAAAATAATTTTAGCCATTTATCTAATTTTTCTCAGTATTTTTTTTAGACTAAATTTGTATATCTATTTCAGTTGTAAGTTATATTGTAATGTATACAAAGATAGGACAGGAGCAGGCATGTTCAGCTCAGTCAACAACAAAAACTGAAATCATATTTGACAATCCAGCCAAAGAAACCCTTAAATACATGAATGAGTAAGCATTAAATATGTAACTATACAGTGGTCCTCTCTTGTATGGACTTGTATGAAAGGCCACTTCTTGACAGAAGGATATAATATCTTGTACCCGAGGCCATACATTTTATTTGCCTATCTTTTGACTGCAGACAGGGTGGCTTTTTACATGCAAATTGGTTGACCATTGTGCTTGCTATATTACCTCTTTAAGTTAGCCTTTTCATTCTGTCTTTGTTCCTCAAGTATCTGTGATATTGTACCTTTGCTGAGACAGGTGTCCACATGGGAATTGAAAGTATCCAGGTCTTGGTCCCTTTGTTCCATGTAACAGACAGGGCAGATAAGAGCCAATATCTCCTTCTCTTTTCCATCTGAAAGGACACGCTCCCCAACTGTGTCATCTTCAAGACCTCTAGACAGGATTAAAGGTTCAGTTTGTTTACTTCCACTTTGATTTTTTTCATGTGTACTGCTCAGTCTTCTATTATAATCCAAGTCATGAGATTGACTTTCATTGCAAATTTGATTAGAATTTTCCTCAGTTCTGTTAACATATGTTTTATGTACAGTTTGTTTTCTTACTTTTGAATAATCAGGAGTTTGATAACCAGTCTGATTTTCATCAATGTGATCTTGACCTTTAAGACATACATCAATGTGAAGGTTAATTTTCTCTTCATTAGCGCAACTGATATTTTTACTGCAGACTGGACACAAAAATGTCACCAAACCTGCCTGATAAATGGATGACTCACTGTTAAAAGTGTTTTTCACATCTTCAGCAGCAGTTTGATGAATTTCATTTATAGATTGTTTTGAGCTGTCTGAAATTTCGGAATCTAAGCATATTAGGTTCATCTCTTTCAAGTCACCTAATTGAAAATAATTATTTCCATCATTAGAGCCAGAATCCCTTCTTGAGGGATTTCTTGGTTCACTTAAAGATTTGGCGCTGATAAATGAATTAAGTGGACCCTTATTACTCTTCAAAAGGCTCCCACTTTTCCCCCCAGTTCTATAGTCTTTATTGCCCTTTTTTTTCATCACACAACTGTCTTTGCTTTTGAATACTGCTGACTGATTGCTCTCATACTGAGCACTGTGTGTACTAGCCTCTACATGGACAATAGCCACAGTATCCACATCTTGAACAGCTGCCCGCCAATCCTTGTCTTGAACAGAAGCATCTACAATTCGTGGATCTCCTTTTTCTGTTCTGTCCTGAGACAGCATACGAGTTCCAATGGATTGCAAGCCCTCATCTTTTACAGTGTGGCATTTGTAGATATCATGCTTAGTAACTTCTGAATCCACATTTGGCTTAGAAGCAAGCAGATCCACTTCTTTATTAGCAGACTTTATGTCCACACTTTGCTCAATAAACTGTGGCTCTATATTTTGCCCCACAGCTTGCAAATCAAAATTAGTTAGTTCTACTTTCTGCTTCTGTGACTTTTGTTGGATAAAACCTGTTATCGTGTTCTGTCGCTTCTCTCTTTTACACAAGCTCTCATGAAGAAGGCTGGATATACGGACACCTGTAATATATACAAGGGAAATAAAATTTGTGCTTTAAATAGAACAATAACTGTAATGTTAATTCTGAGACAAAGAAAAAACATGCAAACAAATGAGATGATGGAAGCAATAAGGATTTTTTTGTTTTGGTTTGGTATTTTATGGCACATCAACACATGAAGGTTATTTAGTGCCTAGGTGATTGCAATACAGTGGCTTGCTGAGGGGACACAACATGGTAGCCAGACTAATAGACTATAGAAAATGTATTTACAAAAACACAAGTTTAAGCCAGGTATGACTTTGCTGAAGTTTTGTTTTCATCCAGCAGGTATCTACCGTATCTACCCTTCATGTAATCCCCATGTTAGTCTTGTGGAAGTTACTATCGTAGCTTTTCTTGCCAAAATGATGGATAATTTACATGACAAACTCAATGAAACAGTTTTGGCTCCAGAAGAGGATTTTCAGACTATTAAAATGTTAGAATCTGGGATAAGCTTGTCCCAACATGAAGAGACAGAGGATTATGACAACATATAAACAGCCCTGTGGACTGGTCGTGAATGGCACAGCACTGCAGATTTTCTTTTTTTTGTTACTTAATTTAAAACTAGTCCTGATACTATAAATGACCTATCCGACAGGAAAGTTTTGACAATGAACATAATGTGCTGCGATTGCAGGTGCACTCTATAAAAAAGTTTGGCCCAGTGAGATCTACCTATTTATTAAACACATTCAGTGATAAGATGAAGAAGATCAATGTGTGCAGAATGTCTTGAATCACTATCAGATGTTTGAAAGTTGCCTTTCCATTGGCTAATTCAAATGTCGCCAGAATATGACCTCTTAGTGGTTGCTGTCAGATCTTCACATAGGACTGAACGGAATAGATCCAATCAGAACTAAAGCCTGTGCTGGCTTCAAAATAGGTGAGGGAGATGATTCGTACATCAATATTTGGAAGTTTTACAACTGCTGCCCTGAAATTGAACTCTGTTACATACTCGGGTTGTAGTGTGGTGGCAAACTGAGATTGCTCCCTTCATCAACTCAAGGATTACCTTTGTCCTGTACACCTTCCATGTTTGCATACATTTTATATGGAGACAACGATGCTGAATCATCGCTATGAGTGGTGTGGTACTTGCCAACTGGGCAAGTGAAGAAGTCTGGGCTCATCATATCTAAAAATAATGAGGCTCAGACAACAAATTTCAAGTCATTGTGGCGAGCTGACTGGGTCAGACAGCAGTAGAGCCAGCATGGTCTAAGAGGTTAGCAAGAAGCAACATGTCAGACCTACTAGCTTGATGAATGACCAGGCCAGTTAGAAAACTGTAACTGGACATCCTGGACAGAACTGTTTACTGGACTGCTGCAATAGCTCATGTCTAATATCCATGATTTTTAGACAACAATCTGATATGATAGTTGGATGAACCAGTCAGCAATTGGGATGGTAGGTGCAGGTCTTGCAATTCCATGCATCTAGTCTTTCAGGCATTAAGGCCATGCAAGGATGTGTGGGTTGCCAAAAGAGTGGAATATCTTCCATTGCATATTTAAACTTCCTTGAACATTTAACAGCCTTCAAGTGAAATCTATTTCAAACATAGCTTACTGGGCCAGACAAAACATTTTAATGCGATGCCAACAGCAAAAGGGTGTGGTCTAGTGTGACATGGTCTACAGTGAGATGTTAGTAGTCATCAACAGTCGGGATTATCTTCAAGGTTTTATTTAGAATCCACCAAGATGCCCATTTTGGATTCAGGGTGAGGAAACAGGCTCAGTATTTCCATATCTGAAGACGTGGGCCTTGATTTTTGTGTCTGTGTCTATGCGCTCCATCTGTAAAATGTTGAACAAAACTCTTTTAGACAAAGTACTGCAGATACTGCACAGGTACATTGCATGCACATAATGTAAGTCTCATAAGAGTCCTGGGAACCTTTGAAATACTACTATTCATTGATTCAGTGTAGGAATGGCGAGGCCATATCAAATGAGTTCTTTCCCCTGACTTGGATGAGTGTTTGTGTGTGTGTGTGATTTGGATTTTTGACGTAGCTTGAACAATTTTTCAGTCACACACACACATTCCAGTTCTATTTACACATCCTTTCTTATATTCCCTTTCTATTCACACATCCTTTTTAAACTTTTTCAATGTAAAAAATTTGAAAAAATGAATTAGGCATTTTGTATTTTGTGAAAGATATTGTACAACCCATCTATACTGTACATAACATGGGGTTAGGCCTAAATATCTACTGTGGAGTAGTGGCATTGGTCTGTCTGTATTGCAAATATGGTGATTAGCTTTCAATTTTTACAAATGTTGTATAGGACATATCAACAGATTTAATTTGCAGTCACAGGCAATTGTAATTTTCCTAAATTCTCAAATGGAACATAGGTTTTGGATCAATAAGGATCCCCTTTTCTTACACTCTACTTACTGAAGGGACAATATACCTCCAAGCAAAGTTCAGAGGAAATTTTTACTAATAGTATTGAAATACATTCAAGTTTGTATACAAAGTTCTTGTATTTACATTCAAACTCTAATTGTATGTTTAAACTAAAATGCATTGAACTTAAAGTGATATTAAAATTTAAGCATATATATTAGAATTTTTGTTGTGTGATACAGAGTTACAGATTTGAGCATGTGTATCAGATAATCCATATGAATTAAATGGGTCTGTAACAAAAATTAAAATTTTTTTAAAAAAACTAGGTGAAACCAACAAAGTAACTACTATTAAATTTAACAAATGCATCAAAGAACCAGATAACATTCATGACTTGCCAAAGAAAGATCAAGTCCACTACAATTTGATAAATATAAATAAATTCACCAAATTATAAAAATAACATAACAACACAAAATCTGTCAAAACCACAAACTTTGTGGATAGATGCTTAAAAAAGTTCACCATTACCAATTGAATCAGCAGGCATACTGATCTTAGTGAACACTTAAACTGCTAAACATTCAGTATTGGACAGCCATCAAATGACAGCAAGAAGAGGTACTTCCTTTCATCTCGATGATAATTATAAACAAACATTATTTTTCCATCTTTCTGGAAGGGCTGGATTTTTGAGGTAGTCAATATCTTTCTTCCGAATGTTGTCAGGGGTAAAATATTTAACTGAGAAGCATGATTAGAAGAAAATGGCAGCCTCTAGAAATGTGTTGTTTTGTGTGCATGTGGTTTTTACCCATAAGCCTCAGTCTGAGTGGTTGTGGAACACAGGCCTGTATCTCTGTCCTCAGCAATCCTCTAGCTGCCTCATAAATGACATCTGTGTCAGAGGTGTGATTTGCTAATGTGTATGCCCGTGTTTTCACATCAAATGCCACCGTCTTGAGTTTTAAACCAACTGTCCTTCCCTAAATAAAGTAGGATTTTGAAAATAAAAAAGGGCATCCCCACGTATAAATAAAGCATAACTAAGGGTCCACATCATAGTCATTTACAAGCAAGTGTTTTTTCACATATAATTTCAGTGTTAATAATACCAGTCTGTATCTGTCTGGCAAGTAATATATACTAAATTCAGCAACTGTGCAACCAAACGCATGTTTTATTTACACAGAAAATGGTCTAGTTTACTTTCAAATTTTGTCCCTGCAATATGTACAATGGAACTTTTCCATCAGCAGTTTCCATCAGTACTGTTGTTGTAGGGTTTAACGCAATTTTTCAGCACATGATAGGCTATACATTGCAGCCAGTATTAATGGTGGAGAAAGAACCCAGGAAAATCCCCAGAAAGACCCACCGACAAACGAAAAGCTACTGGCAAGCTTTTGCACATACCCACATCAGCCAAATCTGAGACTCACACAGACAGAGGTGAGATGGCAGCGATCTGTAATGGAAAGCGCTTTAGACCACTCGGGGCCGCAGATTCCATCAGTTAGGAATGTACTCAAATTACCAAGTAATCTTGTTATGAATTTAAAGATTTTAAAAACACATTTTCACAACAAAATACTACCAAAAATTATTTCAATTTTTACATAATATTTATATTTGTAAAACAATAATCTAGAATATAAAAAAATATATAGTTATGAACCTTTTAGTCTTATGGCTATCACATATCATGTATCCAACGATAGTTGCCATATGGGACATTGTAAAAAATATAATATTTGGAAACACTTCCTCCTGAAGAAAAAAAAATGTTGATATTATTATGACTGTTTCAGTCAGCCACAGTGATGATGCAGTAAAAAGGTTTGGGGTTGTACATCAAAATTATCCACTCATATTCAGACATCATCCAGCGCTGACCAATTATTAGACAAACTTTTAGCATCACCCCATTACCAGTGACTTTAAAATTATTTTGGACTGAGGAAAACAAAGTACTGCTAGGAACAATGATAACTGGTATGTCTGGAAATGTGAATAAGTAATATCAACATACCAAAAGTGCCACTGACATTCCTGACATAACAGCCAGATTTAAAGTCAAAGACCTATCTTCTTGCTAATGAGTTTCAAGATTACTCAAGACCCAAGGTATCAACTGACATAAGAGAGCTGTATGCAGAAATAATCGAACCAAAACTGAAAACAGAGAGGACAGCAGATTTCAATCAGGTGCTTGTATCAAACAATTTATCTCATAAGTATTTGATCGATTGAGATCATGTAAAAAGACAAAAGTAGTTATTTGATTTGCTGTAAGTTTTTGAATAACAAACACACACAAAAAATTGCACATCAGGTATCATGAATCACAGATATAGCAAGTAACTTGTGTAATAATTCCAACACTGGGTTAAAAAAGTTGCCTGACTATCATTTATATGAGAAGTCTATGATCCTGCAGACTGGAAGCATCTCTGGAGATAGGGACTTGCAAGGAGATTTGAAGTGGCATCACTTGCCACAAGCTTTCTCATCTCATTTCAGCCCTGGAAACCAGAAGGTAACTGAAAGGTAGAGAGCACATGGTCTCATCAAATTAAGGTCGAAAAAGCCTTTAGTACCATGGCATGCTATTCCTAGACAGTCACTCTCTCTTCTCATCATGTTTAGTGATTGCAAGAAATGCTAAGTCAAGTTTTGATGATGTCAAGATTATGTTCCTGACCTACTAAGAAACACGTTTCCTTGAACATTATGACAGGGAAGCTGACATTTCAATAGCCCTAATGGGGTGAACAATGGGGTGAACAATGTAGCAGGGAATCAACTCATCAAAATTATCAGGATCTCAAATTTTCTCCAAGAGATGCCCAGTAATTTTTACAATCTTTGCCTTTTGCAGTAAAATGATGAAGGATGGATGTTCATCATCTCAATCAATATCAAGAAGCCTTGACCTTACACATGGTATAGAATGATGCCTGAGGAGGGCATTAAAATAGAGGTAACATTCTGTGGATCTATTGGCAAGTACCTTGAAACCTTTCCACGGCTAGGTTGGTATGTTCAGGTAAGTCTCTGTTACCGCCTGGTCAATGGAGGTGTTTGTCCTCCCCTTTGCATGCTCTGTGTCCAGAGATATAACATTCAGTTGGTTGACATGATACAGAGTTGTTACCATGCCATATATACCCTTCTCAGTATCTTCAGCAGGGCTGGGGGCAATAAAATTCACACCAATGATTCTGAAGGATACTGGTAACTTCATGCTCAATTTCATCTATCAACTGCTTTTTAAGATGTCAGACCATATACAGTCGACTCCGGTTAACTGCACACCCTCGGGCCCGTCACGAGACCGTGCAGTTAACCGGAGTGTGTAGTTAACCAGAGTACGGTACAGTACATTTTTAAGCATTGGGGAAAAAAAGGGACCGGCGTGATTACGTGCAGTTATCCGGAGTGTGCAGTTAACCGATGTGCAATTAAGTGGAGTTGACTGTATCTACAGCTGACACAAGCTGCATGGGTATCACAATGTACATTTCATGCAAGCAAGGCACATCTATGTTTATCTATAACTGCAAATAATATATATACTCTATTATATGCTAATAAGAATTGATTGCCACATCTTTAAGGGCCATAAATTTTGTCTGAAAATGATGAGAACTGAACCTGAGCCAAGTCCTCTAGATGTAAAAATACATGTGAAACTTGGGTGAATTCATGAAATCCTGATAAATCTTTGGGACAGAAATGACAGGAAGTGATGGGAGAGAAAGATATGGTAACACTACAAGTTTCTCCCCTTCCCTGAGATATTCTGAAGGCAATTCTAAAATGTTACCTTTAGCTTTTCTTCTCGAAGATCTTCAGACAAAGCCTGACAGAGCTCCCTGCACAGGTCATACATATCTGATGGCTTGTCCAGCTCCCTGAACGTCCTGCAACAGACACCAAGGTGGGGAAAGATAAAAAAAATCTTATTCTGTGATAATTAAACATCAGTAGTTTATGAGATTTTTCAAACAGAATCTTACACAATTGTTCATTTCATCTGAAATATGCAACAATTTGAATGACATAATATATCACAGGCCGTTTGCATAGAGTGATATACTGCAAAGCATTCTGCACACATTTTATTTCAAATCAACACAAATATTTTAAAGATTTAGAAATTTTTTGATTGAGTCTTTATATTGAAGCTTCTGAGCAAAACTGGTTCCCCCACCCACAATAAAAGTGAAAGCACTTCAGATAGATTGATAGATACATGGATGATAAAGTCAAAAATACTTACTAGATAGAGCAGACTTCAGTCTATTCAATACTAATAAATGATTACTAGATAAAGAGTAGACTTCAGTCTATTCTATATGAATAAATTATTACTAGATAAAGAGTAGACTTCACTCTATTCAATACTAATAAAACCTAGATAGAGAGTAGACTTCACTCTATTCAATACTAATAAATACTACGGTAGATAAAGAGTAGACTTCAGTCTATTCAATCCTAATAAATACTAGAGAGAGTAGACTTCAGTCTATTCAATACTAATAAATACTAGATAAAGAGTAGACTTCAGTCTATTCAATACTAATAAATACGAGAGAGAGAGAGAGAGAGAGAGAGAGAGAGAGAGAGAGAGAGAGAGAGTAGACTTCAGTCTATTCAATACTAATAAATACTAGAGAGAGAGTAGACTTCACTCTATTCAATACTAATAAATACTAGAGAGAGTAGACTTCACTCTATTCAATACTAATAAATACTAGAGAGAGTAGACTTCACTCTATTCAATACTAATAAATACTAGATAGAGTAGACTTCACTCTATTCAATACTAATAAAACCTAGACAGAGAGTAGACTTCACTCTATTCAATGCTAATAAATACTAGATAAAGAGTAGACTTCACTCTATTCAATACTAATAAATACTAGAGAGAGAGAGAGTAGACTTCACTCTATTCAATACTAATAAATACTAGATAAAGAGTAGACTTCACTCTATTCAATACTAATAAATACTAGAGAGTAGACTTCACTCTATTCAATACTAATAAATACTAGAGAGAGAGTAGACTTCACTCTATTCAATACTAATAAATACTAGATAAAGAGTAGACTTCACTCTATTCAATACATATAAAACATAGAGAGTAGACTTCACTCTATTCAATACTAATAAATACTAGATAAAGAGTAGGCTTCATTCTATTCAATACTAATAAATACTAGATAGAGAGTAGGCTTCACTCTATTCAACAATAATAAAACCTAGATAGAGTAGACTTCACTCTATTCTATATGAATAAATGATTACTAGATAAAGAGTAGGCTTCACTCTATTCAATACTAATAAATACTAGAGAGAGTAGACTTCACTCTATTTAATACTAATAAATACTAGATAAAGAGTAGACTTCATTCTATTCAATACTAATAAATACTAGATAGAGAGTAGGCTTCACTCTATTCAACAATAATAAAACCTAGATAGAGTAGACTTCACTCTATTCTATATGAATAAATGATTACTAGATAAAGAGTTGACTCCACTCTATTCAATATAAATAAATGATTACTAGATAAAGAGTAGACTCCACTCTATTCAATACTAATAAATGATTACTAGATAAAGAGTAGACTCCACTCTATTCAATACTAATAAATGATTACTAGATAAAGAGTAGACTCCACTCTATTCAATACTAATAAATACTAGAGAGAAAGAGAGAGAGAGTAGACTTCAGTCTATTCAATACTAATAAATATTAGAGAGAGTAGACTTAACTCTATTCAATACATATAAACATAGATAGAGAGTAGACTTCACTCTATTCAATACTAATAAATGATTAGTAGATAAAGAGTAGACTTCACTCTATTCAATATGAATAAATGATTACTTGAAAAAGAGTAGACTTCACTCTATTCAATAGTAATAAATGCTTTCTAGATAAAGAGTAGACTTCACTCTTTTCAATACTAATAAATGCTTACTAGATAGAGTAGACTTCACTCTTTTCAATACTAATAAATGCTTTCTAGATAAAGAGTAGACTTCACTCTTTTCAATACTAATAAATGCTTACTAGATAGAGTAGACTTCACTCTATTCCATACTAATAAATGTCAACTAGATAGAGTGTATTACTGATTCAACTTGAATGTTCTTACAAATGGGGTGTCTGAAGTGAAGGGTAATGCAAGTTAAAAAGAAACTACTTTTCACATGATCCTATTTAGGTGGACAACACTGTCAATTTTTATATTTTTATAACAGCTAGTTTATCTTGGATGAGCAAACATTTTCAGTACCTGCATAAATGTGAGTATATGTTTTTTGAGATTTTGCCATGTGTCTTTTGGGAAGCACACATAAAAAAAGATGTTTATTGGTATTGAAAACAGACCATTGTGAATGATCATTTCATCATCGATTTCAATGTCTTACCTCAAAACAGACAATTTTGAATGATCATTTCGTCATCAATTTCAATGTCTTACCTCAAAACAGACCATTTTGAATGATCATTTCGTCATCAATTTCTATGTCTTACCTCAAAGCAGACCATTTTGAATGATCATTTTGTCATCAATTTCAATGTCTTACCTCAAAACAGACCATTTTGAATGATCATTTCGTCATCAATTTCAATGTCTTACCTCAAAACAGACTATTCTGAATGATCATTTTGTCATCAATTTCAATGTCTTACCTCAAAACAGACCATTTTTAATGATCATTTCGTCATCAATTTCAATGTCTTACCTCAAAACAGACCATTTTGAATGATCATTTCATCATCAATTTCAATGTCTTACCTCAAAACAGACCATTTTGAATGATCATTTCATCATCAATTTCTATGTCTTACTTTAAAACAGACCATTTTGAATGATCATTTCATCATCAATTTCAATGTCTTACCTCAAAACAGACAATTTTGAATGATCATTTCGTCATCAATTTCAATGTCTTACCTCAAAACAGACCATTTTGAATGATCATTTCATCATCAATTTCAATGTCTTACCTCAAAACAGACCATTTTGAATGATCATTTCATCATCAATTTCAATGTCTTACCTCAAAATAGACCATTTTGAATGATCATTTCGTCATCAATTTCAATGTCTTACCTCAAAACAGACCATTTTGAATGATCATTTCATCATCAATTTCAATGTCTTACTTTAAAACAGACCATTTTGAATGATCATTTCATCATCAATTTCAATGTCTTACCTCTCAATACTAATGCTTTTTCTTTCACTGTCCCTAGAAAAAAAACATTAACAAAATATTAAAACTGATTTCATGTTACAAATTATCTGTGTCATTCCCTATGTATCACAAGAATTTTGTAGACCACTATGTCTTTGATACTCCACTGAGGGATATTATTATCATATCCAAAAATGTCACGACACATTGGTTAGTCTTAATCTTACAAATGATGCTGTGAAATACAAACTCATTCATGCACTCATCAGTACAAAGCCAAATGCCACATTTGATTGATAATCAACATTTTTTTGGGTATAAAATTGTGTTGTGGAAAACTGAAGTCAGAAGGACAGGCAATACACAAATCTGCTGATTTTATTACTGATAAACCCTACTGTGTAGGCCACATACCCTATGAGGAAGGGATTACATCAATATTTAACAGCTTCGTTACCATCATGTTTTTATTTCAACCATGATACAGCTGATGTTTTTTTTACAGCATATCGGCATGTCAAGTTTTTGGTGCCAAGTCAAGTAAAGTTCCATGGTCCATGATACACCACTGTAGCTGATTTAGACTTAAAATAGGATTTGAACCTGAAATCTTTAGGAAGGGATTTGAGCACACTAGGCACTGAGCCAGTTCAGCCATTATTAATCACCTCCTATGGTATGCATCAGGGTACGAGCTCCCATATGGTCTGCAAAATTAATCATGCGATATTTGACATTTCACAGAAGCTTATGATCGACAAGCAAAATTTAATCTAATATAGTCCAGTGGTGTATGAGTCTTAAATGTTGATGGCTTGTTATGGTGGAAAGGTAAATCTTTCTTCACTGTCTCTTGTCATTGGAGGACTCTGCTATGTGTGCTTATTATTGGTATTAAGGCAAATATGATGGACACAATGCACTCATAGCATGCTTGTTATACATGTGTAACGTCCCAGATTTGTCATCTACACATCAGCACATGATTGGCTATACATGGCGGCCAGTATTAATGGTGGAATAAGAACCCGGGACCCCCCCCCCACGAAAGAACCACCCACCAACAAGAAGCTACTGGCAAGTGTTCTCACATACCCATGTTGGTCGAATCTGAGACTCAAAACCACACAGATAGAGGTGAGATGGCAATGATCCATAATGGAGAGTGCTTTAGATCACTCAGGGTCCCCCTGTATCAGAATTAGAGTAATAGCAAATCATGTTATATAGCAGGGGTTGAACAGTATAAAAAAAGTTTTAATTTAAAAAATCTAATAATGAAAGGAATTAGAAAAGTTTATCGATTACTTTACCTTTCCACTGTGGTGGACCCCATACCAATACTAATCCTCATGAAATAATTGAAGGAAATTGGTGAATATAGGTGGTACAGCAAAGCCCTCTGATTGAAAAGGTCGGTACAGGATTGAATACCAATGGCATTCAACATTTTTTCACTGACTTTTCCAATTCCACTGATCTAAATATCAAAATGGAAAAAAAAATTATGAGCAATTTTTGTTATGTGGACCCTTCAAAACATAGGGCAATAAAAACTCTAAATTTCACAAAACGTGATGTTTAAAAAAAATATTTTATGAATAAAATCTTGTACAGAGTAGTGCTTGTTGTGCTGAAAGAGATAATGTCTGACCTGCAGTATGATGCATGTTCAATATCATGACATTATTGATCTCTTTGGAAAAATCTGTTTCAAATTTCCAACTCTGAATGATTGAAAATGAATAGGTCCGTTTTGCTGTTCCCCATTATTGTTGAATGACAAATCTTCTACTTCCAGGTACAGTGGAACCCTGCTATAACACAATAATTGGGGTCCCAAATATTGGATATCGTTAATAGCAGGGTTTTGCAGTATTTTCATGTTTTTTTCAGAAAACACCATATTGGCATATATTTGTGTATTACTGTCTAATATTAAAAAAAAAATTGGATATTATCGAACAAATATTAAATAGAATGTAGTAATAAGACTTATTCAAAATAATGGATAGATAAAATATTTAAAGGTTTTTACTTTGCGTTAAATGGTTTTACTAATTTTTATTGTTTTTCTGAAAATACACATTGATCAATATTACCCTGACTGATATTATATCATGAATAGGGTATCAACATCGTTTACTATCATGCCGTCGTGGCATACAGTTCATCCATAATGCATGTAATTCCATTGAAAAGTTGCAGATTAAAAATATTCAATAATTTTGTCCAAGATCATTGTGTCTGAATTCAATGTGCACTATGTAGCATGAACAGAGTATCAACACCATTTACTTATTGTCTGATATAGTACCGTTATGGCATGCAGCTAATCCATAATACCTGTAATTCCATTGCAAAAATTGCAAATGTATTTAAACAATTCAATATTTTAGTCGCAGACCATTATGTGTCTGAATTCAATGGGAAAAATTAACAGAAAATTAGGTTAAGAAAGACCAAGCACATGTACGTTTCATTACATTCCAGGGTCTTTGAACAGTGTCTGTACAAATTATAAACTTGATTTTCCAAAATATGTAAAATATTTTTTATATACAAAAAATAGAAATTACTGACGAGTTCATAAGCAAACACCATACACATAAAATCCAAGAATTAAAAGCAGTGAGTCTGTAATGGTCCCAAGTCACTGATATAAAGTTTTATAAGCTGTATGCATGTACAATTTCTTACCCTTTCAATATCCAGCTAATAAAGCCGATATTATTTACTGGTCAAATGATTCCCTCTAATAACACCACCAAGCCCAGAAAACATGGTGGCTTTCGATATTTGATGTTAATTAAATTGTCAGAATCTTGTATCAACCACCGCATTGTCTGCTGCTTGGTTGTGTATGCAGTTAAAGATGAAACACACGTCAGCTCCAAATAACAATGACTGTATACAAAATTAATTGAAGACAACCACAAAGACGACCTAATGTTTATTTTGGCAGAACCTGGTAAAATTGTTAAATTTAAGAAGCTACGCCACGATCATATTATATTAAAATTCATACGCTTGTTCTTCCCAAAATGATAATCAACTTTTTACACACTATCTCTCGTACTTTGTTTTTAAATTCCCACTACATGTAGAAGAAAAATACATGTACATATATTTAAAATTTCAGGAATGGCAAGATCGTATTTTATTTAAATTCATATGCGATCTTTTCTCCATATGCAATCTCTTCCCCATAATGATAATAAATTCTTAATATACTATTTCACATACAGTGGAACCCCGCTATAATGCACCCCGCCATAACGCGAATTCGGATATAACGCGGTCGTAGCATGGCTCCCGAAATTTCGTATATTCATTCACACATGGAGAAAAAAAAATTTGGAGAAAAATAAAAAAAAAAAACAACAAGAAATTAACTTCATTTTGGGCATGAGATTAGTTGTGACTTTTAAAATAATATGATCGTGGCATGGTTCCTGAAATTTGAAATTCATTTACGTGTATTTTTATCGGACCGTGAAAATATTTGTTTAACGTACAAGAAATAGTGTGTAAAACGTTTATTATAATTTGGTGGAAGAATTCGCGTATGACTTTTAATAATAAATGATCGGAACTTAACAATTTATCCAGGTTCTTTAAGTGATTTTGGAGAAGTGATCGTGTATGAATTCTAAAATAATACGATATATATAACGTACGAGAAATAGTGTGTACAACGCTTGGCTTCTGAAATCTATCAATTTGAACAGGTTGTGGTGAAGCTCCTTATTCTACTCCAGAAGAGAAAACTGGTTTCATTAGGTTTTTGAATTGTTAAGCCGAAGTAAACATTATCGGAAGTGTTACTTATTACGGACCCATGAGTAAAGCCAGTAAATCGTCTTTGTGATTGTCTTCCATGAATTCTGTATACAGTCGTTGCTCAAACAATAGCCGACATGGGCTTCTTATTTAACTGCAATCACAGCCAAGCAGCAGACAAAGCTGTGGTTGATACAAGAGTCGCACAATTTAATAAACATCAAAGGACGAAAGCCGCCAACATGAATGCTGTGCTTGGCGGTGTGATCAAACAACAAACAGTTGAAAGTAAATAATATCCACTTTATTATCTGTAAATTAAAAGGGTATGAAATTTTTGTTCAGCTTAATTTTGTTTTATATAAAAAGTGATTCGTAATCATTGCAGGCCTTCATTGCTTAGTTATCGAGCTTTATCTGTGTACGTTGTTTGCTTATATAAAAAAATATTTTACTGTTATGGAAAAGCAAGTTCAAAAACGCAAGTCATTTTCTGCTAAAGAGAAACTGTATGCCCTAGAGCAAAGAAGCAAACGTCATTGGATATATTTTTCAAGAAATGATGAAATTTAAATTTGGAACCATACTGACTTTGCACTTTGCGCAACGATTAATTTAGCAGTTTTCACATGTTTCTTTTGATGTTCACAAAATCTGAAATAAAAGTTATTTGCACGCTGAAATCATGCGTTGATTGTTAATTATTCTTGCAGTTGTCGCATATGATAAAATTTTAGCGGTATGAAATTTGTACAGACACCGTATGTAGACCCGGGAATAGCTGCATGCAATGACCGTACGATATCAGACGGCAAGTAAATGGTTTCAATATTTTGTTCATCCTATATTTTACATGACGAATTCAGACTATTACAAAATTATTGAATATTTTAAATCTGTACGATTTTCAATGAAATTACATCCATTATGGTTGAACTGCATGCCACGACAGCATGGTAGCATACGATGTTGATACACTTTTCATGATATAGCGATAGTCTGGTATTATCGGTCAATCTGTATTATCGTTCAAACAAATAAAAATTAGTAAATGTTTTTAATGCACAGTAATAACCTATAAATATATTAGCCATCGACTATTTTGAATATATCTTAATTAATGCATTCCAGTTAATATTCATCTGATGATAAGTCTACTTTTGATCATTGTACATGTATACACGTATATGTTCTTGGAAAAAAAAGTTAAATATTGTAAAACCCCGCATTAACGCAACCCCGCTTTTAACGCGATCTGATTTTATGGACCCCAACCATCGCGTTATAGCGGGGTTCCACTGTACTCTGAAGAAAGAAAAAAAATCATGTGTGAATAAATATACGAAATTTCGAGACCTAAATTGTGATGGTGTTATATCCAAATTCATGTTATTGTGGGGTTCCACTGTATATTGAAATGAAACAGCTAGTGAGTACTAATTAATCCTGATTTTAGACATGAATAAAGTTAGCTGGGAATTTTCCTCATAGCAGTACGGCTTTATGAAACACAGTAGCTTAAACCGGACTTGTATTAATATTTTCCCTACACAAGTAAAAATCAGAAAAGTGATGCAAAAGTGATACTATGGACTGGAAATCTGTTGTTGTTTTCCCTGGCTTTGTGGTTACATAAACTATTATATACAATGGACTGGGAATCTAATTTTTTCCTGGCTGAGTGGTTAAGCAAACTAATATATACAATGGACTGGAAATCTGTTTTTTTTCCCCTAGCTTAGTGGTTAAATAAACTAAAATATACAATGGACTGGAAATCTGTTGTTTACCTGGCTTAGTGGTTAATAAACTAATACATATATATATATATATATATATATATATATATATATATATATATATATATATATATATATATATATATATATATATATATATATATATATATATATATATATATATACACACACATACACAATGAACTGTTTTTTTTTTCCTGGCTTAGTGGTTAAGTAAACAAATATACACAATGAACTGGAAATCTGTATTTCTGGCATAGTGGTTAAATACAAAAAAAATGCACTTGCCCTGCAAAAAGATAAACTTGCACAATTTAAAGTCTTTAATTTTTCCCTCTACATGCAAAATAAGCACAAACACCCTGTCTACTCTTAAAAAAAGTCCATTTTAAATTTGAAAGCAAATTCATTCAAATATATTATTCAACTTTTTAATCTAAACTGTTGAACGTCTCTTTGGGAGGAAAAACTAATTCTGATTATGCAATACTTACCTGTTACTACTGCCTTGCTTACCTTTCCGGGATACAAGTTCACTCATCCAAGCTCATAATTTTAACCTTCTATTAAATAAAACGTTCTAGAACTTTTGGAACAGGAAGAACACAGACCCAGTCTGACTCCCACATTAAAGGCACACGTGGATTACTCCACCATCTTCAACTGGAATCTTACAATTCTACATAATTTAATTAGTTCCCCTACCATTTTAACACACACATACACAAAACTACATTTTAAAATTAGTTCCATCTTTTAAGCACACATACAAAACTGCATTTAATTAGCAGTAATACATTATCTACCAATAGTGCTTGCAGAATTTGCTTGTCTAAAGGAAAGCTGATGGTCTCACGAAACTGGTTTAAACAGACAACTGTTATCTGGCTGAAGGTTGGGCCACTTTCTGAGCCATTACTATATAATCCAATGAAAAAATGCCTTGGCTCTGGAACAACAAAGACCAAAGGTGAAAGGAGGAGAAAGAAGCATGACTGCTAAAAAACAAGACTCTCATAACATCTTATACTAGTGAAGAATGACATGGAAAATGATCCTGACTTTACTTCTCAGCATGGTACTCATCCAACTCACTAAGTCAACAAACACAGAAACAATGACCTCATCCCGTGCTCACATCTAAGTGTATGCATTTTTTATATATAGTAATGTAGCTTCAACAATTCGTCAGACATATCGCTACGATGTCTGCAGTGTGACAGTTTATAGTGATGTCCAGCACTGGGGCATCATGCCGCAGACATGTAGAACGATATCCCATCCAATCACATTATCCTGACACTAGGAAGACCAGTCCTAACACTAACATCTTAATGCTGAGTGCCAAGCGAGGTAGCTGTTAGTACCATTTTGTAAGTCTTTGGTATGACTCGGCCAAGGATTGAGCCCACGACCTCCTGCATCTGAGACAGATGCTCTAACCACTAGGCCACCGGAGAGGTATATAGATCATTGAT
Organism: Unio pictorum; assembly: GCA_030141615.1. Lineage (NCBI taxonomy): Eukaryota > Metazoa > Mollusca > Bivalvia > Unionida > Unionidae > Unio > Unio pictorum. The sequence goes on from JARLTB010000179.1 coordinate 914,382, forward strand.
CTTGATATGTATTGTATTTGTGCTCACAATGGTGGTAGTGTTGTTGAAGTGTTGTTGGCTGAACCAGCTTCCATTAATGTTCTTCACTTGGATAAAAACAGTGCAAGTACTGAACTTTCAAGCCTACGATTTGCACATGAGGTAATATTAATTTAAGTATTCAAGGACCAACATTTGCATTTTTTCTTGTTTTTATAGAGATTGTAGTATTGTTTTAATGTTGTTGGCTCTGTTGGTTTTGCACGGACGTTATTCACTTTTAAGAAAACATGTAAGCAGTGAACTTATTAGGTCTTTGCCTTGTGCTTATACATATGGTATTACTGTTTTAAAGATTTTGATGAACACCATTTGCATTGGAATAGTTTTATTCTTCTGTATCTTTTTTTGGGGGGGGGGTATCTGTACAGATTAAACTACAAAATTAAATACCCAATATGCAAACATTGACAGGTAAAACAATGAATATCAGAACCACCCAAAATGTCTTTTTTTTTTATAAAAACACAGAACCATGAAAAGTTAGCCCAACAAAATAAATGATACTACAGTATTAAGGATACTCATACACTGTGTAACACATTGATACTGGCCAATTCCTCCAAATAACAATATTCAGTGTCATAATACATTTTTTCATCAATAACATGTCAATGACTGAGCAGAGCCCAACATCATTTGTACCAATACAACAAAAATCAAAATATGGCAATTGCTTTGTCCCAGTATACCAATTCCCCATCAACAACAAAATCAACCAACTAGAAAGAGAAAGGACAAAAACTGATGCATTTTATTCAAATCTGCAAGCTATTTTCTAGTGTGTCACTGCTTATTTTGAAGAATAATCCACTAATTTGCAAAACTTCTGGCATTGTCCTTTTGTGATGTTTTGACAAGAATTTGATGACATACAAATAGATGTTAATTTGCAGTTGGCATTTTCACATATTGTAATCAGCTGAAAGAAAATCTGTTAATTATCTCATGTCTCTGTGGTAAAGGACAAATAAGTTCTCCACAACTGTATGAATTGAATCTTATCCAACCAATGGAAAGCACTTAATTACGTTCAGTTATAAGTACATTCACACAATCAACTACCTCTTGTCATGTCTAAATAGAATAAGGCATATCACTTTTATGGTGATTATATAAAAACTGAATTAATCAATAAAATTAACATATCAATTTTACTTGAAAAGTTTTCTATAACTGGTGTTTATTTTGTAGTGCTGCCACCAGGAGGCATTTTTCAACATTTTCATTGATCGTAGAATATTATTTATTGAAAAATATGTTTGTTAAGGAAAATTAAACAACAAAGTATGTGTTATTATTAAAATCTAAGACTTTCAAGAGGCTGTTGCTGCATTTCTGCTGGTTATTAACCGCTATTCCCAATGATAAAATCAGCAATATTCTCAGCTTTATTTCATTTTATTACGATTTTAATAGATTTCCAATTCATCAGGGTGTGTTTAAAACAAAGTTGCCATGTTATGTGAATAAACTTTAATTTAATTGATTAAATATAGTTTGAGTAACACATGGTGCATTCTTCTCTGGCCCCTTGTTGGGCCCCTCTTTGTCTACTATGGATGCTCTGCCAGACATGATGCCATTGCAACCATTATACTATAGATATGTTGTCATGCTGAAACAATTAGATCACTGAGTTGGAGCATGTGATCAAACATTGTGTCAGTTGTTCGAGTCAGTCATACAGCAAATGGGATGCCTGTAGAGATGCATGCTTTTCAGTGCTGATGCTGCATTTAACTTGAAATTATCTGAAGAAAGAACCACCCTCTTTACCTCCATCCACCATGTCATTTATTTGGGGCATTTTTTTGCATAGCTTTGCTTTTAAACCCAACTTTGTCTGCACTTTAACATGCTCAACTATTAGCTTCCCATGGTCCATGTATGGAGTATCAGATGTTTGTTATCATGGCAATCCTCGGGATCAGACTCATTGTGTTTCGGTTATTGGTCATACACCTTGTATCAGCCCTTGCAGCTCCATATACCAGTGTCAAACACACTTCACAACCCTACAAACTCCCCATAGTATCTCTTCCTGAAGTATTCCTATGGAACAAAGGGCCATGCCAAATTGTTTAAGTACTTAAAGGTACTCAACTATTATGCCTATACATACTTCATACCTGCTTCCTATGGTGCATGTATGGAGTATCAGCTGAAGCTTGTTGCCATGGCATCATCAGGATCAGACTCATTGAGTTTTGGTTATCAAGGTCCCTTTATACCGTGTATCAGCCCCTTGCAACTCCACATACCAGTGTTGGACACTTCAGAACCTTACCAACTCCCATGAGTCTCTCTTCCTGAATCATTCCTTCATAACACAAAGTTTGAGAGCTGGGCTGGAGCAGTGTGCTGTGACAGGACTTGCCCCCCATTATGCCAAAGATTATTTTATATAATAATAATATTAATGAGGACTTTGTATAGCACCTAATCTTAAGAAGCTCTAAGTGCTTTACAATATATAAAATGATATGACTACAAAATAACCCACTATGAAATTAGAAAACAAAATACAAAATGCTGAAAATATTTAAGGTAGGAAACATTATAAGGTCTTTAAGTTTGTTCTTGGAGTCAAAAAAGTTGAGTTTTAAGAGCACTCTTGAAAGGGATCACTGTGTCTTTGTGTCTAATTTCAATGGGCAATTCATTCCACGATGGGCAATTCATTCCACATTGTACAATCAAGTGCCTATTGAACCTATGTATTGTGTGTTATTTAAATGTATAAATGAGTAATTCCTAATTAAGGTCCATTAGTTGCTGATGTTATTGTTTCACTTCTTCTATTATTAATATTGATATTAATACTGTAGGTGCTTTTCATTGTTCATCCCTCAATTAACTGCACATATTTAATATTATGTGTTCTGAGAATGACAGTACAGGGAATTTGGAAGAAGGCTGTCTGGATCATAAACATTGCTCTAGCATGTTAACTGATCGCTTGCAACAATACACTTTGACAGATTGCATATTAATAGTTAATCTAAATATTGCTTACTTAATGAACTAGCCCTGTGTCAGGCTGTGCAGTAATGAAAATGGCATTAATTGAAGCACTATAATATTCATATGCCAGTAGTTTGAAATTGAATGTAATGTAAAATAAATGCACGATAAGTGTGTATGTTGTGGCTTTTATAATTTTTTTTTTATTAAAGAAAAAAAAGTTCTCATTAAACTAGTTTGACTTATCTATGACCAGAATGTAATTGGAGCACTTCTGACCTCACATTGCCATTATAATTTATATGTGTGAAATGTGTTTTATTTCAATGAAATGATTCCTTTACTGAATATTCAAATCAAATTAAAATTAAAAATTAAAATGCATGATGCAATATAAAAAAGTGACCATTAATTTTTAGTATTATTATTATGATATGCAGTGAAGGCATTGGTACATGATGTTCTAAACAAAAAAAATGCCCATGTCCAAATATCAGCTTGAAATTTAAAGAATAAACAATATCTGATTGAAATTCTGAGACAAATGATACTGACATATGCTGTCAAATACTGAAGTAGGAAAAAATGAAATGCTCATGGTCAAGTGCCAGATTTTAAACTTCTAAGGGTATTCTATTACCACCCTAATTGAAGTACTGCTATGAAATGCTCATGTTCAAGTGTGCTTGCCCACCAAATTTTTAAACTTCTAAGGACATTCTATTACCAGGCTATATGGAGTACTGCTATAAAATGCTCATGGTCAAGTGTGCTTGCCCAACAGGTTTTTAAACTTCTAAGGGCATTCTATTACTAAGCTAATTGGAGTACTGCTATGACATACTCATGGTCAAGTGTGCTTGCCCACCAGGTTTTTAAACTTCTAAGGGTATTCTATTACCAGGCTAACTGGAGTACTGCTATGTATCCAGTGGACCAAGCATTTTATATTTTAAGTGTAAGTCAGAAGATGTTTGTTTCTTGATTGCACACATTCTGAGCTATGATTAACTTTTGATTTAGTTTATAATCAGAAAATGTTATATATTTTTTATTAACCTTACTGATGCTGCTTTTTTCATAATTGTTTGAATTTTAGTTTTGCCTTATTCGCCATTTATATTGTTAGATAATTTTCACTGGTACTAAAATGAAAATACTCCTCTCATAACATTTGATATTTTTTCTTCTTTTCTTTATAAGCATTCATTTAACTCCTTGATAAAGACTTGTCTATAGTATTTGTACACCCTCTTGTTTGTTTGTATTTGCATATTGATTTTAAAACAAAATGTACAAAACTTAAGTCATTCATTTATCAGTTTATAATTCCTAATCTGATTGTTGACAGGGATACCAAACAGTGTCAATTTGGTGGCCTTTCTATTCAAATGGGAGTTTCTTCAGACTAAAGTTAAGTAACATGGTTACCATATTTCCAAGGGCAGTCTGTTTTTAACCAAAGATAGTCTCAGTAATTCTGTAAATTTTATTGTTACATCAATTTGAGCAATTTACACAAGAGTTTCTCCTTTAATTTGTTTTGTAAACATTAAAATCAGATATCGTAAATATTGGACACAGATGCAACAGTTGTTCCTGAGATAGACTATTCAAGAATCTAGAAAAGGACAGTGTGCAGTCTGTCAGCTTGTTTACATCAAGAACTTCCACCTGGTTTGAAATGCCAATAAAAGCTGACAATATCTGGGACTACCTGGTGACAATTAGGTTAGAAATTATAAATTGATGAATGAAAAGACGAAGTCATGTACATGTTGTATATCCTTTCTGCTTTTTGTTTTTAAAATTGGTAGGATGACACCAACAAACTGGAGTTTGTAATAGACTAAAATATTTGGGATAAAAGTTGTACCACTGCTAAGTTTTGTTGCCATTATATTTTGTCATTCCAGGTGTTGACCATGCAGGTTATAATGAACATATATATTCCTCACAAACTTAAAATGTGGCAAAAAAAACCCTTTCTTACTATGTCTGACAGTGTCAGACAAGACAGATCAAATTATGACAGCATTATATCAAAAAGTCTATTAAAATAAGCCATATAATTGAATAAAACATAATGATTTTACAATTTATGGCAAATGGTTAATTAAAGAAAAGTTAGTTTTTCAAATTCACAAAATCGAATTTACATCCATTCCATCCATTTAATTTTACATCAGATCCATACCTTTTCCCTGTCTATTCTACTTAAGGAATCAGGCCCTAGAACATTCTCAATAGAAAATGGTTTACACAAATGCAATAATCAAATTTTCAGAGAACATAGTTGTTTACGGATTTTTTTTAATTTTTAAAAATCACTCTAAGTTTATATGGTTGAACCGGTGGTGTAAACTTTAAAATGGTCTGACTAGCAACATAAATATGACCATGACCTCTGGAAAACAAAATCATTAGGGTTTTTCATGCCCAATATGTAAGTAATGTATGAACTTTGTTAAACCATCCACAAAGTTCGATCCATGTAGAAATAATGTTTTTGTGTGGAAACAATTTTTCTTCATTTAGTGACCTTGACTTGACCTTTTGCAAGCTTCAATAGGCTTTTACCTAACCCCAAATGTATGCTATCCACACAGTTTGGTCCAAGTCTGTGAATGAGAACTAATGTTACTGTATAGAAATCATTTTTCTTCTTTTAGTCACAGTGATCTTGACCTTTTGACCCCAAAAGTGACAGGCCTTTTCTTTCACGAAGAACTGCCATGCAAAATCTGGTGCAGGCAAGTTGTTGCTGTTGTTGTTATGGGGTTTAGCGACATTTTTTTTTAAAGCACAAGATGACCCACAGGGAACTATTGGCCAGCTTTCTCACATACAAACACTGGTAGAGCCTGAGACCTCGAACCCATGCAGAGGCAAGACAGCAGTGATCTGTAATGGTAAGCACTTTAGACCATTTGGTGCCCCTGGTGCAGGCAAGTACATTAGACCTATTATTATCAAACTTGAAAGGAAATGCTTATGGACAGGTAGAATGACAGACCTGCCATAAAGTATGTTCCACTGCTTTATTTTGCTGGATTGGTAACTGTTTAAATACCATCACCTTAAGTAGCAAAATATGATCACATTTTATCAGAAATCATCATCCTACACTATGTGAATAAGAATGTGAATGATTAATCAATCGAGGTCTTAACCATTTACCTTCCTGATGGGCAAATCTTTGATGAACTGCATAACTGCATCTCTGGTATTTGGAAGTCTATACTGACCATTTGGCTTGTTCTTGTCAGAACACACCTTGGCTAGCATCATGTTAGCAGCAATCCCTGTAAATACAGTAGACTGTTCTTTTCCTTATAATTCAGAGCATGGATTCCATTCTTTGGGCTAAATTTTGCTTCAATATTGTTTCCTTTGTTTTATTTGAGTTTTGGCAAATGCAAAACAATTATAATGTTGCTTCACATTATCAGTACCATATTTTGAAGCTTTTAATTAAAACCTTGTTGGAACATATCTCAGTATAAAAACCATCATGTTTAACTGTCACAATTCTATAGTCTGAAACTAAATAACAGAAAGAAGCAAAACCAACAAGTTTAGTAAAATTAACAAAGAATGTATTTTTTTAAGTTATGGAGTGAAAATTTAAGAGGAACTTATTACAGTACTGTTAACTAAATCCTAAATAATCCATAATTTTATATCACAAGTTCAAAAGAATAGTGCTTTCCAAATTAATTACATTTACTGAATATGCTGTTGTACCAGTAATCTTGAATTGTTTATGTAACAACAGTCCTAATGCATCACATTGATATAATCCAGAATATTTTTGAATGAATTCACAATAATCTAAAAATAGTTTTATTCCAAAAGGTCAAGACTTTGTAATTCCAATTAATAATTTGAATAAATGATTCTTCTCAAATTATATCTGAAAACCACAGCAAGTGATTCCACAGAATAAACTTAAAACAGGAACCAATAATTTTAGTGACCAGGCTACCAAAACCTTATGTAAAATCCTAAGACACCAAAAAATGATCAGGATATGGGTTACACTGCTACCAGAACTATTTAAGTTTATAAAAAAAAGGCTAGACCTTAAACTCTATAATCAGTAAACAACTTACATAATTTACAAACATGACCAAATCTCTACTGACAATTACGGAAAAGGCTCAAGCACACAATACAAATTAAATATGACAAAAAAACATTGGTCACTTTTATGGGACTTGTGAATCAAGTTTTTAAAAGTTGATTTGTGCAAAGGTTCACACAAAAATGCTTAGATATTTATTATAAACGGTAATTGTTGTACTGGCAATTAGTAAATTTTAATTTTACAAGCAAAAGTCAAAGAATAAAAAGACTGCCATATTGAGTTCGAGCTCCATGGAAAAATGACCTGAAAACTTAACCACAAAAAATTTGTAAAATGAATCAGACGTGTCTCATTTGCACAGATGCTGTATTATATGAACTTAACACAATCATAGGGCAAGAAATTAGGTTATTGTGACCTACTTTAAATCTGATGATGTACTTCTCAAGAAATGCTACTAATGATTTAATCAACCATGAAAAAAAATATGAACCAACAAATGGAATTAAATGCTAAAATTTTCTGGAGATAAGTACTTATTCTTGAGTGAGAAAAATTTCCTAAAACAGCCTCATCTTTATACAGAAAATAAAAATAAAATGTGAATTTCAAGCCTGTTTGCTGCACTACGCATGACAGGCTGAAACATGAAGGTCACGACTGAAATGTGAAAATGAGTTCACTGGACTGACATTTAGAGGTATTCCTCAACAAGTAACATGAAAATAAGGTCACTATGATCAGCATTTAAAAGTATTCCTCAACATGATTGAACCTCTTAGTTTCTGAGAAATGAAGTTGAAATTCAAACATGTAACACTCACACCCAAAACCACCTCCCCAAAAGTGATACCCATGCTTCACACGAGCTTTCAAAAGATGTTGTTGCTGTGTCCAAAAAAGGTATCCTATCTCCTGTTTTTCCACTATCATGGGCTTGGTAAAAATTATCAGTCTAAATTAGGATGAACTGGAATGAATTACTCATCTTTTCTTTTCCTTCTACAAAACTAAAACGAGTCTAAAATTTTGTACAAAAGGATACCGTATTTAATAATAGTAGCTTCATTTCAATGTAATCCCTACAACAAAGGACCAATGCATAAATTGGAATATGTACGGAAAGAAAGCAAGAAAAAAAGCTAGCTTGTTATATTATAAAGACCTGCACTTGCAGTCAGTCTGGTTCTCTGTTCTATTCGAAACCTCATTTCTCTGACCGATTCATCTGCCCCAAATCCAAATGTGACCAGTCTGAATTCAGGACAAACCTTCCCAGATTCTTGACAGGAAAAGCATTCAGCTTCATGGAGACTCTGCTCCTCAACCTTCTGGCCAGATGGTCTGCCTTCTGCTGTTTTACTACTTATTTCTCTCCCTGCTGAGTTATTGCTTGACATGCTTGAGTAAGTGAAAACACACTCAGAACAAGACCCATTCTCAAAATGACTACACTTATTGGACAGGTGAGAAAGAACTGAATTACCATCACCAACACTAGCAGTCTGTGCAAAAAGTTTCTCTCTCAATGTTCTATTCAAGTCACACTGGCATAATGTCAAAGGAACATTCTGAGAATCTCTGCAAATATATGACCTCTCAAAGTCAGACATCTTTTCCCTTTTTTTGATATACTCTGTAATGTCAAGATATGCTTCATCGAGACTCATTGGGCAAAAGTTGGGATCATATTCAGCCATTATTTCTCTAATCTGCCGGCTTACAGATGTATATTTTTCAAAATTAGGTGGAACTATCACAAGATCTGGGCAGAGTTTCTTTCCAATGAAACCTGGCATAGCTGCTCTAACACCAAACTTCCTGGCATGGTAGTTAGATGTGGACTGAAACATAAATACACAAAACTCTGCACTCAGAGAGAACAGCGATGTATTGCATTAATTGGCATGACCTTAGCATTTTGTGTCAAGGCAGAAAAAACATCAGATGTATATTTCTCTCCATTTTAAACAGAAAAACCATCAACAAGAAAAAAAAATAGCAAAAACTTCCTTGTGCAAGAGTAATATGCAGCCTACTCTATTGCCTGAACATATCTTAAGTACCAGGTCTGTTAGACATTGAAGCTAAAATATACAGATTAAGTACCAGGTTTGTTAGACATTGAAGCTAAAATATACAGATTAAGTACCAGGTCTGTTAGACATTGAAGCTAAAATATACAGATTAAGTACCAGGTCTGTTAGACATTGAAGCTAAAATATACAGATTAAGTACCAGGTCTGTTAGACATTGAAGCTAAAAAATACAGATTAAGTACCAGGTCTGTTAGACATATTGAAGCTAAAATATACAGATTAAGTATCAGGTCTGTTAGACATTGAAGCTAAAATATACAGATTAAGTACCAGGTCTGTTAGACATATTGAAGCTAAAATATACAGATTAAGTATCAGGTCTGTTAGACATTGAAGCTAAAATATACAGATTAAGTACCAGGTCTGTTAGACATATTGAAGCTAAAATATATGGATTAAATATCAGGTCTGCTAGACATATTGAAGTTAAAATATACGGATTAAGTATCAGGTCTGTTAGACATATTGAAGTTAAAATATAAAGCTAAAATATACGGATTAAGTACCAGGTTTGCTAGACATATTGAAGCAAAAATATACGGATTAAGTACTTGGTGTATTAGACATATTCAAGCTAAAATATACGGACTAAGTACCAGGTCTGTTAGACATTCAAGCTAAATTATATGGACTAAGTACCAGGTCTGTTAGACATACTGAAGCTAAAATATATGGATTAAGTACCAGGTCTGTTAGACATATTCAAGCTAATACTTTGTGTATTAGACATTCAAGCTAAATTATATGACTAACTACCAGGTCTGTTAGACATATTCAAGCTAAATTATATGGACTAAGTACCAGGTCTGTTAGACATATTTAAGCTAAATTATATGGACTAAGTACCAGGTCTGTTAGACATACTGAAGCTAAAATATATGGACTAAGTACCAGGTCTGTTAGACATATTTAAGCTAATACTTGGTGTATTAGACATATTCAAGCTAAATTATATGGACTAAGTACTAGGTCTGTTAGACATATTTCAGCTATGTTCAAGCTGTGATAAATGCTTTTTACCTAAAGTAGCTATGAAACTATTTTTTAGAGTGAACTGCTTCTTTAGTTGTGATATACAGTGACATAGTATTTCATTACATGATGGGTTTGCTGCCATGTAATTAAAAATGGCTGCCTCTGAAAATGCATCCAAGGTTTCATTCATGAAAAGTCAGACAATTTGGTAATAACCTTGTTTTAAAAAAAAAATTGAGAGTTATTTCCCTCAGCAATGAAAGTTTGAGGGCTTAAATGTTTTTCTCTTTTTGATTTTCTGCTTAATTTCATGATTAAATGCACCTTTTAACAAATATTTATTGACAGAGAATGCCATCATGCATTTTGACCAAGGGATCTTTGGAGTTAACTTGAAAACTTGAAAAGTGTAGAAAGACCAAGTAAACCGCTCTGGTAGATTTTATGTTAAACATTATTACATTGACTCTGTACACTTTTGTGAATGCCTCCAGATTATTTTTGTTTATAGAAAGGGAAGAGAAAGGGTGGAGCAAGAATTATCTGAAAGAAATAATTTATATTTGTTTCTACTGTATCAGGGCTTGAAATTTGTGGTAGTCCGCTAGCCCGAGGCTAGTAGATTTCCTGTCGGACTAGTAACTATCATAATGTTATTAGTCCGATGGGCTAGTAAGTTTTGTTTATCAACAGTTAGCGTTGTTTATTCAATACCCTAATATAGATGTGACTTCAAGATATATTCTGTAGAATCAACGCAGTGACCGTTGTAAACACAGTCATAAAATAGTAGCATGAGAAGATGAATAGGATAGGGAAAAGCGTAATCGGATGTTTCAAAAGACAGGGAATGGCTGAATTATGATGAGGACAAGAATGTTATGCGGTGTAACTGGTTTATGGAATTCGCAGTTTTGTTGCAGGTTGTTTGAACTTTAAAATTGAATCAGTAAACACACATGAAAGCTTGAGAAACAAGAAATGTCAATTGACTGATTGATGATTTGAAGCAGGATTTATACTTCTGTACCTCTGCATTTCATATAATAATACTATTTATGAAATAAAATTGTTTTTAATCTCAATACAAGTGTGTGACATTCTTTTGTGGACAGGACTAATAAATGTAAAATTTCTATGTATACTAGTCCTTCTGGCTACAAAGAAATTTCTGTTAAATTCAAGCCCTGTGTATGATAATGAATATGATGGGATCTGAAATTCAATGACATGGATCAAAGTGTAATGATATCTTCACAAGGGTTTTTGAAGACTTCTTGTTATTGGGAAACAGGAACAAATATTTTTGTCTTAATACATAAAGGGTACAAGGGATAATTTCATCCATATAATGTGTTGATTAAAATAAAACATTAGAGGGGGTAACTTATAAAGTCTCCAACATTATGCATTTTTGGTCTAGGTCACTGACATGAAAAACAAAAACAAAAATAAACTGTCAATATGTGGATTCAATGCTGTGGGTTAAAGGCATCATATCATTCTAATACTCACAACAACAGTGGTATGAAATAGAATTATGAAGTCAATGAAACGTTGTGTGACACCTTTAAAAATCACCAGCAATTAACAACATGGTGTAAGCAGATCTTGCAGGCTTTCTGAGTTGTAATTCAATGTTAGGTCCATATCTGTGTCATAATGAAAATAAATTTCTCACCAAGATATCTTCTATGTATCCAGCAAGATGTTATCTTAATCTTTTGCAAATTTAATGAATTTGTAAATACCCATTCAGCTATTATTTTATGGATATAGATGTTTAACTAAGTCTACCACTAGGAAAATGTACATCAACTTATACATTTTATTGTAGTTTTTGATTACTTTGATGCCTTGCTATGTAAATAAAAGATAAAATATTCCAGCATTTCACCAGTGATCATTCTTAAACAAGGTGTAATGTTTGTTACGTATATTTGATTTAAGTCATTTATTTTTATTTTAATTGTTTGTTTGTCAGATTCAAATTTGACATTTTAAGTTCAAGATTCATTCATTGGGAGATGACCTGTACTTTACAAATAAACACTAGATGTTGACCTCATTTCTGACCTGGCTTCAGAGTTGTAAACAAGCTTTTAAAATGATTGGTTGATTCCAAGGACATTATGGAGCTTTGTTATAAACATCTTTCTATTTTTAGTTCTTGAAAGTAAAAATAACTGAACGTAAATTTGTTCTAAAGATTCTAGAAGATCATGTGACCCCATCCTTGTTTACGTAAAAACAGGTATATAAATTACGTTTTGGAGCGAACTATTTAGTAGAAGTTGGGCTGTTAGAATACTAAGTTGTGTGTCATTTTGAGTTATTTTAAATTAACTTGTACTGGAAATTATTTCAATTCGTTTGGATCAAGCGGATTTATTTTGTTATTTATCTGGAAAATAATTGTGCTCATTCAATTTCATAAGACCAGAACTGACTTCATCACGTGACACCGTCTTCAATCTTGGATGCTTCACTAAGATTCGAACTGGGAATTATTAGGACATTTTATTACCAGGACTTTTGCAATTACACTAGTGGATTATATTTTGAATTATTTTTGGATTAATTTTGGAATTGATTCTTAAAACCGTAAGTTTATTTTTCTTTTCTGGAAAATATTTGTGCTCAATAAAGTTTTTACAAGTTTGTTATTTTCACTCTTTCTATGTTACTGTTTATTCGAGCCTAAGTATGTAACATGTTAAATACTCCAACATTTCACCAGTGATCATTCTTAAACAAGGTGTTATGTTAAATACTCCAACATTTCACCAGTGATCATTCTTAAACAAGGTGTTATGTTAAATACTCCAACATTTCACCAGTGATCATTCTTAAACAAGGTGTTATGTTAAATACTCCAACATTTCACCAGTGATCATTCTTAAACAAGGTGTAACGAAAGGGTAACAATATATACCATGTCAACTCACTTTTAAGTCCAACTGCAAACAACACAGATCCTGATCTGTCATCCCAAAAGGCACAAGCATATCAAGGTCTATGCTGTTTGCTTTAATGGTTACTCCTAACAAACCACACAGGCCCAGATCTGCAAGTGCATTATGCAATGAAAAATCTGGGTCTACAGTTGGACTTTACTTATATGTGAGTATACCTTAAGCGCCTTCACTGGTGGTACAAAAAAGAAAATTGTGTTTGGAAAATCATCCAGTATTTTATTTTCCTGTGTCTTTTGCAATGCAATTTATGCAAAACTTCAATTAAAAATAGCATAAATAATACATGAAAACTTGCTAAAACTAAGGAAATGATATTTTCACCCTCTGTAAATTCCAAAACCATCAATGGATGTCAAAATTCTCTTATATAAGTGTTTTATGAGATAAATGATAATTATTTCATTAACAAACCAGCATGGAATTTCCTCCCACAGCCATGGGCTTGTCTTTAAGACTGGGGTTGTCTCTCATTTCCACAGCTGCATAGAAGGCATCCATGTCGATATGGACAATAGTGTAGCTTAAATCTCGTGCTCTCTCCAGTTCTTCTAAAAGTATATCAGCCTGTAAAATATTGCCATAAAACAATAAGATGACAAGTGAACCTGGTTTTTATCTACAACCAAAGTGGTCTTTATTCTTGTTGTAGAGTTTAATGCCATTTTTCAGCACATGATAGGCTATACATGGTGGCCAGTATTATTGGTGGATGAAGAACACGGGAAAACCTTCAGAAAAAACCAATGACTTACGAGAAGCTACTGGCAAGCTTTCTCACATAACTACCGTATTTTCGTGCATTTAAGACACACCTAATTATACGATGCACCCATACATAAGTTGCAGGTTTTGACGATTTGTGTAAAAAATATTTTAAATAAGACGCCTACAAATATAAGATGCATGCGGCCTAGCCATCTGCTGAACTAAGCAATTTATCTCCAGTGGTTACCTTTCCTTTATCATAAATGAAAATTTGTCTAATGTTCCATCACCTGTCAGATGTAAACAAGGCTTCATTACCATTTTTAGTTGAGATCAAAGAATTGTCTGAGGCAGGACCGCAACGGTTATCGTTTATTCTTATCTCCCGCTGGGCCAATAGTGGATGGGTTTAGTATCTGGTATCTAGATTCTAGAACAATAAACGCCGGATGTAAAAGCAGCTTCATTGATCTGCTAGGAGGCCAAGTCTTCAGCGAGTGGGATTAGTACCATACATAGACCAATAAACGCCCGATGTATGCGGTTAGCATATATAAACATGGGATATATAAATGAGTGATCAATTTGCTTAGCATTTTTAAAATTTATAAAATTGTCACAATGTCGAAGCGAAAATCATATACGGCCGACTTTAAATTAGACGTCTTCAAGTTTGCCTTGAAGTATGGCAACAGAGCTGCTGGAAGAGAATTTAGCTGCAGTAAGAAGAATGTACGTGATTGGAGGTTGGAGGAAGAGGAGATTAAGAAGATGAATCAAAGGAAATGTGGTAATTACTGAACACTTATCCTATTGTTTTTACAACTAGGAATGAAAATTGTGAAACGTGAATATCGACCGCAATAATCGTCTTTCAATATCACGCACTGTACCGTTCGTTCGTGTTAAAATATACTTAGATAAGACGCCCATTAATATAAGATGCACCCTGGGTGCGGGGTATGTAAAATTTTGTATAAGACACGTCTTATATACGCGAAAATATGGTACATTAGCCGAATCTTAGACTCCAACCCACGCAGACAGAGGTGAGATGGCAGTGATCCGTAATGGAAAGCGCTAAGCCTTTAGACCACTCAGGGCCCCTAAAGTGGTCTTTAATGCAAAAAAAAATGCAAGAATCTGGGCAAAGTACATCTTTCATGAACACATCATACTGAGATAATTTTTATTTTGTAGAATATCAGAACATTAAAGGCAATCAATTGGGATCTATTTTATAGCACATAAGAACATTCAATACAATGATATGGCATCTATTTCATATCAGAACATTCAAGGTGATCAATTGGTCTCTACTTTATTTTTTTTTTTTTATTAATGGTTTAACGCCATTTTTCAGCACAATATAGGCTATACATGGCGGCCAGTATTAATGGTGGAGGAAGAAACCGGACAAAGCCCGGAAAGAACCACCGACCCACGAGAAGCTACTGGCAAGCTTTCTCACATAACTACATTTGCCGAATCTTAGACTCGAACACATGCAGACAGAGGTAAGATGGCAGTGGTCCGTAACGGACAGCGCTTTAGACCACTCGGCCACTCGGGGCCCCTCTCTACTTTATAGCACATAAGATCATTCAATACAATGATATGGCATCTATTTTATACTTCAGGACATTCAAGGCACTCAAGCAGCATCTATTTTATAATACATAACAATTGTCAAGGCAATTAATGGCATCATTTTTAGGCATATTAGACCATTCAAGGCAATCAAATGGCATCTATTGGACAGTACATTTGAACATTTAAGGCAATCAACTGGGATTTCATGTCTTGATACAGAATGAAAATCTGGTGCTTTTGCATAATGTTGTCCACTGGTGCTTTTGCATAATGTTGTCCACTGGTGCTTTTGCATAATGTTGTCCTGGAAGTTGGACATTACAGACATGTAAGTTGTTCAGAAATTTTATATTACTGTTCATAGCTCTAATGAAACCTAAGGGATTAACTGATTTAACCAAACAGGAAATCTAGTTTTGCCATATACCTGAATGAGAACCTCACATATTTCCTGGAAGACTTGTGGATCAAAATGTGGAGATTATACATCTTGCAGATCAAAACTGATGATAAAATCTCCCACCAGTACAGCACTGAGAACCATGCATGGTTGTCTCCGTTTTAAACTATAATGCCTGAATGACAAGGTTACAAGAGTTCAGATTTCGAATTGGTTAAAGTATCTTGCTGCATCATGTCACCTACAGCTGTCAGGAAATGTATTTATGTCTAGAAAATGGGTTTGGTGGATGGTTGCTGCAGTTGGTTTGTACTCATGGTATTCTAACTGTTTTTCTAATCTCCCCTCTGAAAAGTGGACTGGGCTCTAGGTTATTGGGCCTTTGTGAGGTTTGACATTTTGGCAGTATTTTTATGGAAATACTCAATTTGACCATTACTGAGAAAGCTGGAAGTGGTTATGATCTGAGAGAGCATTTATAATGGTTCTAAAGGAAGGCTGACATTGAGAGAAAAAAAACATCTCTTTCTGAGAGGTTTAGATTCACTGCTGCTGCTGAACTGTTAAGTGTGTTGCATTGCTCTATTCAGCATCTGCAAGACTGACTTCAAAGCTTGAGCGCAGTATGGTTCTCAACAGATGAGCTTAGGCTGTGCTTTGAATGCTGAAAGGAAGCCATGGCTACTAAGTCATGCATGGGTAATACTGCAGTGATACTTTCAACCAGTTGTTGACTGTTGAGAGAAAAGACTTCAAGTATATATGAAAAGAGAAAGGTTTTAACATTCCACAATGCCTCTGTTAATGCCTGGGTTCTCATGATGAAAAACAGGTATCAAGTAGAAGCTCTGTTAAGATGTGATTGTAGTCACTCTTGTTAAATGTCTCTTGCAGCTTGGGTTTTGAACCTGCCTCTTGCAATAATGTAAAGAATCAGTGACTTTACCAGACTGGGGTAGTTGTTTGAATGGTCTTTCTTGAATAATAGATCAACAAATATAGGCCAGTGATGGAATCAGTGGAGGTGAGCAAAATCAGATGGCAGAAGCCAGAAAACAGCTTCAACTGATGAGCAGAAGGCATAGTCCTCATCGTACATTGTTGGGTTGAGCATGGAAGATGCTGCTTGTGGCCATGAATCCTCAAACATGGAAAAACAGGATGGCTACAGAAGCTTCCTATGATGAATGTGGCAAAACTGGTAAATTAGGCCAAGATGGGTAATGAATGAGGCTGAGGATCCATTCATGTTGTGATATGGTGATGTCTAAATCCTCTGGAATGAAAGACCATCTGTAACAGTGATTGTAATCAATTGTTCCTGGCTTAAAAAAGAAGTCAGTGTCAGTGCTATGGTAAGTAGGCAGCACTTCCACAAGTCTGATACTGGGTGAAGAGTGGCAATTCTCTCTGTCTGGTGCCACATACACCAGCAAATAAGACAGAGCTGGGGCCAAGGCTAGCAATTCCATATTTTGGGTGTTACTTGTGCCATGAATTTTTGACTGGGTATACCAGGAAAACATATCAATGTACCTAGCCTTAGAAGTTAAAGGCAGAGGTCAAAGGTGTTTTAGAGCTTGTGAATAGTTGATATCTGATGCCAAAGCCTGGTACTGATAGTCCTAAGAAAGTCCGATGTAGTTAGTACTGGGATGTGCTGGTATAGCCAATACTGGTCCAAATAGTCCACTGTGCCAAGTTTTTCTCAAACCAACGATAATCAGGTCGTCTTTAATCGTTGTTACATGACCTGCAATTATACATTGTGTGAATTGTCTTGATCAATGATGTTGCAATGTCACCCCTGATTGTCACCCGCAACATGACCTGTTTACCATACAGTCCTGAAATATTGTCGAGATAAGCGGATGTTGAGATAAGTGTTGGGGGGGGGTGTCTGCAAAATAAAAATGCAAGTTAAATTATTCAGTAAGGGGTAACCGGTCCTCAGTGAGTAGTATTTACACTTTGAAAAAAACAATGTAAATTTTTTAGTATGTGAGGACAAAACTAGAGTGAAATACACTTGTATATTGACAAATAACATTTTGGTTACCTTTGTGTAATAAAGTCCACAATAAAATATTGCATCGGTCAAATCCTGATATGAAAAACGTGAGAGATTCAATGTCAGCATTAGCACATGTGTGTCTAGTTGTTAGTTGCATGCTTCAAGTACATGTACTTAAATCAGCCTTGATTTCGGTCAGTCTGTTCCCATGTTATTGAGGCTACCAAGGGGATGGGGCTTTTCACAGGGAAATGAAAACCTGTCAACACGTTTGTTTAAACAGTACATGTATTTATACATAAGTCATCGTGAAAAGTACATCAAAGAAAACAAGAGATACGTGGCTGATATGATTAATGAAGGTATAATATTGTATTAATTGACCAAAAAAAAGTATTAAAAAAAAATTATTCTTACAATACAATATTATAAAAAGTGGTATACATTTAAAATACGTCTCAGAGATAGCAGTTCAAGCTGTGATGTGTCTGCTGAGTTTGCTTCTCCACAAATCCTTTTGTATCCAATATTATGACGATCTTTAAAGCGACTGAACCAACCACTTGTTGAAACGAAGTTCTCCACAAAGTTTTTTTGCAAATTCTTTCGCTTTTTCGATGATCATATCACGATCTATGGATAAAGTGGAATGTGCAATGCGGGTTTCATTGAACCATTTTGCTGTGGCTTCCTCCACCTCTACAAATTTAGCAGTCTTCTGCTTCTTCCTTTGGTGAGTGCAGTTACCTTCAACATAGTCTTTCTTTACAGACTCAGCAGCTTTCATCCATCCTGACAGGGTGTTATGTTTAATTGAAAATTTTTCGCAGACGTCTTTGCGAGATGCTCCACCCTCAACTTCAATAACAGCCAGATATTTAGTTTCCAGAGAATGTAAATTTAATTTGCGTTTTACACTGGTGTTGGTAGCCATCATAAATATAAACTTAAAAAGAAGACTTTCACAGCACAATACTCTTGTTTTAATCACTGATCACTTTGGAAAATGCAATAATCTATCAGAGATCATTACTTTTATGTTAGTTGCCGTGAGAGGCCAACTTAATAACTTCTAACCCACCACGACATTAAAGCCTGGCGGCAAGATCAACTAATTGTTGAATAAGTACATATTGTAACTGGCCTCTTGCAAATATAAATGGTTAGGCTGGAAAATTAAAATTGGTGGCAAGATCAACTAATTGTTAAACAAAGTATGGGCCGGAACTCGCAGCTGGTCGACATGAACCATTAGGCAGTGAAATTTAAACCTGGCGGCAAGATAAAACTGTTGTTGAAACAAAGTATTGGTCGGAACTCGCAGCTGGTCGACATGAATGATTAGGCGGCAAAATTGTAGTCTGGCGGCAAGATCAACTAATTGTTAAACAAAGTATTGGTCTTAACTGGCAGCTTGTCGACATAAACGTTTTGAAAACAAAGGATTTGTTCAAGCTGGGACCAAGGGCTTCTGTCAACATAAACGTTTTTCTTTTTATCTCGACGTCGACATAGGCATGACAATTTGATAGTAATAGTAGACCACGGGACCGGGACTTTGCCTTTTTGTCGACATAGGCAGCTTGTCGAGATAAGCGATGTCGATATAAACGGGTAGGACTGTACCAGTTTTATAAGTGATTTTAATTATTTTTGTACTCTTTATTTGTTGCTAAATATAGTGGTTGAATCATTTTTGTACAGAGGCAAGGTTAAACATGCGATTCCATTGTCTTCCAATATAGTTAGCATCTGTGCACTTTGGAGGTAAACTTTAACCTTTTTGGAAGATCAACCTGTGGGGACATTTTTAAAAATAAATATTCAAAAGTGCATACAAAGTTCTTATAAATTACCAAATAAACTACACATTTTCCGAATGCCTGAAAAGGTCAACCAACATGCACTTTTAAATAACTACAGCTTACTAAATGAAAACATATGTACCGCTTCAAGTCCTTGTTTTAGCTGACTTTCATTAATTTTCTGTATCTTTTCATACTGTTCTTCAATCCTCCTGTTGACTTGCTCATCCTTTTTCTTCTCATTCTCGAAGAAACGTGAACCTAGGACAAAAAAAGTAAAATAATTGTTTTGTCTGCTAACATTGTCGCTGAAACCTTAGTAACAAAGTCATGAACCAAATAAATTGACAATTAGCCTGGCACATACTAGCAACTTCTACACTCATATTCATCAGAAGCTAGTGCAGGCAGGGCAAAAATACAATATAAATTGTAGTACCGTATTTTCGCGCATATATGATGCACCATATATAAGACGCAGGTTTTGATGATTTGTGTTAAAAAAAAATTTCATAAGATGCATGCGGCCTAGCCATCTGCCGCACTGTGCAATTTATATCCAGTGGTTTTTTTTTTCCTTTATCATAAATGAAAATTTGTCCAATGTTTCATCACCCGTCGGATGTAAACAAGGCTTCAATACCATTTTTAGTTGAGATCAAAGGCCAATAGTGGATGGGTTTAGTACCTGGTATCTAGATTCTAGAACAATAAACGCCGGATGTAAAGGCAGCTTCTTTGATCCGCTAGGCCATGTCTTCAGCGGGTGGGGTTAGTACATAGACCAATAAACGCCCGATGTATGCGGTTAGCATATATAAACATGGGAATAGTATCTTGTTATTTATAAATGTGCGATCAATTTGCTTAGCATTTTTAAAATTTATAAAATTGTCACGATGCCGAAGCGAAAATCATATACGGCATGGGAGAAAGTGAAAATTACGACAATCATCAATGGCTTCAGAAAGTGTGGGATAATTCCCAAATCGGCTAGCTATATCAGTTCTTCGGACGACAACGCAGCTGCATCCAATACCACTGACGCCAATGAGGATCGATTAGCATCAGTTATGGAGTTATTCCGCAATGACAGTGAATTTGATTCAAGTTTCAGTGGATTTGAAGCCGAAATTGATGATGATGAAAATGAAGATGAATAGAACAATACGGTACATTGATTTTGATCAAGTCAAACACTATTTAGTAACAGTTTAATATATTGTGTTTAATAAAAAATTTAAGTATATGGTATAACTGATTTTCATATTTAAGTCCAATATTGAACAAATTCTTGTCTTGTTTTCGAACTATTTAGTCTTGTCTTGTTTTCGAACGCACCCACCAAAGATACTAAAAATTTAAGTATCTTTGAACCCAACCGGATGTATAGGTAATACAGCCGACGTAATTTTTGCTGTGATAATTAATAACAATAAACAAAACTATTTAAACATACTATATTATATAAATTTAAAACATTTACTCGGACTAAACTTTAAAAAATGGATTTTAAATTTGAAGTGGCCTGCATTAGATTGGTACACATGGTAATTACTGAACACTTACCCAATTGTTTTTACAACTAGGAATGAAAATCGTGAAATGTGAATATCGACCGCAATAATCGTCCTTCAATATCACACACTGTACCATTCGTTCGTGTTAAAAAATACTTAGATAAGACGCCCATTAATATAAGATGCACCCTGGGTGCGGGATACGTAAAACTTTGTATAAGACGCATCTTATATACGCGAAAATATGATAATTAATTATTACAGGACTCACTGCTTATAATGCTGTTCATGGAAGCCATAGTGTATACCACCTTATATTGACACTACTATCTAATGATGAAGCTGTTATGGGCTCTTCTAGTAAAACAGGTTCATGATCCAGGAAAGGCACTTTCATGGTGGAGCAGTCATCCCCATAGATACAATTTAGAATTATGTATTATTTTTATATGAACTCTTTGAATAAGTAGAGTACCCTTGTCATATATAAAATAACTGATTTGCTTGGGTACCATGCTTGTAACAGCCCATACAGAAACTGTGTTACAATGAGGGGATTTATAATGAAGGAATGTTATAATAATGCTAGATGTTGGATAAAATTATACAAGTCATCAGTCTATGCTAACCAGTCTATTAAATTACTGTCAATTTTTCCACAAAGATCTGATCTGTTCACCCAGTACTTTTCCAACATGAATGGATCATCAGAAAAATATTTAATTTTTGACCCTTCAATTCTGAAATGTCTTCTATACCAGAACTGTCCAGGGTTGGTGTAGCTGGGTGGGAGAGAGAGAAACTCACCAAAACATCCTGCAAACCCACATGACCAGCAACCCCAAAATACTACCAGTCCTGTCCATAACTAAGTGACCCTACATTTCACCACACAAGACAAACATAGTCAATGATGCAATGGTAAATTCAGGTAGAATGGTTAGCAAGATTATCTGTATAACAAAAAATAAAACATAAATTATTTTTTTAAATTATTAAATTCTTCTACATTCAGCATAGCATGGCCACTACTTAAAATATGACATTTACTATCCAGATCATCCACAACCCATCGAGAGGCTGTTTTCTGATGACCAGTCTGAAATAGAGTCTGAATAAGCATCAGGGATCCTCATCCACTAATTTATCATCAATGAATAAGCATCAGGATCCTCATCCACTAATTTGTCATCATTGAATAAGCATCAGGGATCCACTAATTTGTCATCAATGAATAAGCATCATGGATCCACTAATTTATCATCAATGAATAAGCATCATGGATCCACTAATTTGTCATCAATGAATAAGCATCATGGATCCACTAATTTGTCATCAATGAATAAGCATCATGGATCCACTAATTTATCATCAATGAATAAGCATCATGGATCCACTAATTTGTCATCAATGAATAAGCATCATGGATCCACTAATTTGTCATCAATGAATAAGCATCAGGGATTTTCATCCACTAATTTGTCATCAATGAATAAGCATTAGGGATCTTCATCCACTAATTTGTCATCAATGAATAAGCATCAGGGATCCACTAATTTGTCATCAATAACAAATACCAGACCCAGCCTCCAAAGCTTAGGCTGTTGTATCCAACATACAGCAGCTTATGAAATCAGGTTTGCAGAAAGATGAGCTCCTGCAATGGATTGCTGGAACTGAAACTGGATCACATGCATCAACATCAACAAATGCAGCTGCACAGTTAGTTCAGCTCAGCACCATGATTTATATCCATGTTGGTAGTTCAGTAAATGTTTTCAACAGCATCTTGAAATGTGGATAAATGTACCCAATGTAAACATACAGTTTTCTTTAAGTTAATTTTAAAAAATTCTTAATGTATGTACCTGCAGCATAATTTGTCTAATGAGCATACCATGTTTGTTTACATGTGGAGATGTTGCATGCAATGGATTCCACAAATGCTTAAGCAAGTATCATAACTTACACAGACCACTCTTTTTCAGGATAGATCAAAAGAGAATTAATTCTCCATATGTTGATAGAAATGGTGTTAAAATCGTTTGTGTGCAAAATACATTTGGTAACTTTACTTTCATTTCTGAGAGCCTTGTATATAAATGACCTGATTCACGATGCCGAGCTGAATGAGCTTTAAGATGACTGCCATGGTCTTAGCATGTGCCCTGGCTTTATATTCCAAATGAATTCTGTAAGCCAACTTACACTTTCGCTTGATAGTGTAATTATTTTTTAATAGTTCTTCTTTCCTTGGCTGCGTTTGGCTGCATTTGTTTTTTTTAGCCTCTAGTGGCTAACAGACAACCAAATACCTCCACGTGCAGACTCTGGGAATCAGAAGTAGAATGTGTCATAAGACAGCCCATAGATGAAAATGAGTAATTATTTGAAGTTAAAACATCTAGTGCATCAAGATGCAAGTTATTTATCTTTTATCTAACCCAGACTCATGACAGGCCATCAGAAACAATTTGCCATTATTAATTTTCCACTTGATTTCTAACATTTCTTTTGATATCATAAAAATATAAAATTTGCAGATTAATGTACTAGATATACCTACAAATCCAGCTGGCTAGATGGACTGGTTTCAAATTACTTTGTCCTAGTTTACCATGAAATTAGCTGGCATTGGACTGGAGGACCAGTGGAAATTTGGCACAGTGTGTGAGGTGGAAGGAAGGGAGTGTGAGTGAATTGGTTACTAACCCATCCTAACTTAGTGAAAGTATGTACTTGGCCCAGACTTCTGGGTCCAGGACTGGGATGACAAACATTACTCTTTGTTTTTCTATCTGGTTGAAAAAAAGGCCAATCAATGGATGCTCCCAAAGTGCATGGATCTAGTGAAAGACTGACAGATAGACCACTCAGTGTGAAATATCTGGCCCATTTTTGAAATTGAGTCAAAAGGACTATAAGCATGCTGAGAAGGTGCCTAAAATAAATGGTTATCTTCAGATGGAAGCACCAGCAGTGCAAAGAGTCCCAAATGAAATCAATCAAAATCAAAATGTCAAGTGATTTAATATCACCCCTCCCATTTGTGGTGGCATTAAAGCATGACCATGGTGTCCAACATGATGAGAAATATCATCCTATAACGCTGACACTACCAAAACATGACATGAATTTACAATGGCCATCATTTCTGGATAGTTTATGACTGTGGTAACGATGGGTAACACATGTATGAAATGGCATCTTTTCAGATCATAACTTCTGGTCACCATATTTTCACAGCAAGTACCTGCTATAAGCATCTGTATATTATGGGCCAGCAAAGCCATCTGCAATGGTTGCAGGAAAAGGTGGCCATGTAGTATAAAAGCCACTGCCACAATTAGCAGACTAAGGAATACAAGAATCTCACTGAAATCATTGAAAATAGACTGTGATCTTGATCATTCAGACAATGTGCATATGAGGGAGGTAAACAATGGTTGGTAACAAATTTCAAGCCCAGAAAGAAAAATGAGGATCAACTGATTACAATTTCATTCAAATGCAGAATTTCATTTGAGTAAGAAAACTCTACCTGCTGTATTATAATAAATGCGGATCTATGCATTCTCCATATCCTTCTTTATTTCTCAAATCACAAGCAATTCCCATTATGTATACATTTTTGCACATATCATCTGTTAAATATATAATCAGTATATTAGTCCCACTTTCAATTAAACCAATTTCAATCAGGTCTCTCCAATGTGCTACTTTGTCATGTGTGCTGATAAGCCACTAATCGTGAATTGGCTTAGGGGCAGATATTTTCAGGTCAACCGATCTCGATATAAATTTCCACTGTATCTTTGCAGATTATTTTTTGAATACTTAGTAACACATCCTTCAGCACCAGCCATCACAATATGTACATTAGTAACACAGTTATTCATCAGAATTTTGGACTACATGGATAATGTCACCCAGGAACAAGGTATTCCCATTGGGTATTTTTTTTTTTTTAGATTGTTTCAACAAGAGTTTACAAACACTGGCATTGTTCAGGAAATTAATGCAGCAAACCTTTAGCTTGATAGTCATCTTTTTAAAAAATGCAAGATTGCTTAAGATTACAAAACACTGATTCAATGAGCCTAATGACATCTTAAGTTTGAAACTGTTGCTGTTCTGTAGTGCCTGGCATCTTATCCTTTTCCTGCAGATTGTTCCTCTAATGCAACTGAGACTGATTGTACTACCTGCTTCTGAAGATCCTTTATTCAGCTATCATTAACAGCATGCTGAAAGGCATTGCATGTTAAGGAATGATGAAGCTTCAAAGCTGAGAAATAGAGACAGGCATCTCATTACACTAGATCTACACTGGCTGAAAGCATCAGGACATCACTGTATGATGTATAGCACTGTTGATAACTTTGACGAATCAGTTCCAGATAATTTGCAAGGTCTGGAAGAAATTTCACCATTTACTGCACCATGCCACATAGCCTCTTCATGTCAGAAATATCCATTGGTGTGGGCATATCGTGTATTGCCTTGACCTGTATATTGTCTGCTTTGACTCCTTCACTAGTTATTTAATGACCATGAAAAATAAATTCAGTCAATCCCACTTCTTTCTTGTCATCATTTGACATGTTTGAAACATTGTTTGTACAAGTTTTGCAATTTTCTCTCGTCTAGTTTCGCTTCTACATCCACCAACATTTATATTCATCAGAAATAGTGAAAACAACATCCAAATCTCCACATGCTTCAGGTTTCCTTGAAATATCTTGTGCGAGACCTTTAGTCCAGAATTGTAACCTTGCCCATCTGTAACGATCAAATGGATTAATTGATTGTAGTTGGATCACTTGATTTCTGATCAGGTCTCACATTCCGATATACCTCATATACATCAAGTTTACTGAAAATGTATTAGTAAGTTTCAGTAACATGTCCTCAAGTGTGGGAAGTTTCCAGTGTTCTCTCATGAGCACAGTATTTAGTGGCTGTGGATCTATGCAAATTTCCATTCTTCTTTCGTACAAAAGCTATCTGACCAACCCACTTGGTTCAGTAACAGGTATTAGAACTTCTCTTACGACTAATTTATCTCTTTCTCGCTTCACAAATTCTGGAAGTGAGAGTGGCAACTTTCTACAAGGCAATATGTTCATTGGAATTTTGCTGTTGACTTTAAGAGTTGCTTTCTCCAGATCACTGAGTTTCAGAGTGTCAACCATAGCAATATATCTGTCACCATTAACCATAATCAATCCCATTGGCTGAATAGTTTTTGATCCTAGGAGATTCGTGTAGCCATTTGGTACAATTACTAGAGCAGCAGTTGTCTCTACCCCAATGCTTAGTTAATAATTTTCAGATCAGCTTCTCCAAGTAGTTTCATATGTAACTTATTCCACGTTTTTAAGATTAGTGTTGTCGGCCTGACTAGATCTTTACGAACATAATTCTTGCAGATAGTGTTAATGTAGGTGCCACTAAAATAACTGGAAACGCACTTCAAAATTTCTGACATTAATTACTGCAGAAATTCTATTTCTCTGACTTTATTTCTATGGCATTTAGCAAATTATCATCATCATCTGTTTGTTCTTTGTGTGTTGTACTAGAATTAACAAAATAGATTTTCTTGCATTTCACTTTGCAATGATTTCTCCCTGTGCACACATCGCATGTTTTGCCCTTGCTGGAAAGTTTTACTCTTTTCCTTTGGCTTTAGGTTTGTACTTTAAAGTAACCCATGGAGGGTTACTTTATTCACAGCCTTACACATTTTGTATAGTTTTTCCCAAGTTAAACTAGTCTTCTCTGAGTAAAAGTTCCTAAGTTTTCCCATAACGTTGAAAACTATTTTATCTCGTACCATTCTATCCTTCTTGCTGAAATTCCATGACAAAGCTCTCGTCCTAAGCTCAAATAGGAAGCTATCAGAAGGTTCTTGGTATGGTACATTTCAGAACCTATGTGATTCCAGGCCCTAATTTTTTCTGGGGTTACAAGTTTTTCAAGTACCTTCCCGGGTTTGTTTTTGTCGCCATCTGCAACCCATACAAATTGATAATAAATATAAAAAATATGCAGTCCTTGCACAATGCAAAATTATGGATGTTTGTTGTACCTCATCATCTTTATTAGTTGCTCTACTTGCAGTCAGGTAAATCTGCCCTTCTCATTTCCAATACTTAATGTTTTCTGAGATGTTTCTGTCAGTTACATTTAATAATGGCAGTAAACGCAATGTGCTTAGGAGACTGACAGTCGTGTTATCATTACCGTTCCTGCCACTAGTCCAGTAGTGTGATGATAGATGCAAAATGGGTAACTTATAAAATCATTTTACCTCTAAAACTGCAGACTGATTTATCGATGCATCCATAGTTAGTCACTGCTGCCACCATATTGATCCCTTGTCCACTAGTAGGGGACATACCAGTCAGCAGATAAAATCATATATGTTCTCTGAGCAAAAAAAAAACTTTTATCAGGTCATCATATATTATTACTACATTATCCATTATAGTCTAATAACAGACATCAGTCATGTCACCACAATGTGAAGCTAAATGAATCTACTATGCTCTGTTTCAAAATATACTACATTATTTTATTCAACAGCTGTTTACAATTTTACATAGTTTGCATGGGATACTTTGATGTTCTGGGGTTTAGTCTACAAGCAGCTTCTAGAAGGCAGGCAGTTTAGCAGGCTTTATTGGGAGAGCACTTAGTACTAGAAGGTAAAGAGTTAAGGCAGAGCTATCGTCAGTGTACTAGAAGGTAAAGAGTTAAGGCAGGGCTATCGTCACTGTACTAGAAGGTAAAGAGTTAAGGCAGTGTTATCATCTGTGTACTAGAAGTTAAAGAGTTAAGGCAGTGCCATCATCAGTGTACTAGAAGTTAAAGAGTTAAGGCAGTGTTATCATCAGTGTACTAGAAGTTAAAGAGTTAAGGCAGTGCCATCATCAGTGTACTAGAAGTTAAAGAGTTAAGGCAGTGCCATCATCAGTGTACTAGAAGTTAAAGAGTTAAGGCAGTGCTATCGTCAGTGTACTAGAAGGTAAAGAGTTAAGGCAGGGCTATCGTCACTGTACTAGAAGGTAAAGAGTTAAGGCAGTGTTATCATCTGTGTACTAGAAGGTAAAGAGTTAAGGCAGTGTTATCATCTGTGTACTAGAAGTTAAAGAGTTAAGGCAGTGTTATCATCTGTGTACTAGAAGGTAAAGAGTTAAGGCAGTGTTATCATCTGTGTACTAGAAGTTAAAGAGTTAAGGCAGTGCCATCATCAGTGTACTAGAAGTTAAAGAGTTAAGGCAGTGCTATCATCAGTGTACTAGAAGGTAAAAAGTTAAGGCAGTGCTATCATCAGTGTACTAGAAGTTAAAGAGTTAAGGCAGTGCCATCATCAGTGTACTAGAAGTTAAAGAGTTAAGGCAGTGCCATCATCAGTGTACTAGAAGGTAAAAAGTTAAGGCAGTGCTATCATCAGTGTACTAGAAGTTAAAGAGTTAAGGCAGTGTCATCATCAGTGTACTAGAAGGTAAAGAGTTAAGGCAGTGTACTTGAAGGTAGAGAGTTAAGGCAGTGTACTAGAAGGTAGCGAGTTAAGGCAGTGCTATCATCTGTGTACTAGAAGGTAGCAAGTTAAGGCAGTGCTATCATCTGTGTACTAGAAGGTAGCGAGTTAAGGCAGTGTAATTAAAGTTAGCGAGTTAAGGCAGTGTACTTGAAGGTAAAGAGTTAAGGCAGTGTTCTTGAAGGTAAAGAGTTAAGACAGTACTAGAAGGTAAAGAGTTAAGGCAGTGCTATCATCTGTGTACTAGAAGGTAAATAGTTAAGGCAATGCTATCATCTGCTTTGAGTAGGATGTTATATCCTTATACCAAAACTTCATCTGCTGCTTGGAATGATGGCCATACAAGAGCCACAGTATGTTTTGCCTGCATGGATAGTCACCAAATGTAATGGACAGGTGGTTGGAAGTCATGGTGGTTATATGGCATGGTTTGATAAAGTGACAGATACCTGGTCACTTGTCACATGACATGGCAAATCAGCTTAATAGACATGCTGTTCAACAGCAAAGGGACAGTATACAGCACGTATTGATGGTAATATGTATCATCAAAATCTAATATATACCCCATGTGCCTAGATTTACATGCCTGAGGGTCATGTTTGGATATGTAGGGGGACTTATGCTCACTGGGATGCCTTAATAAATCAATGGAGCCATGTGATAGATGACGGTTCAAAAGATCACCCCAAAGCAGCAGGTATGTCATTTCCAGAACCAGCTGATGAATCTGCACTACCATTGCTCCTTGCTCTTCCATCTCTAGCTGACCTGATGTCATGTTGTGGTTGGCATATTCTGCATTTTGGATGATTGGGAATGTACCTTCATGGCATCTCCTACTATACAAGCCAGTGATGCCATAAGTTCAAATCTGCAGTCACAAGTTACGGTACATGTGACATTTGTTTTTCCCCATTCTATATCACACCATATTTCCTTAGGTTTAATTCTTAAGGCAGGTAACACTGTTTACTAAATAAAATATTTACCCTGATTTAGTTTCTGAGAGCCACATATACTGCGTGGTAAATTTTGTTTTATTCCTTCTTTTAATTTTGGAAACACGGCATTCATTGTGATCACTCAGGTGATTGAGACTAATTAGTGACTATTTTTTTAGTTTCTTTTAATCGTTTTTATTATTACTATAGTACTGTTGTAGGGGTTGAAATATACATGAATAATGTCTAATCTTAACAATCTATATACTTAAGAAAAAAACTTTGCAGTGAGATATTAATTATTTTGCCAAACCAGTATTCACAAGTGATATAATAGAATATGGCATATTTATGTGGGTTTTTTTCTTCTGAGAAATTAAATTTACAGAAAATTTAATAATCAGAAATTCTCTGCAAAAGATCAGGAGATATTATGAGATCGGGAGGTAGGTGTGGAAATACCAAAAATTTCAGGAGGTTTTTCTCCATGCTTGAGAGTTGAGGGATATGAACTGTCCACGCTTGTGGAATTTCAGTCATGGCTTGTGAGTTTATTTAAGTCACCAGCCCAAGGCCTGTGCCTAAAATAAATTTTTTAAAATTCTGTTCTGACTACAGTCCTACCCGTTTATGTCGACATCCTTGGACAAGAGAAAATATTGTCGACATAGGCGGATGTCAAGATAAGTGTTTGGGGGGGAGGGGGGTCTGAAAAAAGATTAAAGTTAAAATTCGTCAGCAAAGTGTAATCTGTCATCAGAAAGGGTGATCTGTCATCAATGAGTAGCATTTACATTTTGAGAAAACAATGGAAATTTTAAGTATATGAAGACAGAACCAGTGTAATCTTGCATATCGAGAGGTCAAGCAGCAAGAGCTTAAACTGGTAAACATGCAGCTGACAAGAAGCCACCTAGTAGTAGTTAACATCCAGCTGATAGGATTACACCCAGTAGTAGTAAACATCCAGCTGATCGGTAGACACCCTGCAGTAGTAAACATCCAGCTGATAGGTAGACACCCAGCAGTAGTAAACATCCAGCTGATAGGTAGACACCCAGCAGTAGTAAACATCCAGCTGATCGGTAGACACCCTGCAGTAGTAAACATCCAGCTGATAGGTAGACACCCAGCAGTAGTAAACATCCAGCTGATAGGTAGACACCCAGCAGTGTCAAGGGAAGTTTTTCCCTTTATCTAAATATTACATAGTTTCCAATGAATGCTGGATTCTGGATGCAGCAGGGTTTATTTTCTCACAGTAATATATTGGGCAAATGTATTCAGTTTAAATATTGGAGAAATTTAAGTATATTAAGCAATTACTACAAATGGAACATGGCCAGATCTGGAACAAAAAATTCTTTAGTGCATCTTTTTGTTGGCACACCAGATAATGGAAGTTTTGGGCAACTACTTGCAAAATTCTGGCAATAACTGTCAAGATAAGAAGCTTTATATCTAAGAAAACATTTATGCAAGGCATCAAACCTTTTGAAGCTTCATAAATAATCTGGTTGATTTTCTCTTTATCCAATCCTTCCATCCCTGCCTTATCATCATTCAACATCATCCGACTCACAAGTCCTTTCTGGTGAGATGCACCATTTGTGGAGGGCAGCTCTTTATTAGGACTGTGTCCTGTAACAAAAAGTGTGTGAAAATTTGAAACATATTGGCCTCTATTGCATTTGACTTTAACATGAAGCAGGTGTTCAATACTTAAACTGTACTCATCCTGCAGGACAAAGGGCCAAATAAAATCTTCTATCTGTTTTTTTTTTTTAAGTTGCTTTTCTTTGGCCACTTATGAGTTTTCATCAAGTCATTGAGAAGTGCTGACAAGTTGATTTTTCAAGTCTTGTGAAAGATTCTGTTTAACACTGACAACTGACTACTGTATGGTTGGAAGAAAAAAAATTGGAACACAAAATCTTGAGTTGGACTTGAAATTCAATTTTTAAAACATTTTCTTAATCACTCTAAACAAAGTAAGAATCTGATAAAATTATTTTTCAGGACTTTCTTGCCTGCTTGATTTCTTTGACATAGCTTTATGCAAAATGCAGTACCAATGATTGTGATTTTGAACTTCAGTTTAATGTTTTGTGCCCAAAACATTTTTATTATAGAAGCTATAGTAAGCTAGCTTATATCACCATACATTCAAATAATAGAATGATAGATTATGTAAAACCTCATTTGTTTCTGGAGTTCATAAATAAAGCATACATGCCAGCAATATTGAGAAAGACTCTGTGCCTTGCTCCTTTACGTGAGCACCACTCTAATTTTTCAGTGGGTTGTCTGTTTTTTTAAATCTATACCAAATATCTTACGTTGAAGCTTATTTTTTATTTAAATTTTACAAAAGTTCTTTTAAATTTCATTGAGATTTTTCAGTATTCATAAAGTGTGGTTATTATAAGTCACAAATGCATTTTGAACTCTTCTGTCTGCTGTTCATTAGGAATCATTCCAATTTCCTAGTGATAGATAAAGATTTAAAAAAAACTAACAGACAACAAAATATGTTCATGAAATTGGCAAACAAATTACCTAGTGATAAAGATTTAAAAAACCAACATACAAGAAAATATGTTCATGAAATTGGCAAACAAATTACCTAGTGACTGATAATATCTTTATCATTTGGTGTTAGTAACATTCACAATCATCATGTCAGTTACATTATCATTTGGTGTCAGTTACATTCATTATTTGGTTTTGATCCTTTGCTACCATTCCTTTACTCATTCAGACAAATACTTATGCAGTATCTGCATTCTTTGAAAAGAACATGGATATCAACTAATTGATGCATCATTTTCTTTAGTTTAAATTTCAAAGTATATAACCTGCAGTGGCGGAATTCCTTTCACTCCAACACAAATGATCTGCCCATTGTGGGTCTGTCCAATTTTCATCATCTTCCCAATCATCTTTAAATTCAGTGCTTCTTGTGTTGCCATTTTCATCCTCCTCCTCCAGCATCAAGCATTGCTCCATCATAGTATTTTCTAATGGCATATGATGGGACCTGGAATAAGTTGAGAAAAAATTCAGTTAGTGTGGTCCTGATTGTACTTTTCTTGCCTTTAAAAGTTAAAACTCAGTTAGCAGTCTATTTCAGAGCAAAATCCCCCATTCTCCTTCCACATGACAGAAACAGGATTTTGCTAAATATGATACAGGACTTTATCACAATTGGGTTTTGGGTGCAGCTGGCTTTTAATATACATTAACCTTGCAATTTGACCTAAGGTCAATCAGAATAAGCTTAACACTATTAACCAAAGAGTTTTAAGGTCAAAGATATTTCAATCACATGAATCTAAATGCAATTAAAAGTGAATTCAATAGTAAGTAAATTAAACCTCCCAGCCAGTAAAAAGTTGGGTGGGTCAGACAAAATTTTATTACAAGAGAAAATACTGCTTGTGATTCATTGGTCAGTAAGCTGGACGTCTGACCAGGTGGGAGTGTATTTGAATCCTACTGCTGAATCAGCACAGGTCATCTACTGTGGTGTGTTTCTAGGCAAGGCACTTTGCAAATTGCCTTCACATGACACGTTGCAAATTGCCTTCACATGACACTTTGCAAACTGCCTTCACATGGCACTTTGCAAATTGCCTTCACATCACACTTTGCAAATTGCCTTCACATGAAAGAATGGCCATGTGGTTACATGACATGTCACAAGTTGATATCCTTTTAAAACTTGATACTGCAAACAATTTTATTATATTTTATTCAGCTACCAACATCACTCTAGGTACATTCATCAGGGTGCCTGAATTAGCTCGCTGTACCTCCTTACTTGAATACTGGGTTATTTCTGTCTGTAAGAAGCCATACTACTCCGGAAGTCTTGGCTACTCATTATCTGATATGTAAACAGCCTATGCGATTAACTCCATTAGGCTTTAAAGAGACATGATTAGTGAATGTTTTTTTTCTCCAACATATCAACATATGGTAGCAGCATCATTCATCTTTGACTTGACAAACCAAATGCCTGTTATCTATTAGTATGTTTTCCCACTGGCCAATAGAAGACAGGCACACTCACTGGACCACATGTGACGTTTGTTCCTGATTGCCTAGTTTAGTTCAAGTAATTTGGCAAGAATACAGAATAAAACTAATTGAATTGTTATTTCATACTATATTGGCCTGCAGGGTAATTACTAAACAAAATTCCCATATGGAAAGTTTACATATACTCAATAGTTTGGACACAGGATAATGACACCTGAACCATAATGATGCAAGAACAGATAAATATAAAAGATATACATGTATACGTTTATGATCAGGAATGGACAACTACACAGGAATAGTAGTACAGGAATAATGATACCCTTGCAATATGATTTATTAGACAGCAAAACACCATAAAAAATTAAATTGTTCAATTTTGCTGATCCTAGGTCAAATAAGTATGTCAATATAAATGACATTTTCTATTAGCTGGACTGATGGTGAGTTACGAGCATTGTACAGTAAATATATAGTATGACAAAAGCTGTTAAATAATTTTGATTATAGCAATCTGGGTCAGGTGTAGTGAGTTACTAGGCAACCAGAAAAATGTGTCTGGCTGCCCATGAACAACTTTATATTTTTTTACAATTGTTCAACTCCAAAAAAGATATGTATGATTATCTACGGAGCTGGTGTAACTCATTAACCCCCGCTGTCACATGTATGTCATGTGTTAGTACTTTTTTTTCCAAGCTCTGTAACATCAAGGTCATTTTAGTGGGTGGTATTACAGAAAAGTAGATGCAGCTCAACAATGATACCAAATAATCTGTACAAAGTACAGAGGGAAAAACATAGTTTTTGAGACGTGATTTTTACACCAAATATTTGCTCATTGGAATCAGATTTTGTGTCTGGATTTAAAACGTTCAGGCTGAGATCGGTCTGACATGCACACAGACAGGTGAACTTTTGCAAAAAACAAGGATAAGCTGAGAATATGGCATGAAAGGTGGCAAGGAGACGATAATTATGGGCCATTAAAAAAGCCACACAGAACTCCAGCATTAATGCTTCTGGAAATGCATGAGCGAAATAGCCGATGACCAATGTTTCTAATACAACTAGGCATCAGGCTAAACAAATATCTCATGGAAACTGATCTATTTGGATGTATTCAGAAGTAGTCCCAAAATCCATGTCCTAATCCCATTTCAGGTGAAAATGACAAAACTATCCTGGGCATAATGGGTTAAAAATTTTACTTGTGATTTTATTTATAACTAAATCAAATTTTGCTAGAAGTAAAAATTATCAGTTTGCGCATCATTTTTTACTGGCTAAAGCATTTTACTGGAGCATATGGCCAGTCTTGGTTATGTTGAGATTTTGGTAGAGAAAGGACAAGTACAAATCCACTTGCCCAACACCTGGGACAAGTTCAAATTTGAATGAGGTAAGCTCTAGTTTGCAATAAACTTGCCTGCAGGCAGTTCCAAACAATTATGATAGGGTCATGTTCAGTTTGTAATGTTAATTGTTGTTTTACCCCTGAGTTCACCAGATCACTTTATCAGTATAATAAATATAGATATATTTATAGTACATTAAGGTGATATATTGTAAGGTAATTGACTGACAAAACAGACTATTGTTACAATTGCTACTTGTAACCAGCGGTTTACTATTATTATTACTGCTACAAAATAGTATAAAACCTGCTTGATACATTTGGATATGTCAATAATTTAATTTTAATAATTTCATTTAAAAAAAATGAGTAATATAAACATATACTTGCATCATCACAGATGAGAAGTGATTGTTTTCTTTTGAAGCTTTTAAGGTTACTCACTGCTCAGGCTATTGTCACATACATACCCCCCCACTCTCTCTGCATAAACATCTTCATTCGTCTGTGATTTTATGATAATGTTACACTGTTTAAAAATTAAGTTAATATTATGACAAAACAAATGCCAGCACATTCCAACTATGCAATAAAGCAACTTCAAAATAAATAAATACAAATAAAAGTATATACAGTACTGTATTTAACTTTTCACATAGGACCCTGTCTATCATACTATATAAAAAGAGAAGGTTCGTAACTCCCAAATACTTGGTTCCACCCATGACCCTTGATTTCATTCTGCTATTTCCGTATTTAAAAGCACACTAACATTCTATATGGCTTGTTTTACTCCCGAGATATTTTTCTATTCATCAAGCCATCATAGACTTTTGTACGTTGTACCAAACTTAAGTTATGGCTTCCGAAACGTGTGATTTTCGCAAATTTTTTCTCTTGGGACAAGTGCGAGCTCATGTGACAGAATATTATCGAGGGTCATGGGTGAAACCAAGTATTTGGAAATTACAAACCTTTTCTTTTTATATAGTATGATAGAGAGGGTCCTATGCAGGGCTCAAAATTAGCAGTAGTCCGCTAGCCTGAGGCTAATAGATTTCCTGTTGGACTAGTAACTATCATAATGTTATTAGTCTGAACGGCTAGTAAGTTTTGTTTATCAACGTTTATCAACATCAGCATTTGTTTACTCTTTTGATGTTAATATTTTATAATAGTGTTTACAATAACCACTTCTTGGATCCTGCAGAACATCCGCTGAAGTCAAGACTTTATTAGGGAGAGGCCATTTAATGAGGGGGGAGGCAGATACTCGTGTTTTGAAATGTGTTTCTTGCTCGGACTTTCTTATATAAAGGACACTGTGCCATACCTTTTCTTACTTTAAATAATTTGTGTCAGCTATACTGTAACATCTCGTATTTCAAAACAAGGCACAAATTCTCACCTTATAAGACAGCCAAAATGAGTGTGGCGTCTTATAGGTGTTTAGCCTCTGGCAAAAAAGCAAAAGTTGAATGAAAATGATATAAAAGAGTGGAATGCAATACTAGTGTGTGACATTGTTTTGACGACAGGACTAGTAAATGTTTGGCAGGACTAGTAAATTTCTCAGTACACTAGTCCTTCTGGCTACAAAGAAATTTGAGTTAATTCAAGCCCTGCTATGTCAGAATGGTTCATGGGGATAATCCAAGGTATTTTTGTTAATGGTAGTCCTACAATGTAAGCCCCGACGCTGATATTTATGTTTGCTCGCGTAGCACTAAAATCAAGATCAACATGTGATACGTCTTACGGGTAGGACTATGTTAATGTATGCTTGTTCTTTTTTTTTTTTAAATTCTCACATCAAGCACCTGTGTACGAATTATGACTTATTACAGCCATAATTCGTAGTACATGGACAACAGCATACGAGTAACTATATGCTTGTATTATTTTTATTTTATTCTTGTCTCTATAATTTGACCGTAACGAACTTGGACGAGCGACGTAAATATTGAGACTAAAAAATCAAAATAGATTACTCATAGAGCAGAATTTTTCCACATGAACAAGATCAACTGATTCAGTAAATGTCCGAATAGTTATATACACTCACATATAAATATGAGGTTAAAGAAGGCGACAAAATTTATACAAGTTTTTCTGTACGATTTACTGAAACGAAATCGTATATCACTACATATCCCGCCTTTTAATATTTGCATCGGAACAGGAAACAAGGAGAGTGGTATCAACAACTAAAACTTGGATTGAACGCAGTGAATCAGATCAGTACCGGTGCTATATTTGAATACACAATAGGAATGTTTATATACATGTATTTTTATGCTACAAAAATACATGCATCAGCACAACAACATTCTCAGTTTCATTCCTCCTGTCAAATCATCAAGATTGATTTATAAAACAATAATACTTAACAGGTAATATGGTAATATTCTACAGAATGCGTATACATTTTTCTAAGGGTAGCGCACGTGAGATATTGTTAAAAATATATGTAATATTAGGCTTCATGTTGTAACACAACTGAATATAATACACACTCGAGTACACACACACAAGAGAGAGAGAGAGAGAGAGAGAGAGAGAGAGAGAGAGAGAGAGAGGTTTAGTTGCTGCAATATGAAGCTCTTACCAGTTCATTTTATTATTTGTTCTTATTTTCAAGATGTCTTAACATGTGCGAGCGTAAACTGAAAGCTTGTCATAGCGTATTTGCTCCATTATCCCCAAAAAAAAGAAAGGAAAAACTTTTTGTTGAATGTGTGCCCACCCTACCCGGTACGGTACAATACATTTGATAAACAAAGAGTTATTTGAAAATAAAGCGAAAGAAACTAACCTTTTGTTCCTATCATTTTATCCTTTTTTTCCCCAACTCCTTATTTGTAGCAGATGCAAGCTTGCATATGTATCCTTACTGTAGTGTGTATCTCTTATGTCAAATAACAAAATCGCAAAAGAGACGAAAATATCACCCGATTGCTTGAAGCCACCTGCCATTCATGCAGGATAAGTTACAAGTTGCAAACTGACCATGATTGTTTTGTATCCAGGTTAACTATACTACGGTATCAAGCAAAAAAATTTTATTTATTTTAAAAGCATTCACTGTGAGGTGGGTTACAAGGTATTGTTAAAATAAGTTATTGTTGTGTATACGAGTTGCCTGCAAACATCAGTTATGATTATTGCATATGGCAAACAAAAGAAGCTCGGACGCTGAATAAACACAACTGGCAGTGAGGAATAAATTCCGTGCTTAAATTAACCGAACGTTTATTTTATTAAAAAAAAAAACACCCCGGAAACTGACTTCGGTATCTTTTAAGTGTACCGAATTTATTTTCTTATGAAGTCAACCGACATAAATCAGCCAATTTTTGGTCCTTTTGGATACCTTTAAGTGTGCCGATTTTTATTTTTTAATGAAGTCGGTCGTCGACATAGGGAAGCTAACATTGATTCCTTTTTACTTGTATTAACGGAAATTGTCTAAATAAATTGAAACACTGGAACAGTTTTGAAAACGACACAATCTAGTGCGTCGTGCACGCATAGATTATAAGGCTAAACAGTAAACTAGTTTTCAG
Organism: Unio pictorum; assembly: GCA_030141615.1. NCBI lineage: Eukaryota > Metazoa > Mollusca > Bivalvia > Unionida > Unionidae > Unio > Unio pictorum. The sequence goes on from JARLTB010000179.1 coordinate 953,027, forward strand.
TAGTTTCGTATAAATGTTCATTATCCATAGTTTAAAGTGTTTTATTTGTAAACAACAAGATGTGCTTGTGGGAAATAATAGCTAAGGAAAAGTAACGGTTATCTATGCTTTTATTTCGAGTAATTAAATTATTGTTTCTTCTGTACACTTGATAATGTTTTTGTTCCTTTTGTGCGAGTATAACTACTTTTAATCATGTAATGCAAAACTGCTGTAAAAAGAAAATGTTGGAGTATGGACGCTGACCTTTAGAATATAGATCTATAAAATGCACCCCGAAAGTTGACCTTGAACTGCCTTTGATATGTATGTGATTGTTAGAGAGATCCTAGGCTAAGTAATAGGCAGTTTCGAGTTATGTATAGTTTATTTAAAGACATAATTTTATCCACGACAACCAGGGGTGGACCCATGGCTGGAGGGTGGGTCTATGAACATGCCCCATTAGCCCCCCCCCCTCCTCCTTCTTGTAATCCAGCACTGACGTCATCATCCCGCTAATGACCTACATGATTTATTTCATCATTTATGAGTATTGTTCTTTTTTAGCGTGTTGTCAGTGATGCTACGGATTAAGATGGGGAATAGTTGGCACACAGAGAGAGAGAGAGAGAGAGAGAGAGAGAGAGAGAGAGAGAGAGAGAGAGAAGAATGGAGGGAGAGAGAGAAGAATAGAGGGAGAGAGGATACTAGAATCCGTCACTTGTATTTGTGCCGGTTGGGAAATCCCGCCCGAAGGGTTTTGGATTATCACACTTGTAAAATTTTAGTTAGTATGCTCTTTGATCTTTTTGTGGGCTTGACCTCCGCCACTAAAATAAACAAACAACATCATCAATAATAATAATAATAATAATAATAATAATAAATGATCCACTGATCTCTCTCTCTCTCTCTCTCTCTCTCTCTCTCTCTCTCTTATTTGGGTGCTTAAGATTCTACTTAAGATTCTAAATTAGTATGATATTCTTCCAAGAAATTTGAATGATAACAATAGTAAACGTAAATTACACCTCTGTTAGTGATACATATACATTACACCTCTATTACAACTCTATTAGTGATAAAGGTAAATTACACCTATATTAGTGATAAATGTAAATTACACCTCTGTTAGTGATAAATGTAGATTACACCTCTATTCGTGAAAAACGTAAATTACAGCAATTTCCACCTCTATTAGTGATAAATATAAATTACACCTCTATTAGTGATAAATGTAAATTACAGCTCTATTAGTAATAAATGTAATTTACACCTCTATTAGTGATAAATGTAAATTACACCTCTATTAGTGATAAATATAAATTACACCTCTATTAGTGATAAATGTAAATTACAGCTCTATTAGTACTAAATGTAATTTACACCTCTATTAGTGATAAATGTAAATTACATCTCTATTAGTAATAAATATAAATTACACCTCTATTAGTGATAAATGTAAATTACATCTCTATTAGTGATAAATGTAATTTCCACTTCTATTAGTGATAAATGTAAATTACATCTCTATTAGTGATAAATGTAATTTGCACCTCTATTAGTGATAAATGTAAATTACACCTCTATTAGTGATAAATGTAAATTACACCTCTATTAGTGATAAATGTAAATTACACCTCTATTAGTGATAAATGTAAATTACATCTCAGTTAGTGATAAATGTAATTTCCACTTCTATTAGTGATAAATGTAAATTACATCTCTATTAGTGATAAATGTAAATTACATCTCTATTAGTGATAAATGTAAATTACATCTCTATTAGTGATAAATGTAATTTGCACCTCTATTAGTGATAAATGTAAATTACACCTCTATTAGTGATAAATGTAAATTACACCTCTATTAGTGATAAATGTAAATTACACCTCTATTAGTGATAAATGTAAATTACATGTCTATTAGTGATAAATCTAAATTACATCTCTATTAGTGATAAATGTAATTTGCACCTTTATTAGTGATAAATGTATATTACACCTCTATTAGTGATAAATGTAAATTACACCTCTATTAGTGATAAATGTAAATTACACCTCTATTAGTGATAAATGTAAATTACACCTTTATTAGTGATAAATGTAAATTACACCTCTATTAGTGATAAATGTAAATTACACCTCTATTAGTGATAAATGTAAATTACACCTCTATTAGTGATAAATGTAAATTACATCTCTATTAGTGATAAATGTAAATTACACCTCTATTAGTGATAAATGTAAATTGCACCTCTATTAGTGATAAAAAATGTAAAGTACACCTCTATTGCTAGCTACCTAATAATTCTCAGCTGGTGAGCTGGCAATGTGAACACCTCTAATAGGTTTTTTCACCACAACACAAGTAATGGCAAAAAGCTACAATTTGATAAATTAAAGTTTCCAGAGACATGAAATATTAATCGACTAAAAGACATTAAAGTAAAACTGTCGGTATCATGGGGTAATTTATATTTGTTTACAAGTTTTGATGGAATAAAGTTGCGTTCAATGCCAGATGTGTTTCAAAATAGCATACAAGGTAACTAATATTTAGAATTAACATATTTATACTAGAACGTTTCAGAAATGTAAAAAGAATAAAAGGTGATAAAGTGTATAAAACATGTTTTAGACCAATCCGTATGAACGGCAACATTTGACAAGCATTTGGAGTAATTAATACGTTTGAAAGGACTAAACAACGAGTTATTTAAGCGGAGATTGTGACTGTACACATGACATTGTTTGGTTGGTCGCCCATTAATTCAATATAAGGTCTGGGAGAGAGTGGCGAATTACCTGGAAGATAGGGTAAGGATGCAATTTTGTCTATTGTCATATTCACTGAGAAGCTGCCAGGGTTCGCGCACGAGGCGGTACAATAGAAGATGAAGGTGGAAGGATGAAGGAAGGGCAAAGTAAGTTGAAGTAAGGAGAAACGAAGAAGAAGTGGAAACGACCGGAAGAAGGAAGAAGGAGAAAGATTGAAGCAGATGAGAAGAAGGAACAATACAAAGAGCAGAAATTTGCTCACCTATAGTTCGGGAAATCATGAATGATGAATTAACTTGTTCAATCGGAAATCGGACTTACCAGGTAAATTAACAGGTATATTGTACTGAGCAGAAATTTAAGTCTTAATATGTTAAATATATTTATTGATTTGATTCTTTACATTTTGTTAATGAAAATTGTGTTTACTAAATCTGGAGTTATATGTATTTAGGGTGTCAGCTTCTTAGCTTTGCTGGCCGAGGATTCTAAATTTGTTAATTTTCACGTCAGCTACAGTAATATTTATAATACCGTAGCTTGATAGTTTTACCACAAGAACGAAAAAGAAACAGTGGAAAAAGTGTTTGAGAACAGCCTTGGTAGTTATCACGACATGAAAATAAAAAGTGTAGTAAACAGAATAAACAGAAAAGAAACGTTTAAATAGAATAGACGCGACCGTAAAGAAATGTGCTTAAGTTGTCAACCTTTGGATAACCAATGAACTCAAACCCATTAAAAATTAGTTTGGTTGATTTTCTTTTCTTGGTTAAGACTCTAACCAGTATTGAGTTGTAATCTTCGCCAGTAATGATTCCCCTGGTAAATGACAAATTTATTTGAAATTTGGAAAAATTATTTTCCCCTATGCATATTTAAATTGCTGCTGTTTTCCTCGTTTCATCAGTTTGAAGGAATTTTTCTCAGAGTCGTTAAAAGCTTTTTGTCTCAGACTGGTAATAAGTTCAATGTAGGCTTTTTAAACCAAGGTTGTTGTTCAGACAAGACAGTTCTGTGTATCTTAATTAGCGTTCAAATCAATCGTGTGTGAAGTTTCAGTTTTCTGTAGTTAATAATATATATTCTGTCTTATAATGACCGAGCGTGTTGAGGTCAAACTGATTAATGACACACGAACATACTGTTAATCGTTCTCGGGTACTTTTTAGGTTATTTAAAGACCAGCAGCACTTGTCCGTAGAGGCGAAGTTCATTAAAGATTTTAGACCCATCAATTTATTTATACCGAAAAATGTGTTTTTTCTGCTATTCAGACTGTATAATTTTCCACTGTTTAAGTGTCTATGTATGTAAATGTTATATTGCATAACATTTTATACAGCTGTGCCATTGGTTCAACAAGGAATTAAGAGTAATGTACAAATACGATTATCTCTTAACATAATCTACAAATACGATTATCTCTTAACGTAATCTACAAATACGATTATCTCTTAACGTAATCTACAAATACGATTATCTCTTAACATAATCTACAAATACGATTATCTCTTAACGTAATCTACAAATACGATTATCTACGTAGTCTACAAATATGATTATCTCTTAACGTAATCTACAAATACGATTATCTCTTAAAGTAATCTACACATACGATTATCTCTTAATTGGTATTTGTCCTTCTTTCACGAACATATGGATTTTGAAATCTTTGATAGGTTGTATTTGCATTGTCTATGAAATATCGTCGTTCTCGATGTTATATGCTGGACGTTCCTGGCCTAGCACTATCTTACTTTGTGTTTCTGGATCAATGATACTTTCAAAAGCAATAAATAATATACTCAACGTTTAATTGATGTACATATTGTTCTTAAATGTTACAGACGAGTTCGTCAGGAATTATATCCATGGAATTGTCTTTATTTCAACACAGTCTGGACTGTTCAAATAATTTTCTGATGAAATTAAACATTTTAAGCATTTGTAAGGGCATATTTCTGTCCGTGATGTCCCTTAATCTGTGACAACACCAATATTGATAAATCTTTTATTATGGTGTAATAGTACCATACATCGTTATAGTCATCTATACTATAACCTTAAACTATTATTAGTACGACAACTGGCCTGACATTCTGTCTCAGTTACTCTAGCGGGTTTAATGTACTTTTTCTCATCTGTAAACAGATATACACAGCTACCAATATTTCATGGGTATTGTTTTAGGATTTCCTGAGTATTGTTTAATGATACAATTCTTTGTACCAGTCTTTCATGTGTATTGTTTCATTTTGCCATTCTTTGTACCAGTATTTCATGAGTATTGTTTTATGATATCGTTGTTTTCAGCAATATTTCATGGTCATTTTTGATACATTTTTTGTATCAATATTTCATGGGTATTGTTTTATGATACCATTCTTTGTACTCAGTCATCTTCTTGGTTTGGATCCAGTGCTTTCATCAGTTTGATTGTGGTTTAACTCCTCTTTTGCTGAACCAAATTGTCGAACTTGCCAAATTATGATCTTTTGCAAATAAAGTTCAATGGAATTAAAAAAATATACACCAATTTTTCTTGCATCATATTATTGTGTTTTAGGTTGGTGTTACGTATATTTGATTTAAGTTATATATTTCTGTTTTAATTGTTTGTTTGTCAGATTCAAATTTGACATTTTAAGTTTAAGATTCATTCATTGGGAGATGACCTGTACTTTACAAAATAAACACCAGGTGTTGACCTTATTTCTGACCTGGCTTCAGAGTTGTAAACAAGCTTTTAAAATGATTGGTTGATTCCAAGGACATTATGGAGCTTTGTTATAAACATCTTTCCAATTTTAGTTGGGTCATACGCTGTGTACGAGATTTTTTGAACGTAAATTTGTTCTAACAGATTCTAGAAGATCATGTGACCCCTTTCTTGTTTACGTAAAAACAGGTATATAAATTATGTTTTGGGAGCGAACTATTTAGTAGAACTTGGGCTGTTAGAATATTAAGTTGTGTCGTTTTGAGTTACTTTAAATTACCTTGTATTAGAATTTTTTTCAATTCGTTTGGATCAAAAGAAATTATTTTATTATTTATCTGGAAAAGAATTGTGCTCATAGAATTTTATTACCAAGAACTGACTTCATCAAGTGACATCGTCTTCCATCTTGGATACTTCACTAAGATTCGAACTTTGAATTATTTGGACATTTTATTACCAGGACTTTTGCAATTTCTCTAGTGGATAATATTTTGAATTATTTTTGGGTTAATTTTGGAATTGATTCTTAAAACCGTAAGTTTATTTTTCTTTTCTGAAAAATATTTGTGCTCAATAAATTGTTTATTAAGTTTTTACAAGCTTGTTTTTTTTACTCTTTCTATGTTACTGTTTATTCGAGCCTAATCACGTAACATTGGACAGAGCAAAAGTGATATAGTGTTAATAATTGTAAAGAAAGACAGTAAACTAAAACTTACGGATGATGTCAGTAAAACGAAAAACTATCAATACAGTGAATGAAATCATTCGCAGTAGCCGTGTTAATATTGATTTTCATAATTTATACATGTCCGATAGGATCAAATGTTTGGTCCAAACTTTGGTCCCTTATGAGCATATATCTAAGTAGGCGATTCTCCTGAGAATGCTGACTCCTGACAATTTTACAAGCTGGTCAGCTTTATTTTATCGTTCTGTAACATTGGGATGCTTACCTCAGATGGCGATTGGTGGCAACGTTATCAATTTTCCATAAGATTGTGTGGGAAATTGCAAGAGTATTGATTTCTCTGACGTCCGAGAATTCAAATTTATGTCGTACTTCCTATGTTACTTGATAAGATAACATTCATGTCGATATAAATTATTGAAAATGACTGCGTAATATTGATCGAAGTATATGATGCATCATTTTCGATATTCTCAAAATTATTGACTTAATATGTAATTAGTTTACAGATTTTCAGCCATTCTAACTCTAATAACAATTTCAGGCATTCTAACACTAATAACAGTTTCAGGCATTCAAACTCTAATAACAGTTTCAGCCATTCTAACTCTAATAACAGTTTCAGCCATTCTAACTCTAATAATGTGCAATTAAGCTCAGTATTAAAATTGTGCGCGGACTAGAGTGTGCAGATCACCCGAAGCACACGTTTGTCACGATTATTGTACAAGTTTAAGCAATTCTAGCTTATTACGTGTTCCAAGCGATTCTAGGTTATTACGTGTTCCGAGCAATTCTAGGTTATTACGTGTTCCGTATGCTAACTCAGCTACGTAGGTAAAGATCATACTGTTTTAATTTATAAGTAGTTTAGCTATGTAGCTGTGATAGGTTTAGATGAGAGAGAAACCGAATTTATCAGCAAATCAATTTATTTATTTAGTTCGTGTGCGTGAGTTCGTGTGCGTGAGCCAGGTGAGCCAGTTTGTTTCTGAAAAACCCTAAATGGTCAATGGGAAGGCAGCTTTTCGTTAGAAAAAAAAACTGGTGGATGATGAATAATTTTTAGTTGATATATTTTGAAAATGGAAGTGAGCCAATTTGTTTTAATGCAGGATTCATACCTATTGACTAGTGTAATTTTTGTATATATAAAATACAACATCATGTTGATGAAAATTGTAAACACAGGTGGTAGACTAAGCTAGAATTATGGTTTTCCATGTAATACAATTAAACTGCAGATATTGAAAAGAGCTGTCAGTCTCAGTTCTAGTTTTCCAGCAGGTACTATGCATTGATCAATAGAAAATGGCTTTCGAATTAAGTGGGCAATGCTGAATAATTACATAAAGGAAATTGTCAAAATTGACACGCCTAACTATCTCTAAAGGAATAAAAGATATTAGCTAGCAGCTTTCTAGGTCTTACAAAGTTGTTCACATCTACAAAAGGATCGCCGATGGAGAAGTACTAGTGACATTAATAAGACGCTGTTCAGTGGACGTCATGATCTGAATGATAGTCCAAAATGGACTTGTACGTACACATTTAGATCAGTCTGTTAAAGCTAGCTATAGTATGTCAACTTTCGTCCGCTGAATTAGCAATCCTCTGTAGTGACACAGTAGGAGATAAATTCCGCAAAGGAATAATAATGCTTCCGTTTTGATCTTTTGCTTTTACATTAAGTTATCAGTTGTCATTCAGAGACTTATGGATAAAAATACATTGTTAATTTTATTTTAAATTATGTTCTTGTTGGCTTGCGGAGGGAAAATACGTTCTTCCCAAATCGTAGAAGGCAATTAATTAACATAGGATGAACTGCGCTCTCGTAGGCATAAACATGCAAAACTGGCAAGCGAATGGGTGCGTGTTCGATTCTTACTATTGGATCAGTCTGGGTAGGCTCCCGTAATATATCCTTGGAATGAATACTTTGTGTCCTTTGCCTCGGTACCAAATAACCTGCGTATAATTCTGTACCATGAAACACCCAATTAAACCAAACCAATTAATTTTCTTTTTTGTATGTTCGTATGTTAGTTATAATAAATTTTAAAATATTAGTTATAGATTTTAGACTGAAGAGAAAAACAACATAATCCATTATAGCGATATGTTCAGATTGTTAGAAGATAATGTTTAATGCAAGTTTTGTATATTACATTCGGGAAAGATTGCCGCTGTAGCTTAACCGGCTTTAAGAAGCTGTCCCGTTTTTTGTTCTGTTTTTCATGATTCATGTGCTTGTTGTCTATCTTCTTCTACATTGTTTCAGACTTCATCCCAGCTGAAGTCTACAAGGAAGGGGGCACATCCCTGATAGCAAGGCTCCACAAACTGTTTTTACTGATGTGGCAGCAAGAGACAATCCACCAGGAATTCAGATACGATTCCATAATCAACCTGCATAAGCGCAAAAGGTAACCACCAGGCCTGCGACAACCATTGGGGTTATATCCTTATTCCCAAGTACAGGAAAGATACTCGCCAGAATTCTACTGAACCGCCTCACTACACACCTTGACAAAGGACTACTGCCAGAAAGCCAGCGTGGATTCCGAAAAGAACGCGGGACCATCGACATGGTGTTTGCTGCAAGGCAGCTACAAGAAAAATGTCAAGAGCGAAACACCGACATATTCTCCATCTACGTCGACTTGACAAAGGCCTTTGATAATTCAAGCAGAGAAGGCTTGTGGAAGGTATTACCCATGTACAGATGCCCATGAAAATGTATTCCATTTAATAAAATAAAATTCCAGTTATCTCACTTTCGCCATTTCCGGAAAAACAATTTGTAAATTCGGCCGTTATTTTTTATAACCTGCTGAAAATCCTTATTAAATCGTCAACCTTTGTGTCCAGTATCTCAAAGATACCGCTGCGTATTGCATTATTGAACGCCCAATCTGTAGGACCACTTGAAAAGCGCACGTAAATAGCTAATTGTAACAAAGATCATAAGAAACATGGCTAAAAAACATCAGGCGATGAGCCTAAGTGCGCGGATCTAATACCCACCGGTTACTCCATCAAGTCGTTCACCTGCCACTCTCGCGGAGGTGGAATTGCTGTTACCACAAAGAATTCCATGATAAAATGTCTTAAACACAACCTTCAGTTTCTGCCACACATAGTTTGAACTAGTCCAGATAACACTCACACTGGAACAAATGTCAGTACATTTTTTTTATGCCTATATCGCCCTCCTCTTAGTATGAAAACCAAGCGGATTAAATCAATCTTTTTGGAGCAGTTTCCGAATATCCTGGAGTATGGAAATTTGATAGGTGGCTACCTGATTATTCATGGATATTTCAGCTTTCACTTTCACTGTCCTGGAAACCAATACACATAAAAACTCTAGACTCCATTAAGGTTTTCAACCTTAAACAGTCAGTTAACCACGCCACCCATAAACATGGTCACATTTTAGACTGGATTATTCATACGCCTGATGATAATATTCTACGGTCCGACCTTGTATCCCACAAACATGCATCAGGTCACCTCTGTATTATATGCCGTCTGGACGTTTCAGTACCCAACCCTCCACCTATATTTTCTACTACGAGAAACCTCGTATGATAAATAAAATTAAACTAATGCATGACATCCAAGCAAACCTTACAACGTGCTTACCTCCAACTGCAGAACAACTCGATAACTGCGTGCGTTCATAACTTCAAAAACATGCCCGAGCCACCAAGTGCAGAGCATCAATTCAAAAGTGTTTTCCATGGTATAGCAGTGCTAGGGAACAGCTTCGCACTGCTAAAAGAGGAGAGGCTTTGGCTTTTCACCAGACTTACTATTCATAAACAAATCTGTGAAACCGCTTAGAATAACGTCACAAACATTTTTCATTTAGGCAAGATATCCCACTACAGAACTAAAATCAGGGAGAGTTTCAGCTGCAAAGAACTCTTCGAGATTACTAACAAACTAATATCAAGGAACACATGTACACCACTTCCAATTACCTTCTCTCGAGTAAACCTTCCAGATTTGTTTGTAAATTTCTTTTATGACAAGATTCAAACCATTAGAGATAAGCTTGACAACACAATTTCAATTAACTTGTCGTCACTATTCAGTTACGATACAAAATTTCTGCGACAACCGTTATCAGCATTTGAACGTGTCTCTGGACAATCGTGATGAAGAGTAAACCAATTCATGTGAATTTGATCCAACCCCGGCTACTCGAGTGATTTCATCCAATATTGCCTTAACTAACTGATGCTATTAATACCTCTCGCTCTCATCCGGGGAATGCCCATCATTTCTCAAAACTGCCATTGTAAAGCCTCTGCTTAAGAAACCAACACTCGACCATAACGATATAAAGAACTATCGCCCAGTTTCTAATCTCCCGTTCATATAGACCTGGTTAGAAAAAGTTGTTCTAACCCAATTCGTATCTCATCTGAAATCAAATAGTCTTTTTAGCTTGGTACAGTCTGCATATCGTCCTTGCCACAGTATTGAAACTGCTTTTGTGAAAGGAGTTAATGATATTCTCTCTGCTTTGGATAGCGGAAAAATTACAGCACTCACCCTCCTTGATTTATCTTCAACATTTGACACACTAGATCATGATATATTACTTCATCGTCTCCAGCATTTATTTGGCATTCACAATATGTAGCCTTACTGTGGTTCAAGTCCTATTTAGTCAACAGGACACAAATTGTATCTACAAATGGAATACACTCCAGCCCAGTTGATCTATGTGGTGTTTCACAGGGGTCTGTTCTTGGAAATGTTCTCTTTTTCTAAACACTCACTCGCTCTCAAGTGTCATAGATCATCATCCAGTGTCTCACCAATTGTACTCTGATGACACCCAAATATACAAATCTAGCTATTCAAGTGAAGTTATTGCTACCATCCAAGGAGTAGAGAGGTGCCTTTCTGCAGAAGAATGATGATAAAACTGAAGCCATCCTGATCACAGCACAAAGACTTTCTCATTCACATCTTCTACTTCAAACAATACATATCAGCAACACCAACATGAAATTTATAGTCAGTACGAAACCCAAGTGATACTCTTGACAGTACTCTCACATTGCACCAAGATGTCATGAACATATATGCAAGGCTGCATATCTTGAATTGAGACGCATCAGCTGCATTCGCAAATATCTTACAATTGATGCCACTAAAATAATTGTGTGTTCATTAGTACTTTTAAGACTGGACATTTGTAGCTCAGTTCTGTCTGTTTCGTCTCAATATGTACTCCAGAAACTTTAAAAAATTCAAAACACAGCTGCTGGGATCATCTTTAGAGTACCACGATCAGAGCACACCTGCCCGCTGTTCTGTACCCTACACTGGTTATCCATTCGATCCAGAATCAAACACAAACTTTGTTCTCTGTGCTACCTTTCACTGACGCACTTCAGTTCAACATATCTATCTGGCCTCACCCATGTGTACACACCAGCAATATACATATTCTCCTCTTCTGAGAATCGTATACTTATTATTCCCACTACGAAAACAAAGTCATAAGGACAACGTTCTGTTGCATACTCACCTTTTTCGACTGCAAGAACAATCTTAAAGACCTAATAATGTTTCCCACCTTACATATTTTCAGCATTTTTATCTTTTCTAACTTCTTGGTGTTGTTTTCTGTTGCATCATATCATTCCATATTGTAAAGCACTTAAACATTCTAAAGATTTGGCGCTATAGAAAGTCCTTATTATTATTATTATTATTATTATTATTATTATTATTATTATTATTATTATTATTATTATACAAACCTAGACTTTTAAATTACATGTACTCTTTTTCTTCAGATAACACATTCAATATTTTATGTATATATAATTTGTATTATTTGTTGTTTTTTTTGCAATGATTATATTTGTCCAAAATGAAGTTAATAATGCACTTGACCAGTGACATTTATTTTGTATACACCGTTGTATCTAGTTAATATTTTTCTAAGATAGTGGAGTACATATTCAGATCAATTTTAATTGTAAACATATTTACTACAGTTTGAGTTAAAGTCATAATTCTGACCTTATCATTCAATTGAAATAGTCGTTCCAGAAAATGGTAATTGTGACTTTTCTCATGTTGATGGGTACATTTATGAACAAATTACAACGTTGCGTCAGCAAATCACAATTTAATCAGGAAAAATTAGTTTTGGCCGATGTCAATAAACTACGACAACCGCAATTCACGTCCGCTTGTTATTATTGAACTAGTAATGAGAGCTGAAGAAGCAGCAAAACAGTTTAAAATGAATAAATCAATATTTAGGTCTGAAATTACGTATGATTGAAGTAAACGGATAGTTACATGCATCACGTGATATCAAGCGGAAATGGAATGGCATTATTTGTTAGTAGCATAAAAATTGCATCAAAGTTGGAGAATACATTAAGCTTACATTACTGGAGGAAAAACTCGAAGTCTACCATTCGTAAAAATCGTTTGAACGTCAGAGGATTTCAAATCTACAGAGGGAATTTGAAAACAATTTCGAAACCTTGTGCACGCGAGTTTCAGCTTTTCAGAGATTATGGAATAGATTAAGTCAACCCCAAAATAGTTCAAACTCCTCGTTTGGGAAAACTTGGCGAATAAAAATCATTTTCCTTGTTAGTGATATGCGCCTAAATGATATATTTCTCAAATCTTCTAGAAAAAAAGTTTTAAAAAATGTATGGAGCACAAATTCATTTGAACCAGCGAAGTATTCAAATTAGTTACATGAAATCTCAAAAAATTCTTATGGATTAGCTATATCTTTGCTTACTTTCAATGTAAAAAAAATGATTTTCATACGTGAAGAGCATCAATAAAAGGTCACGATTATATCAGCAATATTTAGCTGATAAAAATTAATTATACAAAAAACCTAATTATTTAAGAATGAGGAAATGAATGTGCGGTGAATTGTCAGCTGAATGATCTATCTTTTCTTACCCGTTAAGATCTGTGAAGTCGTAAAGCAAATATATTAGCTAATTTTTGGGAAAGCATGAACTACTTAAATCAATAGAACAATATATTTGCTGGTACGAAACACGCATAATTTTATGTTTGAAGCTAAAGCATACGTTATGCGCATGGACACTTTTGGACAATTTTGTCTTGCATATGGAGTATTTGCCTTCCCTCTCTCAAGCACATAAAGCAGCACTTGAAGGCACCAAAATGATCTGCCATGGAAACGTTTGACGTCATGATCTGAATGATAGTCCAAAATGGACGTGTACATACACATTTAGATCAATCTGTTAACAACAGCGATTGATACAAAGTAAGTTTACCCATGTAGTACATTCCTTTTTGCACAAATACGGCTGATCTCGTACCAAGTATAGATGTAGATTCAAAAATAAAGATGAATGAAAAATTCCAACCCGTGTACATTTAAACAGGAAGCATCAGCTTAAACTAGATTTCTTGCTGAACTGTCATTTTTTTCAACTGCAAGTTAGATAGCAGCAGTGTGAACGATTTCAGAACCACTTGATTTCTTGTTTCACATAACTTTAAAAAAAATGTATCTAAACACAAGGTTCCGTGTTAGGAGAGCAAGAAAGGTCTAGCCAACGTTTGACAGAATGGAAGAAAGTGTTTGCCGTTGTAATTGATCAAGTTTTAGATCATCGGTTGGTTATTAAAATAACTATGATCATCGTTTGTCTAGTTGTAGCGTATCTGCACCACACTTGGTCCGCTATGTATCCAGTGTATTACTGAATCGTATACAATTCCTTACCAAAGAGATCGAAATACAAGTGTTCAACATACTATATGCGACTGACCCCCTAACCTTAATGCTCCGACAATATTCAAATGTTTTCAAGACGCAAGTTTTGAAACGTTGCAGAAATATGAAGGAAATCTGATAATTGTCTGGCAAGACGACAATATTGGTTGTGGTCAACAATGTACAAATACTACCGGTCATTCCGCGCAAATATCATTCTGTTATGTAAAAAAAAATTGTTGTCAATATTTCTTGCTGTGAGAAGGAATTACTCGTAAGTTAAGGAACGTCAATATCCATGGTGAGAGAGAGAGAGAGAGAGAGAGAGAGAGAGAGAGAGAGAGAGAGAGAGAGAGAGGTGTCGCCACGATGATAAGTCACAGCTACATATGGAATGAGATGTCAAAGATCTATTTTCTGCTGATATGGAGAACTTTATTCAAATAATCAACACACATATATCACTACATTCTAGAAACACATCTAAAAACTTTATAATAAAAATTCATGAAATACATATTACATTTTCCTTATTAAGCTTTCCACTTCATTTATTCGTATAACTTCTGCATTTTTAGAATATCATAGAATAGTTAATTCTCGATCAATTTCAAGATAGCCAAAAGTATAAAATGTAATAACTGTAATTAATGCAACAATTAATTTAAAGAAATGCATTTTACTCATTTTAAAATAGAATATTGATTTAGAATATGTTGCTAGATATTACTCTTTGTTGCTTAAAGAATACTTTATTTCAACATTAAATCTAAACAAGAAGTTGGTAGCGAATTCAACCTTTACAATAAAAATTACATAAATATAATTAAATATGAATTCTTTAAAACATTTAAACATTCCGTTACAATATATTATAAATAAAGGAATTCAGTAGCAATGTTGCAAACAAAACAATTTTACCATTAAAATCTCAAACATTAAAAATACCTATTTCTAAAAGAAGTTATGACATATATAGTTTTCTTACCTGGAATGAGAAGTCAAACATCTATTTTCTGCTGATATGGAGAACTAATCTGACCCGACTGCGCATCTGTATTTATACACATTCGGCCAGATTCAGGGTTAGACAAGGTCATACCCTCCATGTACCAATCAGAAAAATGCTGACTCTCCCTCAAGCAAGAACCAGTTCCAACAGGTGAAAACCAATTTATTTTACGTCATAAGACAAAGTCTTATGGTTTATTTATATTCGTTTGTCGACGTTACACCAAATATGGGTATCCGTTGTTGGAAGCCATCTTGTTTTATGTCTTTTAGAAGTTTTTAGAAAGATTACTCCACTTTTATTAACCGAATTGGACTTCCGCCAGTGCCTAGGTTAAAGAATATATATTTTTACTAATGGAACCTAGAGATTGTAGCTGAGTCTGCAAAATGGCATGTATTATGTTTTTCCGTTATATAATCCCACACAACACTGTACATTAGCAAAGTTCTTAGTTATTTTTATCGGTCTTATGCAGTATGGCTATATACATTGCCTTTTTTTCACTTGCGCAGCAACCATTTTTATTCTATATAGTTGTGCTTCAAAAACAAATGAAATTACCTTTAATATATTTTAGAAACTTACTTAAATATAAATAAATAAAACATTACTTTAATAAAATTCAAAGAAAATGGCAATCTTATTAATTTTACTAAAAATTCTGTCCTAACAATTCTAAAACTGATTTTCGAGAAAAGTAGAAAATTATACCAAGTATCTTGATCTAGTTTGATTTTAGTTGTAGCCACACCTATATCCAAAAGGAATGCGATGCATTATTTATATTCCAAATCGCACTGTTGAAAATTCCACTTATTACGGATGGCGGAGAGCGCAGGATCTTCAGGTAAGGCCCATTGACGTTTATTACATATTGTAACAAAATGCTATTCAGGTTAAACTCACTGGTCATAACCGAGTGTTGATGAATTCATTGTTAAAAGAATACTGTTAAATTCACCAGTCTCACCAGAGTACTGCTAAATTCACCATTTTTACCGAGTGCTGTTAAATCGCCAGTGTTACAAGAGTGATGTTAAACTAAACAGTGTTAACAGAGTACAGTTAAACTCACCAGTATTAACAGAATACGGTTAACTAACCAGTATTAACAGTGTTCGGTTAAACTAACCAGCATTAACAGAGTACGGTTAAACTAGCATTAACAGATTACGGTTAAACTAACCAGTGTTAACATAATACGGTTAAACTCACCAGTGCTACCAGAGTAGAATAGAAACACCAGTTACCAGAATGCATTTTAATTCACCACTGTTACGATAGTGGTGTTAAACTCACCAATGTTACCAGATTACTGTTAAAAAAGACACTATTGATTGCCGTGAAAATATTAGCTTGGGATCTTGGATACTCTGCAAGGATCACACATCATCTAATGTTTTTTTTTAGTGTTGTCATAATTACTAAAATTGCCAGATGTTTCTAGCAATGTTAAAGGCAGAGACGGAAAAAAGCGTCTGTTACCTTGGTATTTTCTATAGTTCTTTTTGAAAATCAAACTTTATATATTTCGATAAACATAGCAAATTTTAATGTACGAAAATGAGATCCAAATATTGTAGCATCTTTCCAATGTGAAGGTTTTTTTCCAACGTGAAGGTACCTATCTGACCTCACTCATGTATACACACCAGCAAGATATTTACACTCCTTTTCTGACAATCAGATATTCATTATTCCCACTATGAAAACAAAAGTTATATGGACAACGTTCTTTTGCATATCAAGGCCCAGCAACGTGGAATGAATTGCCCATTAAAATCAGACATACATACACTGTGATCTCGTTCAAGAGTGCTCTTAAATATCACCTTTTTCGACTGCAACAGCAAACTTAAAGACCTAATAATGTTTCCTACCTTATATATCTTTAGCTATTTTATATTTTCTAATTTCATGGTGTTTGTTTTTGTTTTTTGTAGTCATATCATTATAGATCTTGTAAAGCGCTTAAATATATATACATATATAATTGTTTTGTGTGTGTACTTATTCGCATTGTTTATTAGTTATATTTTTATTTTATTTATTTCATTGTATGCTAGGTTTTGTAACATTCCATGTTGGACTTAACCTTGTCCAAATGCAAGTTTTCTTTTCTACTTGACCTAAAATAAAATCTTTTAAAAAGATGTAAACAACTTGTATATGACTAAAATATTTTTATGTGGTTGGGTTCAATAATTGTAACTTACATTTTATCTAATAAACCTTTAAGATATTCCAGACTGATACTTTCAGTGAGGTAATAATTCTAATTAGAAATTGCTAATTGTGACCTGAAGTCAGGACTGTATAATCGAGTTCAGAACAAATTATTCAGTCGTGCTTTAAGATCTAGCAAAATCAATTGTATTATTGTTGTGTACAGCAGTTAATTTGGGCATGAATTTATTTCTTCAACACTTTTGACGTTAGATTTAATTTGTATTTCTACTCCAATTTATTTAGAATTTGTACTATTATGACTTGGGTCTGTAATTCTATAATTACTTTGGGATTTAATACGCAATACTGTAATTTGTTTATACTTTCATTTTGTATTCTCTTCAAATAAGGTATTTGTTGAATTTTGCAAGGCATGTTGCTTTTCACTATTTTCTATTACTTATTATAAGTAGGAATAACCTCTTTTTCTCAGTACCATCTAATTTCGTTGACAATACAGAAAACATGGTGATTGTTTTCAGAAGAAAATTAAATAAATATAACAGGTTTTAATTCTATGAATTGGAATACACGATCATTACGAGTGTGCACCCCCATTCCTGTACATTGGCAATGATTTGTCTTCTACAAAATCATAGGATTATACAATACTGCATTGGTCACGCGGGATTGGCGTAAATTGACAAAAAAAGCCAACAAATTCTTAATTGTATGTAATAATTATAATGGACAAAAACAAATTTTGCGATAAAATTGTGAATACATGTCACATGAGGTATTTCTGTCTAACATGTCGTTTGTTATGTCTTATGAATTTGACGAGTAACAGAAAAACTTGTCATTATGAAAATACTATTTAAGCATCTATCGATGAATCGTCGATTAGTTTCGATTCTGTTTTGCCCTTGAAAATCCAGATATCGTTTACTAAAGAAACAAAATAGAAATATGAACTTATTTTTCTCTACGATTTAGTGTCATTTATATTTTTGAACAAAGTGCTTGTGGCATCCGTTCTTTGAAAGCACCTGGCGCTGTTTAACTCTGATAGCAAGCTTTTCGTGGTGACGCTTCATTTATTTAGAAAATTGCACACAGACTAATATGTAATAAAGTTCGTTTCTTATAATATGTTTTCTTGATTCTAAAATGTCATCATAAAATGTATTTTGAGGCTTTGACGCAATATATTACTTTAATGCAGTTTCTGATCGCGAAGAAAGGTGATTTCCCTAATTCCGAAAGAGTAATCTGACAACAAAACCTGACATTAACATTGCTTGAAAGCTTTGGCACTGAAATAGCATCAAATGTGAACAAAATATAAACAAAGTCATCATGAACAGAGTTATATATAACAAACAGAGAAAGCAAATTACCCACAATTCAGAGGACAAATATGTATTTTTATGCATTAGGAAACACGGTTCAGGTAAAAGCAGTGTAATTAATTGGAAAATATTCTCCATTTTTAATCCCTCGCTATAAATGACAGCTATCTTTATCGATAAATCTAACGATGTGTCATGGGCCTGAAAGTGGGTTTAATATCAGAAGTAGCTGATATTTAAGTCGTGTATTAAGCGTAGTATCGCATGGTGATATGGGCACAGGGGGAATTTAAAATTACGCCTACATTTTGAAATGAGACGATAAGAGCAGAACGGGAATTTGATAACAGTCTCTATATTAAACAATAATAACAGTCTCTATATTAAACAGTAATAACAGTCTCTAGATTAAATAATAACAGTCTCTATATTAAACAATAATAACAGTCTCTATATTAAACAATAATAACAGTCTCTAGATAAAATAATAACAGTCTCTATATTAAACAATAATAACAGTCTCTATATTAAACAATAATAACAGTCTCTATATTAAATAATAACAGTCTCTATATTAAACAATAATAACAGTCTCTATATTAAACAATAATAACAGTCTCTATATTACACAATAATAACAGTCTCTATATTAAACAATAATAACAGTCTCTAGATTAAATAATAACAGTCTCTATATTAAACAATAATAACAGTCTCTATATTAAACAATAATAACAGTCTCTATATTAAAAAATAATATGGCACAATAGACACAAAGTAAAACGTAATACTAAAATTTCCATACGAATGACATGAAATTTCCACTTTTGCTCATAAGTTGTTGTGCTTTAGGAATACATAGATGGCTCTATGGGCACAAGAGAAATGTAATGTTTAGAATATCCATAAGTTTAACACACATCTACTGCTTCTAAACACACAACACACACACACACACACACACACACACACACACTGATTGAAACACAGTCTTACTGACCAGCACACATGCTTACTAACCAAAACCCACCAACCACATCTGCTGACCATTACATTACATAATAACCGTAATCTACTGATCAACATGAATTCTTACTGACCAGCACCTACATCTGCTATCGAATAACCAAGCATACTAGCCAACACGTTGGTTCACTGTTCAGGATCCACAATAGCTGACCAGAACTCACATATATTGACCAACACCCATTTTTAGTGATCAATACGCATACCTTATTTAGCGCACAGTTTTTACCAAGCCAACTGACCAACAATCACTCCTACAAACAGACGTGTAAATGTAGAATGTAACGTAAGTGCACAAACTATATAGATTTGTATACTGTTGGGTTTGGCGGTACATTTCCATATATAATACCGTTGTCATAAAGAGCTGTAATCAAGGAAGCCGGTTCATACTAACACTATAATGGCATTGAATAAAGTGATGTTAAAACTACAAAACTATTACAGTACTTAAAGTCCGGAATAGTTAAAAAGTATAACTCCGCAATACTAAACAACTTCGAAAATAATAAGGACTTTAGTTGAGAAGATTTAAAATAAAATCTAGAAAATGTAAAATTACAGAGACAAATATCTGAAGTTGGCAAGGAATTTGTTGTATACTAATACAACACAAAATTTTAAATCTGGACGAGACAAAAACTAAGATTTAAATTTTTAATATGGAATTTGGAGGAGACTAAGAATGTCCGGGAAAAACTATATATATGACGAAGATTAATTTATATGGAATTTAGCTTGGATTACCCCACCCCCAAAGAAAGAAAACCCAATTACAATTTTAAGATAATTCTAGTTTTACAATAATTAAATTAAGCCATTACATTTTAATTTTTATAAAGTAAAGTGCAAGTGAAAAATTAGAAACTCAGCTTGTACCAAAATTTAGCAATGACTCAAAAGATTATTTGGTTTTCCATTTCAGTATTTTATATTTGGTACTTTTATTCGAACATTGTTTCACGTAGACATTTTTCAACTTTGCGATTTTCCTTTTAGCATTTGCCGAATTCCTTATTTGTTTCTGAATTTTTTATTTTTTCAGTGTCGGCCATATTTTAAACATTTCTGTTTTTAAAAAAAATATTATTTCCTAAAATTAAGTTTTTCATCTTTATCATTATTTTCAATTGTAAGTCATAATTGTTACATATTGATCTGGGAGCCCCGAGTGGAAGAGTGGTCTAAAGCGGTCTCCGTTACGGATCACTATCATCTCACCTCTGTCTGCGTGGGTTCGAATTTCAGATTCGGCCAATGTGCTTTTGTAAGAAAGCTTGCCAGTAGCTTCTCGTGGGTCGCTGGTTCTTTCTGGGAGTTTTCCCGGGATTTACCTCCACCATTAATACTGGCCCCCATGTATAGCCAGCCTATCGTATGCTGAAAAATGGCGTTAAACCCTACAACAACAAGAATAACAACAACATATTAGATTATTTTAATATAATGTTATACGTCGTTAAAATTATTTTGTAGTCTCAGCCTAATTTTGTGACAGTTTAGTAATTTCAACATTAGTTTTAATCACTGCAAGTTACGTTAAAATCTATATTGGCGTTCAACATTAGGACTTTAGTGTTAGGACTGGTGTCAGGATAATGTGACTGGGTGGGACATCATGCTACAAGTCTGCGGCATGATTCTCCAGTGCTAGACATCACTATAAACTGCCACACTGCAGACATCGTAACGATATGGCTGAAAACACACACATCATCAAAATATATGCCAATTTATCCGTAGGCAATTCTTTATGTTTAAATCTCAGATAAATGCAAGTGTCACTAAGGATGATTTTGTCCAAAGGATTTTTTATTCCTCATTTTTCTTTGTAACCAGGGCGTGTAGCTGTCGTCTAAGAGTTCGTAATGAGATACCTCAAAACGGCATCTCTTTACCGTATTTTCTACACTACACGAATATCTGTAGTTGTGTATTTGTCAATAGCTGTGTTAGTAAGTAGCTGTAGATTATGCTATATGCGATTGTTGACCAAGAGTGTAAAGCTACATCTGGCACCCCCTGAAAGACCCGCTTTGGCAGATCTAGCTGTCGAGCAGATACGCTTAACGTTCCAAAAACCCCTCATACAAGGCTTATGCTTAAATTCCCAACAATCACTCCTACTTTTCCCTAGCCAACCGCTATAAGGAATGATCGCAAGAGCTGTGTTGACAGGCCAATGCATCAATTAACGTACAGTAGGGCTTGACACATTTTCACTGTATCTGGACTTATCTCGACATTGTCACGCCATTTGACAGGCATAAATTAGACAGTGTGGATCTGTGGCGATGGGCGAAGCAATAAGTGCAGATACATTAAAACTTGAGTTGCATATCTGCACACATGTGACTTATGGCATAGTCTTTTTCACGGGGCCGGAGCAGCAGTAGAACTCGGGAGACCCTAGACAACTGAGTATCATTCTTTTCGACCTTCTGCTTCACCTTAACTCTGGTGAGTACACCTCAGTATATCAAGGTCCCACTTAAAAGGTCGCAAATCACAAAAGAAAACAAAGGTGACGATATTTAATAATGTGCTACACTAATGTGTGTACACACTATGTGCGTACACTAATTTGCTTACACCCTATGTGCGTACACTAATGAACAGTACATCAGCAGATAAACCAGAGAGAAGAACATCAATAATTGGTAGAGAGCTTTAGAGAGTCAACATCCAAATTGCGAACCTAAATGAAACTTTACAAGCCGAAGTAAGACAGCTCGCTGAAGCAGGATTCGGGTACACCTTTATCTGGAATGACCAAAGTAAAGATGAGCCACGTGAAGTTTGGTTTGCTATCAAATCATTAGTAGTTGGCAAGCTCAGAAATATTCCATAGGGCTTAAAAATCATACTAAGATAAATACATGTTTTCTGAGAAAGACATCATTAGGGTTTTTGCGCTCCCAAAAATAATAATAATAATAATAATAATAATAATAATAATAATAATAATGAGGACTTTGTATAGCACCTAATCTTACGAAGCTCTAATCGCTTTACACCATCAATAATGATATGACTACACTACAGATCAACAAATGACAAAAACAATGAAATTGTAAAACATGAAAACATGCTGAAAACATTTAAGATACAAAACATGATTAGGTCGCTAAGTTTTTCCCTGCAGTCGAAACAGGTGAGTCTTAAGAGCCCTCTTAAAAGGGACGACTGTGTCTTTGTGTCTAATTTCAATGGGTAATTCGTTCCACGTCGCCGGGCCCTGGTGTGCAAACGAAAGTTGTCCATACGACTTTGTTTTCACCGTGGGAACAATGAGTATGCGATTATCAGAAGAAGAGCGCAAGGATCTAGCTGGTGTATACACATGGGTGAGGCCGGATAGGTATGTTGGACTGGAGTCTGTCATTAAAACATAACACAGAGAACAAATTTTGTGTTTGATTCTGTATCGAATCGATAGCCAATGTAGGGTACAGATCAGTGGTGAGGTGTGCTCTGATTGAGGTACTCTAAAGATGATCCGTGCAGCTGAGTTTTGAACGTTTTGAAGTTTCTGGAGTAAATATTGTGACGAACCAGACAAAATTGAGTTACAATAGTCCAGTCTTGAAAGTACTAATGAACACACAAGTGTTTTAGCGGCATCAACTGAAAGATATTTACAAATAGAACTGATGCGTTTCAATTCAAGATATGCAGCCTTGCATGTGTTCATGACATGTTGGTGCAATGTGAGAGTACTGTCTAGAGTAACGCCTAAGTTCCGTACTGACTGTGAGAATTTAATGTTGGTGTTGCTGATATTTATTGTCTGAGGTAAAGGATGTGAATGAGAAAGTCTATGTGTTGTGCTCAAAATAGCCTCAGGGTTATCATCATTCATCTGCAGTTTGTTACATGTCATCCATGATTTCACATCAGAAATGCACCTCTCTACTCCTTGGATGGTAGCATCAACTTCAGTTGGGTGGCTAGACTTGTATATTTGGGTGTCATCAGCATACAATTGGTGCGACACTGGGTGATGATCTATGACACTTGAGAGCGGCTGAATATACAGAATGAAGAGAACAGGTCCAAGAACAGATCCCTGTGGAACACCACAACATACGTCAACTGGGCTGGAGTGTATTCCATTTGCATATATAATTAAACATAAAGAAATAAAGAGTAGACTCCACTCTATTCACTATAATTTGTGTCCTGTTAACTAAGTATTACTTGAACCACTGTAAGGTTATATTCTGAATGCCAAATACATGCTGGAAACGGTGAAGTAATATATCATGGTCTATTGCAGATAAATCCAGGAGAATGAGAACTGTAATCTTTCCACTATCCAAAGCAGAGAGAATGTCACAAAATACTTTCAGAAGAGTAGTTGCCGTACTGTGGCAAGGGCGATATACAGACTGTACATTGCTAAAAAGACTGTTTGAATTCAAATGAGATACAAGTTGAGTTAGAACAACCTTTTCAAAGATATTTGATATGAATGGGAAATTAGAAACTGGGCGGTAGTTCTTTAAATCGTTATGTTCCAGTGTTGGTTTCTTCAGCAGTGTCTTTTTGCGATGGCAGTTTTGAAAAATGACGGGAATTACCCCGATGAGAGAGATATTAATAACATCAGTTAGTGAAGGCAATATTGGGTCTAAGCACTCAAGCAGCAGTGATGTCGGAGTTGGATCAAGTTCACAAGACTTTGGTGCACTTTTCATCACGATTGTCCGTACTAAATCAATAAAAACATGTTCAAATGCTCATAACGGTTGTCGCTGAAATTCTGCATCATAACTGTATGGTGACGAATCAGTTGAAATTGCGCTGTCAAGCGAATCTCTAATGATTTGTACTTTGTCATTAAAGAAATTTGCAAATTGGTCTGGTAGGTCTAGTGGAGAGAAGATTGTTGGAAGTGGTGTACATTTGTTCCTTGACATTAGTTTGTTAGTTATCTCGAAGAGCTCTTTGCAGCTTGAACTCTCCGTGATCTTAGTACTGTAGTGGGATGATTTGGCTAAATGGACTATGTTTGTGACGTTCATAGTGGCCTTGTAGATTCGCTTATGAATATTGAGTCTGGTGGAAAGCCAAAGCCTCTCTGCTTTTCGGCGATGTCCTTTAGCAGTGCGAAGCTGGTCGCTAAGACTGCTATACCATGGAGAACACTTTTTTTTTTATTGATACTCCACATTTGGTGGCTGGGGCATGAAATGGGGCAATAACCAACCAGATGAGATCACGACTACAGTTTTAATGTAAAAAACGGAATTACCGAAGGCAGACAAACTACTGCGGATTATCAGACATGGAAGGCGTCATTAACAAAAGCGGCATTGGAAAATGTAGCATCAACGAACTCCTCCAAGCTTCTTGTCAAACATAGAATAACAATTTTGGTCGACCTGACAAAAGTCTAAAACAGTTTACGGTTAAAATTGTTATACACCCTACAAAACCTTCATAACCGTTTATCTAGCAATTCTTTTAGGCATGGTCCTTTTTGATGGTATTGAGCAATTTTACATCTGACAAATAAGTTTGTGAACCGCTCCGGTAGACTAGTGGTTGGAGCGTCCGCCGCGGCAGCGAGAGGTCGTGGGTTCGATCACCGGCCGAGTCATACCAAAGACTTACAAATTTGGTTTTAACAGCTGCCTCGCTTGGCGCTCTGCATTAAGATGTTAGTGTTAGGACTGGTCGACCTGGTGTCAGGATAATGTGACTGGTTGGGACATCGTGCTACATGTCTGCGGCATGATGCCCCAGTGCTAGACATCACCATAAACTGCCTCACTGCAGACATATTAGCGATATGACTGAAAAGTTTTTAAAGCTACGTTAAAAATCCTAATCAAACAAATAAACGAAATAAGACTGTCAAGTCTCGGCCCATGAACAAAAGTTAATAGCGCTTGTTTATAAAACTAATACAACGACATCCGTTGTAACCTAAATGGACACTATAGCTGCGTTTGCTTTACGTAAATGATCAAGTGATAAAACCAGCTATTTCACATAGTATCATTATGCATAAGAATACAAAAAAAACCCACAAAAGTTTCCTTCTTCCATTTATTTTCAAGCATCAATTTATTCATTGAGAATGGTCGGAATTTTGATCGATAATTTGTAATGTTTAAGTTTACTCTCCAGTGTTTGGGTTAAGATTGCGCAATACAAATTGTGCTTCATCGCAAAAATATATAATGACAAATATCTTTGAGAGTACTAACTCTTTGTTTCCTAATAGAATTACATATATTATAGCAAAACACTATACTGAACAGGTTTTATTCTAAATTTAGAGAGAATAACAACGTTCTTGTGACAGATTCCATAATTCCAGAACATAGCTGACAGCATATTCTCTCTAAACATGTTCGACAGTGTGTGTGTGTGTGTGTGTGTGTGTGTGTGTGTGTGTGTAAGAGAGGGTGAGCGAAACACTTAACGATTGACCGGAAGCAGTCGCATTGACACTTCGCTTCAACACTATTTTTGTTTTGGGGGTAGGTGTGGGGAGTGATTTAATTTAGTGTAGGTCTTTGACTAATATTTTACACTTCATTTTCAGTTATCATTTTATAAGGCCAATCTTACAGAATATCATGGGTAACTGTATCATCTGGTAGGTAATGATCTGCATTTATGGTTGATTTAAGTTAGCTTGCATACCTTGACAAAAGAAAATCAATATTCTTGGCAGACATAAAAATACATGGCATATGAAAACACCTTCAACAATACTTTAAAATTATTGCACGCCTTTGCACGCCTTTGTAATACATTTTTTCTTTCTCCTTTGCTTCCTTAATTCCTTGTTATTTATATTTTATTTGCATTGTTTGATATTTCTGTATATTTGTATATTCGAGACTGTAGGCCAAGATACCCTTCCCGTTTCATTTTATTTGAAATACCACTAAACGTTATTTAGAACATTATTCATTAGGACTTGTGTTAGAAATTCCATGCCTATTCCGGATTTAATACAACATACCTACTAAGTTGCTTTTACAATCTCACTTTATATTAAAGGGAAATAAATATTGTTTGGCATTTTACAATACTTCTTGGTTTTAACTCTTTTCTATTACTTAGTTTAAGACCGTATAGTAGTAATAACACAATTCCCCGATGATGCAAAAACAAAAACGTCACTTCAAATATAAAAAACATAATATTTAAGTAGTTTGGAAAGATACAAAAGAGTTCATTCCATTCAGATGCATTAGTATTTATCAAGAAACAACAAATTTCATTACATATAACGGTTTAATTTCATTTTAAATTTAATGGTGGTGCAAAAACCTATGAAGACGAGAGTTAAACGTAAGAGTGTCATAGTTAGGAAAGGTTTCTTCAGAATTAAAAGAGTGCAATGAAGCCCTCATAATCTGTATTAAAAAAACACACACAACTAAGTAACTTAAGTACTAAACCACATAGAACGCAAACTTATTCGCGAACTATCCATTAGCAACATTGAGTTTAATCGTATTGATCATACTTCGAATGCATGCATCTAGCTGCCATTCGAACAGCCTAGGTTATTTACCCAAATGAAGATTGACAGAAGTTGCGAATGTATACAATCTTATTTTCATTCGCATCATCTCGGTCAATCATACGGTCAATCTACGTCGTAGAAATACGTTTATTTACGTGTAGAAGTGATTATATTTAAATTGCAAACAGAGTGTTAAAGTTAAGAAAGAACTTGGTATTCTGGAATTTTGAACATGGAAACTGTGTAAGGTTTTTCAGTTAGTCTTGATTCTATTTAGACTAAAATATAAAGTTTTCGAGTAAGCGACGAATAATAGAAACTTGACTGTATTCAAGTATAATAAATTTATCGTCAATTTAGTATAAGTTTCTTTTCTTTGGTTTGTTAATTTAACTTTTAATTCATCCCTGTATGGTTATAACGTTTATGGGAACGCAATGGGTTTATAAACTAGTAATTTGATATAATTTTTACATGTAATGTTTTCTCCCAATAATATGGCAAAGCAATCGAGCTGGACAAAACAATCCCAAGCATTATCCCACAAAAACTCTAGGAACAAACAGGGAAACAACAAAAACTAAATCAGCTGCTAAAACAACGGAAAACTAAAGTAAAAAACAACACAACAACAGATGGAGAAGCAGCAAGGGAAAGAATGTATCACACAGAAAGTAGGGTTAAGAAACTAACAAGAAGAACATGCGAAACATTAAGAACTACAAAAGGAAAACACAAACGAAATCTACGTGCAGACACAACATTAAATACAACAACAAAAAGATGATTTGATAGTTTTAACACAACACAGAAACAGCCACATCAGCAACAACAACCTAATCCAAAACCAAGCAACGACATAAATAAAACAACCTCTAAAAAGGAAACAGGAACCGGTAAGACAACAATAAAAACTAATCCAACAACAGCAGTCTAAAATAGAAATTGTGACATCACCCGGAGAGAAAAATTTAAATGAAACAATGCTATTAGACATGACCGCATAAGATATTTTTGACTGGGAAAGAAAGAAAAGAAGGAAAGAGGAAAAAAGACTTAAAAGACAAGAGGATAAGTTGATGATACACACACACACACACACACACACACACACACATGGAGCTTCAAAACACACACACCCCCCAAAAAAATATACACTTGTTTTTTTTACATGAATCACAAATAAAAACTTTTTAAAAAACCATAGCAATCATACCTCAATGAGGTAGCAAAAGTTAGGGCAGGAGGGCCTCACCAAATGGTCTGCGAAGATCAAACCGCTAGAGAGCACCCTCCCCAAAAAACCCGAAGTATTTACTGCACTATTTTACATCTAACAATCCCAAGTATTTTCCATGGTATCAAAGCCGACAGCGTCATCAAAATAAATGTCTTGTTATTTGCCAACGTCAGTGATGTAGCTTGGATTAATTAATCACTTGGAGCACATTCGGTTCTTCTTCACGGAACCGACCAAGCTTTCTCCTGTCAATCAAACCATTAGTACTTACAGTTTAATTTTTCCTGGTCATTTACAGCTGAAGTAGACATATATCGATAAAACAATTTGAGGACAATATAAATATCATGTTCTTCTGGAGATAATGTGTTTACGATACAAACTTTTCTTACATACTAATTGAAACTACTAGGACTAACCTGGCGGTCGTTACAGTAAATATCGCAAACCTAAAATTTCCGTATTACTCACCAAGGATGGAACTATGTTTACAACTTTAACAAAATGAAATAATATCCCACTTATCAATATGAGAAATGATTGATTGTTATGCGTTTAAAATTATTCAAATATTCCTATAATTTTTAGAGAAATGCAGTTAAGTTTGGTGAAAATGGACGCTTATAGTGCTGTGGTGAATGGCAGAGTACAATTACTAGATATGAACATTTTAAGTGCGTTTCACGGTATCCAGGACAAAAAAATAAAGTCTGGAGGTGGATAACACTATCTTGGACATAATGTTTGAGAACGATTTCTCAGATAATGTTGATGCGCAAATTGGCTTTAATCATGAGAGAGAGAGAGAGAGAGAGAGAGAGAGAGAGAGAGAGAGAGAGAGAGAGAGTCAGTCATATACCTTGCCACTGTATTAATTGCAATTTAAAAACAACAGACAGACAATGTAAGAAAAACTCATAGAGCCATGACAAGATCCAAATCATGAATAGAAATGTCCCCAGTCTGATTAAAATCAGGTACCCACTGTCCAACTTGAAGATTTGACTTCAACCGCTTCGAAATCATGTTATGCTGACCTTTGAATTAGCCTTAAAAAAATATGAAAGTGAATCAGATTGTTCGGCACACATTGATGTTCTTCAGCCACACGGTTCAATCTCCCACACACGAAGATATGACATTATCTTATTGGCTTATAAATTAGCAATCATTTCAATAACATAGGTAAACAGAACATTATCCGCCGTCGCTGTCAGATCTTCGCTCATATTTTAATTAGATTTGACATATCTCAGGTTAGGACAAAACTTTACCCTTTGTTTGATTCAAGCAGCAAAAGAGAAAGGGACAGACACACAACGCATTTTGGCCGATTTGTGTGTGTGTGGAGCCTCTCATTAAGACCCCGTTTTGCAAAATGTCGGCTAAGAATATTTTTTTTAGCCTATAGGTGTTGACTCGTTAAACTATCCAAATGCGATTCCGATTTTTTTATACACGAATACGCTACCAGGTGGGGAGAGTAGGCTAACCTCTCAATAATGGTGTCCGGCAAATTTATCTGACCTAAATATTAGTGATTTTGGCTTCTTAATTTGTAATCAAGAACGCTGCTCCCCCCTGCAAGTAAACCTGGGCGCTTTAAAGAAAAAACGCCCCTTTTGGGGCAAATGGGGTGGGTGGGGGAGAGGCAAGATTCACCTTACCCATTTTAGAATATATCGTCTTTTTATACTGCATCGTGGGTACCCTCCCCCTATAGTAGTATCTGTCGCAGAAATTTACAATATGACTCGGGCAAGCCTCGTTTGCTTTAAATTAAAAATATATACATCTCGTGATATATCATTGATCAGTTATTCCGGTGCTAAGCAGGTCAAGGTGATGAAGAAGATTTTAAAGATTTTAGCCGGATAGTAGATGAGCATACTGAACAAGTTAAACAACAAAGAGGGATAAAGTAACAAAAGAATTGTAGTGGTGGTAGGGTTTAACGCCATTTTCAGCATACGATTCGCTATACAAGGTGGAGGAAGAACCCGGGAAACCCCCCCCCCCCCTCGGAAAGAACCACCGACCCACGAGAAGATACTGGCAATCTTTCTCACATATCCACATTGGCCGAATCGGAGACTAGAACCCACGCAGACAGAGGTGAGATGGCAGTGATCCGTAATGGAGAGCGCTCTAGACCACTCGGTTACTCGGGGCCCACAAAAGAATTGAATGAAGCGTGGCATTGAAAAAGCGAGAGAGAAAAAACAAAACAAACAACGAATGGAAGGAGAAAAGCTGCATCAGGAACACTCCAGCAGTGCTCTCCAGAACTAGAATCAGAACCACCCGAAAGAGCAGCCGGAAGCGGTCTTGCTACTCAAGTAAGACGTCGTAAAAACAAGATGGTAAGGTGATCGCTGAATCGCTGGTGATTCAGGCTCAAATTTATCCAAATATTATCCTCGCTGATGTTGATCGATTAAAAAATATGATTATTAGAAGACGTGCTGGCAACATTTCCCAAGAAATCGTTAATGGCCATTTGCCAGCCTTTATTTACTCGTGACGTCATGAACAGTAGCTTGTATGGGTCGATAATTGACGAAATTACCGATGATTACCACAGCGAGCGATCACTTATACAAAAATATAACAACAGAAAAACGTGATTACACACAATGCCCGACGTTGACCTGTAAGCGTCAGGGGGATTAATTCATCTACGGAGATGTATTTGGCAATATTATTTAGGGTTTATTTAATAGGATAGCCTCAAATGTTATCTTGATTGCAAAACAATTAGGTATGGAAACCATCAAAGTTGTTCGTGATAAGGTTAATGGCAATATTGGTGATGTTGCTGGTAAAGCATCCTCGGCGATCAGAGAAAGATTCGCACGATTAATACGACTAAAACCACAGCAGAATGTGAAGCATTTCAGCGCAAGCATTCCAGTAAAACTGTCCAGCACCGAAGTGATGGTACCAAGTGTCAGCGAAATCATAAATCAATCTGCAAATGAGCTGTTGTAAGAATTAGCTTGTGGGCCATCTCTGACAAAACAAGCTGCGGACGAGATAAAAAAAATAAACCCACATAGCCGCAAACTTAATAGCGGGTAATGGTATGGTATATCGTCATTGCTGATGAACCGCTGACAATCAAAGTTTGAAAGTCATATTAGACACAAGCGAAACAAATAAAATGTTCGATCGTGTATCTGATCCCGCATTTGACAATGATGCACCAGTACTCAAAGATGAGTATGTGTGTAATTATCAATATTATTCTTATGAACCACAAGAACCAAACCAACGTAAACGAATCGAAGTACAAGGTCAAGATACATCAAAGTATTTCCTGGGTAGATGTCTGAAAATGGTAACAATATGGTGCTTAACAAGGTGGATTTGTTAATAATGTAATTGTGGCATTATTTAACAATGCGCGATATATTATTGATGGCTTAGATATCAAGGTGTGTCACGATAATGTCGATGATGAAGGACGATTTTGGGTTTAGCAAGATATTCTGATGACTACTCACGGTACGCTGGTCCATCGAAGATGTTCGCAAAAGATACCGTTGATCACGCCGATGGGCGACCTCATATTTCTCGAAGACGAAGATATAACGGTAAAGCTGAAGTTGAAAATTTACATTTTTTTGACGCGAAATTTGTTCTGGAATTTTCAGCATGTAGAGATCAAATTGGCACTCAAGAAAGATTTTTACTGTGAAATATCGCTATCACATATCTTTGCAGAAATGTTAGAAAGCTTGTCTTCGTGGCCAAACACACAGATGTATTTGCGCTAAAAGCTATGGACGACAATGCTATCTGGAACGCTGAAGGAGTTGACCCAATAACATCCGCTTAGCTTCATGGACATGTGACGCTACATAAAGCTTTCTTTTGTGCATGCCAACATTGACACCGTCCGCGTTGAAGAATAACGGATACCCTCTTTCATGGACAGCGGCGACAATTCAGCGTTGTCATGGTTTACAATAACCACTGACTCGACTACATGCACAATATTGGTATATTTGCATTGCAGATTGCATCATAACAGGGGGGTTAAGCACAACGACGTTACAGTAAAACTGCCCAGCACCAAAGTGATGCCAACAAGTATCAGCGAAATGATAAATCAACCTGCAATTGAGCAGTTGTAAGAGATATATGGTAGGGCATCTCTAACAAAACAAGCTGCCGACGAGATAGAAACAAAACAAAACAACCACAAACCTAATAGCGGGTAAAGGTCTGGCTGATCAACCAGTTTTGCCAACTACAATGAGCGGGATTTCTCAACGTGGTATCTTATCTACTTTCTCTCGCTGGAATATATAGATTTGTTTAGACAATCTGTCATTGACATACATTCGAGCTTGAGTAAGTGCATTGACAGCTGGTGTTAACTGATTATAAAGGACTCGCTGTAATTCTGTGAGACAAAACACAATGTTACTTGAATGAGTTACTGATGCACTGATTAAAACATGTAGATGTTAAATGGATAATGTCATCTAATCACGTTAATCTTACTCTCAAACCTGGTCAGAATAAAAAACTGCAATCCGCTTAAAAGAAACATTATCGGGCAAAATATCTCTGACATAGCGGCGTTATAGGGCTCAAATCAATTATCGTTGACCGAGCATCAGCTCAAACACTACAATGACGCCAAGAAATCAAAACTGTCGTTCGACTTGATCTTTCTGTGAATCAGCAACACAATAAAAACCGGCGTTATATTTGCGTTTCTGGCGACATTACTAACGCTAATTGCTAAAGCGGCTTCAGTTGTTAAAAAATTAGCTCCAATTTATGCTGTTGATACTGCTGAAGGCATGGCACTACAGTATCAACAGGTCACGTAATAAAGACCCCCCAAAAAAAACAACAAATAACGGGATCTAAGATTACCAGGAATGCGGTATGGTCAAGGCCTGAGACTGCTGTAGACGCCTCTTTAAAGCTTCCCATGTTCAATTTTTATTTGCTTGATGCTGCTCGTTCATTAAACATAACATACGTTTGAGTTTTGTATGCTTGATCAATTACCGAACAAAGCAACCTATGTTGAAACCGGTATCATTAATTTCGATGGACATTCTGGTCCAGATACTGAATGGGTTGCATAAACGGTTGATCGAAGTGTATTTATTTGATTTTTAGGGATGGGCGCCAACAAAAGAAGTTTAGAATGTAGCAGAGTGCGAAGCATTCCGATCTGGTATTCATCATTATCAAAACAGACCATAACGTCAGTGTCAAGGTCATCAGTGACACCTCATAGAAGTTGAGCATTAGTATACTACCCGTCGTTTTATACAGCTTAATAGTTCATAATGGTAGATATTTACGGAAGGTCAGCTAAAAGAAAGCCCGAAGGTGACACTGATTTATCCAAATATGCAACACGAGATGAACTGATCGTTTGCGTCTCGCCGATGTTGATACAAATTAGGTTGTTGATTTTCAGGATCTTCAAGGACGATAAAAGACCAGCAATTAAACGTTAACATATATTATTCTGCGAGATCCAAGCGCGACAGAAGATAATTTAGTCGTGTTTGCTACAACCGGTAAAAATAAAAACTTAAAGGAACCAATTTTGACAATCATGGGAGTGATTACTGAAAGTGCTAGAAGAATACGAGATATAATGCATGGCGATCTCATCATGAGCATAAATACAATTACCAATGTGAGAGAACAAAATCAGACAATAACGTGGCAACAAAACAATACGTCAACAACGACAACACCTCGATCAAAATTGAGATTAGTGAATATGTTGCTAAAGCAGGTGATGCAATGATTGGCAATCTCAACATGAGCGGTAATACAACTGCCAATCTGAGAGAACAAGAATCAAACTATGAAGCTGCAACGAAGAAATACGTGGTCAACAGCAACATTCCGATCTTGACCTCGTTAATAACAATCAATGATGGAATGCCCACTTTTAGATCTGAATATACTAATCATGTAACAGCGTGTGCAAATTTTCGTAGAAAGATAAATCGGACCATGGATAATTTCTTTTGAAATCCAATGGTCATCAACATCAGCTCTCTCTGAACTTCACACATAACTTGCTGATCTAGTCTATGTTAGAACAACAATCAAAATTATTAACAAAGAGCTCACCAACACCAACTCAAGAATCAATTCGATAAATAATGAACTCGATAAAATGGAAAGATTGCCGATGGTGGTTCATGCGACTCCGCTGATTAACATGGTACACACAGTAGCGTCTCAATCAGCAACATGGCAAAAGATGACAAATCATCAACCATACTGCTGATGTTACCATGGTGTACAGGTTATCCATGTTTAGCGTTGTGAAATTTAGGATGGTTACATTCTTTCCTTTGTGTCATGGAACCCAAAGTTCTTCTTCCGGAACTACGGTATTAGTGCTAAGACAGAATAACGAAGCAACAACATTAATGGGCTCATTACCAGCGACGCACATGATACCACCCTTGGATGGTATCGGTGTCTCTTTTGTTATCGGTGTTGCTGGTATTATCAGTATTATCACAAGCAAACATTCATATACCAGTCAAACAACACAGCAACGTCAACAAATCCGGAATTTCTTATTGGGTTTCCAATTGTGATAAAAGCCCCAAATAGTCGGTCACTTGAGATCGCACTGCCCAAATTACGACTTTATTATAGCTGGACAAATATCAGAGAATAATCATTTGGTAGATTAGACGCTAATAATTGGCTGATATATTAACATATAACCGCCGTTGACGCAACTGGCAAGAAAGTCCAAATCTGATAGGTCGTCAGCTTACCAACATATTAATATCAAATTGAATAAGTCAATGATGAACGTCAGCACAAAATTAAATCAATAATAGGAAAAGAATCAAAGATCGCTGTTCAAGAAACAAGAACAACGTTGATAAATCGTCGAGCAGAACATTGGTATGATTATGGTAGCAGCAGCAGCTGATTTTACATCCCAAGAACCAAAATGAGATCAGTTTTAGTCAACTGAGGACATTCCTTATAGCTTGTTAGTTACAGAGTATGGTGATTAATCGAGAATTTCCAACATATGGTTATTGAACGTCTTCAAGGAGACAAAATAGGGTGATAACGAGTTTTAACGAAAAAGAACAGCGAGATCTAAGCACGTTATTTGAGAAGTAATGACCTGAATATCCTAATGAATTTATTAGATCAAGTAACAACATTGTATTGAGCGATCTGGAAGGTTTGTGTCGCGATGGTTGACATTTAGCATTACATATTTATGCGGCAGGATCCAGCTCAGCAAAAAATACTTTATGCTTATTTTAAAATCACTGGAAAAAGACAAATCGGATACGTTTAAACTACATGGGAATAAATCTTATAAGATGAATCTGGCTATCAATGATATAGCTGACGAATATCTTCCGAAGATTTGTTCAGCATAGGAACAAATAAAAGACCTTCCAGATATTCTCCGAAATAGCAACGACACATAATAAGCGGTGGTCGTCATGTATCGCCGGGTATTTTCAATATCAAGTCAAAGATTTCTGTAAATCTAGTTTGTGACGCTGTAGACGGCAGCTATACTGCGTCTGGGCAAGCATTACAAGGATAGGCCCAAAAGAGATATGTTATATACAACCTTTCTTCAGGTGTCTCGTCGGGTCATTTGATTGTATCGGTGCCCATTAAACACGTTATGTACGATGTCATTATCTATCGGTCTCACGAATACGTTTACGTCAAACCGATCAAGACGGTAATTAAATGGACACACTTGGTGCAGAAGACAGCTCGTTTGTATGTGCGCGATAGACCATAAAATGGTCCACCGTGAAAAAGACCACCATGATGAAGGAAAAAACCTACATAAAAAGCATACTTTTGGTCGTTAATTTTTTTGTCGTTTGGGCTATTCTGACTTGGGGAACGCTTCTCATTCTGCAGTGATCGTTATAGATTTCAGTACAAGCTAATGTACCTGTTTCGCAGGCGCTTTTACAGCCGTACGAGTTTCACATTATCGAGACAAATCTGATTGTATTTTCTGAAAGGTGCTTGCCAATGGAACAACTTTAGCTGTATAACGTTGTTCGTGTAAACCCGCCAAATGACAATTCTATTTGACGCTGTAGTAATTTCATAAATCAGTAATCAGCCGCGAGTGTATATTCCTTCTTCATGTGGAGTATGTATCATATCATATCATACTGAACCTGTTTCTATTGATTTAGTAAGGACAATCGTGATGAAAAGTGCACAAAAGTCTTGTGAACTTGATCCAATTCCGACATCACTGCTGCTTGAGTGCTTAGGGTATATATTGGGTATATTGCTTGACTAACTGATGTTATTAATATCTCTCTCTCATCGGGGGAATTCCCATCATTTTTCAAAACTGCCATCGTAAAGCCACTGCTAAAGAAACCAACACTTGACCATAACGATTTAAAGAACTACCGCCCAGTTTCTAATCTCCCATTCCTATAAAAAAAATCTTAGGAAAGGTTGTTCTAACCCAACTTGTATCTCATTTGAATTCAAACAGTCTTTTTTAGCAATGTAAAGTCTGCATATCGCCCTTGCCACAGTACGGAAACTACGCTTCTGAAAGTATTTAATGACATTCTCTCTGCATTGGATAGTGGAAAGATTACAGTCCTCACTCTCCTGGATATATCTGCAGCATTTGACACAATAGACCATGATATATTACTTCACCGTCTCCAGCATGTATTTGGCATTCAGAATATAGCCTTACAGTGGTTCAAGTCCTACTTAGTCAACAGGACACAAATTATATCTGCAAATGGAATACACTCCAGCCTAGTTGACGTATGTTGTGGTGTTCCACAGGGATCTGTTCTCTTCATTCTGTATACTCAGCCGCTCTCAAGTGTCATAGATCATCACCCAGTGTCGCACCAATTGTATGCTGATGACACCCAAATGTACAAGTCTAGCCACCCAACTAAAGTTGATGCTACCATCCATGGAGTAGAGAGGTGCATTTCTGATGTGAAATCATGGATGACATGTAACAAGCTGCAGATGAATGATGATAAAACTGAGGCTATTCTGATCACAACACAAAGACTTTCTCATTCACATCCTTTACCTCAGAAAAAAATATCAGCAACACCAACATTAAATTCTCACAGTCAGTACGAAACCTAGGCGTTACTCTAGACAGTACTCTCACATTGCAGCAACATGTCATGAACATATGCAAGGCTGCATATCTTGAATTGAGACGCATCAGTTCCATTCGTAAACATCTTTCAGTTGATGCCACTAAAACACTTGTT
Source organism: Unio pictorum (assembly GCA_030141615.1). NCBI lineage: Eukaryota > Metazoa > Mollusca > Bivalvia > Unionida > Unionidae > Unio > Unio pictorum. Next base: position 990,551 of record JARLTB010000179.1, read on the forward strand.
TGTTCATTAGTACATTTCAAGACTGGACTATTGTAACTCAATTCTGTCTGGTTCTTCATAATATTTACTCAGGAAACTTCAAAAAGTTCAAAACACAGCTGCTCGGATCATCTTTAGAATACCTTGATCAGAGCACACCTCACCACTGCTCTGTACCCTACACTGGCTATCCATTCGATACAGAATCAAACACAAAATTTGTTCTCTGTGCTTTGTTTCACTGACAGACTCTAGTCCAACATAACTATCCAGCCTCACCCATGTGTATACACCAGCTAGATCCTTACGCTCTTCTTCTGATAATCATATACTCATTGTTCCTACGGTGAAAACAAAGTCATATGGACAACGTTCGTTTGCACACCAGGGCCCGGCGACGTGGAACGAATTGCCCATTGAAATTAGACACAAAGATACAGTGGTCCCTTTTAAGAGTGCTCTTAAAACTCACCTGTTTCGACTGCAAGGACAAACTTAGCGACCTAATCATGTTTTGTATCTTATATGTTTTCAGCATGTTTTTATGTTTTCCAATTTCATTGTTTTTGTCATTTGTTGTTCTGTAGTGTAGTCAAATCATTATTGATGGTGTAAAGCGATTAGAGCTTCGAAAGACTAGGTGCTATACAAAATCGTCATTTATATTATTATTATTATTATTATTATTATTATTATTATTATTATTATTATTATACTATCAAAATCATCAATGATTGTTTTAACATCGAGTTGAACCGCTGGACCATCTTGCTGAAATTGTTCGATAGTAAAGATAATCTCGTTTATATTTTCCTGGTTTATTACACAATAAATGCATTTCTTTAATACAAGATTTTATCCAGACCAATTTTGATAACGTTTTGCTTGATTGTGTAAACGTATCATGATGAATCCATGGAGGGTTTTCTGAGCATGTGCGATGAAGCTTTTAAACTAACCTACGTCCATGTCGCCGGGACACCGCGTCTAATGAAAATTCTGAAGCATATGTACATCAACGAAATGAAAAATACCCACAAAATGGCAATTATGTCTGATAACTTTGGGAATCTAAGTGTACCGCTGAGTAACATAAAAGACATATATGTTTTTATGTGTGCCCCGTGAAAATATTCTGGCTGGATTTGCTTGTTTGTCAAGCATGACATCATCGTAAACCACTGAATTGTTGATATCTCTTTTAAGATCTTCAGCAAAAGGCGCTTCATTGATGTCTGTGATAAATTCAATAATATACAATCCACCAATGCAAATTCATTAAATTCCTTAAGAACACTATAATATCGTTTGTCATCCACGGATGACGCAACTAAATAATGTTTGTACCATTTGAGTCACCTCATTATCAGGTTGAGCAACAACCGAGTTTTACCTAACCCAGATGGACCAGTTATAATTGCTCGACTGAAATTTGGTAATCTTGGATGATGCTCGACCTGTGCTTGCACAAGTGTCGCTGATAAGTCAATCTCGTTAATATTTTACAAAGATAGTATTATTTGTAATCATGAGGTTATATTGTATTCGATGCAAGGCAATCACTGGTACACAATTTATGAGGGCAATCACGTTGAGAATAACACGCCGGCACCTACAGGTAAAATGTGTAAAGTGCACACAAAAAATATAAGTTTGTGAGTATTCCTGTTGCACAAAACGCTGGCAACATTGCCAAGGCACTTTGGAAAATACCCGGAACATCACTGGCTATGTATCCTGGGGAAAAACATCTTCCAGGATATACTTATTATGGTCCGAAAACTCGCCTTGATATTAGACATGACGAAAGAAATTAATGAAAACCATTCAAATTTCCGCTAAATACGATTGATCAAGCATGCCATGTTCATAATATCGCGAATAAAAATACCGATCTACAACAACGACATATCGTGGGTGTCACGTTAATTGACACGCTGAATTCGATTAAGAAAAAAACATAAAAAGCACTCGCGAATTGGTTGAAAACATTGGCGATGAAGGTAAAATAGAGCGGACAATTAAATGTCAACATTTACATAATGGAATCGATTTATTAAAGTTCAAGAGGATATTGTAAAAGTCAAGCAGTAATTAAAAAGCTCGCACCTTCAACAGGTGTCACAAGAGCTGTAATCGCAGATTGGTTGTCACGACAGGTCATATGGAAAATATATCTTCCACGTCCCAAAACGATTCAACATGGACAGTGTGATGTCAGCACATTCAACGAAGTTCATCAGGCAGATATCTTGCTTTTACCATATAACGTGTATAACGGCGCACATACAAATGCCGCGTTGAATGTTACAAGTTGATAAAAAAGAGGCTGAACCGTTATCGTCTAAATCAGGGATTAAAGTCGCATCAGCGTTTGAACGAATTTATTCGCAATGACCCAGGCAAGCTTTAGGCCTGCGCTGGATAAAATTTATCAAATAATTCCTGGCAAAGAATTTCTCGGTGCAGTAACAACGTTGAGAAAACAACATCACGTTACGATTAGACGTGGACACACCTTGATACATCGAGATCAGGCAATCGTTGAATGATTTAATCAATCACTTACACAATGACTCTTTGGATATCAAGATCAATATGGCCAAAGATTTACTAAGCGGAACGCTGAACGTGCAGTACAGATCTTGTGAATGGGTTGCGAGACTATATCATGTGGCAGCCGAGTTAAACATGTTCACGACTGGAATAAACATGAAACCTGTCTATGCAATTGCGAAACAAATACATACCACGACGAAACTCACCAGATCAGCTACAACAAACAGTGATGGGTAGTAAAGTAAAAGTGAATTATTTATATGAACCTGGTGAACTTGAGATATTAAGCAGTAACATCCGATCTCGTGTGGAGTGTAACAATACATGCAAGTCTCGGCGTGGTAAGATCCACTACGCAGCCACCATTATTTGTATTAGATTCAGCAGCTCTTCAACGTGGATTTGTCTGGGAAAAATTACAGGTAACACTATTAGGAACACAACCACGCTGTCTTTTCCCGCAACCATCGTTGAGATTGACACTGGTATCAGGTTTATTAAAGTGTCTACCAAATACAGTTTCCGCAAATTTAATAAGATCGATATTTGGTAGCGGTCCGTTTATTGCAGTGTGTGTCGTTTCGTGTGTTGGATACCCGAATCGCTCGAAATAACGATGTCACCCGCCCAGTCCAAGAAAAGCCGACAGGGTATCAGTGACAATATTAACAGAAATCACGCTGAATGTGTTATAGTTTGTACTCCAAAGACAACTATATCAAAGCTCAACACTAGATTGTGATACATCCTCGAGAAATCTTTTTGGATTTGGACGCCATATCTTTTTTGTTGGTTTATATGGGCCACAGCAGACGACATTGTAAAATTGCGTACGAGTAAATTTTTGTAGCTGTTTTGCAACAGTAGAATAAGTCATTGCTAGCATATAATATATTTTCTCCAAAATATAACTTTCTTCAGATTAGAAAAAATGATACACTATAATTATACCGACAGCAAAAAAAAGTACACGCAGATGGCTAAAGATCGGATCAGTAATTCCTTGTGGAAATCCCTGTCTTGGAAATTATTATATGTGACACATTATGAATATCAGACATGGCAGTACCGGCCCGAAAACATGTTTGATATTCAGGGTCGGGATGAAACGAAAAACAGTTATGTGTCGTTTGTAGAGGACGAAAATATCACGCGCTGAAAATCTATTTTGAGATAATGAACGCAGATGATAACGTAAGAAAAGACACACGAAACTATATAGAGATATACATCAAAATTAATAATGTCGTATTAGAGAAAGAAGATTATATAACGGAGAAAAACTGTAAAATATTGATCTCGATGAATTTAGATGTCATCCAATATTCGTTAATTACTAAGTGAGCAGAGCTGTGATAATCAGAAACTGTCGTCTCATAAAACGTCTTGGAAATTTTGGTAACATGAAATACCTCATGATTGGGTTTCAGAAAACAAAAAAATGATCAAATAATTATTTCACACATATTTTTTTATGAGTGCTTCAATTGGCGACAGATGATTGCCTGGTTTTCGATCACATTAACTCAAACAGAGAAGATAACAGACTGGAAAATTTAGAAGCAATTAGATCTAGTGAAAATACGTGCATAGCCTAAGCACGTAAACATGCATGTCGAGCGCCGAACAATTTATCTTGATTACAACACCAAATGCCTAATTCATTTTTTAAAGTATACGTTACAAATACTAAAAGAAGGTGTGAATAAACATAGAATATATAATGAATAAAAATCCATTTGAGTATTTTGTTCGGAGTCCGGCGGGGGGAAAACTCGTTTCATATGGCGTATATACATTGTTTCTGCCTGCCGGCCTCGAAATTCCTACGTTGTATAAACTCGTTGTTTTAACCTATATCTTACATTGATCACAAACGACTTTTAACGCAAACTCATCTTACATACTGTTTGGTGATTGGTTAAATCAACAATCAATGATTCAATCAGAATCCGAATGTATGTGTTTAATAAACATTGAGAAAATAGTTATGCAGAAAAATATATTAACTTTTTTTTGCTCTCATGACTTCTTTATAAATTAATATGTTATGATCATTAACTGGATATTTTCAATATAGATCATAATAAATTTAGGACTTTTCAAACAAACCAGCTGAAATAAAAACCATCTCGCGCCAACTCCTTAGTTGTTTGCTGGAAGGGCTTGTAATATTTATATAGAATTAAGGAAATCTAAATATAACTCTCGAGTGACATTTCGTGTAGTTATAAAAACACGATATGTCTAGTGCATTTTGTAAGCATCGTGGTAAATCATATAAAGTTGTTATGCACAAACACAACATTTTCTTGGCGTTAATTTAACATTATATTTCTATCTGCGAAGAAATTATTTAAATTTACAGAATCTACCTTTCTGTCTCTTTATATATATATATATATATATATATATATATATATATATATATATATATATATATATATATATATATATATATATATATATATATATATATATATATATTTAGAGACCTAAGATTTACTTATAATCTGACACTCTTAATTGTGAAATTTTTGTTTTGAAGAATAATGAGTCCAATAATAAATTTTATTACATATATTAAAGATTTTATCAATATCAAAATAATGGTGTCGATGGAATGCGAAGATTAACTTAAGTACGCATTTCATAAAAAATGAAGTCAATGTTTTGTCAGTAAATGATTTGGAAGTAACTTAATCCACTGATGTATTGTATCAGAATAGTTGTATCATGCCTCGATGACAATACAGTATTTTCAAATGTTACATGAAAATGATGCATACATGTGCAGAATTTGCCCTACGTGAGGGAACTGTTATAATAAAACTGAGATGAATATTGTAACAAATATGATAAGATTTGTATAAAAGTGAGGAAAAAAAGGAAATATATCAGGGGGAGGAAATTTATATAACCATAGTAGATATACCACTTTTATCGTCAATGTGGCGATATAGATTTTAGAACCTCTTTCTATTTCCCTCTGCCTGCATGTGTGTTATTCCATATTACGAAATATTTCCTCCTCCTCCTCCCTCTCTCTCTCTCTCTCTCTCTCTCTCTCTCTCTCTCTCTCTCTCTCTTCAAATCAGGAATTCTTATAAAGATCTCAAAATCTCAAAATGTGTCTTGTGTTCTAGTGAACAATTATGCAATTGTATCATCACGTAATGCCTAAAAACGAGATCAAAAGATCAAAAAATAGCCTTCAGATATTTATAATTTGTTTTCTGATTGTACCATTGAAACTGTCAGTGCCTGAACTAACATCGCCTATTGTAATGTGTCACCTATACAATATTGTATACCAGTAATACTCTACGGAGTTTACGACAAATGGTGCACGTTTTCTTTTTAGAAGAAAATACAAATTATATCAAAATATTATAATACAATTTAAAAAAAAAAGAATATTGTAATACAATTTGTTTTAGTAGTACTTTAAACTCGCATGACAAACATGTTTGAAAAAGATGGAAAAATCAGGCATTGATTAGTGATGATGGCAAATAGAAATTAAGTGAGAATCGAAAGTTGGATGCAACGTCTGTTGTGGTGCTGCAGTGCTAGATAAATGCAAAATATTAAGTTTATATATTGAAATTACCGAAATTAAGAACTAAATTCTTTTCAAGTAAATTCACAATCATTAAAATTAGCTTTATAAAAGTTGTTGTGCTCTGAATTTGTTTGATACAACTGCTGTGCATGTTTAACATGTACAAACAATATCATTCGGAACATGAAATATGTTAACATAAATAAAAATGTCTTCATTTTCATGCGAATACAGTCGTTGTTTTGACCAATTACACAACTTGATATTGAAGGATAATATATACAAGCTAATTTTGTAAAATGTCTATGTCAAAAACGTTTTGTAAAATTTAGGAAATTATTTTTTTTTCGATGAAGTAATGCAGCTGCCAGTCGCACTGGCCAAAAACTGAAAAAAATATAAAACAACCAAAACCCAACGCCATACGTGACAATACAATGTTTTCACTCCATGAGTGAAATATTCCGTGTATCTACTCAAAAACATAGATAATCTTATTTATCCCTTCATAGCTTCAATATTCCTTTAATAAAAATGTCAGAATGTACAGCAAAACATTAACCGAAGACACACACACACACACACACACACACACTCTCTCTCTCTCTCTCTCTCTCTCTCTCTCTCTCTCTCTCTCTCTCTCTCAAACCGCTCCGGTGGTTAGAGCGTCCGCCGTGGAAGTGGGAGGTCGTGGGTTCTATCCCCGGCCGAGTCATGCGTCATGCTAGACATCACTATAAACTACATCACTGCAGACATCGTAGCGATATGAATGAACAAGTGTTAAAGCTACGTTAAAAATCCTAATCAAACTTACTCTCTCTCTCTCTCTCTCTCTCTCTCTCTCTCTCTCTCTCTCTCTCTCTCTCTCTGATTGAATTTTTAACGTAGCTTTTAACAATTGTAATGTCATATCGCTACGATATTTCTAATGTGGCAGTTTATAGTGATGTCTAGCACTGGGGCAGCAGGCAGCCGACCAGTCCAATGACTAATCTCTTAATGGTGAGCGCCTAGCGGTGCAGCTATTAGTACTATGTTTTAAATATAAGTTTTGATATGACTCGGTCGGGGTTCGGACGCTCCAACCACTAGGCCACGGGAGCGGTTTAACCGAGGACTGTACTGATATACCGGTAATTTATGAACGTGGTGCATACATTTTTGTGTATAGCATATGGAAAGTATAACAGAAGATTGTACTTTCCATATGATATGCACAAAAAGTTATGCACTACGTTTATAAATTATACAAGTCTGCAAATGAAGGGAATATGATGAAAGAAAAAAAAAAGAAAGAAACCAAACAAACAATTTGGTTTTTGTAATACGCGAGAAGGGGATATAACTCCTGATCTCTTTGCAAGTCTATTCCGTACATTTTTATTTGTATGTGTAATGTTTCTCATGAAATAATCAAAGAGTTTTTGTTTCGCAACATTTTGTTGTTGTTGTGTACAGGTGATATAATTGATATTCTTTTTATTAGTATAAACACATGATCTGAAACTGTTTGCTGAGCAAAAACACCTTGCCAGAACTCGGCTGGAAAAGATTTTGAAACCTAAGGTCTTGGATTCAGCAAAAACAGTTCGAAAAAATATTCCTAATGCATTATCAACTTTTAGTACATATCTTTGCGGCACATTGCCTAAAATATATTCATCTACAAGACAGTTGACAATGAATGTGACTAACAAGTTCCAATCACTGACATTGCGCTTACACGAACAGTTAGGTCAATGCCTTACATTGATGGCTTTCATTAAACGTTCCATGCTTTACATTTCTGACTTAAACCAGCAGTTCAATGCCTTTGTCAGAGCGTGTTAGATACCCATCGTAACTTGCAGACATTACATCGTGTTAAATACCCGTCGTATCTTGCCGGCATTACATCGTGTTAAATACCCGTCGTATCTTGCCGGCATTAAACGGATGATAATATCCATCGTATCTTGCTGGTATTTAAACCGTGACAATACCCATTGTATCTTATTGGTATTGAAGCGTGATAGCTCGTAAATTTTACCTGCCTACAAAACAGATATGACCTTTACGTTGAATATGTCTCAAAGATCACTGGTCTGCTGGATTTATACTCGTATGATTAAGGCTTGATAATTAATTACAAAGTCCATACCATGTCAGAGTATCATTGCTATTAATTAACGATTAGTAATTACGATACTCAAAGAGACAAAATTGATAGTTTTAGTGTCGTTTAGCTTGACAGCTTATGACGCATAAACAATTTTGGAACCCGCATACATAATGATCTCCCGGTAACTCCATTTGTTTCATACGGACGGATTTGAAAGTTATATCTTTACTTAAATCTAAAGGTAAACAAGATCATAATACATGTATTTTATATATAGTTTTAACAAGACGTGCCTGTACAGTAAAACATTACCGTACCGAAATATATCAGGCAACACTTAAGTATGTATCACTGATATACGACCTTTCTTGCACCTAATGGTTTAGATTGATAATCACGGTAATTAATAATACATTTGATGGACAGTGTTGTCCGACAATGCTGCATTATCTTCGACATAATTACAATCAGAGAAACATAGCTCGCAGTTTATGTGTTGTTTGACTGACATCGCATGTCGTGGAAATATCTCAGGTGAGAATTCGAATTAGTAAGAAGTTAACTTAAGGTCGACGCATGAAATACCGTATTTTTAAAAATTCTGAAGGGATGTTTTATTCAGTTATTTTAAATGATTGTTGTGCGGAATACTTTCAGGACATCAAAGGAGATATGATAGGAGTGCCTAAATGTAAACTTGTTCCCACCATTTGCACCGGATTCTAGGATGAGCAAGAGACGAACTGTGGTAAGTTCATTTCCATTTTTACCTTACCAATCTGACACAATTCGTTTTATTTTGTGCATTAATATATAGTTTTATTTTCCTGATAATACAATGAAATAGTCCCAAATGATGTTCAACATATCTCTATTTTAAAAGTCAACTCCCTGTGATGATGGTGACGATGACGATGATGATATTGCTATTACGAATAATATACCATGTATTATCCTCTGCGTCATTTGCATATCCAATGTTTCTAGTAACTAATCATTAATGTTATTATCATCACAATGATGAGGGGCCCCTAGTGGCCGAGTGGTCTAAAGCGCTCTCCGTTACGGATCACTGCCATCTCACCTCTGTCTGCGTTGGTTCGAGTCTAAGATTCGGCTAATGTAGTTATGTGAGAAAGCTTGCCAGTAGCTTCTCGTGGGTCGGTGGTTCTTTCTGGAGATTTTCCCGGGTTCTTCCTCCACCAATAATATTGGCCGCCATGTATTGCCTATCGTGTGCTGAAAAATGGCGTTAAATTCTACAACAACAACATCACAAAGATGTATATACCAAGGTACACGCTGAATTTCATGATAAGAAGCAATATTGTTGGAGGCATTAACCCATGTGAGTGATTGATTTTTAATATAGCTTTAATATTTTTAGTCAAATTGATACGATGTCTACAATGTGTGGTAGTTTATAGTAATGCCAAGCACTGGGACATCATGCTGTAGACATATAGCATCATGTCCCACACAATCACTTTATTCTGACACAAGACTGACTAGTCCTAACACTAACCTCTGAGCGCCAAGAAAAAAAGCTGCAAGTACCATTTTTATAAATCTTTGTTATGACTCCGCAGGGGTTCGAAGCAGTTACCTCCCGCATCAGAGGTGGACGCACTTGTCACTTAGGGCACCGGAGCGATGGTATTAAACTAAATATAAAACCTGCAAATAATTATCACAGCGTGAAAAGATGATCTGAAAAAGAATACAAAGACGAGGGAGAAACTGAAGGCTATATCAAAATAGCGATGATCATGGTGATTGTTATTACAATGAAAATGTCGATAAGAAAAATTCATTTGATTATCTTCGTATTCCTCATTATCATCTATTCTTATTTTTATTCTTACTTCGTTACTATCTAGTTATCATTTGCATGTTTTGTATGCATCTTGATATATGGAACAATATAACCAACGTTCCCTCTAAGCCGCGCGGGTGCGCGCGCGCAGCTGCTCAGGCATCCCCGCGTAGCTGAATTGTCAATTTTTACTCATTCTAACGTTAAATTTTGCTCGTCACCGTAATGCTTGCGCAGTGCAGCGAGCACTGCGCGCACATCTACCATTCGCTTAGAGGGAACGTTGAATATAACCTATATGATCATGAGAGGTGATGTGTAACGTAGTCTGTAGTCTGTTGGAGAACCCACATTAATAATGAGAGTGGTATGTTATATGTGGGCTACAATGTTTGCACAGAAATCAGTTTTTAATGATACACTGCACTTTTTCATACGCGTCATTCAAATTGTTACTAGACTTAATATTCTGAATAAGTAGTAGGGAGGGCGAATCGGAAACTTTATAGAAGCGTCTATTTGGCAACCAAAGCTTCCTCCAAAATCGAAAAAAAAGTTTCCTTTGGAGACGCAAAGTCATTGTCGCGCCCTCTCTGCTGCCATGGGGGGTAAAAATCTTTTTACGATGAAAATCCTTTACGATTTCACAAAGAGACTAATTTGTAAAACCTCACCTCGTAAATCAATCAATTATCGTTAATGAATCATTATGAAATTTCATATACACTGGATTAGTTAGATCCTCAATGATTAAAAATCCGGGTGGAGCTGTTGGTGCAAATGAATATAAAATATATTCTTGTTGGGCTTGATTTGATCTTTCGAGATTTATTTGGTAACTTCCTTCGATGACATCACCTACTAAATTCACTGCAATCACCGAGGATATATTGACGTTTTGAGGAGCAATATGCCTACCACTCCCGTCTGGGTCGTTATTATGTTTGAGGATAGTTGTTTGTTGTGGCATTTTATTCCATGCGGCGAGTATTTGTGGAAAGTATTCATCGAGGAGATCGTTTTCTTGATTTTTTTAAATTGATCTACATTATACCCGGGGAGTTTAAATGCTGAAATATTCTCTACGCGTATATTATGTTTTTGCAAATTCTGTTCTTGATTTAAGATTTACAGCATTTAAGATTGAATAACCCATAAATTAAATGCTTCCATATCAGCGATAATTTGATTACATATTTCTATGTATTTGATGATCTCATCTCTCGGGGACTCTTTGGAAAGTTTTTCTCGCAATATATTTATATATTTTTTAAATTCATTATTTATTTTTATAAAGTGTTCATTAATTTTACTTTCAATTGGTTGAAACCATCCACCGCTTGGTTCTTTTATCCGCTCAATAAATAAATCTAAAACTCCAAAATTTGTATCGTATGATATTGCATCATGATGTGATTTCTTATCAGAATTATAGTCGGATTTTTGTGGTTCTGCTGGTATTTGTAAGGATGTCCTAGGTGGGGTTTCAGGCCATCCTAGCACGGTTCTTATCGAACTCTGATAGATATCTCCGGCATATCCGGGTGAGTTCATCTCAATCGCGGATGATAGTGTTGGTTCATGAACTGTTATAGCGATTTTCGATTCTTTTCCAGTAATGGATTTTATTTTACGCTGAAATTCATTATTAATTTGTTCAATTTGGTAGGACCCAGATGGTAATGAAACAACGTTCCAATCTGGAGTTCAGTCTTGTTTATTCTTACTCGCAAACACCAGGGAATTATTCGGTTGCAGACCACCGAATGGTATTGATCTGATATTTGGCCAACTATGGTATACTCGTAATTTTGCTAGTGCTATTTCCTTAACTGGAACCGCAGTAGGGATATTGACATCTTGTGATGTTGCCATTCTTATTATATTCGTGTTGTTTTTCTAATTTTGACATCGCGGAATCATAAACACGTACCATCGCGGAAAACTCATTATCGGATATTAATTTATCATCAAAGGGAGGACGATATCATCGAGGATAACTGTGAGTACGCGGTTCACACAACATGGAACTTAACTACGTAATCCTGCAGTTTACGCTGGCTGCATGATGATATATTTTTTGTTATTATTGAAATAATTCCCGCGATTGTTGTCGTCGCTGATATATACAAATTTGAACAGCTATCGGGGCAATCATTGTCACCGAGGAGAGTATAATACCAGCTCCAGTGATTACACCTGATACCGAGTACACGGTAACGTCAACTGCGGTAATTCTTCTTCGGTATTTTTTAAATTTTTGTTTAGTATTCCTCAGTGAATGTTTTGAGTTTAGTTTGAAATTCTCGGACCTGATCATAGCGATACTGCTGTGACATTGCCAATGATAACATTTTATTTATTATAACAGATTTCAAATTGCTGGCGTTAAATTCGCCAGCGTTGGAAATCCTATGGATTTTTATATAAGTTGTTTACTTAAATCTGCTACGAATTCCGCATACCAAGTGTTACGGAAACGCTAGCCAAATTATTATCAGTGGATATTATTGTGAATCGTTCAGTTGTTTCCTTGTTGATGATCGTTGATATCATATTGTTGACTCAAAAAATATCGTTGATGAAATATTAAATTGAGCGGGCGACACTAGTGTTAATTGATAAATACCTTTGACGGTCGCGGTGATATTTAGTATGTTATTGGATGGTGTCCACGTAAATGATCCGTGTTGGATCGCGTACACATTATTTACGATATTTTTTTGTTCGTGAGGGATTTTTTCAAGTTTTTCTACCATCCTCGGTAGATCATCCCTGATGACATCGTTGGTCGTTTTAATATCTTCGCGAACAACTTCTATTCGCCGATTAATCGCTGTTATTTCATCGAGTTTCGTGATAATACCATTGAGATCTGTTTTGATTTCTTCGGGTTTAGTATCTTTACCAAAAAATGTATCGACGGCATCATCGGTTTTTTAAAACGTTTTTACATAAATTGTTCGATATGAGCGTCATATTCGGATCGCAACTTTGACAAATTATCCATGGAGGTTTTTATCTCTGTTAATTTTGGTGTGGTCACCGGTGGATTTCCAAAGAAATCTAATAGAGGTTTGTCAATATTGTCAATTATACTTCTTTGTAATTCCGAAAACCGCTCGAATTTAGTTATATGGTCGTCGTATTCATCGCGTAGTTTTTTTAATGGTTCTAAATTGTTAATTCCATCCACAATAGATGAAATGAGAACACTCGGTTTGAGTTTACCCTCCTTGGAAAACAACGCGATAGTATCTTCTACTGCGTCGCGTTGTTTAACTAAAATATCATCCAGGGAAATATTACTAGTTTTCAATTTACCCTGACGATCTTGAAATACAACTATTTCATTTGAATCAACATTTGCGAGGTTTAACATCTCGGATATTTCATCTTCGGTTGCAGATATTTCCGCGGATTGTTTTTTCAGGCTTGATAAAGATCTCCCCCAAATATGAATCATGTTATTTCATATAATTTCTCTCTAAAAAGCGATTACTCGTATATTCGTGTACGGTTTTATGGGGTGGTTTTCCCGATGATGAAATAGCGTTGAGTACATTTAATACTTCTATGCCGCATATTGGTGGGTCATTCATTTTCTGTTAGTAAAGTATAATACCAGATAACACCAGATAGGAGTTTTTAAGCGGTTTATATAACGCATAAATTCTTTAGGCGGTGCTAACCCATATGAATCGAAATAAACAATTGCACGGGGATCAATCACGTATGCAAACCAGTGAGTTCCAGGTCCGGTGCTGTTATCGAGATTAATGATACCGGTTTCAGCGTTGTTTGGTTGTTGTGGTAATTGATCTCTCATAAAGACACCTCTAAAGTTTTTTTTTATCGCTAATTTATTTAGCAGCGTCGAGTAAATCAAACTTTGACATGGGAACTATGTTAATAAACTGTTCCTAGTTTCAGGCCGTTTCCACTGTACCATGAATACGGAGTTCCTGGAAGTCTTAGACCCTTTCCTGATCGTTTATTTTTTTTTTTGTATATCTGTCCGGTAGCTTTCTTTAGTGCCATCCCTGCCGCTGTACCAACGGCTCTTAGCGCTGCGGCTTTTGCTGCCGCAGAGAGAGAGAGAGAGAGAGAGAGAGAGAGAGAGAGAGAGAGAGAGAGAGAGAGAGAGAGAGAAAAAGAGAGAGAGAGAGAGAGAGAGAGTGACCTGAACACCTTTATTTATCTTTAATGGCATCATTGAAGTGTTTTATCTGTCGAGTTGTCAATGACAAATTTATTCTGACCACCAGACATCTGATTGTGCTTCAGCGATATCGTGGTTCCACATTTTTTAGCTGATTCCGATTGCAATTTTTTAATTTGACCAGGAGTTAACATAACACTAACATGACTATATGATATTTTATTTAATAGCATATTGATCTAATTGTCTACATATTTTTTACTGGTGCATCAACTACCCTCATTCGTCCACCAACACCTTCGAGTAGCATTGATTTGTCACTGAGAATGAGAGCAACTGCTCTGCAATTAGTAGCACCAGGAGGGTTTACACGAGCTTGGAAGTGTATGTCAACAACGGACTGTCTTGTTAAATCAAGATGTTCCAATGAAAAGTAGTAGACAGGATATAGTTTTCTAAAATCCAACTGATATTTGCAGACCGATATCTACATTATTAACACGTCCCATAAATGCAAGGACTGCGTCGACGATTTTCATGCGCGATTCCACTGCATCATATATTTGGATTCTGCAGAAATGTTAGAAACTTTATCTATGGAGAGAAGCATACAGCAGTCCTCGTGCGAAGAGGTAGTGATAATGATGCAATCTGGCACGGTGCTGCTGCTCCCGGTGCTGTAGGTCCAGGCGCTCCTGGTAAAGTAAATATATCAAAGTTATCACTGCAGATGTCAGTAATGACCTCATCAATCACCGCAGAGGAAAAATTACTATCATTTATGGATCATGGATGGAAAATCATTGCTATCATGGCTAACAACAACAACGGATATTAAGGAGGAGGATGTTAATGGTGTATTTACTTGGCACATGGCATCAAAACAGGGTGTTGCTGCGCCACGTCATATATTTATTGCGTTACATGATAGGGCGCGATTTAATAACCAAACACGCAGCCATATGATATTTGATCAATTGGGTGTTAATGAAGTCTCGTTGAGGATAAACGGCCAACAGGAACCATCCGAGGATATTTTACTTAATTATGATCAAAGCCAAATAGCACGCGCGTATCTTCATTGATTGAAATACTCTTTCTTCGTTATTTTCTGTATGAAATGATTTTATAGGTTTCGCATTTTTCGAGTGTTCTCTAGTCCCTCCTCGTTTGGTGTTTTCACTTTGTGGTAAGCTCGTAGATTCGATAAAAAAAGTGTTCTTAGGATTAGAATCACTATGATCAACTACAAAACCATCTTTGATCAATCCATTGTAACATTCATATATTATCCAATGGTTGAATACCTTTTCTTTCGAACAGTAAACATCAAATACCCCATACCATTGTTCGTCCCTAATGGTTTTTTCAGTCTGCGGTTTCTAATAATACCGTCCCGAGTTGCTTCATAATCGGTAATCATGGGATTAGGTTGAAATTCTTGGTTCATTTATATACTATAAAATTATTTGTCTAATTATTTGGTTTAATTATTACTTGAGAATCTATCAATTTAGTCTTGAGGTGTTCTTATGATTTTGTTCTTGACAGAGTCAAGCACGCTGACACAGTCGGAATATTTGATGGAGTCCTTGATGGAATCTTTGATTCTTTTATCATAATAGCGCTTTATCTCTCTGTATCGCTTACCACCGCAATTGAGACACAACTGCGACTTACCACGCACACCTACCCCACATCGTATGCAAGGTAAGGGCCAACATTTTCCACGACGTACGCTTTGTAAATGATATCCACAGAATTCATTTCTGCAAGATTTGTTACAAGCGGTTACTGATCCTATCATAAGCCATTTGCAATGATTCATTATATAATAAATTCTTTATTTAAATACTTGTTTTAATTATAATATGGAGGAGTTCGAGAGATTATCGAAAATTACGCCTTGGATAAATGCTAAATTCAATCTCGATAGAGTCTCCACTGATGTACCAAAGGGTCTAATAAGTGATAGAAGCATGTTGGGTAGAATCCGTGACGCATTTAATGAATTCAAGCGCGATGGAGCATCTCACTGTTGGTCAACATTTCGAATTGATGGTAGTGTTGATACTACCATTAACGACGAAAGAGCAGCAGTGATAATCTCGCATCTTGACAAGAAAAAGTATTATTTTAGAGTGAAATTCATTATCCGTTCAGAAACGGGGAATTGGATTATACGCGACAAATTTGAACACATCTTGAAAAATAAGAGAACTGTCACATTGAGTCAGGTATCCAAACCAAGAATTCTGACTGAAATTGACAAACCGTATTACGAGAGATCCTATCCTGTAACCACGGTTGTTTATGGGATCTATCCGATAAATGATAAACCGAGTATTGAGAAACTAAAACCCATGAAACTGTCACCGTTGACTTCGTCAAGAATAAATTATGTAGCAGAACGAATAAT
The DNA here is from genome assembly GCA_030141615.1 of Unio pictorum. Classification (NCBI taxonomy): domain Eukaryota; kingdom Metazoa; phylum Mollusca; class Bivalvia; order Unionida; family Unionidae; genus Unio; species Unio pictorum. The sequence continues at coordinate 1,007,155 of JARLTB010000179.1, forward strand.
AGAGCATTTTATAAATGCGTTGCGTGGAAACAAATTGACGGATCTAAGACACAAAAATTAAACGAATGGTGATTAACAGTGAAGGAGAACGGCGCAACAATTCAAGATATAGCCAAATTTGAAACATCATTAAGAGTCCCAATAACCGTAATGACGATAACATGAGAGGTATTACACGAATCGAAATATAAATCAAAAGGAGCTCCAATCAAAATTATTGACCATAATGAACACGCGTGGACACCTGCAGTAACAATATTTCCGCGGGATAAAACCATAAAATATCTACCCGTGGAGTTCTTGGGAGGAAACCTCCCCCAAGAGAAATTATTTTATTTTATTTACGAGTTAAGTAAAAACGATCCTGTGTCAGTGTGGTTAATTCACAGTTTAGAAGACGAAGAGGGTAAATTCGATCAATTTGTAAGACCCAATGGCGAATTACACCGTACTGAAGCCCTCCGCAACCAGATGAAAAAACTAGCTAGTGGTTTTTCAACGGAACACGACGAACAATTATTAATAAACTGTTTTACAATTCCGTCAGTTGCAGCTCATTTCGCGAGAAAAAGAAATCTATGGAAACCAACACGCGCAGAATTTCTCTCAATATGGCCATGGTGGATTATGGAATACAAAATACGACCCCAAAAGTATTATTTCGATTGATATGATTGCGTGTTATCCAGGGAGTTTTTTCGGGTACGGAGAGTGTTCTGAGTACTTCAAAAGATGTGGACCTCCCACACACGAGATGACCCGTGTTGCGATTAATGGACCACTGCCCGATCTTGATTTAACCGGATTCGCTCGTGTGGTATCATTTGAATTGGCTAAAGGACTTCATCCGTGTTTGTTATGTTTGGTTTGGTAGACACATCTCTGAAAAACACTGGATGTCAATAGTGTTATTACGGTATATGATTGATTCTAAAACGCTGATATCGCTGATTGTCAATGAAGCATTTATATCATATCGAAAACAAACTGAAGTCTGGTTACCACAACCCGATAGTCTACATAGTATAATCACCGAAAATAAAAAACAATTCCCGGATCTCGACGAAGAATATATCGTAAGGTGGCCCAAAGAAATCTTTGAAGTTAGAAATAAACACGCAAAAGATCTCGGCAGAAGAATGATTGGTAAATTCACACAAGGTGGAAAATACATCCACAAACGATATTCTTCGCGGTTGATTATAGATGATGCTGAATACGATTTTATAATCGCAGATGTAACATCTAGGGGTATATATGTAAATTGTAAAGACGCTTTCTTGTCCGATGGAACCAAATTAGGTACAATTGTTACTTACACAGATGGAGAAAATCCTCAATATACGTACTTAAGGTCGTCTATGCTGGCTTATGCTTCTATTAATTTACTTTCGATGATAAATAGATTTCCTGACACCGCAGTTAGAGTCGCCACTGATTCATTTTATATAGACGTAAAACATAAAGAAGCAGTGGCTGAATTCACTAATTCAGACGAGAGTTGGGGATCATGGAGAATTAAAAAGGAAATACTGCGTGATTATTCTAAATCAGCAGATGTTACGATTGAAAACAACTACTTGAAAAATAATCAGATATCAGAACTATCTAATGCACCGTCGTGTTCCGATCCAATATGTAGATATAAAACCATTTACTTAACGGCTGTGGTGGGTCAGGGAAGACGACTCGTGCGATTTAATTATTTCGAGGGAAATCAAACATGATTGTGCTAACAGCAACACACAGACTTGCAAGAGAGAAGAAACAGCGAGGAATGAATGCTTGCACTTATCACAGTTTCTTTCGATGGAAAGGTGACGAATGGAATCCTGATCGAATGGGCGAGAAATATATTCCAGAAATCATTATTTGGGATGAGATATGCACAGTGTCGTTAGATGTATTACAAAGGTTTCTCGATTGGTTCTTGCTAGCGAATACAAAAGTGACAATGTGTGGCGATTATCGTCAACCACCACCATTTGTCGGTTTATCCCCTCATGATTGGCTGAAAAGTTTTGTAGACTATTATGAAGAAATTAGTACCGATCATAGATCACTTGATAAACAATTACGCGAGTTCAAAAAAACTAATCAGATTACAACCGGATATAATCCAATGTGAAATAGCGCGTGAAATAATTTCAGAAACCCCATTAAATGATTTCTGGGAAGCGTGGAGGCCAAACGATTTGATAGTGACAAGTAGAAAGATAGTCAGAGATAAACTTCAGATGAAGTTATTTAACACAGACAAAGAAAAATTTTCAACACTTCTAGTGCCATTGTGTTATAGACCCAAGGATGCAAGAAGACAAAATATCGAAGTTGATATTCCAGGCCTGACAGAGAAGCAGATTCTAGTGTTAAATGATATTGTGTTGGTTGATATCAGTGTTGTCGAAGATGCATTGCGTGCTGATAAATCCCCATGGAAGCTAGGATACGCAGCGACGATACATTCTTCGCAGGGGATGACTATATCCGATACAATTGTTTGGATCATAGATAATCGCATCGAGTGGTCGAATTTAGTTTATCTTGCGGATTCCAGAGTACGAAGAATAAATCAACTTCGAAGAGTTTTTTTTTAGACTATAATGACACACAATAAGTGATATTGTCAGCGATGATATAATCAGAAAAACTCTCTGGTTATAAACAACAGCACAAAAAAAATAACAGAAAATTTGACATTGATGCTGAATTTATAATCACACTGAAACAACAACAGAATAATCACTGCGCGAGTTGTAATTGTATAATGCGTTTGTCTCCCGGATATTTTGCTCATGGTGTTCCTGGTAATTTTACTAAATGGGCTGCAATATCACCTCCTCGTTTTTTTTAAATCCTTGATTTTATCAAGGGAAACAAATCTAAATTTTTTGGTACCACATTGTACACACTTACTAGCAAGTGCTGATCTGTTATTTTTAGTTGTAATCGTTGTCAAGTCATTTGTACTAGTACGCTTCTTACATTTCACACAATATAGGTCCATAATTTATTTATAATAACATGAATGTAATTGATTTTTCGGCGACAAAAACAAGAGAACCAGTTAAGCATCATGCAGCGCTACCTAATTCTATTCGCATGATTATAATTGGACCATCTAGAAGTGGCAAGACACAACAGCTAAATTAATTTGATAACGAGATGGATGAAATGGGAAAGTTGTATTTAGTAACCTCGAGTGTAGACGATCAGCGATGTTACGAGGTGTTAAAGGAATTTAACGAGAAAGCAAAATCGGAAATCGATGAAAATATTATTGAGTTTATAACCGATATCGAGGAAGCACCGAGCATTGATGTTATTGATAGAAATATTAGCAATTTAGTTGTATATGATGATGTCATGCTAGACAATCAAAAGAATCCCGTTAGGATATTTTCCAGAGGTAGGCATAAAAACACCGATGCGATATATGTTACTCAACGATACACACAAATACCAAAAGTGATCAGAGATAACTGCAATATTCTTGCTGTATTTAATGGAGTAGACACACATACGCTACGAAATATTCATCAGACTTGGTGCAGTGGAGATATGGATTATAATCTCTTTAGAAATTTCTTTAGTCACGCTCAGTCAATTCCACATGGATTTGTAACGATAAATTTGCACGACCCGATATCAAGATATCGCATCGGACTTGATCAAATATTGGGTTGAAATCGTAGAAAGATTTTTACCCCCGTAGCAGCAGAGAGGGCGCGACAACGACGTTGCGTCTCCAAAGGAAACTTTATTTTTCGATTTTGGAGGAAACCTTGGTTTGCCAAATAGACGCTTCTATAAAGTTGTCCGATTCGCCCTCCCTACTACTTATTCAGAATATTAAGTCTAGTAACGATTTGAATGACGCGAATATGATTTCGCAGTAGCTTCTCATAGCTAAATACACTATGATAACGCCTCTAAAGTCTGTTTTGTGGCTAACACTTGTTCTCTTCACTTAATCGTTGCAACCACCAGGAAGTTACTTCCGTTATATTTTTGTCACGGAAAAAAGCCCCAAATGAATCTCTCTCTCTCTCTCTCTCTCTCTCTCTCTCTCTCTCTCTATATATATATATATATATATATATATATATATATATATATATATATATATATATATATATATATATATTCAGTTATGCAGCAAAAAATATTTCAGTGGTGTTTAAAGGAAATCCAAACATTACAATTCAAGAATATTTCCTTGCTTGTCTGTAAAAAAAACCTTGTCAATAAGAGAGATCTTATTGGTAACATTTGTTTCTCTATTCATAGTACAAAATGACGCAGAACGCGCTGCCTTTCATACCTTGTTTATCCAGTGAGTATTTCTGCCTAACGCTTATATAGCTGTTAAATATTTCCTCTTAATCAATACCACGGTAGACTCTCTCGCAAGCGGATCAACCAGCTTTAAGGTTCTTTGTGTGTTACATATACGTGGTAACTCACAGCTGTCAACATTACTACATGGACTGCAATATGAATAACCTTCTTAAAAGCGCTTTCCTGTTTGAGATTTAGAATATAATGATTTAGATTTTAATCATCAAGGTAACTTTTGTAAATGTTCAATGTATATTCAATTAATCGAAATTTATAACATCTTGTTTTTAATTCTAGCAAGGAACATAATGGAGGTAACATGATTCAACAATAGAAAGGTTTGGAAGACAATAATAATCTTGACGTACATTACTGAAAAGAACATATTTGTGTGAGACTGTGAATAATGTGTTGGGGTTTTGAAATGGAATATGCTTGTCTTGATTAAATAGATCCAGTTGATTCGCTAGGCATGAATATCAACTTCTGTGGAGTTTTACATATTTTTAATCACGTAAACTAAAGAGATACATCAGAAAAGATAACAAAAGTCGGCCATATGTCAAACGAAAGTATCACTGAAAAGATGCGAACAATGGCGTTCAATTCAACTGTTTCTTCCCTAATAAACCTAATGAGTGACCCTTATGTCAATTTTATCTCATCCAAGCGTGACCAGAACAATGTGACGGACTTACTTGCTCCCCGTGCCGATTCATCTAACAAAACTGAAAGTCTATATCTGAATTCTACTCCACCAGCAAACCAGGAGATTGTGATCATCATTTCTATCTTGTTCTGTTTCATTGGGGCTGTCGGATTCCTAGGGAATTGTCTCGTTATCCTTGTCGTACTTCTGGACCGGAAAATGCGTCAATCCGTTACTAACATTTTCATCATGAACCTTGCCGTTGCGGATTTCTTCATCATGCTTTTCGGAATCCCAGAAATCGTGCAGTTCATGATGAATAGGGGATGGCTACTAGGGACCGCTGTTTGTAAGATTAACAGATTCGTTCTTGTGGTGGCATTATATGTCTCTGTTCTATCTCTTGTTTCCGTATGTATTGAAAGGTAAGTTACTTACTTTGTAATTTGTTTCTATTGCTGCTTTTTCAAAGAATGGTTACTATTTATAAAATGATTATACTTATTTTGTAATTTGTTTCTATTGTTGCTTTTGCAAAGAATGGTAACTATTTATAAAATGATTATAACTCGGGATATGTTTCATTGTGCTAGAATTTATGAAGGAGTTGCAACGTTGCTGAAGGCAAGCTGGAAATATTTTTTTTAAAAGAGCAGATTGTTTACATGTAAAATTAATTTATTTGAGAAAAGTAAAAAAATATATATTCTTTATTTAAGCAGTAAATAGTCTGGTAATGGTAATACAAACATAAGTTCCTACCTATAATACTAAACGATTTCGAACTTTTTCACAATATGATGCTGAATTTACTTAATTTAAAACGAGTGTTGATTTGTATTTTAATTGCAATGCTTGCCAGGTTTGCAGAAACTTTAATATAAATAAATAAACACTAATTAGAATATCATATTTGGGCTCATTGTTAAAATATGGACATTTCATAAAATTGTGACTTCTAGTCGTAGTCTATGATTTTCTGTTCTTTCATAGTTGTAATGTCTCAATACAATTTAAATCTGCCACACTCAAGTTCTAATCTAAGATTTCTTTTTTCTTGATTTTCAATTAAATCTGCCACACTGTTATGCAATCTAGAATTTCATTTTCTTAATGGACATTTATAATGTTTCATCTTAAATGGCAAATAATCAGTTACTACTCATACTTAAAATTTTTAAATGATATAGTTGACATAATAAACTGGGTCATTAGATTAGAGCCACATAAACTGTCTGTGACAGTGATAATAGTTGAATATGTTGTTTTGTTATTTTGTTAATATTTATTTAGAATATAAGAAAGCACTGAGACTGAAAAATCACACACACACACACACACACACACACACATACATACATATATATATATATATATATATATATATATATATATATATATATATATATATACATATATATATATATATATATATATATATATATATATATATATATATATATATATATATATATATATATATATATATATATATATATATATATATATATAATGTACGAACTAGTTTTCCTTTTATACCAACCACTAGTGTACCCCCAAATGTTATTTGTTAAAAGTTAAATTAACATTTTAGAAGTCGAATGAATTTATAATGCATATGTGGAATTGTCCACATGGTTTTATTTTCGCGAATTTTGCAGCCGTGACGCAAGCAACGATTCAGTCCCGCAGAAAATTAGTGAGCAAAGCAATTCGTGGAACCATGTGGCAGAATTGCGAAACTTAAACACTAGGAATTTTCAAAAAATTTTAAATTTGGAAGTACTTAACGACACAGAAATATCCCTGTGAACAGTACTTAATTACCTAATGAGTGCTAACGAGTGCTTTGTTTTTATCCAGTGTTTTAATTTAGCTTATTAATATTACGTTAGTGTGTTTGTCAGTGTCTGTGAGTCTATTGGGCTTCCATTATTTCCCACTAATGAGTGTTCATTATGGATGGACAGATGATTCGTGAAGGTTTAGGACAAGTCGGAAATTGACTACAATACGTATCTATATGGATTCTTATAATTAGCCATCGATCGCAATAGTTTCTTAATCCTAACATATTTACCAACAATGAAATTTGAATCGTTCCGCAAATCCACCAAATGTAGACGTTGACCGAACAGCGGTGGCCTTTAAGCCATTAACAGGATGCATTGGCACCGTACGTTGTGTCCGAATTCAAGACACCTCAATGCCTGTCACTATGCATCATAATGGTAGATCTCCTTCTAGACTGACTCCAGTGCTGTTTAATTCAATATCAGAAAAAAATCGGATTCAAACAAATCATCTGTTAGTACATCATACTGAAGTCCCCAAAGAAATAATTTTTATTTGTCTGTAATTTTATTGTTATTTATAACAGGGGAAGAGTGACAATTTAAATGACATCCAGCCACCATCAAAGCTAACACAGCAAATAAAACATTCATTGAGTTCAGCCTATGAATATTTACGTATACGTAAACGAAAATGTGATTTGACATGTTCCGGTAAATCACTTGCACTAAATGTCTCAGTAAGTTTATTCTAAAGCAGCTATTCTTAGAAAATAAAGTACAAACCAGTCTGATTGTTTTATATGCTATGTACAAGTTAATGTTTAACATAACATAATTAGCCTTGGTACATCGGATCATACAACTAATACGCAGGATTTTATTAAAATGTAGAAAGATGAAAACAATTTGCAAAGAACTTAATTATAGTAGCATTAGGAAAAATCCAAGGTGAAAACATTTTTCTTTTTGATAATAAAGAATCATATATTTATTCATAGCTCGTTATCTCGACAAATAAGTTAAATACGTAACTAAACGTTATTTTGTGCACATGGGAAGTACGCAGTGCTGAAAAATAAACTTGTTCCGTTGTAAAGGCAGGACATATAATATATAGACAACATTTCGATCGTAAAATGTACCACCATGCATAATAATCCGTCTCTTTGGCGTGAATTTATTTGAAACTTTACTTGGATGAAGAAACATTATTTATTCACCTTTTGGGAGCTGTTAAAATTAGGGCAAATGGCGATGGTTCATTTCTTTCATTTTGATGTGACCATGGTAACTGTTTCATGCACAGGCACTTTAACTGGAGTAATGCATTGTCTGCTTTGACAAAAAGTTTACACTCAGACCTTTCTGTGCCATTTCTTATGGAAAAAAATTGATTTGTCCAATGGAGATAACATAGAGTTATGAAAATGTATACATGAAGGCTTCTGGTCTCGTAAGTGTAAGGTGAATTCTAAACTGTTGAATCTAAAGACATCAAGTTCTAATATGACTCAACAGTTGTTAATGCCTTCTGACAAATGGAAATATAGATATAAATGTATTTTTGACACTCATTTTAATTCCAAAGTATTTATAACAGTGCCGAGGCAAGTAAAACTTGTGCTGTTTTATATTTCCAGATATGGTCAATGGATAGGAAAACCTCATATAAACGGATATGGCCAATTGATACGAAAACTTCTTATATAAATCGATATGGCCATTGGATACGAAAACCTCTTATATAAAGGGATATAGCCCATGAATAGGAAAACGTCTTATATAAACGGATATGGCCCATGAATATCAAAACCGCTTATATAAACGGATATGGCACATGAACAGGAAAACGTCTTATATAAATGGATACGACCAATGGATACGAAAACCTCTTATATAAACCGATTTGGTCAATGAATATGAAAACCTCTTATACAAACCGATTTGGTCAATGAATATAAAAACCTCTTACATAAACCGATGATGTCAATGAATATAAAAACCTCTTATATAAACGGATATGTCCCATGAATATGATGATAAAACTAAGGCTATTCTGATCACAACACAAAGACTTTCTCATTCACATCCTTTACTTCAGAAAATAAATATCAGTAACACCAATATTAAATTCTCACAGTCAGTACAAAACCTAGGCGTTACTCTAGACAGTACTCTAACATTGCACCAACATGTCATGAACATATGCAAGGCTGCATATCTTGAATTGAGACGCATCAGTTCCATTCGTAAATATCTTTCAGTTGATGCCACTAAAACACTTGTGTGTTCATTAGTACTTTCAAGACTGGACTATTGTAACTCAATTCTGTCTGTGGTTCGTCACAATATTTACTCCAGAAACTTCAAAAAGTTCAAAACACAGCTGCACGGATCATCTTTAGAGTACCTCGATCAGAGCACACCTCACCACTGCTCTGTACCCTATATTGGCTATCAATTCGATACAGAATCAAACACAACATTTGTTCTCTGTGCTATGTTTCAATGACAGACTCCAGTCCAACATACCTATCCAGCCTCACCCACCTGTATACACCAGCTAGATCCTTACGCTCTTCTTCTGATAATCGTATACGCATTGTTCCCAAGGTGAGAACAAAGTCATATGGACAACGTTCATTTGCACACCAGGGCCCGGCGACATGGAACGAATTGCCCATTGAAATTAGACACAAAGACACAGTGGTCCATTTTAAGAGTGCTCTTGTATCTTATATGTTTTCAGCATGTTTTCATGTTTTCCAATTTCATTGTTTTTGTCATTTGTTTTTCTGCAGTGTAGTCATATCATTATTGATGGTGTAAAGCGCTTAGAGCTTCGAAAGATTAGGCGCTATACAAAGTCCTCATTATTATTATTATTATTATTATTATTATTATTATTATTATTATTATTATTATTAATATGGAAAACCTCTTATATAAAGGGATATTTCCCATGAATATGAAAACCTCTTATATAAATGGATATGGCCCATGAACAGGAAAACGTCTTATATAAATGGATATGACCCATGGATACGAAAACCTCTTTTATAAACATATATGGCCAATGGATACGAACACCTCTTCTATAAATGGATATGGCCCATGAATAGTAAAACGTCTTATATTAACGGATATGTCTCATGAATATGAAAACGTCTTAAATCACATTATGTGCACTGACGGCACATTCTTTCTCATGATCCATTCATTGATAGATTTAGAATAGAATATTAAAAGTGATTGCTTCAAAATGACCTCACCATTCATCTAGTTTACCTTTCTCTTTCATATCCATGATTATTTTGCATTCTTTCAGTCATACATAACAGGAACATCTGAAAAAAAGTAAACAAAAAGAATAACAAAATTCCCCTAAAATTAAAAACATAAAATAAACACAAAAACAAAACAATTATACAGCAGTTGCTTTTACCCCAGAGTAATATCATGGAACGAAATGATAAACATCGACATTAGATTTGTTACCAGTTGTTAAGTAGTTTTCTCGCAGAAATGGTTGATACACATCTTTTCTTTCAGAGCAGTAGAATGTGTGTCTCTGATGACATGAACATGTTTGTAGGCAAAACATAAGTTAGCAATAACAAAATTTGTCGAAGTGAATTCTCTATGCCTTAGTTACGTTTAATAATTAAAATTAGGATTTTATCGGTTTTTAATATTTTTCAATAAGTTTACCGTACTGGTTCATATCAATATCTAATTTAATCAGATTGTACCATACATCGTAATGGTGGATTAAACACCAATAATAAGGCATATAATAATTCAAAACCTCGTTATAGTTAGTTTTCAATATGGAATAAGTAAAATCAATTTATAAAACACCGTGAACAGCGCATTATACGTCCAGACTGTGTTTAATTGCCCTAGATGTAGGCAATATAATTAGCCAACTCTTGTCAATGATAAGAACCTTTGGTCAAGGTCAAGGTCAAGGTCGTGACTTAAACAATCTATGCATAAACCATTATTTTCTAACTAGATTTAATACGACCAGGGTCTTCGGACGATATATTTTTTTAATATCTTAGGTGCCAGCCAACCGCAAAATGTGGTCACCGAACTTAACTTTAAACAAAAACAAAACGTATTTTGAAACTCCACCTTCGTTTGACTCGCAATATTCATGCCCTTAGAACGTTAGACCCTCAGATGAACATGCCACTATCACACTCTTTACATGCCACTATCACACTTTTAACGTGCCACTATCACACTCTTAACATGCCATTATCACACTCTTAACGTGCCACTATCACACTCTTAACGTGCCACTATCACACTCTTAACGTGCCACTATCACACTCTTAACATGCCACTATCACACTCTTAACGTGCCACTTCCATACCTTTAACATGCCATTATCACACTCTTAACGTGCCACTATCACACTCTTAACGTGCCACTATCACACTCTTAACGTGCCACTATCACACTCTTAACATGCCACTATCACACTCTTAACGTGCCACTTCCATACCTTTAACATGCCACTTCCATAATCTTAAAATGCTATTTCATGCATTGGGTGCAATCAATTCACAATGTAGTTTCCAAGGTAAGAGATCTACTACAAATACTAGTATGCAAAAACAATTTTATTCTTTAGGTCTTAATGACCTTGACCTTGAGTTTTTTTAAAGCCCAAAATCAACTGGCTTCTTTCCTACTCAATATGCAATTAATCCATCAATTGGTGAAAATATATGGTCAGTGTTGCGAGTTTAGGCTCTAATAAATGGCAACAAAGAAAGAGGGAAAACAACAAGCCTTATATCATTTAACAAATATTTTTTCCCTGGAAAAAGATTGTAAAAATGAAAATCCAAGATGGAAGACGATGACGTATGCTGTTGTCTGTTTTGTATTTATGTACAGTTTCTTTTGGAATCACAAGATGTAACAATATGACTTGGAAATCTGAATACAGTTTTGATAATCTGTCTTTGTTCATGAATTTTGTATGAGCACATCACATATTTCCAGAGAAACGAATTAATCTTTTAAAATTCAACTGATATGAAGAAAATATAATTCGACAAACTGGCTACAACAGAAGAACTTGATACCAAGTGTAAAAAGATTTAAAGTAACTATATTCACTAGCACAAAGATTATATCATATTCTAATTGCAAAATCGAGAAAAAAAGGGTGGAAAAAGTCACGAACTTGTTTGTATCACGTACTCCTAACATGACACTGACGAAAAGCAATCATTTTACATTAAGAATAAAAGTTGTTTGCTTCCAAATTCACAAGTCCCATTTTGACCTTGACAACAGCTAATCATTTTAAAATTAAAATAAAACATGTTTACGTGGTAGCCACTAAACCCTGAAAAAGGTCAGTATCTATGTCAACATTAATTGTTTAACAAGGAATAATTCAGGTCGACTGAATTTTTGACAAAGACATCATCTCTAGTGAATACATTTACATTAAAATAGCATGTTATGAAAAATAAAAATTATTTAAAACTGAAAAACAAACAATTAAATATATATTAAATCAGATATACGCAACATCAGGAACTGAAACTATTGTACAGAAATCCATGTTCTCCGAGTCACAGTGTATTTGACCGCTGATATTTTGTCTTCAGATGCAACCCACAATGTTGTGTCCATATGATGTAAAACAAACATTATTGTGCGGAAAACGCGAACACATTTGTTTTTGCTTTATTCAGTCACAGAGATTTTGATCTTGGACTTATTAATTCCAATGTCAATTTTATTCTTTCAAAATATAAATCAATCCAAGAGATTATTCAGGTCTGCGATCAAGATGTCATTTTATTATTGATGACGAAACGTTTTTGAAAATTGCATGACAGATGTCTAGGTTTGATGCACTGAATTTGATTCATGGTATACAAACGAAATCATCTAATTTGGAAAGTCATGACACCTTTTGGTTCAGCCACCTTAACATTCCATAGGTGGTTTCGAGATGATTGAAACATAGCCCGACATGAGAAAGGCCACTGATCCTGTGACATTTTGGGAAATATATTGATTGTCTAACATATGGTAGTAGGTAGATGGAGCTTAATAATTTCTTACATCATTATTTTTGGTTTTAATGTTAAAAGGTATGTACCGAATTAACTATATTTTATGACAATAAATTTGTACTTTGGATAGGATGCGGACAACCGAAGAAAACTCTGCAATGCTCAAATCGATATTGTTTTATTGTTATCAATAGAATACACTGATTTCATAATATTTCATATAATGAAACCAATATCATGCCCCACAGGGTATTTAGAAGTTGATGCATTAATCTTGTTAATGCAAGAAGGAAAATTAATGTGTCAATTTAATTGATTGATAAATTGGTGTCATTTTAGTATGGAATCATCTCTACTCGTAAAAATAGTTTAAATTGTGAAACGACGTTACCGTTATTCAATAATAATTGATTTTTAGGCGGTTTGAAAATACGATTGTTTGTAATCTAAATTATTATTAACATTAACATTTCGGTTGTAATAGCAGTGAGCTACGAGAATAATGGTTCTAAAAGAAATTCTTTATCAAAGATGAAAAAACGATCATTGCTGAGACCTCAATGAGCATTTTGAAGATTATTTTCGATTCCTATCATTTCAAAACTTAGACAGAGAGATTCGTTTCATGCAAGAGTCTGGTATTGATCTATACAGTTGATTGTAATCTTGCAGACGAAACTGACTGAAAATGTGTTAAAGTCGTTGGTGAGTTGCCATGTTAGTATTGTATTCTAAACAAACATATAAAGCACCGAAGTGAACAAATTTGGTAGTTGTGTTTATGCGTGGGACGGATCACATGATATATGTACATCTAATATACTTTTTCGCTTTTCCATGAAAAATGATGCAAATTATCACGCTGATTGCATAAAAGGGTATGCATTGTTCGATTCACCGCTAATACATTCTTGTACTTCTAACTTACATAATGCACCTATTTACACTTATCAGTTGTGTACAAAATGTGTCCATGAACTTTACAATACAGGTGAGGAATTTATCAGCCTGAAAAGAAAAAAGGAACAAGATAGAAATAAGCGACACTTATCGATTGCAATCAGACGAGAAGTTCTTTATTTAACTCTTTATTGGCGTAAATCGCACTGAATTACGACAGTCTAGTTAAACGAGACTATGCGGATAGTTCTTTATCATTTATAAGGCACAGATGGTTGATGTTGACAATTCTAAGATGTCATCGTTATCATTTACGGTTTCAAAGTGCCATAGTTAATGTTTGAATTGCATACTCGTAGGGATGTTGTTGCTAAGAACTATTATTATGTTTAATAGTCAACTTCAACATAACTAATAGCTTAGATAAACAATTCAGCAAGTCAGCTACAATTGAAGAAAAATAATTAAAACAACTGTCGAAGTCCTTAAGTTCCTCGTTTTTGTAGCTTTGTCTGCAGACGCAATTTAACTATAAGTTTGCTGGCATATGATGATATGAGCTAAACAAGGACTTAAGTATAATTATATATTGTTATCTTTCTTACTTCGACAGTTTTGGACCGCACCGCTGACCCTAAGTGGTTAGAGTGTCCGCCTCAGACGTGGGAAGTCTCGTGTTCGAACCCTGGCCGAATCATAACAAAGACTTATAAAAATCGATACTTACAGCTGCCTCGCTTGGCGCTTCAGCATTATGAGATTAGTCTTAGGACTGATCGACCTGGTGCCAGGATAATGTGACTTGGTGGGACTTGATGCTACATGTCTGCGGCATGATGTCCCAATCCTAGACATCACTATAAATTGCCACACTGCTGACATCGTTGCAATATCACTGAAAAATTGTTAAAGCTACGTTAAAAATCCAAATCACACACACACACACACACACACACACACACACACACTGGACAGATTTGTAAAAAGAAAATAATCTGTTTTAATAAAAAGACACAACATAACGCATAGCATGATTCTCGCTTATCCAGGTGGGTACCTTTCTCCGAGTTCGTAGATTTAGACCATCTTCAAGATCATATTACACCAATAACAGAAATATAGACAGCGTGGATTACGTTGGCAGAATGTATTGTACAATCAACGTTAGAGTTTAAACTTAAAGAATACATTAAACACATTTCTTTTAAAAAATGAATGCAAGATCCCAAGTTTGTATGGACTACTATACAAATTCTGTCTTTTGCTTATTCAGGGCAAGAAGTTATGATGGAATACATAAATAATCTGTACAAAAAATTAATTCACATGCAATTGTCAGATCTCAGAGACAGTTTCTAAAGATTCGCTATGGACGAGATTATATTTCTATTCTAAATTTAAATTAATGTAAAACCCAAAGCAATATAATGTATAAATTACGAGTTAATCTTTCTTCATTGCGATTGTACCTAAGTTCAATTCGCAATTTGCAAAACCATTAATTAAATTTTAATGTTATTAAATGACTGATGCCATGAAACTTTGAGAGAATTAATCCAACATATTCTCATAGCCTGTTTACTGCCAGTGAGTGCAGTCGCAAAGTGACATATCTTTTCTTTACACGAGGAAACTGTTTGTATGACACGTGCGTAATTCATTCTCAAAAGTATCTGTTATTTTGCAATAAATAATTCTGCTCATAAAACACCTTCACAGTGTGCACATACTTGCATATTTGTCTTTAAATACGAATGAAAATGATGCAACTGAATTGGGAGATTCGGCAAAAAATATATTGCCATAAGGTCTTCTTCAGGCTTGATTGGCTCATTTATCTACAAGTTTGATGCCTCAGAGTGATAGGCAGATAATATTAAACAAATGCTACTAATTCAGGTTACGTAAACTGTCTGCTAAAACACTACGGAATGTAGGTATAGATCGTGATATATGAAGAGTTACGCTATGAATTTTGTGTGTGCATATTTGCGTGTGTATCTTTGCCTTTATAGCGAGATATATCTAGCTTTGTTTGTTTAAAACTATTTTTTCAAAGAATAAAATTGGGTTCGTTACTTTCCTCTTTGTGTCCGTTCGTCCGATTTCAAATCAGCTTTATTACTGTACATTATGCCCAAACTGGCATTTGCCCTTCCCATGGGAATTATCATTTGCCCTTCCCATGGGAATTATATTTGCAGTACGGATATTGAGTGTCAAGAGACCGCAGTACACCAGGGGCAGATTTACATTGTGAAAATTAAATATGATACTAATTCTTCTTAACTGAATACACTTTTATTTACATCCAGTGGCACACTCGTTATGTAACTCCAAACACGTCACAAGGAATTAATGGCGTGGGCAATTATCTTCTATATTTCCCCTAGGGTCAAGAGATGTCGAAAGCTAACGATAAAGAATGTCATGAAAAATAATTCTCATAGTATCGCGCCGAAGAATTTTGATATCTTTGTAAAGTAGGATTTTAGTTTACTGTTTTTGGTTGAGCACGGAAACTTAGTACGTAACTTCTCTGGGAGTGCTGTCAGTAAGGTTTCAGCGTAACCCCATCTCCAGGTCCAAATATATGTATGCTCTTCATTCTCTGTTGATTGAGTGTTTGATTTACCTATTTGTACAGATCTTAAAGAAATAAAGTCTTAACTGACAGTAAATACGCCTACATGCAATAAGCTCTAGCGGCATTTAGTTAGCGCTTAAAGAGGGACAGTAAATAGGACGTACCTACACAATGCCATCACAGGTGTCTAAACAAAGTGTTTTGGTGCTTGAGAATATATATATATATATATATATATATATATATATATATATATATATATATATATCATTATTCAATTTGTATCTTTGCTGGCTTTTCTATTGATTAAACATTTATATTTTGTTCTTGACAATCATTATTAATGTAAACAAGTTTACCTGAAGTTTGAGTTATATATAGTCTTGGTTCAGACCTTATAATCTTCTAGAGAATGAAAAACTCCACTAAGTAACATAATATTTACGGAAAATGGCAATCGCAACCTTGATCAGTTGAGTAAATACTTTTGTTTGACTAAAAATTACCCATTTTCGCCTTAATATCCGAACCAGCAATATTCTTATTATTAAATTAATAATAATTTGAATTACAAAAAGCGTGTAATAATATTCTTAGACTAGAACATAAATTGGGAATTATTGTGATTTCAGGTAAGAATATTTCTACTATATTATTGTAATATATCAAAAACTTCTTATCACATCGCCACACTGCAGGCCTTTGGCACATTCGCACGTTAGTCTACAGGCACGTCAACCCATGTAATATTGAAACTTATCTGGAATACCACTGGAATTTAACTTCGTATATTTGGACTTGAGATTTAACGTTTAGACTATTTGGGATTTAATCCACAATTCTTTAAGTTCTTTTTAAATGTTCTTTTTGTATTCTGGGGAAAAAATTTACTTTGTAGAATATTACAAAACTTGTTGGTTTTCACTTTTTTCTGTTATTTAAAGACCATAGAGTCGTGACAACACACACACACACACACACACACACACACACACACACACATGCAGAGATTTATAGTTGCTACGAAGTACATGTTCTAAATTGTATAGGATCACAACAACAACAAATCTGCACCAGTCGACCTTAAAGTAGCTACAAAACAATCGTCTAACATACAAACTTACGGACATCATTTCACTTGGACTACATTGTTTACTGTACATTTGTTTCTAATTTTTTTTTCTCTCACAGAGGTGGGGTTATCCTAACAATTCTGAAATTATTTTGTTGAAGGTAAAGGAGCCATAATGATTGTAAGCTCTGACACGATCATGTCAATGAAAAGAAATACAACTAATATGTACTCATGATCTGACATGATCATGTCAATGAAGAAATACAACTAATATGTACTCATGATCTGACACGATCATGTCAATGAAGAAATACAACTAATATGTACTCATGATCTGACACGATCATGTCAATGAAGAAATACAACTAATATGTACTCATGATCTGACACGATCATGTCAATGAAGAAATACAACTAATATGTACTCATGATCTGACACGATCATGTCAATGAAGAAATACAACTAATATGTACTCATGATCTGACACGATCATGTCAATGAAGAAATACAACTAATATGTACTCCTGATCTGACACGATCATGTCAATGAAGAAATACAACTAATATATACATATGAAAGTTCTCATAAGTTGTAGCTAATTGACAGTTGAATGCGTTGACTGAATTTGAAATATTGAAACAAAATTTCTTGTTGTAAATTGATGGCCATACAATTTAGGACATTCAAGATCGTTTATCAGTTTTATCAAGTATTTATTTAAGATTACGTTTGGTATTGTGACATACTCGAGAAAACAGTGGCACATCAGTTATTGCACGTACAGAAAACCAAAAGAACAAATCCATTAATGGTAATATGAATATATAGAATCGTATATAGAAGCTAAGAAGAATATATGGATTAAGAATTGTTTCATGATATCAATGATGTAGGATGGGTGTTGCATCAGTTACATATACAACATCGTATTATACAATGCAAATGCTTACAGTAGATTTAATGTATAGAATTGCATATAAGATGTTACTTTAAGCGGAGATTATTGACTATATATAAGAGCTTATATCTGATACTTATACTCGAATTAGAGATTCATAACTAAATAATCAATATTTTATGTTTTTACTTTTGAAAGATTAAATGACCAATTTTGTACTTTTGTTATAGTAGAGAATCAGGGGTGAGTATATGAAAACACTTTCTTGTTTTCCAAGTTTTATACTAACTTAACACGTGTCTTGACTAAACAAGAGGGCCATTAATACTAAGAGGTATACAAACACTGTAGGAATAAATTTAGAAATAAATTAAACTAAACTGAGCAATACTGTCAACGTTGCCGGAAATAATCAAAAGCTGCGTGTTTGCACGCATTATAACTTGACAATCGTCCAGCGCATACAGTCGTCAGCATACGTGCTTATTTGAAAATTATGCTGAATTTTGACATTTATAGGTAGACAACCATAAAAATTAAACTATATGGAGAATGTCATATGTAAATTCTCCTCTTTCAGATTAAGCACAATTCATTCCACTATTAACATCTGTTTTACGCATAAACATGTCATAAGCACGCGAGGCAACACTGAATACATCTCTCTCTCAATCTCTCTCTCTCTCTCTCTCTCTCTCTGCTTCTTTCTGTGTTTCTGTCTGTCTGTCTTTGTCTGTATGTCTGTCTCTCTCTCTCTGCCTCTCTGTCTCTGTCTGTCTGTCTGTCTTTCTGTCTGACTGTCTCTCTCCAAGAAACGTTTATGATGAAAAAGCTGTAAAGAAGAAGTCAATGGAGAATAATTCATTACGTAAATTCATGCACACAGTTGGTAGAAATGTAAAGTAGGCATAGACAATTGCCTGACACTCACAACTGTTTTTTAATTATTGCAAAAGTGCAAATTTTCAAACAGTAAATTAATGGGACTTTGTATATGTAAAACTTGAAATTATCCTTTCTTGTGAATAACACTGTAATCAATAATTAAATAAGAATATCAGAAACATTTGCGTTGATGTCGCGGAAGATGCATGGCAATCAAATATATTGAATTCAGTGTGAGTATTCGATTTTTTCCAAACAAATTAATCGAAGCCCACGGAGTGTCGTACATCTATCACTTTATTTTTTGTGTTAGATTTGTTGTATTCGTTGATTAAACGAGTTATAATCTTTCGAGTATAATACTAGTATATCAGATCAATGAAAGCACCGTGTTTCAAAACATATACATTTTCAATTTTTCAGAATGGTACATTCCCTTCATAGGATTGTGATAACATTATGTCAGCCTAAATGGTATTCAATCCTGAATAAAAATAATTACACTTTTTTCTTGGGCATGACTCCATTACCAAGATTACTTGTGTCATATTTTATGATCACGAACGTGTATAATTGTGTATTAGTGTCAAGCGCATTTCGCTGTTAGTAAAATGCACTCATATTAATTAAAAAATCGTAACATTATTGCGCAGTATTAGATTGATAAAGTTAGCGAGATACACAAATCAAGGTTTTAATTTTGTCATAAAGTGCAGTGAAGTGAACCTGATAGAGGAAAATACTTGTACTCTCTCGATTTCCTGTCAATTATATGAATCACCAATTTGAATGAGCAAATTAAAAGTCTGTACGAATACAAAAAATTAACTCGGTGTGAAATTCTACTTGTATGGTGATGGTTAAAAAATGTGGGGAGGGGGTCAGTCAGTCACGATCAGGAGCGTTATGTGCGTATTTAGTATAGAAAGCAGTCTGAAACTTAAGCTAATATTTGCTAAGCGTTTTGAACAAGTTCTTGTGACATATTTTCAGCTTCATCTGCATTATTAAACTTGTCGGAATATATATATATATATATATATATATATATATATATATATATATATATATATATATATATATATATATATATATATATATATTGTATTTTAATTCCGAAAATTTGCATCTTTAATATCATATCATCAATTTCTCTCCAGAAGAACCCACGCAGAGGTGAGATGGCAGTGATCCGTAACAGTGAGCGCTGTAGACCACTCGGCCAATTTTGGTCCCGCAGACAAAAGCACCAGCTTTTAAGGCTAATTAATGTTGTAATAACTGCTGATGTATCGAACTGTGATTGATGCTATTAAATTTAATATATGATTAATTGATTGAGAAAAATCATTTCTTACGTGTATACAAGTAGCCACGACGTTTCACATGCAGTGTTACTGATGTGAAATTGAAACCACTTGTAATCGGCAAGGCTCAGAGACGCAACTGTTTTAAAGACACTAAGGTTTATACGTTTGCTAGTGAGATACCTTGCTAACAGGAAACCGTAGATGACTGCAAATATTCGTTAAATGGATAAATAAATAGATTAATATTTTTAATCTTGGGGGATTATTTTTATGTTCTTTTAATTTTTGTTTGATAAATATTTAGATTTAGTTCTCTCAATATCCCTTAGCACCCCGTTCCTTAGCTGACAATAATATGTTCAATGATCAGTGTCGGTGTTCTATGTCAATGGTCTCCATGTCTTATTCTTTCTAAGATTTCAATAGACATTCAAAGTTTTGTCCTTTGAGAAAGCCACTTATCTTTTAAAAGATTACTAAATGAACATGCTCTTAAAAAGCAATCCATGCTTCACTCGCGTTTAAATTATGTGACATAGTGAGTTTTACAGTAAAGTCTTCTTTACTGTAATGCTTTAAAAACTGATTTTAACAGTGTTATGTTTGCTGTTAAGATTTTTTGATAATTTTCTTATACAATAAATCAGCATATGGTCACTCAGTCCGAAATGATTAGTTACTGATTGACAAATTGTTTCGTAATTGTTACACATAATGTGGTCTAACAATATTGAAATCGGTTACACAGGTGCGCCCAACAACCAATTACTCAAGCTTATAAAGCCACAAACATTTTAATTGTTTTGTTGTTAAATAATGCTGACGTTCCATGAATAAAACATTTGATATAATCCAAACAAGAAATTTCCGTGTCTTATCTACGTTTTGAAAAACCGCTTGAAATGTTTTAAGAAAATAATGCAGACTTGAAGGTCTATCCCAACTGCCAATTACAACTGATTTACATAAAATAATATCTGCCGTTTTAACTTCTATATTTTCTGAGCGTACATTGAGGAGAAGAAATGTAATTTCTAATATCTGTACAAACGCAGCATTGATTTCCATTTTTATCACGACAAATGGCACGATACTGGGCCTTGGCAATCTTTGCATCATTTACAAAATCATCCAGTCAAGTTCTTGTAATATTGTTATAGACCCGAATCTACTACAGAGTGGTTTTACTTTTTAGCATATGAATTCAACAATTAAGAACTTTCATGCGAACATCGAGCTAATTGTATAGTTGTAATATAACCATTCTACAACAGTACTGTTGATATGTTCTCATCCCTGGGCCTGGGCTATGGTCCTCCCTGGGCCTGGGCCATGGTCATCCCTGGGCCTGGGCCATGGTCATCCCTGGGCCATGGTTGGGGAAATCGCTGCTAATGTGCCAGGAATAGCGGGTATGATACTTAAACATAATAAAAATATATTAAAAAAACCCAAAAAATGAAATACCAATCTTGGGGATTTTTCATCACGAGCCATAGTATTGACCGTATCTAATAAGGCTGTCCGATGCATTGGCATTTATTACGGAACATGTTATTGAACTGCAATAAATACCACAAGACTATGCGTTACAATCCAATACCAAGACTATGCATTACAATCCAATACCACAAGACTATGTGTTACAATCTAATACCTAAACAATCTTTTCATTTAAAATCATGCAATGCTGAACAATGTAGATGAAATGCCGAATGTCATTCAACACGACCTACCTGCATTAAAATCACATATTCCTTGTTTGTTTTTATTACGTAATATAACTCGTTAAACATTATCCATTCAAGTTCTCTTAAAAGCAATGAAAGAAAATGGAATTAATAAATCACATTTGTCATGTTTAGTACTATTTTGACTATGGTATTTAGTATGGTTTTACATACAATGTATAACTTAACATACTCTCCAATTAGTCGTGTACCATTCATTTACTAAATGAATTTAATAAATAAATTGTATATTTTTTAAACTAGGTCCACATTTTATATGGTTGTACGCCGTGACAAATAATATATCATAATTATTCAACTCAGTTTTAAAATTTCATACGAGATGGACACAATTATGTTTTTTTTTTCTCACATACTTAATTACCTAATGTTTAAAAAAAAGAGCTGTGATCCGAACCATATTTGGACGCTCTCGTCATTATGGTTACTCATTGCATGACATGTTGACGTGATTCACGTGTAACATCAAAAAAGATGAAAAGAGTTTATGAAGCGTGATATGAGTATGTATGTATGTATGTATGTATGTATGTATGTATGTATGTATACATATATATATATATATATATATATATATATATATATATATATATATATATATATATATATATATATATATATATATATATATATATATATATATATAGTCTATTAGGTTTTGCTCAATTGTTAAGTAACCTGGTTTGCTTACGACTCTCTGTACTGAATGGCAATGCCACGTGCTATCATTCTGAAATACTATGTTTTAAGTATTTCCAGCAAAGCTGTCAGCATCCATTATTCTTATTTGGTGATATTCATGACTGCAAAATGACGTTTTCCGACTTTTGGTTTTCCGCACTTACTTCAACTTGTTTAATCAAACATCTGACGCAAGAATGTGTCAGCTCGTTACAGCTTGCAACTTTACACTCGTCAGTGTCGTCACTATGTGTGAATAAAGTACAAGGGATTCTAAAATTATACCACAAAGGACAGGAGTGTACTCTTTTAATGAAATGTACGAAAAGTGCTTAGTCAGATCAAGATTTGAATAAATAACGACAAAGAATAAGGATGTCATGTTATAATATTTTACATAGACTAATTGGCTTCTTAAAACAGATCCATATGATGTTCATTCTTATTGGGATAATATTCTTTCTGTATTTTCAAATTTGCAGTTTTTATTGTTTTTATCTTACATCTCAGTTAATCAGTGCCATGTTTAGAAGCAAACATTTCATTATCGTGACGGTAATTTATTTCTGTTACGTTTCTTAAAATGATTTTTTAATACACATTACATTTTTATGGACATTTAATCAAGTGCTGTTTAATATTTTATAGTGGTTAATTTTTCGTCACTTTGCAGTGGTCTATATTTGTTTCACTAAGTTATTATTTTCTATTGCATCTAAATTTTAGGAAAATATGCAGAAGACAAAAAAAAATGAAGACCAAAAAAATATATGAATGTAATTTTTCTCTCTTCGTTATAGCTCATGGGCTACTTACAGGATATTTAAAGTATGACACGATACTTCTGTTCGATCACGTGTCTCCAAGAGAGAAATCAACTAGTTTAAGACAAACATTTCTTCACTGTAATATTGTATGCTTGTCATTAAGTTTACATAGATGGAGTAGGGCTTGTACAATGTTGTATAATACCTATGTATCTGGTGCAGTGCTAATACGATTTTTGTCACTAGCTATGTAGCCAAAGCAGTTGCTAAGACAATATTAGACCTCTTTAGTCATCCAAGGGTTGGTGGGGCTGGTTCAGTTCTTTGCGTGCGCAGGTGTCTGATGAGGCCACTACTTGCACGGAATGTTCGTTTTTACAAGGGATAGGATGAGTGGGACATCTCCAAGAGGATTGATGACACGTGCTTTTCTGGCTTGCCTCTTCAGCTCTGCAGCTGACCTCCTGCTCGATTCGCTCAACTTTGAGCCTTTGTGCACAGAGGAATGTCAAGTGATTCGATCGCTTGCTGTTTACTGCCAGGAATCAGGGTTTATGTTGAATGCTTTCAATACAGATTTCAGATTGTCTTTGAAGCGTTTCTTCTGACCTCATTGGGATCGATGTCCTTGCTGTAGCTCGCCATAGAAGAGTCTCTTAGACAGCCGGTGGTCTGGCATGCGTACAATATATCCCGCCCAGCGTAGCTTGCACTGCATCAGGATGGTGTGGATGCTGGGGAGACCTGTTTAGGCGAGTACCTCAGTGTCTGAAACCTTGTACTGCCACTTGATCTTGAGGAGTTTCCTGAGACTTGTGGTGTGAAATGGGTTCAACGTTCTGGCGTGGCGTTGGTACACCGTCCACGTTTGGCGAAGTAGTGTTGGGATCAGAACTGCCCTGTAGACCTTTAGTTTGGTCTGGATGCCTATGCCTCTTAAACTCCAGACGTAGGCATACAATCTGCCAAAAGTTGTACTGGCTCTGGCAATGTGAAGGTTCACCTCGTCATCAATGGTAACGCTCTGTGACAGTATGCTGCCAAGGTAGTTGAAACGGTTCACTACGTTGAGTTTTTGGCCGTAGACAGCGATGTTAGGCTCAACATAGGACTATCCAGGGCTTGTGCTGGAGCTAGAGAACTTGTCAATGCTGTTATGTAGGTCGGCTTCTGAGCCAGCATTGAGGGCGCAGTCATCGGCAAATACGAATTCTCTGATGGTGTCTGTCATGATTTTGATTTTCTTTTGAGGCCTCCTGGGGATGAATAGTCTTCCATCTGTACGGTACCTGATGCCAATTCCAACCTCTCCATCTCTGCACGCATTAGTCAGCTTGGCGGAGAACAATAGACTGAACAGCGTCGGTGGCAGAACACAACCCTGCTTGACGCCATTGGTTACTGGGAATGGCTCAGCTGTCTCTCCATTGTCCTGGACTCTGGCCTGCATGCCATCGTGGAAATGCTGCACCATGAATATACATTTTCTTCCGCATCCGTACTTGGCCATTACCTTCCACAAGCCTTCTCTGCTGACACTATTAAAGACCTTTGTCAGGTCGGTGTTTTGCTCTGGAGATTTCTCTTGTAGCTGCCTCACAGTAAACACAATGTCTATGGTTACACGTTCTGTTTGGAATTCACACTGTATTTGGAGCAGTGCTACTACAATATTTAATAGTATTAATGTAGATGAAGCAGTGCTATTACAAAGTGTGGTAGTAGCAATGTAAATGGGCAGTGCTAATACACTGTTGTATAGTAGCTATGTAACTGAAACAGTGTTAATAACAATGTTTGATAGTAGCTATGTAACTGAAACAGTGTTAATAACAATGTTTGATAGTAGCTATGTAACTGAAACAGTGTTAATAACAATGTTTGATAGTAGCTATGTAACTGAAACAGTGTTAATAACACTGTTTGATAGTAGCTATGTAACTGAAATAGTGTTAATAACAATGTTTGATAGTAGCAATATTTTAAGCTTTGACGAATTATTTCGAAATGTTTTTTCTGTAGAAAGGAATATAAAATAGGGCAATATGGTTGTGTTTGGAATAGGGATATGTATATAAGAATTTGCTTGAGTAGAATGATTGCTTAGCAATAACACAAACAGTTTGTAATCTCGTTTAGATCAGAAGGCTATTTGCATTTTGAAGGACGATAACTAAAAGTAAGTAGTTTATGTTTGAAAAAAAATTGTCAGATTTCGCTATTAAAACATACATGTCACACTAGCTGTAATAGGTTTGTTCAGTCTGCGAAAAGGAATTATTGATAGAATAATTCTACTTCGTATTCATCGCGTTTACATCCAAGTAACAACAGAGCGAATGCATGCGTCAGAGAGCAAGAAATAGTGAATTATATTATCATTCTTCAACCAAACATGGGCTGTATAGAACTGAATAAATAAGAAGCTTTGAAATGTGCACGAAATAATTATAAAGTGATTTGAATTGTTATATCAACGGTATACAAATAACATTTTCTTGCTGTCATTTATTTACGTACGAACAGACACAAATAATCTGAATATATACATTATGTTTTAAATAATAAACGGAAATAAAGCAGACGATGTTAAAGAGTTATGTACAAAACATCAAATTAAGCAATGATGTGTACGTTTCTATAAGACCATTAATTAGTTTGCAGGCTATTGTGAATGCATAATTTTAAAGAGGAATTTCATCTTCCATTCAAAATACTGCTAAATATAAATATTATGAAACATTTTTTATCCCCTGTCTATGGTCAGTTTCAAAAGTATAAATTTGTAGTGTCGATTAACAACATATGATCAAATATAGTCTGATACCATACGTAGTTTTGCGATGAAGATAGGATACACGCCGATTACACACACACACACACACACACACACACACACACACACACACACCTCGTTCTTATGAAAATGTGAAAATGCTTTCTGCTGTTGGCGATTTTGCAGTCAATAAGCCTGTCATAGAAAAACATTAAATGTGAAAATGTTTTCTGCCGGTGGCGATTTTTAAGTCAATAAGCCTGTCATAGATAGACATTAAATGTGAAAATGCTTTCTGCTGGTGGCGATTTTGCAGTCAATAAGCCTGTCATAGACAAACATTAAATGTAAAAATGCTTTCTGCTGGTGGCGATTTTTCAGTCAATAAGCCTGTCATAGATAGACATTAAATGTAAAAATGCTTTCTGCTGGTGGCGATTTTGCAGTCAATAAGCCTGTCATAGACAAACATTAAATGTGAAAATGTTTTCTGCCGGTGGCGATTTTTCAGTCAATAAGCCTCTCATAGATAGACATTAAGTGTGAAAATGCTTTCTGCTGGTGGCGATTTTTCAGTCAATAAGCCTGTCATAGACAAACATTAAATGTGAAAATGCTTTCTGCTGGTGGCGATTTTTCAGTCAATAAGCCTGTCATAGATAGACATTAAATGTGAAAATACTTTCTGCTGGTGGCGATTTTGCAGTCAATAAGCCTGTCATAGACAAACATTAAATGTGAAAATGCTTTCTGCTGGTGGCGATTTTGCAGTCAATAAGTCTCTCAAGGATAGACATTAAATGTGAAAATGCTTTCTGCTGGTGGCGATTTTGCAGTCAATAAGCCTGTCATAGACAAATATTAAATGTGAAAATGCTTTCTGCTGGTGGCGATTTTTCAGTCAATAAGCCTGTCATAGACAAACATTAAATGTGAAAATGCTTTCTGCTGGTGGCGATTTTTCAGTCAATAAGCCTGTCATAGACAAACATTAATTGTGAAAATGCTTTCTGCTGGTGGCGATTTTTCAGTCAATAAGCCTGTCATAGATAGACATTAAATGTGAAAATGCTTTCTGCTGGTGGCGATTTTGCAGTCAATAAGCCTGTCATAGACAAACATTAAATGTGAAAATGCTTTCTGCTGGTGGCGATTTTTCAGTCAATAAGCCTGTCATAGATAGACATTAAATGTGAAAATGCTTTCTGCTGGTGGCGATTTTTCAGTCAATAAGCCTGTCATAGACAAACATTAAATGTGAAAATGCTTTCTGCTGGTGGCGATTTTTCAGTCAATAAGCCTGTCATAGACAAACATTAAATGTGAAAATGCTTTCTGCTGGTGGCGATTTTTCAGTCAATAAGCCTGTCATAGACAAACATTAAATGTGAAAATGCTTTCTGCTGGTGGCGATTTTTCAGTCAATAAGCCTGTCATAGACAAACATTAAATGTGATATTAAATGTGAAAATGCTTTCTGCTGGTGGCGATTTTTCAGTCAATAAGCCTGTCATAGACAAACATTAAATGTGAAAATGCTTTCGTCATGTGGCAATTTTTCATCAATAAGCCTGTCATAGACAAACATTAAATGTAACTTGGCCTACTACAAAGATGCATCTGAATAAGAGGCAAACCTTGGGTGATTAGTTGTGACAATATAAAATAATATTCATTGAATTACAAGACATGTATTGTCAATGTGAATGGTAGTCAAACCATAATAAGAACAATACAAGCTGCAAATAATTCCATTACTAAAACATATATACAAAAATGAGAAACATTTCATGATTTCATGATGAGAATACGTATAGAATTCATTGCAATTCTGACCAACTTAGTACGGTATTAAAAGGCAATTAATAACTCTTATGAATTGTATTACTGAAGTAGATTTCTTTAAAGGTGCCTCGATATAAGTTCCAGATCTTCATGCAAATGATATTAAAGGCACGAATAGAGCTAGAAATTAAGAGGGTTCAAGAATTCTTGAGGAAAGCCAGATTAAATCCCCGTCTTCGCGTTTTGATGTCCATTAGAAAAGAAAGAAAACAAAACAGAACGAAATATATAACAACTTTTTGCATTTTATGGACAATTTACATGTATATTGCATTGCAATTATTTAATAATAAGTCATGACGTGATTAAAATTATAGCAGTATTATCTTCTCTCCGCATAACAGTATATCTGAAACAAATTGTAATGTATCGTGTAAATTGGTTAGTAATGTGTATAACGACACGCATACGTCTCTCTCTTACCTGATATGACAAGTGTAATATTTTGACGCCGGCCGTACTCAAGCAATGAAGTCACTCATGCTGTTTAATAAAACATTTTGTATAAAAAAGTATGTGTTTAGAGGCATTTAGTACCCAATTTATGTGCTTATTAATTGATATTTAATCTCTTGCGTTCCGGCAAATATTAGCACACAACGAAATTTTTATGGGTCCCTATTTTATATAGAACACTTTCTATGGTTTTAAGCCCGAAATCTCTATTGGCTTCTATTATGTAAAATATTCACATATCCAACTATTACGTTTAATTGAATAATTCTTTTGCGCCCAAAGCATATGATTCTTTATCATAAAGGAATGGTTTTACTGAAATCACTTAATTAGTAGTGTTACAAAAGAACATCACGATACAGTCATGCATCCATCCTAACTCCCATATTTAGTCAGATAGCCACAGTTCTTTCGAATGAAAATTTTGAATGAAAAACCATCGCAATGTCCATATCAATAATCAGTAATCTTTTAAAATATATTCCTTAATTAGATCGGAGTGACGCCTGAAATACACATAAACTTTGTTTTGGGTGCTTTAGAGTATTGACAATATCGTTAAATATTACAGTAGTGTCAATGACGTAACTTCAGTTTTTGGGCCTTTCTGCACAAATTCAGTAATGAGAAATGGACCCCATCTTCACCCTTAATTTAATAACTTTGCAGGGCACGAAAGAGGATTTTCGACGCGACTGAGTACATTGGACATTACAATTTATTTAATGTTCTTAAAACATAACGACTAATACTGGAATTGCATTATTAATACTGGAATTAAATCAAAAAGTAAAGCAAAAGTGATTTAGTCAATGTGTCTATATAGTTTATCTTCTTCTGGTATATTTCAATATTTCATAGTGAAATACATATTTACTGATTGTATCACATATGTTGTATCCCACATTTATGTTAGTATCAACGTTTTATTTGCAAAGTGTATTCTTAGCAAGTTGTACGTGTCGCATCTTTAACATATGTTTGGACCTATGAGGTATTGTGTTGTAAAGAATAAGCATCGCCATTTGAAAACAGCATTGGGGATTGACGTGCGATTCTCTCTTACACATCCTACATTTGATCTGGTAGATTGCTGGAAACGCCAATCCTTGTTTGTTAGAGTTTCATGAATTATTTGCATGGAAGTTTATATTGAATGTCTGTTCTTTTACGCCGCATGTACTCCGTTGAATGGCACATATCTGTCTTACACTGAATATTCCTAAATTATATTCATCAGAGACTTGGCTGTGTGCCAGACAGACATTGACTCGGTGCTGTAGATCTTAGACAAATGAGAGTATGATGAAGAGAAATAAACAAACCATTTAGAAACCACTTAACATTTTATTTTTGCAAATAACCTGCTGGTGATGAAATAGAAATGTGACGAGAAAATTTTCGATATTGGCATGAGATTCAAGTTTGGATAAAAGTCACTAAATGGAAATATTTCTTACTTGCCAAAGTCTGATTCACGTCTATGTGTTCCTTATGTTTAAATATGACATTGGTCGTCCCGATGCTGGGCTGTATGTCTTCTTTAATGGATGCATCTTTGAAAGTGACAAAGGTTGAAAACTCAAATTTATAACCTATCAACACAGTAATAAGAAGAAGCAATATCTGAGGTACTAGGATGAATAAAAGAAGTAATGCATTAGGCATTACACCGTCCAAGAGTAACCTGTAACTTGGATACTAAGCTATAAAAGAGGAAGCAGTAAACTGTCCCAAAGCAAGCAGTCACTTGGGTTCAAACTATCCAAGTGGAAGCAGTCACTTGGGTAATACAATGTCCAAAAGGAAGCAGTCGCTTTGACACCGTCTAAGAGGGAACAAAACACTTGGATAATGCACTGTCAAGATATAATACTCAATATTGAACTGTTCAAGAAGAAGCTGATGGTTGCTACAAATGCAATAAACAAAATGTGTGTGTGTGTGCGCGCGTGTGTGTGTGTGTGTGTGTGTGTAAGGTGTAGATTAAACAGCAACCTTATGCATGATGGTTTGGATTTTAAATACACAAGACCTAAATACATCAAGTACTCTATTTTTTTATGTTGTTGCATATATTGATGCCTAGAAATAAAGACCAATTTTTAAAGAATAATGAAATTCTGCAACTTAGATGCTAGTAGAGATGCTGTGTAACGCACAAGTTAGAACCATATTATATGTTGTTTCATTGCCCTCTCACATGAACACCTTTTGATTGCAAATATTGGAGTGTAGAGTCAATATCGTAGGACCTCATGCCTTATTGTACTGAGGCTGACATCCGCAAGATATCAATTATATTATATATATATATTACACGTCTGTGACTCTTTTAAACAGTGACAAGTAAAGACAACAAGCTTTGTAAAATTTAACAAAGAATTTATTTCCCAAGAAAATCAAGGTAAGAATGATAAAAAGAACTTACGCTATTACGAATCAAATCCAAATATAATCCAAGAATAATCCAAGAATTAAAAAAATAAAAGTCCTAGTAATAAAACATCCTAATGAAACTGAGTTAGAACCCCGATGAAATCAAAAGTGGAAGGTGATGACGTATGCTGTGGTCAGCGTTGTACTGATGTGTCAACAGTTATTTTATTAATCACAGAAAAAATATTCCAGAGTTTCAGTTCTGTGTCAATTTTGATAACTGTCCATGTCCAAGAATAAATTTAGAGCACATATATTTCCAGAGAAATATAATCTCTTGAATCCAAAAAATTTGAAAAAAAACAAAACAAAATAATTAGCCCAACACCTGGTAAAAAATAAAACATTTTAATTTTTTAAGTCTTAAGGCAAGTAATGACTATTTTGTTTCTCAACACATCAATAATACATCTAGCTACGAGGCGAAACAGATGCACTGATTTGGGTCAATACACTAGAAAAATCCAACTGATGCATACTATATGTCACGAACTCCATGTATGGGATCGATTTCATTTTATGAGTCTTATTCTGAGAATGAATAACAAATACATAGGTTGTTTACTTCAACTGCTACTGGTTCTGCATCAATGTCAGTAACTAGGTCAGCATTAGATAAAAAGTTTATATCATTAGTTGTTTACATAAAAACAGTCAAGTCAAACAGGACTGAACTGGATTTCTGGATCATGTCAGGTCCAGTAAATAAAATCACATTACAATTGCATGTAATGGAATTTTTAAAAAAACTAACAAATAAATAAACAAACAAATTAAATCAAATATACATAACAATGCAATATGGATTTTATTTATTATCTAAATTGCTATTTAGTCTGTTTTCGAGAAGTAATACATTATCAAAATCTTCTACTATTATTAATAATATAACATAATACCTGTGTCTGTAATATGCAATTGTATTTAATAAAGTTAAGTTACTGACTTGGATAGTTTGTTATTGTTTAAATACATTGTCTTATGTTAACGTGTAAACGTGCTAAGAAGGTTGAGAAACAATCTCGACCTATGAGTGTACATGAAGCAGTTGGATACTCTTTTATCATCGCCAGTCATCTTCACTATTATCTCCCCATTATGTAGTATCAATAGAAATGACACACACACACATCTCATCCCTTGTCAAAAGGCTTAATACTAGACATCACACGTCACGTCTGAAGACAGCTACCTACTCATAGACATGATACACTACATTATCAAATCGTCCAAATTCAGCATAAAAAGTCAGTACACGGGTTTACTAGTGACAGAAGATTCTTTATATTCCATCTCGCTGTACAAGACATACAGACATCGGCCATACTATATAAGGCATTCAGAGAGCAACTATCTATCAAAGACATTTAGACAGCAGCCATGCCATACAAGGCATTCAAAGAGCAGCCATGCCATACAAGGCATTCAAAGAGCAGTCATACTATACAAGGCATTCAGACAGAAGCCCTACTATACAAGGCATTCAGACAGAAGCCCTACTATACAAGACATTTAGACAGAAGCCCTACTATACAATGTATTCAGAGAGCAGTCCTACTATACAATGCATGTAGACAAACGCCGTGCTATACTATATACAAGGTGTGAGAGCAGTCCTACTACACAAGGTATTCAGACAGCAGTCGTATTGTACAAGACATGAGAGCAGCCCTACTATACAAGACATTCAGAAAGCAACCTTTTTTAGAGAAAGTATTCAGAGAGCGACCGTACTATACAGGGCATTCAGAGAGCAGTCATACTATTATACAAGGCATTCAGACAGCAATCATGCTGTACAAAGAATGCAGAAACAACTATGCTATACAAGGCACGCCAACACTACCCACACTATACAAGGCATGCAGACATATATAAAGGCATATTTGGAAGAACTGAAAAGCATCAGTTGAATTGTTATAACGTTCCAAAGATAGAACTGAAGTACAAACACTATACCTACAAGGACCAGAACATAATGGACATCTACAGGATTTGATTTGATTTTCTAAGTCTCATAAAGAGATGTCAGCACATTGGTGACGTAGCACGCTGAATGTTGTCATTACAATCATTCCAAAATAATATAACAGCGTTTTTGAAGGAAGACATTACAATATTTAACATTGCGAACTGTAGGAAATTCAATCGACACAAATATATCTGAAAGAATAGGAGTATTGCTTTGTAACAGTTAGGACTTGTGAAGGTGTAAATGTTGAATATTTTTAATCGCTATAAACATGAGTCGTTACAATGTCGAAATCATAATTTATAACTAGCATAATAGCTTTGGAATACGAATTTTAGTGCCCCTTACTAAAGTATTTTCATATTTGCGAGTATTGATCTGCTGCAGAAATATGAACTAAAGGAGCTAGTTGAAGTCACACATGAACGAATGGTAAATAGTCTACCCTGGAGAGTCAGGAGTGTGTCAATTCCATACACAATAGTAATCTATGAAAACGCTTTTTTGTTCTAATTTTACATTTGTTAAAGACATATTCTACAAACACGAACATTAAATACACCCCAAATAGTTTAACAGTTTTAGTACATTTTAATTTGATTTCAGTCAATTGAGAGACGACCATGTTTATTATAAACTATTTAATAGTAATCAATTGCTTGGATCTGAAGTTTGTCTGGGTTTGGTTTTATAAGATCATCATACAACCATGAAACAATTATATCACGGTATGATTCTAGAGTCTGTTTCAGAGTTTTTTAGTTGATATCAGCATTATCAATGGTCTTTTTGTAATTATATAAATCTGAAAAATGAAAACATATTGAAGACTACTGGTGCAAATAGGTAACACTGGGGTACCATATTAAGTATGTTGGACCAGGAATCAACAGTCTAACATATCATTACACACTGTTCTCTACCATTCATTATGCTGTTATAGTTACAGCGGTAGTTGACCCGCCATAGTCCAAGATGGTTGCAGCAGTAAACTGTGCCAAACGCATTCAAAAACCTTAGAGAAGTCTAAATATGATAACAACAAACTTATTCTCATCCATATCTACCTGCCTTTATTCAAGGATCTTGAAGAAAATCGTTTCACATCTTTAATCTTTGGGAAAAAAAACAAAAATATAGGATTATAACTTATTTTTTCAATAAACGGCCAGCTGATCAAAATTGACCATCTCAAATACCTTAGCGTAAGTAGAAGACCGGTCGATATTTTATTGGCCAAGTCTATCTTATTTATCAAAAACTTGAACTGAATGCGTTATTTTAATATATCAGGTACATTACAACAAGAGAATGTATTATTTACCGTGGACAAGGAGAACGTTTCTTTTCTACGTATGTGTTTCAGATTTATGAGAGATATGAACACATAAAAAAGCATATTACGATAATAACATTGAAAGAAGAAATTTTGTAACGCTTAATTTAGTTTTACACCAATTGAGGCTTTGAGCAATATCATTAATATTAGTTTTCAATTTTCTTTTTCAGATTTGTAGCCATCGTTTACCCCATCAAAGCCCACATTTTGTGTGGACGCCGTAAAATAATAATTACAGTCCTAATCATCTGGCCTATTGCTATTGGATGTGGCATGCCGACGGCCATATTCAACACTCTTCAGTCACCACAGTATGGAACGGAAATCCAGTACTGCCTGATCGTCTTCCCTGACATAAATAACCTTATAACTTTTCGGTACATGGAATTCCTTCTTTTCTACTTTATACCGGTGGCAATACAAGTTGTACTCTACGCTATAATCAGCCGAAAATTGTACGTAAGCACGGATAAACTGCACACTCGATTTCAGATGCGACCAGACTCCAAACACCGAACGGACCGAGCATCGGACACCATTAGAGCTAGAAAAGATGTAGTCAAAATGCTGGTCGCCAGTGTTTTAGTGTACCTAATTTGCTACGCACCACCTCAAATTATATTATTCTTCAATACGTTTTCTAAACGTCAATTTCACTCTACCTGGTCATTTCAAGTTTTCAGTTACGTTATTGCATACATTAATTCTGCAGCAAATCCAGTGCTATATTGTATATTCAGTCAAAATTTTCGGAGAAATTTTAAGAAATATCTCTGCTTTATTTGCGTCGGAAAATCCAAAGAATATCAGAAAATTTTGTTGGATTCGTTTGAATCAAGAGAACTTTCCCAGAGGAAAATCACATCGCAGACTACATTTATTCACTAATGAAGGAATTTGTTTTGGGAGATACGATCGGTAAAGATCAATTTATAATCAACTGAACCTCATAGATCACATGTAACTTTAACTTGTGTCATCTCGTTTGGAAGAACATTTATTTCACTTCATTTCCGTACATACATTTAAAACAAAATTTGCATGCTATTGTCCGACATGGGTTCGAGTATTGTACTCAGCCAGTGTAGGTATGTAAGAAAGCCTGCCAGTAGCTTCCTGTGGGATGGTGGTTCTTCTTGGGGTTTTCCCGGGGGTTTCTGCGACTAGTTACATTAGCCGCCATGTATAGCCAATCCTGCGCTGAAACATGGTGTTTATATCCAAAACAACCAACTAACTACAAGTTGCTTTTCTAAATGATTCACATTATTTAAGAAATAAATTAGATCCTTCTCATGCATCTGTGTATCTGTCCATCTATCTGTATATCTGTCTTTCCATTTCTTAAATCATAACTCGGAAACTCTATTAAATCCCAAAGTCATACTCAGTAAAAGGTATTGAAGCTAAGAAGCCATATTATTAGAAACAATCTATTGAACAGAGTTAATTCTTTGGCCTTCGGAATTTGTAGGGGTCCCTCTTTCTATTTCTACTCAGAAAACATGAAACACGTACAGACTAGGGATCAGTAGGTTGTCTAACTGGTCTTTAAGTTAGTATCAATTATCGGTAGCGTATTATCAATCGTGTAAAATCTTCTTGGTAGATTCATACAGAGGACTCTTACGAGAGTGAACGTAAATTGCGTTTATATATGCTCGAATTGCATTAAAAAAGTCTAACATAGCACAAAAAAAAAGTTTTCGTAACACGAGAATGCTTGGCTTTACATATCATAGACAATATTTTCCATGCAATGTTTGACTTTGATTTGTACATTTCGATTTTCGTGTTATTAAACGGTTAGAGAGACTTTCGATTTTCGTGTTATTAAACGGTTAGAGAGACATTGAAAGGCCGTCGTCATCCACGTTTCCGCAGTTGAGATCTAGCAGAATGTAGTTACGAATTTCAAAATAAAAAAATAGTATTTTTTGGCAATTTATTGACTTCATAAAAATTCACTACCTAAATTTTGCATTGATACTTGTTTTTGCAACGCGTTTTGATTAATTAGCCAGTTATTGGATTAATGGTGCCAAATCCCGGAATCAGGAAAAGTATTGTAACGTACAGACAATCTTAGATATCGGTCGCTTTAAAAGATGAACCATTTTTCTTATTTCGCAGTTATCTTTGCACCTTTACGGTATCTTAAAATTAAAAGCAAAACTAAAGAAAGAAAAAAAAAACCACAACCAAACATGAAAGACGGCAGTTAGGTTGAGTCAATTGGAGCTGTCACTGTATAACGCAAGGCCAAGTAACGGTGACTGCAGCTGCAACGACGTAAGCTACAGTGAAAGAAAAAGTTTCAAGTGGTTGCAAAAACATGAAGGCATTATGAAAAAGTTGAATTGGCTTTGATACACTTAAAGATGTCAGAACTAGTCATTTAAATTGTAATAATTAACAATTGTTGCAAGCATCAAAAGGTGTTGTAAAAGCAACATTACTAATTGTTTAACGACGATAAGCGGTGACCATACCATTATTAGAAGTGTCTGTAGCAGACTAAGCAGATGCCACAATAATAGTATTACACTTCCTCAACATATTAATCCTGCAGTCATTTTTAACGTCCACATTAAACAAATCTATCACAAAATAGAGAAATCTTTGGTGACATTATATCTAAATTCACAGTCAATAATTTCTTTAAATTTTTAGTCAAATTGTAAAAAAAAGGATTGCCTTTAACTAAGGTAGTTTGTCCAAAGTACTTTCATTTTTCACCCCACCCCCACATATATATATTTTTCACCCCACCCCCCATATATATATGGCACCCATCGCCTTATATATATATATATATATATATATATATATATATATATATATATATATATATATATATATATATATATATATATATATATATATATATATATATATATATATATATATATATATATATATATAAGGCGATGGGTGCCGTTTACTCGAGGACCTGAGTTCGAAAACTCCGTAGAGTACGAATTAAATATTATATAACCTATATGATATTATTATTTGCATTAAAATATAAATTCTGCCTACATTTATCAAGCATTCTTCTATATAATCCAGGGATAACACTTTCCTTTCTGTTTGGGGTATATTTATAATTCTTTTTAATACATTCTATATACCTTGATTTCTTTCATATGGATCCAGAATGACTGTGTAGATAAATGAGAATTAATTACTAGGTCGTCATCCAAGTGTGTCTGCTACGCACGAGTGCATATAACACCGATTGAGTAATGTGTGCTTACTCGTGAGGGAATGTGGGTTCCGTGTGTGCATCCAACGCGATGGGTACCGTTTAGCAGCAGACCTGGGTTCAACACTCCGTAGGGTATGAATTAAAAAATTTCCAACCTCTTAAACAACGTAGTAAGAAAAAAGTGATGTTGACGCTTTTTGTAAAATTTAACAAATAATTTATTTCCTTACAAAAACAAGGTAAAAATGAGAAAAGAACTTAAGGTTTTACGAATCAAATCCAAAACTAATAGGAGAATTAAAAGATCAATGTCCCAGTAATAAAAAAGTCCGAATGAAATCGAGTTAGAAACCCAATGATGTCCAAAATGGAAGGTGATGATGTATGATGTAATCAGCGTCATATTGATGTGTCAAAAGTTCTTTGTTGAATCACATAAAATACTATTCCAGTGTTTGAATTCTGTGCCTATTTGGATAACTGTCCTTGTCCAAGAATTAATTTAGAGCTCACGTGATTTCCATGGAAAATGATCTTTTGGAATCCAAATAGATTGAGGGAGAAAAGATTTAGCCTCACAACTGGTCACAACATAGAACACTTTAACTTCTCAGTTCTTAAGGTTCTTAGAAATAACAATTATTTTTTTAAAAAAACATCAATAATAAATCTCGATACGATCCAAAACAGGTAGATGCCTTGAGTGTTGGTCTAAAGCTGCAAATATAAAATTCAAGATTAAGCTGTGAATTTATAAAAAAAAATAAAAAATAAAAACATATTTGACATTAAATTTCTTTTAATTTTTGTAAATTTTATTAAAAAAATTCGCCGAGAAGGAACAACGGAAAACATAAAGAAACTATTTGGAATGGACAATGGCAAAATCTTTTATAGATGAGCAACTTTGTTTTGAACTCGGCTTGTTTTTACAGATTGTTTTACTAATTGGTTTATTTAACACTAATATCCCCATTTTTGTAATTTAATGTTTTAAAAAAAGTCAAATGCTGACTGTGCCGTAACATTATCCGAAACAGTGTTCTTCAGATATTGAAAAACAGATTATACTATAATTACATAGAAGGAAATTTATTACACCGCTGTCTTCAAAGACTCCATGGTTTTAAACTAAGTAACAGAAAAGAGCGACAACAAATAAGTTTTGCAACATTCAGCAAATAATTGTTTTCTCTATAATGCAAAGTGAAAACTTAAAAACAAGCTCTCAGGGTATTATGAATTAAATCTCATATAGTCTTAAAAGTTCTATTACAAATCGAAACGTATAGAATAATCCAAATTAATTCCAACTGTGAATGTGCCGATGCATCAATAGCCTGAAAAGAGTACATGTGCTAACAGTCTTGATATATCACTATGATATAATCCAAAATGTCTTTGAATGAATAAAATAATCCAATATATCCTTGAACGATTTCACAATAACTCTAATATAGTAATTTAGCCGGAAACATATCAGTCAGCACTTTTGCAATCCCAGTGAATATTTTAAACTAATACATAAATCCTGTCAAATGAAACCTGAACGCAACAATAAGACATATTCTATTTTTAATGTTAGAAAGGAATTAGTAATTCTGACGCAAACAACGTTTATATAAAAAGCTAATCCACAATAACAGATTTTGAAATCAACATCTACAAAAATATTTCCCGCCAAGTAATAGTCATCTTCATATATAATTTAAAATCATAGATGCACATAAACTATTTAATATATTGTTTACAAAATAAAAGACCTGAGTCAGGTAGGCCTTAAACGCAATTACTAAATATGGTCAACGACACAATATAAACGAAGATAATATATAATGACGGAGAACGGAATACACTCAACAATTAAGATATACATAGCAATAATCAAAGTTTTATAGAAGATGTCGATATTTGTAACGCCTAATTGTAAACTATTGTTTGCAAACTTGAGTTAACTTATGCTATTGGATTTATAAAGCCATTTTTTTAAAGGCTAGTCATAATGGAGCATGTTGTCGCCAAGTATAAGATATTTTACACCACTCATGGTTAAGATGTAGGAGAGATTGTGTTAGTGACGGTTAACTGGAATTTTAAAATCGTGATATAATTATGGTGTCTTTTCATTTAATTCATATAACTTACGTGTTTTGGTTTTGTTTTTCACATTTCGGTTGATATACACTTAAATCACATGACTCATTCAGTACATTTCTGGTTTTAAGAATCCGAGGTAAGAGACATTGGTTCATGAAATACTCGATTCCTTGTTTATGTGCCCTTAACTTGATATTCCAATTTACAAAAATTAAAATAGAAGCGTATCCGAATTGAATAACAAATAAGGAATCACACATTAGCTTCTATTCATTTTCATTATAATACTGAAATATGCTTGCCATAAATTCCTTGTCATCAATGCAGAAGGAATTCCCTACAATTATTACCTAACTAAACAAACAATCAAAACAAGATATATTGTTATGAAAAGAAATATGATAACCATGGCTCCAGATACCTCCCAAGAGATCATGAAAATGAAACAAATAATATTAAGTCGAATTGTAACAATGGATTTAAGCAAGCGTCTTGGTTCCAATAGCTTTGACTGCTACAAATTTAAATTTACAATTTTCGAACGTATTGTAGTCTCATACATTTATTATCTTCTAACTAAAAAAACAGAACTTGCAGAAACGAATGCCTCAAAACCTACTGATTGGATGCAATATCAGCTATTGTGCAGGATAGACAATTAATCTAGCAATGTTCACAGTCAAAATCCCAGATAGTGGTAGTTGTTTAATTTCCTGCCACGTTCATTATTAATCCCTATTGTCAGATGCTATGTAGAGTTTTAAGATTGATTTCGCGGTACATCAGATATAGGATTAAAGGAAAGATTCTGCTTTTACTAAAGTTCTCAGACTCTTTATTCAAACTTTGGTCTTGCATTAGCTTCCTCATGATATTTCTGACAATCATGATTATTTTGCAAGAATTAGCTATCACAGAAGGATGAACAAATAATACTTTGGTTTTAAAGTTAGACACGCACTGTTGTAATACATTCTCTTGTTTAAAACTTTACTTTTAGCTGGGCATTTGTTTCCAAATTTGTACTCTTATTTACCCAAAAACTATTCTTCCTAAAAATATAGAAATGTCGCATAACAGCAATAATAATATAATTATTATATCATTTTTGCATTTTTATTCCTATCGATATATGGGTGTTGAGAGGCACTCTAACATGCTTAAGTTTACGCTTATTCAAAATCAGAATCATCTGGACATTTGGAATGGTAGCCGCAAAGTAGTTGATCATTTTAGACATTTTAAACCGCATGTTCGACACTACACGAACCAAAACTATGTAGCTTTCTATTTAAATAAAACACTTCTGAGTAGACTGCAGAGGACGGGGAGGATATAAATATAAATTTATTTCTTTATAGTTTAGAAAATAAACATAACAAATCGAAACCCCTAAACAAAACCTATATAAGAGAATTGGTCAGGATTTATACAATGTTCAAGTAGATTCTAGTACAAATGAACTCACCTTTTCTATGAAAAGAATTGCTAAGCTTATTATTTTTCTAATATGAAAATTGAAAGATTTTGATAATGTCATTATGACTATATAATCATATGAGAGTATGTAATTACATATTTAGGCAATTTTAGGTCAATTTATCTTTCCTGCATTATTAATAAAAACTTCTACGCTGAAAAAGTGACCAATCACAGCGTTAAACATTCTTAATAGATTTACAACCCACTTTTCTACTTGTTTTGTATCAAGAACACTCAGCGAAGAAACAAAGTGCATTGTGGAAAAGGTAATTAATTTATTTAGATTATTTAGTCAACAGAAAACAGCTCAATCAGTGTACTCATCTAAAGGACTTTATTCATTGTAAAGACACTACCCACACATTCTTGTCACCTTTTTGCATTCTTTGGGAACTATTATATCAGCTGACGAAGACGACTGATCCAGTTTACAGACATATTATAAGACCTAACAAATTATGTTAATAAGAAAGCGAACCATGTCCAAATTGTTTGTATATGGTACGCTGAAAGGGTCATTACAAACCAAGCTTATCAAACGAAAATATAAAAATGAACAAAAAGTTTAAAAAGCTAGGAAATCTGCTGTAATCATTCAACTAGTATTCTATGGTCGAAATGCCTTGGACAATTGAATACTGTTCCACGAAGGTATATGCACCTTTTCAGACATAAACATTTCCAGTCATTTTGATATAAATCGAGATATACATTTTCAGTGATTTGGCATAAGTTTAGAAAGATGTATTTCCAGTCATTTGGGGAACAATTGCGTCAGATAGATGGGATAAAATCGCCACAATACTATTAGTGTAAAGCTATTTCGTTGTACATTATGTCATAGTCTGGTTCACTTAATAACGAAATATCTGAAAGAGAGGACAATTTAAAATGCGATGGTACATAAATGATGCATTTAAGGATAGGCAAGTCTTTAAGTACAATAAAAACGAAGTAGAAAAATCATATATGTAAAAACTCACTATTCGACACATGCGGACATGTACGTAGTAAAAGGCGGCACTACAGGGTCTGTGCCAAATTAACATGGGATTTTGGGCCTGTAAAATGTTAACGGGAGTTGAACAAGGTGGGTCACTATAGGGTCATTAGAAATTTGACATGGGTGATGTCACGGTAGTGGACCCTTGGGAAAATGCACATACACAAGCAAACAAATTCACATACAGATACACAAACAAATACCTATAAAACAGAAAGACCAGAAATAAATTTAGAAGTGGAGTATATCTTTTAAAGGCAATGGAGTGGTCAACAAAAGGCCGTAGGTGTTTTGCTAACATCAATGAGTTAACATGCAGAACATCATACAGGTTTTTTTCTTTCTCAGAATTCATATTAAATCTGGGCCGTATATCAAGCATATCTTCAACAGTCTTTTCTCTCCACATAAAACCTTCTTTCACGTACATGGGATAATCCGGATTAAACAGCATTTCCGATAAGAGTATAGATGTCCCTAGATTAGGCATATCTAACCATGAGAACAGTTGAATTGAACGAGATAAGTGACCAGTATGTAGAGTTTAAGAGCGGATCGAACCAGATTGACCTCTTTCACCAATTCAAACATGCGTTACAAAATTTAGGCAGATCGTGGAAGCTCTCTTAAAGTTAGTCAGAAGAGAGATGCACGTGACATCACCTTCCATATAGGTGCACACTTATAATCTATAAATACCTGTAACTTGTCTCATTCAATTCACCTGTTCATTTTCCGGAAGAAATAAAGACCACACGCAATACTGTTACTAAGTCATCGCCTGATTG
This sequence comes from Unio pictorum, assembly GCA_030141615.1. Lineage (NCBI taxonomy): Eukaryota > Metazoa > Mollusca > Bivalvia > Unionida > Unionidae > Unio > Unio pictorum. The sequence goes on from JARLTB010000179.1 coordinate 1,050,259, forward strand.
AGGCAAGGCACTTGCAACATTGTTACTTAGTAGCTACCTTGCCGCAATATTTCATCAGTGCCCAGTACGTGACGTCACTCCTGTAAATGTTCCATTATCATTATAATTGCCTACCATGTTCGATTCCCTTTGACCCTATACAGGCCCAAATGCTCACGATAATTTCTCATTGACCTTACAGTACCTCCTACACATGTAGCCATCTCTTCTATATTTAATCAAAGCTGTCTCTCACAAATTAACAGTTATGAAATATTGAACGTTTTTATCTACCTGAGACTTTGGATACCTAATAAATCTTTCAGAACCTTACTAAAATGATTTCGAAATACGATTCATTCACGCATTTTAATTCTTTTCATTATTGACGAGGAAATAATGAGCGGTCATCGTAATAAAATTAATCATATATATATATATATATATATATATATATATATATATATATATATATATATATATATATATATATATATATATATATATATATATATATATATATATATATATATATATATATATATATATATATATGTGTGTGTGTGTGTTTGTGTGTGTGTGTGTGTGTGTGTGTTCGGATTTACTACGTTGTGGACACTGATCCAAAGTATAGACCTTCGTTGTGGACACAGTTTACATTGTGGACACTACATGTTGGTGTCCACAATGTACACGCCTGTAAATTATCATTTTGATTCACGTACATGATTTTAAATCCAAAAGGGCAGACCAACGTTGTGTACCATATCCCGCCATGATTGTGTATCCTGGCCCGCTCCCGCGCAGCATCCAGTTTGTGTGAACCCACCTCACATTCACACATTGCGGTTTGCGCATGTCATCGCCATTCGATACCGCGATCTCTCACTTCTTATTGGGTATTCTCGCAATATCTACTGTCGTCATTTTAATAAAATTTAATCTCAGTATAATTTGAAAATACTTGCAAACGCTTATTTTTACTTACTACGATTTCCCCCCCCCCTGTCCAGCGAATCGTTTTATATCATGGAAAAACGAACTCAACATGATTGCATTGTCTACAAGAAGTGCACACGAAATGATTCGGTAGATACAATGCAAAATTATAATAATAAAATATTATATTTAAGCAATATTAGACTAGACCAAGTGTGTATGAGTTTCCTTTTACTGAAAAATGTATACAACGCGTTGCGTACATACTGTATTACCTTAGTAACAGTACCACTGATCATAAACTCTCTCTCTCTGTCTCTCTGTCTCTCTCTCTCTCTCTCTCTCTCTCTCTCTCTCAGACTATGCAAATTGCAACAATCTCTATACTTGTAAATTAACCACTAGACACAATATATTTGTCTTACTGTATAGTTTGACAAGATATATATATATATATATATATATATATATATATATATATATATATATATATATATATATATATATATATATAATGTAATAAATATGGAGTATACGCATTTGATAGCACCCCGTTTTAAGCAAATCTTAGATATGTGTGATTATTTCCGATTCGACGCCATGAAAACATTCCTAGCCCGAAATAATTAGCCAATTACTAGGAACAAACGTCACGGAATCGAGTATTAGTGAGTTTTAACGATGCCATGGTTTGCTAGTTGTGAATTCAGGTCCAATCCGAATGACTGTCCCTGTGTTACATAGTCCATATTAAAATCTAGTGGCGTATAATAGTGTTGTGGTTGAGGTGGCAGTATTTACGATAGGAAACCTGTAAATTACTCGATGGAATTAATAAGTAGGGACTTGGTAGATACCGTTTATGTGACCATAGTGAAAAATATATGTATTTATATTGGAGTAATGAGCCGGTAAAATCATGTATTGACTGGCCTAAGGTGGTGTAGTGAAATAGTTCCCATTGAAAAAGGGGATACATGGCATAACCGGGTAGCGGTAAGGAAATCTGATGATTATGAAGAAAAACCAGGCAAATATGCGGTTGATGGACTTTTGGCAAGTTGTTTTATCTGTGGTCTTGACTTGATTAGAGTAAAATTTTGTATATAAAAGCAGACACGTCTGGCTTTCCAATTTTCAACTCAGATGGTTCGGAAGTCTTTGGAAGTATTATTATTATTATTATTGTGATTATTATTATTATTATTATTATTATTATTATTATTATTATTATTATTATTATTAGTAGTAGTAGTAGTAGTAGTAGTAGTAGTAGTAATAGTAGTAGTAGTAGTAATAGTAGTAGTTGTAGCTGTAGTAGTGGTGGTTGCGGTGGATGTTGTCTAGAATTATTGCCTCTTGTAATAATAAACACATTTCATGAATAATGCACAAATTAATTTGCCTACGCGATGGAAATAAAAGATTTCTTTACAAACAAAGCATTTACCATTTACTTACATTTCCTACTGGTGATGTTTTATTGTGTGTGTGTGTGTGTGTGTGTGTGTGTGTGTGTGTTTGTGTGTGTGTGTGTGTAGTATTAAAAATGCTTGTCAGCAAAGTCATATAATGAGCCAAAAGGGGAAGTGCAGTGCGATCATTGCATTGACGATGGTAATCTAAGTTCAAAAAGAATGTCAGCTAGAAGATATGCAATGCAAGAATGTCAAGAGATAATGCAAGAACATTCAAGAGTAAGACAGCGAAGAATGTATGTGTTATGACTGAAAAGAGGCATCAGAGTTACAAATTAGATTTGTCTGGAAATTAAATAATAAGTAACTTATTATGGACAAAAACCCTGAAAACTATTTCTAACTAAAAGCTAATGGAGAAACATATTGCAATCAACGTTAGATAATTTTCACAAGCTTTAACACCTATACACCCCATGGAGTATTCATTCTCTAGCTCTAGTGAAATAGCAGGATCCATAAAACAACATAAGTTATTTAAAGCGTCAGGAATGGATAATGCACAAAACAAATATGCCAGATATGGTGGCAGAAAAAGGATCGAAATTATTCCAAATCTATTTAATATAGAAAAAGGATCGAAATTATTCCAAATCTATTTAATATAGAAAAAGGATCGAAATTATTCCAAATCTATTTAATGCGATGCTGAAAAAAATGGTATCTTACAGACGATATAAAAAATTTAAATGTACCCATCTACAACGGCGGAGGAAAGTGTTAAAATGATTCACAGAGCTAGAAGGTTGTATCTTAGCTACTTGGTCTGTGCACACTATTTGAAACATGGGTTTCTAGTAGATTAGTACAAGATACGAAACGTATATACTAAAGTTTCCTAGTATACATTAGCAGTGAGTTAGAATAGGACTTAGTTGCCCAAGGGCATCATTTAACTTACATGAAGTTCACCTGGAATTAGAACCAAACGTCTATGCGGTATATTTAGACATAATGAAAGCACTGACACCGTATCACACAAGAGACGTTTAATAAAGAATGCCTTGTTGGGAATTACTGCCAAACTGTCATGTACTTAAGAAATCATTATCTTATATATTTAGCATTGTAACTTAAACATCTGAACATGTACCAGTCAGGTACGTTGTTTGCCAAGGTGGGGTGCATTTTACACGTCTCTGCTTGGTATATATCAATGATATATTTAGGTTGCTAGAAGACTCCAAGTTATGAATAACTAACTGTACGATCAGCTGATGTTAGATGATGATATCACTCGTATAGAGACAATCCCCTGTTAATTTACAAGGAATATTTGGCATGGCTCACCTGTATTTGGTAACCTGGAAGTTTAAAATCAATCAGAATAAGGGTTGCAACATTCTCTTCAACAGGAACAGTCAGAAGAAATTTCAAGTACAAAATCGATTACAATTTCCTGTACTACCGAACACGTAGGCATCCATGTGGGCTCTGACAGGGCTACATAGAATAAGTAGGAAAGACATGTTTTGAAGTAAGAAAATCACTATATTCCCCTATCCAGACGGGAAGAACGGAATGAAAATTAAATCACTTAACCAGTGAATGTCTATTTCAAAAGTACTTTATGGTTGCAAAATGTGTTCCAAGATTGGATCTAAAGACATGTAAAATAAGATGTATTCCCACATCAATGAATCACATTCATTCAAGAATTATCATGTCTAAAGCATTATTGGATTGAACAGACTTGTCCCTGAAAATAAAAGAATAAAGCTGCTTAACCAATTATGTCATATGCCTTAGAATCTGTTGTCTAAAATAATATTTATAATACAACTGCGTAATTTCCTTTTAAAGAAACAAAACCCAAAACAAAATGGAATTAAAGGGGTTTACTCTCGATATATTGAGAATTCTTCGCAAATATGTGTAAGATTAGACTTTTCCGGCTAAGAAGGAATTGAAGTGCAATCTATTGAACACCATAAATGAATATGAAAATAATTACTGGAAGCAAGTGCGTTTTAACGATTCATCCTTGCAAACGTTTAAAATAGACATTGTTAAACATGCCGTTTTGTGGGAAATCAAAGGGTCAAACAAAAGTCTTATACTGGTAACAATTTTATCCAGGCTTCTGGTCATTCCATTTTAGCCAGGCTCCTGGTCATTCCATCCAATGTGAAACTGTCAACATTGCAATACTTCGGACAACAATGCTTTTGCTCATGGGCTAAACAAGTATTAAATAAATTGCCAATAATATTGATATTCAAATGAACCATCAGATGAATAGATGTCATTGAGTTATATTTTCTTATAACGAAATCAATATGAAATTATATCCTACACGTATGATGATTATCAACATTCTGATAATAAGAGAAAGATTTAAAACGAAAGATTAAAACAGCATTTCTCCCGTTTGCTGCCATGTGTGTAGTTACTCTCTTGACACAAATTCCACCTATTACATGATTTAATACCTAAAGGTCACTGGTCACCTATATTGTACAAACGTGTGATATTATTCTAGTCATAAACAAAACGCAATTTGTATTTATGCACACCATAAATATGTTTCATTAGACTTACAAATCCGTTTTTTCAGTGAAAAAAATCATTTGGCAATCTACGAAAACAAACAGTAGTTTACGGGTGCCAAAAACGGATATGACGTACATTTATTCCTTCTTTTCAACCTAGCCGTTCATGTGTTTAATTTCCCATAGTAAATGTCTATGTGATATGTTGTGCGATCGTTCTTTTGTATAGTAAATAGGGTGCACTGTGTTGCATATGGATATGTGGGATCGAATAGGGTGAGGGATGGGCAAGTTGGCACAAAGACAATTCAGTTCAAATTGGGCCGAAATGAAGACAATTCGGCCAAACTGGAACGACAATTCGGCGAAACTGAACAATAGTTGGAACAAGTTCTTTTTCATCAAACAACAAATATATATTATGTTAGATAGGCTTTATGAATAGGTCTTAGGAAGAAAGAAAAATAATTTAAAGAAACCAAACTATCATGATATTTTTAAAAAGAAAATAATTAATCTCTCTAATTAACACCTCCATCTCGTTTGAATTAAATTATTTATAGACTATTTCTACGCAAAAAATACATGCATCTGCATAACGACATTCTCAATTAATGTCTTCCGGTCAAATTATCAATATTGGTTTATAAAAACAACTTACTCTTAATTTCGGCCCAACTTGAACTGAATTGTCTTTGGGCCAATATATATATATATATATATATATATATATATATATATATATATATATATATATATATATATATATATATATATATATATATATATATATATACAAAAGCATTTTTTAAATCAAATTACTATTGTGCATATGAGCCTTGCAAACATCAGTTATTATTTCATATGGCAACCAAATAGAAACCCGGCGAACAATAAATTCCTTGTTTAAACTTACAGACAGGATATCAAATACAAAGGTTATTTTTTATTACAAAGCAAACCGACCCAGGAAACTGAGTTTAGTATCCTCTAAGTATGCTGTTTTTTTCTAATGGTGTCAGCCGAATTAAGAAAGCCATGTTTTGTTCCTTTAGATAATTTTAAGCCTGCCGATATTTTTTTCTTCTTTTTCTTTTATAAAGTCGGCCGACACGTGGAAGCCATCACTGATTCCTTTTTATATGTATTAACGGGAATTTTCAAAATAAAATGAACAAAGGAACAGTTTTACTTTTCGACAGCAAGACGTATTTACATCGTCTTGAGGGTATAAATGTACGTCATTTCCCATTGGCGTTCTCTGTAGGTGGGAAATTCTATCTAATGAGAAGTAACATCTTTCTATATTTCTATTTTGAGTAATTCAGTTATTATTTATTGTTTACTTTTTGTTCTTTTAGTGCGAGTATCACTACTTTTAACCATGTAATGCAAGTCTGATGTAAAAAGAAAAATGTTGGAGTATAGCCGGTGACCTTTAAAAAAGATATATGTTTTTGTTCTCGAAAATTGATCTGGAAATGTTTGATAATGGTTTCATTGTTCCAGCAAAACCAGTAAGTCATAGCAGTCTTATTTGTTTGGTTTAAAAAGTTAAATTAAAAGGGACCAGGTTAATACATAAATATTTTTTTTATATTGGTAAGAAGTGATCTTTTGATGAAGTTATTAAATTCCAATACTATACTTGCACGACCGTACTATGTGGAAACGGTTATGTAAATAATAGTAAAAGAACAGTAAAGAATGACATTTTCTATGATCATTTGTGTCTCTAATTGATTTTTGCTACAATGTGTAGATTTAAATAATCTTTACATATTTTTGTTGAGAAGACATGAGTGATTATGATGTGTTCAATGAAAACAAATTTTCAATGATCCAGGATTTTTTTGCTTATTGATTGATATATACAATTAAATATGTAATCAAAACATATGACAAATGAGATCATTTTTTCTTTCCAGATGCTTGTAGAAGCCACGTTTGTAATGTGTTAGAGTCCCTCAAATTGACCTTCAGGGAAACATTCATGACTAATGAAAATGGAGACACATGTGCTCGTTTCAAAACAGTTTACGGAAAATGTTGAATATCTTCTGAAATTGAGAAAACTTAGAACACAAATCAAATGTAGAATAATTTTGAATATCTTTTGATAGCACATCCTTGAAATAACTTAACTAGAACACCAACCAGATGTAGCATAATATCCGATGACAATACATGAGAAGGTAGGCAATAATGTATTTGTATAATAATAATATAATAATGTATTTCTGGTAAAAAAACATAATAATTCTAAATTAGAAGCTTATATTATAAACTTATCACTAGCAGTTCATACACAACTTCTTAGAATCGTGTGGTGTGTCCTAAAGATAAAATTCTTTATCGAAAACATAAAGACTTTTAAGTTCGTGTCAACATCACCGACAAAATTAATTGACCAGGAACCTCTCGAGGTAGACGACCACTTTTCCAACGATCACAATGAAGAGTATTTTGATTCTTCTATTTTATCTAATCTGGAATAAAACTTCATTGAATTTATGACAAGACCAGATATTTCGTGTTGTGTGGACAGTACTATGTATTTTTCTCTTTCACGCCATCTTGGTGTTTTCTTCGAACATTTAGTGACTGTTTTAGATATCCCACTCCCCGAATTAGAAGGTAAATTTTGAGAAGCTGGGCCACTCACATCAAATCGCACAGAGGTTATTCGAAAGTAAATTACTAAAAAGACCAAATACTAGTTAATTTGAGATTATAGTCAATATACCTGCTATAGATATGTTTCTAATCTCCCATTCATATAAAAAAATCTTAGAAAAGGTTGTTGTAACTCAACTTGTATCTCATTTGAATCCAAACAGTCTTTTTAGCAACATACAGTCTGCATATCGCCCTTGCCACAGTACGGAAACTACTCTTCTGAAAATATTTAGCGACATTCTCTCTGCTTTGGATAGTGGAAAGATTACAGTCCTCACTCTCCTGGATTTATCTGCCGCATTTGACACAATAGACCATGATATATTACTTCACCGTCTCCAGCATGTATTTAGCATTCAGAATATAGCCTTACAGTGGTTCAAGTCCTATTTAGTGAACAGGACATAAACTATATCTGCAAATGGAATACACTCCAGCCTAGTTGACGTATGTTATGGTGTTCCACAGGGACCTGTTCTTGGACCTGTTCTCTTCATTCTGTATACTCAGCCGCTCTCAAGTGTCATAGATCATCACCCAGTGTCTCACCAATTGTACACTGATGACACCAAAATATACATGTCTAGCCACCCAACTGAAGTTGATGCTACCATCCATGGAGTAGAGAGGTGCATTTCTGATGTGAAATCATGGATGACATGTAACAAACTGCAGATGAATGATGATAAAACTGAGACTATTCTGATCACAACACAAATACTTTCTCATTCGCATCCTTTGCCTCAGAAAATAAATATCAGCAACACCAACATTAAATTCTCACAGTCAGTACGGAACCTAGGCGTTACTCTAGACAGTGCTCTCACATTGCACCAACATGTCATGAACATTTGCAAGGCTGCATATCTTGAATTGAGACGCATCAGTTCCAGTCGTAAATATCTTTCAGTTGATGGCAGTAAAACACTCGTGTGTTCATTAGTACTTTCAAGACTGGACTATTGTAACTCAATTCTGTCTGTGGTTTGTCACAATATTTACTCCAGAAACTTCAAAGAGTTCAAAACACAGCATCTTTAGAGTACCTCGATCAGAGCACATCTCACCACTGCTCTGTACCCTACATTGGCTATCAATTGGATACAGAATCAAACACAAAATTTGTTCTCTGTGCTATGTTTCAATGACAGACTCCAGTCCAACATATCTATCCAGCCTCACCCATGTGTATACACCAGCTAGATCCTTACACTCTTCTTCTGATAATCGTATACTCATTGTTCCCAAGGTGAAAACAAAGTCATATAGACAACGTTTGTTTGCACACCAGGGCCCGGCGACGTGGAACGAATTTCCCATTGAAATTAGACACAAAGATACAGTGGTCCCTTTTAAGAGTGCTCTTAAAACTCATCTGTTTCGACTGCAGGGACAAACTTATCGACCTAATCATGTTTTGTATCTTATATGTTTTCAGCATGTTTTTATGTTTTCCAATTTCATTGTTTTTGTCATTTGTTTTTCTGCAGAATAGTTATATCATTATTGATGGTATAAAGCGCTTAGAGCTTCGAAAGATTAGGCGCTATACAAAGTCCTCATTATTATTATTATTATTATTATTATTATTATTATTATTATTATTATTATTATTATTATTATTATTATTATAAATTATTATAATAAATTATTATTATTATTATTATTATTATTATTATTATTATTATTATTATTATTATTAAAAAAGACATTTGGCTCCAGAATGTCCGCATCAAGAAAGAAAATAAATGACATGCGAGAAGATGGACAAAAGTAAAGATATTGTCAAAATTAAAGATATTAGTTCTTAGGGTGTCCCAAGGATATACAACCGATACTTTTCAAACAGAAGCATATAATAAAATAAGAACCCTTTCAATTAACAAAGTCAAGAAAGCAATACAAGCAAAACAAACAATGGAAGAGAAAAGAACCCATAGTAGTAAAGAATTCAAAAGAAAAAGACAGTGAAAAGGTTTACTTTTGTAATATTTTACGAAATTGTATTATGATTTTTGTGATTGTAATTGAAGAGAATATATCAAAACACGTAAATATATCTTCGTCTTGATTTGCTCTTGTGATGTAGAAAATATACTCAAGTACAATTTCAAGAACATAACAAAGTACGGCATGTTGGATTGTATATGTTGGGTGTTTGGTAGTAAATGTCGTGTATTAAATAGTTGATGATTGGATTTTGACCAGTGTGCACATTTCCTTATTTGGTTAGTAAGTATGTTATCACTGATAAAAGAGTGAATATTGTTCGTTTTTATACATATCTGTAATTTGTAAAAGAATATTAAAATTTAAACATTTTATTATAAAATTTATAAGAACACGGCCAAGATCGAATGTAACGTAATTGTGGCTTGACACGGTAGAAAAAGTATAAAGGGAACAGAGATATTAAAGTGTGTTAGCGGTCTGTTTAATACGCATATTCATTTAAAAAACAAATCGATAGCTATAGTTTATAGTAGCATTCAAATTGGTCAGTGAAAATGTGATACGATATCAGTATTGTTATTTCTAGGTCAATTTATCACTTTCAATGACATCTCTGGTCTTGTTCATCATCATTGATGAAATAAAATATACGTGGTTGGAAAGGATAACATTACAAATATGTCTGGATTATTGATTATACTGTAAACTAGAACTTCTAGCTTTGTTTCCAATGAATAAAATTATCCATTGAGTAAAAAAAAATTGATCTGGCGCCTAATCTCAGAAGTATTTCTTGAACCTTTTGTCAAATATTTCGATTTTACTGCAACATTGATTGCTGTAGAAATATGAATTAATAAAGCTGGAATGATTTCAATGAAACACGATTATACCTTAATACTAAATCAAGTTTTATGGAGGTATCACAATGGAAAGATAATGTACCTACTAGAAAGGTAAATTTAAATTCCTATCAGTCTCCCAGAAACATCTCTCAACTTATCAAAATAATTAATATCGCATCTCCTTAATAAATTCACAAATATAACCATCTAAATTTATAAAGAATAGGTCTAAGCTGCCCTGATATAGTTCACCTGGTACTATATTGGTAGTGTTTAACATATTATTTACCTGTCTCTCTATTCTGAGTAACGTCACCTGAATTAGATTGTGCATATTTTGTAAGGATGTCAAAAGCGGTTTTTCGTATATGGTCCACTATGATAATGACAGTGTAATTTGTTGCACCAAGACTCAGTCTTTCGTATTTGGTCTGCTATGATAATAACATGATAAAATGTTGCACAAATACTCGACCTATCGTATATGTTTCGCTATGATAATGACAGTGTAATGTGTAGTACAAAGACTTGGCCTTTCGTATTTGGTCCGCTATAATAATGACAGTGTAATTTGTAGTACAAAGACTTGGTCTTTCTTAGTAACATAAGTACACATATAAGTTGCTTAGTTTGAAATGAATTCGTAAATAACGACAATTCATGTGTTTCAAGTGGAATAACTTTTTTTGATTATTAATTGCAAAATAGTATGATAAATCTTTGTATTTCACGTTTACTTGTGTATTTAACGTAACGTGTAAGTAATCTATTTCTCTTTTCTTGCTTGTGAAAAAATCCTGCATTCTTTTCTGTTGTACAATAAGTGCGTTATAGATTTCTATTAAAAACATTGAGTTCACGCATATAAATCCTTTATTCTCCCCAAAAAAATTCCCCTTAATTTGATCCAAGTCTCAATTTTACAGACTGTTTTCTACATTTTATACCATTCGTTTGATCAAAATTATTGGAAATAAATCGTTGATTCCTACTACATTTAAGTTTATGCATGTCAATCATTTTTTCTGCCGCAAGCTTCCACCTGCTTTACTTATGAATGAGGAATGATTTGGAGTTCATCATTGAAATATGCAGCCGTAATAAATATAGCTAATTAATAACGTGAAGATACACAATTGGCCCAAGTCTCATTTCTACAGACTTCCAAGTATATTAGCTATCCTTGACTAGATCATAATCAATTACAAACAAAATAGACTACCATACAAGTCAACAAGAGAGTTTCCTTCTGTGCTCATGCAAGGCTGTTCTGAGGGCAAGTAAAATATATTTATTTTATTTCTTATTTAAATTCGATTTTAAGAAATAATTGGAATTACACGATCTTCCAAAATGCTAGTGAAATTTAAAGAAGATATTAAATTTACATGAGATTATTCGTGGTTTGTATTCAATATTCATTTAAATTTATGGTTTTCAATACAATTGCTCTTATGAATTTTGTAATTAAGAGTAAATTATACATACCGCCATAACAATATACACTATGAAATAAGATGGTATTTAACAGGTCATGACAAGTTAATAGATGCTTGCTCGAATTGATACCGGTACTACTTTTATGGGCGGTTAACGATCAAGTTCTGAGGGTATAGTTTCGATTGGGACCATTGTATCAATTTACCTGTTTTTCAGCTGTTTGTAAGCGGCGTAAACTAAATTATGATCTGTTTCTTCAAATCAGACGGTAACAGTAACACAACATTTGACTGAACTAGAATACCCACTGTATACTATTTGATCCAGTCGATATAGGCTACATGTCACATACAGCCAACGAAAGTTCTTGTTGTTGGTCGAATGCTGCTATTAAAAATAAAGGCGACATTCTTAAATGTCCGTTTACGAACTTTACTTACATTTCATTTACTCACTTTTATGCATGCAATAATCACCCTTTAATTCTGCTTAGCGACATCCTGTTTCTTCTGGGCTATGTTCTATATCTTTTCATTCATCATCATCATGTTTATTATTATAGTTATCTTGGGTTAATTGTACATATTTTCTGACGTTAATATATTATGTATGCCCCTTTCGTTGAATTTACTCCTTGTATTCAGGAAACAAGTAAAACTATGCAACATACGAAGTTTCAGACAAAATAAACCCGACTTGATATGATTGGCCTTAACTGCTATTAAAAGACCACCAGGATGTTATGTTTTCCATTACGTAATTAATTGAATTGTGCATTACTCAAAAAATGTATTCATTATTATAAGCTACAATAATTCTTACAACATTACGACAACTATGAAAACAACTACTAATGATACTATTAATAATACCGAGAACAAGGCCACTGTAGAATAAGAAGATGTAAACGAATAACAGAAGGGGCAGAAAAGAAGATAAAAGAGAAAAAGACGAATGTTCTTTAAGTTTGATGGGCTATAGCCGATTTTATATAATAAGGAATATATGGTGTCTGTTCATGGCTGTTCATACTATTCGAAGTGCATAAACAAAACAATATTTGCGCAATTATTTTTGAACTGTTAGAAAACAGATTGAGATGAGCAATGCACTGTAGCATTATATGTCACGTATCTGGCAGTGTGACAGACATATGTCTTGCGCTTACCAATTGGTAATTGTTGCACCAATGAAATCAAATCATTGTAGAATTTCAATCTCTATACTCTACTGAACAAAACTGGTAATGGAAAATGTGAGATAATTGGGTATCCTCGCACTTTCATATTTCCATTAATCAATTGCACTCATAATTATTTATTAATATTGTGATTCAAGTACAATTTAATCATAGTGGTTTTCATCTTGAATTATCAACATTGAAAATTGTATGTCATCTGAATATTACTGACTTTTACATAACGCCAATCAAATACCATATATATATATATATATATATATATATATATATATATATATATAAAACTGAAATAGTTTTGATAAACAGACATTAATAAAACCTTAAAGAACATGATACCGCGATACATTGTAATTCCCTATTTTCTTAAATTGCAAGAAAAGAAACGTATCTGAATATATATATATATATATATATATATATATATATATATATATATATATATATATATATATATATATATATATATATATATATATATATATATATATATATATATATATATATATATATATATATATATATATATGGGAGAACCCCACCCCAATCTAGTACCGGGAACCATTACAGATTTATTACTCTGATGATCTTATTTGAGCGTGTTGCTCTTCAAAATCTAACTTCAAACTCGTGCTTGTTTGTTTTTTTTAGCGACCTGATTTTAATTTGGGTACCCTTGTATATGGTTTGCTTGGGTTTGCTGTTATCAGATTTCGTTTTATATCCTCCTTTACCGTTTTCCGATCGTCCATTGATTTATCCGGTATATGATGACAAAGCCAGCTGCCTTTGTTTAGTACTAGTATTACTGATTGTTGCTGTGTCATTATTATCACTCAACGAAACAGTTTTGTATAACTTTCAAATGGTTTGATATTTTATATTATTTCGCTTCCTTTCCGTCTCAGACTGTTTGCTTATCTTACTATAAAATGTTTGTCCTCACAACGTTTCCTATTATTGAAAAACCTTCAAGGTGATGTAAACCGTAAGTGTAAATGGAAAGAATCAAAACAAAGTGGAGATTACAGATGAAGTCAATGATATAGTTAAAGTTTTCACATCATTTTCTGTATGATAGTTGTTTCTATTACTGAATGTAATGGGGCAAATACATTTAGAAACTATGTTAAGAAATCTTTAATTAGGGAAATGTGTTTATCTGTGTCATTTAAGTCCCAACAAGACAGTTGATTAAATTAGGTACGTAGGTTATGGTTAATTGGACGAGATGCATTTTTCAGTCTACATTGACACTTCTGTGCGCCTTGATATAATTATAGGTAAATTACTTGTAGAAGACTTTTTTATCAGCAAGTACATCGAAGACAATAAGAGGCTCGAATGTGCGAAGGGTTTATATATATATATATATATATATATATATATATATATATATATATATATATATATATATATATATATATATATATATATATATATATATATATATATATATATATATATATATATATATATATATATATATAGACTACATTGCTAGAACATGTGAGTAGAAAGATATTGTCCTTATTTTATAGTGCAATGCCAGCCAGGTGATGACTGTTCCCCACAGCCAATATTATAAGAATCTCCAGTTTGACGTAGTCTGTGAGATTTTATTTTAATTAGCTCAAACACTAGTGTGACAGTAATCAGTTTCAAAAGATGATTCGATGAACGACACATACATCAGCATCACCAGGGTATTTTGTTACTCATTACAGACTATTGAAAAAATACAGAGGGAATTTCGGTTGTAAATATAGTCAGTCAAATATTGAGCTTATATTTAAAAGAAAAGGCATCATACTTGCAAGTAAATGACGAATACAATAAAGCAGTAGTAATAGCTGTTTGATAGGTTTACATGGTCACAAGGCAGTAATTGTAACTGTTATCTATATTTCAACTATACCGTATGCTTAACTTTTGTCCATGATTGTAAATAGCACTACAGATTGGTTACTCTTAAACAGAATGTTCACGTAGTATTTGAGTTTAAACAAAGTTTTATTTGTAGTTAGATTGGTATTTTCCGTTCTTTCATATTCGTTTGTGGGGAAAATGAAAATGTGTGCACGTAGATTTGACAAACAAATAGCACATTCTTGTTTTAGTTCAGTCTGTGGGAATCCATTTGTGGTCAGAGTTGGCAGGTTCGTTGTTAAAATCAAATACAATTCGAGAGGAATTATTTATTTTAAATATTTGATGTAATTAATAAAGTGACCATTGACTTTTGGACTAATATATTACTTTGGATTTATATGAACTCGTTCAAAGACATTCGTGATTGCATCATTGTGATATTCATAAGTATTGAAATTCGTTCAAAAACATTCTATATATTTGGACTCATGAAAGGACATTTAAGATTATATGTTATTTTATTCTCAACACTGTAAGTTTTCTTTCAATTTATCTTCAATTATGTATTGCAGAGAAATAAATTGCTTGTTGATTTTACTTAAATTACCAGGCCGAGTGGTCTAAAGCGCTGTCCGTTACACTGCCAATTAATTGCCACTGCCATCTCACCTCTGTCTGCGTGTGTTCGAGTCTAAAATTCGGCAAATGTAGCTATGTGAGAAAGCTTGCCAGTAGCTTCTCGTGGGTCGGTGGTTCTTTCCCGGGGTTGTCCGGGTTCTTCCTCCACCATTAATACTGGCTGCCATGTATAGCCTATATTGTGCTGAAAAAATGGCGTTAAATCATAGAAAACAAAACAAACAAAACTTAAATTACCGATTTCACTTTTATTTGTTACATATTTTGAGATAGAGCCGCAGCATAACATGCCAAGAAAACCAGGTTCAACAAAATATATTCAAAGTAAACTGCAAACAACTAATGACTTTTGTACTTTCCGAAAACAGAGTCACCGCGACTAAAATATTACATGTTCAGGAACTGATTTGTGACATAAAGAGAAATTATGAGTATTCTTTATAAATGCTGCTAAGCGAGGATAAAATGAGCATAGAGTTTGTTCTTTAAAGGAAGTTCTCATTCCAAATAAAGTTTGGTCAAATGCAAAAGAGTCATTTTATTCCCTCAATAATTAATCTTTGTAGTATTCTATAATTATCTGACATGATTTAAAACCATTATCCTGTGCTATTTGATTATTGCAACGTAATGAAATGTAGTGACAATATGCCGCCAGCCCGCCGGTCCGATGACAACTAATTTAACGGTGTATTAGGGCATAAAATAAGTTGCGAGTTCATCTAATAGTTAGACTTTTATGCATATTGAGTAAATTTAATCTACAAAGTGTATATTGTATTATAGCAAAATTAATAATATAGCAACTGACACATAAATAACGAGAATTGTTTCTAATGACCGCTCTCGAATCTTTGATGGCTGAGAAGATAAATAACTCGCGTGCAGTCTGCGTTCAATAAACGCTTGCAACTAAAGTTAAAAACTATTCTATGCGATGTCTGATGGCACATGCTATTTCTGATTCCCGAAGTGGGCATGTAGAGTTATTCGGATGCATCGAAGCTAGCAGAGACTAAAGGCCCAACGCAGAAAACAGAACAGTTCAGAAGAAATGAAACGGAAGTGATGGTTTAAAAATAGTCATGTTTAGTGTACGTTAAGGCCACGACAATGCCGTTAACTGGTCAGTTGCAATCTGCTGAGGACCAGTCCGGTGGCCTAGTAGTAGAGCCTCCACCTAGGATGCGGGAGGTCGAGGTATCGATCCCCGGCCGAGTCATATCAAATACTTTAAAAAATGACACTAACACCTGCCTCGTTTGGCGTATGCGAGGATTGGTCGGCCTGATGTCAGGATAATGTGACTGATTGAGACATAATGCTACATGTCTGCGACATGATGTCTAAGTGCTAGACATCACTATAAACTACCACATTACATACATCGTAACGATATGACTGAAAAATTATTAAAGTTACGTTAACAATCCAAATCACACATTCACGTTGTGTTCAGTATCATAGAATACTGCACGATTATGACAACGTAAAGTAGTATATAAATAATCAATGATATATAGTTTCAATAGCTAGTCGACACCATACGGTACAATTATTAGTCGATAGTTACACATATTGTAATGTATTTAATGCTTTGCTGTTGTTATTATTTCTTAAACCAATTATAATGTTCCTGGAATCGATTATTACTATTTGAAAATGAACATTGTCTCTGCCTTTGTCTGTCTTTCTGTCTGTCTGTTCCTCTATGTATGTATGTATGTTGTATGTGTATGTATGTATGTATGTATGTATGTATGTATGTATGTATGTATGTATGTATGTATGTATGTATGTATGTATGTATGTATGTATGTATGTATGTATGTATGTATGTATGTATGTATGTATGTATGTATGTATGTATGTATGTATGTGTATGTGTGTACAATTTATATATACAATTTAGTCAGTTAGTGCCTTAAGATATTTCAGGTGTTTCAACTCTATGTACATGTTCATAGCCCATATAAATATCACTGAAGCTGTGCAGAATATATTCCGACTTCACAGCATTGAACAACGATTTAAGGCAATATACTTGATAATGTCAAAGTTAATGCATGAACGACTTTATCCTTGATATCGAATTTCTAGCTTTTTGAGGAAGGTCTACACCTCTACGAGACCGATATAAAAATTGACAATTCGGGTACATGTTCAACAGAAGGTATGGCCTGCGCGTGACCGTGTTATGTTAATATATGTCAATGTGTCCACTTCAAGGAGGGTTAACAGCCAAGTCCAGTCCGGGTTTAGCAACATATATCTTTATGAGCTAAGGTTTCGGATATATTATTTCTATTTACAACGTGGAGCATCGAGCAGATATTTTTGTGCTTCCGATCTATGAATTTCATTGGTTGCTCAAGCCGCCGCATCAAATTAAAACTAAGTTGTTCAAATCTGAACACTGTTCCTTCATAATCGAGACAAAGAGAACATACACGAACTATAAAAAAGATCAATATGCCGGTTCGTGTTTGCACATATACATTTCAGTCAAATACATCTGCAATGGCTTCTATCTATAACGTAGTCATACTTCCAATGTTAAACTTACAAAGTATTCTTTTCTAAGTTAATTGCCTCCATCATTTTCGGCCTATGTACAAATGCACCGCTGTTACACGCTATTTGTTAGTTGCCATTACGTATTAAGGGAGGCAACTAATGAAATCCAATAGATGTCCTTTGGACAAAGCACATATATATCTGCTCGATCCGCCAAGGTGTAGCTAGGGTTAATATATCGGGACTTTGGCTAACGAAGATGATAGCGCCCATGAATGATGTTTACATGTTCGCACAACAGCGGCTGCTACTGAAGAGTTTCATGATTTTATACATTAAGATTTTAGAAAACGCAAATCACCCAACAAGATATGTTTTGTTTTAAAATTTGCCTGTACATGCGAATGTTATTTTGATCGAGACGACACCGAAGATAGGAATAAAGATACAAAGGATACAAAGGCTTTCTAATATATGAAAATGGCTTAAGGTAAGTATGAGAGAAAACCGGCGTCTAAAAACCATTTTAGAAACGCTTGTTTGTTTTTGCTCTATAATTTAGATGGTACCAAATTTGCCAGTCCATGCTTGCAGAAAATTAAACTATCACAATGCTATTTTATATTAATGACGTAGGAATGGATATGCATTCAATATAAATGAATAAAGTTATCATTCTCGGCAATGGACGTGGAGAGTGAAGGTGTAAATATATACTTTCATCTATTTGACATTTCACTGAGTTATTACTGAAGTGCGTGCTAGCTGCATAACCCGAAACTTTCTTATGTCATTATTTTTGCTTAATTCAAAGAATTGTTACTGTTAAATCATAAGTATACCAGGGAGTGTGAGAACTACATTATTACTTCTGTTATGATGGAAATACCCGTCATGTCTTCGTGAAAATTACATATTTTGAATACGTTTAAAGTATATCAGAGGTCATTCACGCACGACAGAATCAAGGTCAGGATTATGTCAACATTACTTGTTTACCAAAGAATATTTTAGGGCACATGTTTTTTACTTTTAGATATAATAAATAATTTCTAGTGAACAAATTTACATTACAATATCATGTAATAAAAACTAGAAAAGAATTTAAAACTGACAAACAAACATTTCAATATTGTTAAATCAGATATGCATAACATGTTCCCCATAAAGAAGAAGAAAGATTTATATGATAATGCTTTCTTTTTACCATTGATTAATTATACACGAGGTTTAAGACCAAAATATAAGAAGTACTCTTATGAATTACAAACATTGTAGATGACATTTCTACAGACCGGATATTGCATCTGCTATTAATTTATCTTTTTCCTTGATGTGCCTGATTTCAAGAGATTCATGTAACAATAAACTCCACCTTTCTTTCTGAAATTTTTATGAACAGACACAGGGAATTCAGAGATAGCCTCGACCTTAGCATGTATAGGTTGAACTTATCCATGTCCCACAATATGTCCAGGGAAAGTTACACTAGCACGGCATAACTCACTTTTAGATATATTAATTATCTAACTTGCATCTGTGAGTCTGCCAATAATTTACTAATTGTTACTAAATGTTCTTTCCAGGTGTTGTTGTAGATGATGACATCATCGATGTCACAATGATCTAGACAAGCGGTGATCACGTTCGTAAGTCGTTGAGAGGTACTTGGCGACCCTTTTGTTCCAAAAGGCATTACGTTATATTGGTAACGACGCACCTGCCCATCCACGAGTCTCCTACTGCCTTAAAAGAAAATCCGGAGTTGAGACCCTAAGGCAGCTGAACGATGTATTACATTCCCTTCTGGCAACTCTGGATAGGGATGGACTTCGCCAGATGACATTTGCGCAAGACAAACTGATAATGCTGGATAAATCTGAAGTTACCATAC
This sequence comes from Unio pictorum, assembly GCA_030141615.1. NCBI lineage: Eukaryota > Metazoa > Mollusca > Bivalvia > Unionida > Unionidae > Unio > Unio pictorum. Next base: position 1,070,184 of record JARLTB010000179.1, read on the forward strand.
TGGATCGGTCGTTGCCCGGGTCAACAAGGACCGCGCCTGTCGTTGTCCACCAGGACCGAAGTGACAAGTGTGCTACGGGTATATTGCATAAAATGAGAGCGAGTGAAAGCATCACCATCGCCACTCGAACAGTAGAACTATGGCGCAAATTGGAAGACTCCAAGAGTTGTCACATGAGCTGGAACACTACAAGTGGCACATTCTGGGACACGTTGAAGACAAATGGAAAGCCCTAGGAAAATACAAAACTGGAAATAGGCATATATTTTACTATAGTGGAGAGTTAGACAAGACCATAAATGGAGTAGGCTTCCTTGTAAACAAAGCCATCAAGGGATATGTCCTTCAATGCATGCACCATATCTAGCAAAATCATCTCCATTCGTCTAAAAGCATCTACTTTTAACATCACAATTACCCAAATATATGCTCCAACTGGAGAGACACGAATATCTGTTTGAAAACTAACATCAGACTATTGAGAGCACCAGTCATCTCAATATGTTTGTATCCACGTTAGACCTGGACCCTGACAGCAGATTTACAACGAACAATCCAGGCACTAGATATGAGATGCTACGGAACCATCCTTGGCATCTCTTACATGGCCACCATCAGGCGCAAAGTAAACAAATTGAAAGATCTTCTCACCACCATCAAAAAGAGAAAGCTGAAATGGTATGACCATGTAACTAGAGCCATTAGTCTATCCACAACAGTACTACAGGGCAGCGTCCAGGGTGGCTGAAGGAGAGATAGACAGAGAAAACGTGGACTGATAACATCACAGAATGGATCAGGAAACGTTTTGCGGAGACAGGCACATGATCGAGACAAGTGGAGGGAACTGGTCAGATGTACAGCAAACAGTACAGTGCCTTGACGACCACACTAGGTGAAGAGACTGATGATGATGATGAATGGACGAACATAATCTACTATAATTATACGAAATGTTTCGTCAAATGCAGGAAGATGATGCAGACGAGCCTTATGTATCTTCTGATTGGGGCTTTCTTCCATGTGACAAGTATGACAGGATCTACAGTATCTGAGAACATCACGTTTAAGAGTTGGCTTTTAAAGATCTTGGGATACGTCTTATTAATCCCTAAATGACCAGCCAAAGTGTTGGATGGGCCAGACTAAGTAATTCCTATCTGTAAGGTTTTGGAACTACAATTTTATAGTTCACTGAACATTCGTCACCAGCAGATACTTCGAGAGTTCTCCATTTTCTCATGAGAATTCCATTGTTAATGAGATAACAGACAGAAACATAAGAGGCTTTTTATTTTAGGATCTTTGTCCTCTTCGACAAGTGATTGTCGTTTATCACGCTGATTTGAATAAAGATAATAAGTAGTTAAAAGAGGATCACTGTGATTAATATTGTTACGTATATTTTGATTTAGATTATTTATTTTTAATTGTCAAATTCAAATTTGTCATTTTGGGTTTAAAATTCATTAATTGGGAGATATCTATTCTGGAAAATTCAGGCTGACCTAGACTCTATTTGTAAACAATATGGTTGACCTAATTTCTGACCCTGCTTCAGAGAGTGTCAACAAGCTTCTAAAACGATTGGCTAAATCCAAGGACAAATTTTTATTTTTAGTTCTGGAGGATGAGAAATGGTTGATTTTCTTCTGGGTCATTCCATTCGTACGTGTTTGTATGATCGTTTCTATGACCTTCTATGAACTTCCAGAAAATCACGTGATCCCTTTTTTACGTAAAAAACCCCCAGGTATTTAAATTATTGTTTGGGAGAGAACAAATCAGTAAATGTTGGGCTTTTATTATATTAAGTTGTGTCTTCTGTTTGAGTTATATTTTTAATTTACCTTGTATTGGAAATTGTGTCAATTCGTTGGAGCAAGAGAATTTTTTTTATTTATCTGGAAAAGAACATGTGCTTATAGATTTTCATTTGGATTATTATAAAAACAAGAACTGCATCACGTGACATAGTCAGCCATTTTGGATTACATCGTCAAGATTCGAACATGGAACTATTTGAACATTTATTTATCAGGACTCTTGCAATTCCATTAGTGTATTATTTTTTGTGAATTCTATATTGGATTAATGTTGGATTTGATTCTCTAAAACCGTAAGTTTATTTATAGTTTCTTATGAATATATTTGTACTTAATAAATTTATTGTTAAATTTTACAAGCTAGTTAGTTTTCACTCTTTCTGTGTTGCTGCTTATTCGAGCCTAAGCACGTAACAATACCTTCCGACTGATCCAAACTAGGAGTGAAAGTGACCTCATCAAAAACCTGACCAATACATGTGTCAGCTAAAGGAAACGACTCCTGTGTCCCTTAAATGTTTAATAGGGATGGAATTGGCCGACTCACCCAAGAGTGACATAGTACCCTCATATGAATGGTTTATAATTCTCCATAATAAAATCAGAATAATAAAATCAGACTGGTGTTTATTAATCCCAACAATTATGTTTTTTGTGACCTTGACCACTTACAAATAACTCGTTCCAAATTCAAATTCATACTGGCGACCACCAACCTTTTTATTATAAAGAACTCTGTTAATTATATACACACACACACATACACGCACACACACACACACACACACACACACACACACACACACACACACACACACACACACACACACACATACATACATACATACATACATACATACATACATACATACATACATACATACATACATACATACATACATACATACATACATACATACATACATACATACATACATACATGTGTGTGTGTGTGTGTGTGTGACATTTTGGCGCGCCAGCAGAAGTACGATTGCACGAGCAGCCAAAAACAGGTAAATAACACTTTAAATGATTTTGATAATTTTAACCGCATTACATGGTCATTGGATGACTGCATACACGTAAGAAATCCAAACAGCTTATTATTTAAGTATAATATAAGTATTATTTAAGTATAATATAAGTATTATTTAAGTATAATATAAGTATTATTTAAGTATAATATAAGTATTATTTAAGTATAATATAAGTATTATTTAAGTATAATATAAGTATTATTTAAGTATAATATAAGTATTATTTAAGTATAATATAAGTATTATTTAAGTATAATATAAGTATTATTTAAGTATAATATAAGTATTATTTAAGTATAATATAAGTATTATTTAAGTATAATATAAGTATTATTTAAGTATAATATAAGTATTATTTAAGTATAAATAATAAATATTTCTCTTCTTGAATGATGAATAATCCTTTAACCTGGCACGTTTAAATCATTACATTTGGTTTTAAGCACACACCAAATTGTACAATTTTAAAGAAGATTACAAAATTCGGGGACATACAATTGCCGTTTTACTTCACAAATAATCCATTTGTTTTTATTGTAAGAAGTTTTTAGTGTATTATCTGTGCTGGTATGATACGTATGGGTTTGTTTCAAATCACACCGTATCTCCGCGCTCAAATAAGTGGAATTGTCTTTGTTACTGTCGTTGTCATTGTTAACCTGTTGGACTATGTTTGTGGGTGAGACACGTGCATTCTGTGCTGATGCGTGATGAGTTGTAATAATAACTCAGACTTGGGTACTGACCGACCACTTCAAATAATCATGATGAGAGCCAATATCAGGAGCCGAATCTACTATAAGTTTTGAGAGCACTAAAATATACAATTTTGGTACTGAGAAGTGGCATTAGCTCACTCATTGAAAATCCCCATATCTTGAAAACCTCCATTTAAGAAACGCTCGTCACCAAATAATCATCACGGGTTCTTGTGTTTAACAGTCTGTTTTGTGCAACATCATTGTTATTAGAGATCTTTGTCTTTCCCGTTATCGTATCCCTGCGAGAGAACTAATCGGCAATCACACGACCATTCATGATCAAACGCAACGGTTTTTATGTGTTTGTTTTGTATATGTGTTGTATATGCCTTTGAAATGACTCATTTAGAGAAGATCTCTGGCAAGTTAGATACTAGTTCTGAAGTGTTCAAAGTCAGTTTATTAATATCATTATTATTATTATTATTATTATTATTATTATTATTATTATTATTATTATTATTATTATTATTATTTTATATATATATATATATATATATATATATATATATATATATATATATATATATATATATATAATAACAACAACAATAATAATAATAATAATCTTTTGAAGCTCTAAGCGCTTCATACCATCAATTGTGATATGACTATTCTGCAGAAAAACAAATGACAAAAACAATGAAATTGGAAAACATAAAAGCATGTTGAAAACGTATTGGATACAAAACATTAGTAGGTCTCTAAGTTTGTCCCTGCAGTCGAAAAAGGTGAGTTTTAAGAACACTCTTAAAAGGGACTACTGTGTCTTTGTGTCTAATTTCAATGGCCAATTCATTCATTCCACACACACACACACACACACACACACACACACACAGACACAGACACACTATATATATATATATATATATATATATATATATATATATAGAGAGAGAGAGAGAGAGAGAGCGAGAGAGAGCGAGAGAGAGAGAGAGAGAGAGAGAGAGAGAGAGAGAGAGAGAGAGAGAGTTACAAAGGACAAGATAATTTTAAGGAATATACAACTCTAGTGTCTGAGGGCTGAGACTTTCACCATATATCCATGTACACAGAGAAGGGCTACTATGTTAGTGACGGATTAAAATGATGGATATCGGGAGATATCGGGATATCGGTGTCTAATAATTTCATAGGCAATGAAGTGAAAGAACATATTCGAGTTATAAATCTTATGGAATGAGTTTAAGCATACGTTTTCATTTTTCATAACTAACAGATTCTCTGCTTTTTAATTTTTTTTTTATCTTGTTGCTAATTGTTTTTCCTTTTGAATTTCTTGCAGCTGATTCTGTATTGCACAGTGGTTTAGTACACATATTCATTACCGTGATCACTATAAACTTCCACAATTCGGACATCGAAGCGATATGACTAAAATTGTGAAAGCTATGTTAAAAATACATACACACGCACACGCAGACACACACACGCACACGCACGTACACACACAAATCGTTACATTTTGCAAACACGTTTAAGCTATATTTCCTAAAGATGAGAACGATTGGTTTATTGTTTTTATTACTTTTTTAACGTCAAAAGCCTGCATACACAAAAACTAAATTGTTCAGTCCGAAAAGTAGTGGAATTAATAGACTAAATGGGGAAGTAGTCTCCGACACTTAAAACACAATGTATGGCGGATAGATGCGTTCAAATAACTACCAATAAAGCAAATTAATCGTTTTAAAATTATTATTGCAACTGTAGTACAAGACATAGGCTACATGCTTGTAATAGACTTAATCTGTTTTAATCCACTAATAATTCAATTGCATTAGAAAATTTGATCGTACTCAGGACGGTTTTGGCGTAATTTAATTATTTCTCTAAATTAAATTGATGGCCTGTCTCCATGAAGCCGTTAAACACGACGGCTGAACGATATCTGCTATTCCGGGCCCTAATTAAGAAGAAAAAAAACAAGATAAAATACAAGATAAAAGCTTTACATTAACTGTGTACGGATACATCTCACAGTATCCTTGAATCAGAAATGTAAGAACATAAACCATTGTATGAGTTCATTGAAGGATAAATTAAGCACAAGTATTCTTCGATAAATCAATGTCATTGGAATCATTAATTTGTCGATTTTCTGGTAACTGTCATTCGTATTTGTATATGGCTGAGAAACAAACAAATTACTGAAAATACAAATTATATTGCTTATAATTAACGATGACTAAACTAATGATTGCCAACAGATGACATAGCTTATCATACTGTTATAAAAAATGATGCACATATTTATCTACACTGATATCAAAGGAACTATGCAAAGAAGAAATCTCCCATTTCCTGGTAATTAAAAGTAAATCACTTTGAACCATGTTGCTTTTATACTTTATCTCTAACATATGGATTCTCGTGACATGTCATTTCACACATTCACTTTATACGACATGCAATTTCAAAGTTGAATGACCTGGTTCTCCTTGTTAACTCAGTGATGTAAACTTTATGATAAAACGAGACTTTCTTCTATTACAAAATGATTATAAACAAGATGTATCATGCATTTGTTACAATGAAAAACAGCGATATTCCTTACTGCATTTTTTAAAAGTTCGCCTAAAATACAAAACACATGTCCTCGTAAAATGACAAAGCTAAGAGATTTCATCCTGCTGTACTCGTAATATGACAAAGGTAAGAGATTTCACCCTGTTTTATTCATTGTATGGTTTGGGATGTTTATTCTGAAACTGTGTTTTGAAATCAGTATGAAGTACATCGTTTGAATGTACAATCCATTATCCTTGAGTCGTGTTAAAGAAGATGTATGGATAGACTTTACAGTCCCTTGATGCAAATTGACCTCATTATTTTCAATCAAGTCCTCCTATTAATCTATGACATTAAAATTCAAGACATTTATTTATCGGAGTCGTATCGCAATGTTTCTCAGCCCATATGCATCAAAGTGGTAAATATTCCGAAGTAACATTGACACTGCATTATAAAAGACCTAAATTGTATATCTACAATATTCCGAAGTGACAATGGCACTACGTTATATAAGTAATATCGACACAACTCTTACGTATATCTGATTTAATATATCTCTCTTTTAATTTGATTGTTTGTTTGTCAATTGTAAATAATTATTTAGTTTTCCTTACCTGCTGTTGTAATGTAAATTTATTCACAAGAGATGGTGTTATTTTTTTCTTCAGAAAATCGGTTCACCCGAATCGTTCTTTGGTAAACACGTAATGTTGACTTAGATCCTGGAATTGATCCAAAGGTTGTGGCGACCACGTAAACAGGTTTGTCTTTTTTCTTAATATTTTAAAATGTTGTGAAGGTTTTTACACTTAAAGCAAAAGTATTGGTTCTTGTCAGGGTCATTTGTGATGTGGTCTATGTAAGAGATACCAAGGATGGTTCTGTAGCATCTCATTTCAAGTGCCTGGATTGTTCGTTGTAATTCTGCTGCCAGGGACCAGTCCTCACATGAATACAAAAAGACTGAGATGACTAGTGCTCTCAATAGTCTGATTTTAGTTTTCAGACAGATATTCTGGTCTCTCTAGATGGGTCTTAGATTTGATATAGCTGCAGTTGTTTGTGCTGCTCGTGACCAAAGCTCCTGTTCTCTGACTTTATTCTTGGTTGAGATTTGTTTGTCACTATTTGTCATCAGCGTTGTCTTCTCGGCGCTTATCTCAAATCTGGAAGATGTTTCATCCAGGTTTTTCACTACCTGCCAGCCCATCAATGTTGTCTGCAAAGCGGAGGTTGGTGATGATACGCCCTCCAATGCTGACTGTCCCATAGTGGTTTTCCAGGGCTTCGCTCATGATGCGCTCCGAGTATATGTTGAAAAGCGTGGGTGACAGGAGACAGCCTAGACGTACTCCAACTGTTGTCTTGAACCAGTCCCCCACACAACCTTGAGCAATTACTGCACTGGTAGTCTTGGAGTATAGCTGCTTGATGGTATTGGTCCATTTGTGACCCATATTGTACTTCTTCATCGTGGCACATAATGCATCATGCCACACTCTATCAAAAGCCTGTTTGAAACATATGAACACATGATAGATGTCTTGCTGATGTTGCGAGTACTCTTCACACAGAACCCTAACATTAAATATTTGTTCTGTTGTGCATATTCCACTCCGGAACCCTGCATGTACTTCAGTGATTAATTATTTTGCTTGTGGGTTCAGTCTATTCAAGATGATCCTCAGTATCACTTTACAAGCATGGCCGATCAAACTGATAGTTCTGTAATGTTGGTTAAGCTGTAGATTGCCTTTATGGGGAGTGTTATAATCAGTGACTGGGTCCACTCTGTTGGTCATTCGCCTGTCTGCCAGATCTTATTGCCGGTTTTTGTTAGTAGCTCTATCACCGATTCCCCACCATTCTTGATAAGTTCAGCTGTGATGTTGTCTACTCCAGCTGCCTTCCAATTCTTCGGTGCTCTTATTGCTTACTCCACCTCTTCTTTGAGAATGGAAAAATCATCATCATTTGTGAAGTTTGGAACTTAAAGCACCTCTGGGTCTCCTGTGGACGGATGGTTGTAAAGTTCTTTACAATACTTAGTCCATCGTTCTACAATGTCACTTGCATATTATTAATTTTGGGCTTTTACACCTGAGATAAAGTCATTTTCTTCTGTTTTAGACAGTTTTTGAACCTATTAACTTTTCGTCAGCTCATTTGGATTTTAAAGGATTAATTCGTATCTCTGGAAATATTTGATGTGCCCATACAAAATTATTGGACAATGACAGTTTATCAAACCTTTATTCGATTTCTAACACAGAAGTGTAAAATATTGTGATTCTACAAGGAACTGTAGATAAACACAGTACAGACTACATCATACGTCATTATCTTCCATTTTCAATTTTCCAACATGACACAAACTTGAATTTATTAGATCATTTCATTGCTAGGTGTTTTGTAATTTAATTCGTGGATTATTCTTGGTTTTCTTTTGGATTTGATTGTTATAACTGTAAGTTCTTTTTCTATTTTTACAATCTTTATCCAGGGAAATATATTATTTGTTAAATTTTACAAAGCTTGTTGCTTTCAATATTTCTGTGTTACTGTTTATTAAAACCTAAATACTTAAGACTACATTATAAATGGTCTATATTGACTGTCTATTCAGTATTCCGAAGTAACGTTGGCACCACATTATAAATGGTCTATATTGACTATCTATTCAGTATTCCGAAGTAACATTGGGACCACATTATAATTGGTCTATATTGACTATCTATTCAATATTCCGAAGTAACAATGGCACCACATTAAAAATAATCTGCATAGTCTATTCAGTATTACGTATTATTATTGGCACTATGTGATCTATAGTATATATTTTTGACACGTTATACATTTTCTATACCCTATTTATTCCCCCAAGACACGAAGTGTTTCGAATTGTCCACTTGTCTTCGTCGTTGTAATTTTGGAGCAGCTGTGATCCTAATATCTTTATATTTTGTTTTGTTCAAACAGAATGAATGTCAACTGATGAAAGCTTGAATCTTTTCATTCTAATTTTAATTTCGGTTTTATTTTAAATCGACCTTTTATCTTGCTTGTTTTTCCAAAAATGTCCAGTGGAATATTATCGGTATGGAACTGTTCATCTCAAAACTCTAAGTATTCCTCTTAGTATCCTAAACTGTTGTAACGAATAATTCCTACCGTTTTTAAGGCAGTTGAAAGACGTCATTGTAGTTTGCTATTTGTCAAATAGATCAAACCTAAACTTTTAAAAATATATCATATTAGTATAGTAATATTTTTTTTAGAAATATGTTAGAAAATCGGATGTTCTTGTAATCATTGTAATTAACTAATCTGCTGTTATGTTCGAAATTTAATTTTGCATCGTTTCGTTTCGTGTACTTAGTATCGTTGTTGAGTACACTTTCATCATCAGAGATTTTTCACGTTTAGTATAGTCTATTTGTCATTTCTTTTAAATGTCTTGTATTTTCTCTGCTTCTTAGTTATTTTTGGCCCCATCTAGTTCAGACCCCCCCCCCCACCCCACCCACGCCCCAGTATAATTTTATCTATCTTTGTCATTCGGGATGTTAAAATGGATTTATATTCCAAATTCGAACAGTATTAACTTCGCTACATTTTACATATGCCCACATTCCTTTTCTTGTATGGTTCACACATTGACCAAACTTTGTTCTCTATTTGTTTAGATGATTTCTTTATTTGTTTCTGCGTTTCGTTCTTGTTTTCTTTTCTTTGTTTGCTTCTTTCTTTCTTTCTTTCTTTCTTTCTTTCTTTCTTTCTTTCTTTCTTTCTTTCTTTCTTTCTTTCTTTCTTTCTTTCTTTCTTTCTTTCTTCATCTATACTTCATATTCCTAGAAAATGTTCAGACTTAAAACTCGTCTTACAATACAGAACAGCAGATATTGGTGTACCATAGATAACACTTTGAAACACAACCGGACTCAGCTTCTGAGAAAACTCGCATTTGTTGGAGGTCGTTCGACGTTACGATGGACAACTTTGACCAATTTAATTAATGATTCGGGCACTGTTATAAGGACGTCTTGGATTAGTTATTATTAAAATAAGTTGAATCGAATTACAAGACAACTCAGAACGTTGTCAATTATGTACAATAGAACAATCTCATGAACATATTCAAATCTGGTTAAGTAACCTAAAAATCGCAATGTTTGATTAAAAATACCTACAAACATATGCTTATGAAAGCAATAATTTAAAATGACATATCCGACGATGCATTCTTAGATGTAGCAATATACTTCCACACATACGTGGAATATGGGGAGCACATGAATACCTGAAGAGTCAATTTAATATGTGAAAATCGTTATATTCAATATCGAAGCAACATTCGTTAGGTGTTTTTAGTGACATTTTTAAATAAAGTCAAATGTTAAGTAAGGTTAAATTGTAAAAGATTCTATGTTGTACTCTATACTACTATCATTATGGTAGTATTCGTTTTTGCCCGCAAACCAACTTTTTTACAGTTGCCATCGTTTTTGCCCGCAAACCAACTTTTTTACAGTTGCCATCGTTTTTGCCCGCAGACCAACTTTTTTGCAGTTGCCATCGTTTGTGCCCGCAAACCAACTTTTTACAGCTGCCAGTGAATGGACAAAACCAGTGTGGGTTACCAATTTATGCTGTCAGACAGAGCTAGGTTGCAAGACTTTATGACCAGGTTACTGACTGTCTCATCTTTGCTGCTTTAAATGCTGCATAATGGTGAAACGACTAGATCATGTAAAATAGTTTACTTTGTTGACTGCAAGTACTTGTCCCTGGCAAATTCATTAACAATTCTTCGGATTCACTGTGTCCTTGTTGGGGTTCTCCGCTTGTTCCTCCTATTGAAATGTTTCCTTTCAGAAAATGCCAAATTCTTTTTTTTTCAAGACACTCTTTTCCTTGTTTCTGTTTTCCACAGCTTTTAATTAGTATGGGGTAGGATATTTTATATTGTCATAAATTAACTTTAAAAAATTCTCTCATTTGTCGTATTTATAGAATAATTATATAAAACAAAATACACATTCTGTTATATCTGGATTCCAAAACATATAGACGAAACAATAGGAATCGTACATTTTTAAAAATTTGATTTTTAAAAACTAATTTGAACGAAACGCTCCAAAAATGCTCTTTTATATCGATTACTCTCAGCCATTTTGGTAAACAATAAAAAAAGACACTGCAATTCGCGACAGAAAAATCAATTAAGTCGTTGTATTCTTGCTTTAATCAATACTGCTTCTAATGTCATCATTTGCGTGGTGTTGATACTTATCTATTCGACTTTAAAACGCGTGATTTTAAGATGCATGGTTAACCATTATAATATTCGGATACAATTTTATAAAGTTCTCATCGTTCATCTGGTTTGCTCATATTTGTTATCTCTGTTGGAGATAATGTTCATTACATAAAAATATTCTCATAACATTTGAGCAAATTGAAGTCGCACAAATACATAACTTAAAGTCTGTTTAATACAGAAAGCAAGGATTAAAATTAAGGAGCTTAAAACTTATGTTACGAATTCAGCGATTTTTAGATGAAATGCAACGCCTGTGCCGACAACAATATTTAGCAAGAACATAAAGTATTAATTGCACTAGATGACTGCTTAAAGCCATTGCCTTTCAAAACATGTAACATATTTACGTAACAGTTCAATAAATTAAAAACAAATTGTTTAGGAATAATAGGTTTCATTCATACATACGCATGTAGATACGTACGTATACACGCATGCTCACATATATACATTTATATTGTAATAATCCTAGGTTATGCACTACTTGTAATTAGGTCTCCGTCATTAGCTTTGCTAGATTATAGTGGTTATCTATTTAATTATGGGGAGTTGGTGTTGGGAAGATATGTATCACCCAAAGCATGATTAATATTCATTAAATAAACCATCACTAAATTCTTGACATAAGGAATTATCTGGATTTTTTTTAATGATATGTGTTTACAATTAGAGATACAAATAATTATTTGTATTAGGCGTGAAGTACTGAAATTCGGCTTTCGTGATATATGGTCATTAGGTGATTGAATATGTTTTGTATTTGCGCATTTTATAACCTTTCAGTACATCAGGACACTTGTCTTGAGATCCTTGAAAATAGAGAAAATCAATCGATCCCAAATTATATTCACGAATGGATTGTTTCGAACTGTAGAGAGACCTCTTGCTTTTCTGCTCATACATACATACATACATACATACATACATACATACATACATACATACATACATACATACATACATACATACATACATACATACATACATACAGTGCCCCTACCCGTAAATATAATTATCAACTAATCCTTTGAGAGACACATCAGTTAATGAAAACATCGATATCAAAAGAAGATTAATTGTTTCAGATTTCATTGCCTGGTCTTTGTACCAGCATGCAACAGTTATAGCTAATGGTATTTTCATTTGTGAAGAACATAACGTTTCATTATCAACAGTTACATATTCAAAACATTGTGATAGCAAAATATGGAAAATATATATTAAATAATTTGTAAGGATTTTTTTACCGAGAAAGATCCAAGTACCAATTTATTCATAAAAATCTGCCGCCGTTGTTTTAAAAAAAACCTATAACATGCAATGCTTGCAATTCCGACTGAAATGTAAGCATTTGAAGGATATGGAAAATATTGCTTGCAAACTAGAGGAATAGACCGTGAGTAATAAATGAATTTCAGTCTGCAGTAATTGCGATTATAGCTCACACAATGGGCGACAGTTCAAGCACAAGATGAAATGTATTCTTCAATGGATCTTTTGAATTCTGTCCAGGGAAAACAATATATAAGCGAAGAATATAATGTACATCAGAACGACACAGGTGATCCGCTTGCATTCAGGATATCGACACATGATTTACATGCGAGACAACGAATGGCTCATCTAATTTAGTGAATATATTTCTAAAGATTTAGGGGGAAAAATCAGAGTTTATTAAATTATTTATTTCGACATCATGTTTCAATAATATATCTTGTGTTACATCTTTGTAAGTTGAAAACGTAAAATGTAAAATATGGGATTTTCGAGTATTAAATACGGGCCGAATATAGATACAGCAGTACTGCATGGCAGCGTCCAGGGTGGCATAAGGATTGGTAGACGGAGAAAAAAGTTGATGAACAACATCACAGAATGGACCAGGAAAAGTTTTGCGGAGACTCAGGCATTGGCACTTGATCGAGACAAGTGGAGGGTACTGGTCAGATGTTGAGCAGCACAGTGCCTCAACGACCACACTAGGTCGAGAGACTGATGATGATGATGATGATGATGATGATGATGATGATGATGATGATGATGATGATAATGACGACTATGATGAATATAGATAATAGTTCGGCAACATTGTTATTGTTCACACACTAAAGAGTAATCTTCATTCACTCTGTAAAAGTGAGATTTGAGAGTTCTGCGTGCATGATTTTTTTTCTTCTTCTGTAGAATACTCAGGTGACGTTTGGCAATATAATATTGTGATGATCTGGTTATATAAAAAAAATCTACATCTTGAAATTTATTTTATTTATTTCCCGGTTTTGAAAGAGTTTTTCTATGTCTATATTTTTCACCTACATTTTGCAGTGAAAACCTGCCTCTTAACCGATACAAATAAATCTGGTATCGTTAAAGAAGATAATTTACACTTTTTTTTTTCATTGTGTAACATATTTTCCTTACGCTTTGTATTCCATTATTTATATAAAAAAAGCACGGAACAAAACTAATTGTTGGATTGTTGTGAACAATTTGTTGCCTTAGTGGAAATAAAAGAAATAATTCGATCTTAGCATATAAAAATCACCGCCTTCAAATTTCCCGATGATGTGAAGACACTACCGTACTTGTAAATACACGATGACACGTTTCCAACACCAAAATGATCACCGTCGAGACTTCCATGCTTGTTTATGACCTTTCCCTAAACCTCGTTATTTTCCAATAACGCGACATTAGGAAATTTATCGCATATTGGTGACCTTCTTTCGGTAATAGTTATATGTAAAATCTGGGAGCAGATGTCTTTGGAGTCTAATTATATTAGGAAGCGGTGGTCCATCGAGTTAACATGGATAATGAATTTATGGGACATTTTATTGGACAGAGTGGTTTACTGGAAGGATAATGGTAAAGAGCTTGAAGTTTGGATTGTCGACATAAATAAACAAACAAAGACACCATTTTTGGCCAACATTTATTCAACCAGGTCTTCCCTGCAAAAGGTTTCTTTTCTTCCTGAGAGATCTTGTCGGGATAGCCCTTCTTCCTCTATTTTCACTATATCTTCATCATCGTGTCTTTCAAGTTTTTAATTACGCTTTGTATATTTTGGATGTTCTCTTCATTTTTCCTATTTGTCTTTGGATCTGTTATCTTTTTCCTCTTACATGGCTTGTTTAATGAGGCTATCTGTTATTTGAAAAATAGCCACTTCCCAAAGAACGCGGTATAGAGTGTACCACTGAGCATCTACTTGCTCTATTAATTGTCATATGTACCAGGACATCCACTACTTTCTACAACTATCCAATCTTGCAAGATTGGATTGACGCTATTCTTGCTTGTTTGAATGGTACTATTGACTGACTGGATAACAGTCGCTGGCGCCCATTCGGGCATGTACCACGTTTGAATGTCCACACAATGGTCTAAATAATTTATCGTACAGGAAAAATGCTTCTGTTGCTTATGTCGTTGCTGCTACTGCTACTGACTGTGGTTTCTTTTGTTCCTCTTCCTGCTTTTGGGTGAAGTGTCTTATTAGTTGTTTCGTTGTGAAATCGAACTGGGTTTTCGAATTAGAAAAAAAAAAACCAAAAGCAATTGTTTGAGTAATTGTAGCCTTTGTTGTAGAGTCCGACTGCAACATACCGAAGTATGCTTTGAGATGTTCATTTATGTTCGACGTTTCGTTGAATATTCTTGTGTTTTTATTTCAATCAAAGCCAGACGTGGTGTCTTACCATTTTAAAGTAAAGGTACATTCCCTAGTTTATGAAGAAAAAAAAAAAACGCTATTACACAACCGTCGATGATGTATCCGACACGGAAATTGGAACTGCCGACCCACAGTACGATAATCAGCTGTGTTAGATATGATATACTGGTTGAATCGACAAATATATGTTTCAGAAATTATTATATGGTTATCGCTTTGCTGCGGGATTTTTACAGATAGATAATGTGGATTATTTCTGTTTTTTAAAATAATTATATATATATATATATACATATATATATATATATATATATATATATATATATATATATATATATATATATATATATATATATATATATATATAATATTTATGTAAGCTGAAAAATATATAATAGTGTTGCACTGAAATCGCACATATCTAAGAATTTTTTAAAACGGAAAACTATCAAGTTATCTCTCTTTAATTATATATTGAAACATATTTTTATCCTTAAATTTGTTCAAAAAAGAGGATTTATATACATTTTCTGCTACACCGTGTACCGCATTCAATTAAATATCAAAATACTTTCTAGCTCCATTTATTGATATATATATATATATATATATATATATATATATATATATATATATATATATATATATATATATATATATATATATATATATATATATATATATATATATATATTCATTCCTAGCCAGTTTCTCTATTTCAAGATCTGAATGGTCTTTTTCCAACTGTCTTATATTTTCCAGTATTATCAAATGCACAAATTTGACTCGGTGTAACAACACGTACATTATTCAACGAGTTATCAAGTTTGTTACTGTTAACATGCTGGATCACAAGGCCATCCTTGACCACCTCATGAAAAGTCTCGTAAATGAACCTATGACAAAAATACTTTTCTCATAACAGTTTATCTGAGATGACCAGTATTACTGACAACGCCGACTGTTGTTTTTTTTTTCTGAGTCGGCATGTCTAATTTAATCGTAATTCTTGAAGATAGGATGTATCACAAATTCTTTTTGCTCAATTTATATATATATATATATATATATATATATATATATATATATATATATATATATATATATATATATATATATATATATATATATATATATATAATTTGTCTAAAGTATAATTTGTCTTCAATTCTAGACTAAAATACTTCAGGGGTTCTTATAACATTTTCATTTTCTTTTTTTGTAATCATAATATCGCTTCAGCTCTCTGTATCTTTTACCGCCGCACTGTACACACAACTGTGTTTTTCTCTACCTCCAACATAACATCGTTAACACGGTTTTGTTCCTTGACTTCCATTACGAACGCTTTGTAATTGCTATCCGCAAAATTCATTTATAGTTGATTTATTACAAGGGTTTGAAGACCCTATCATCACCACCTGCATTGATTATTTTTTTGAGTCATTGTATATATAATAATTTTTATTTAAATTGTTTTAAAAAATATAGTATGGAGGAGTTTTTTACAATCAACTCATGGAAATCTCAATTTTCGGAATCAAGATTTTATCTTGACAGAATAACTTTTCGGAGGAGAGTTCTGGATGAGATTAATAATATGATTAATATTATTCGGAATCAAGATTTTATCTTGACAGAATAACTCCTGATTTTCGGAGGAGAGTTCTGGATGAGATTAATAATATGATTAATATTATTCGGAGTGCTGAAAAAGAATTTCGTAATGATGGAGCATCTCACGTATGGCGCACATTCACAAATATACGCAACATCAAAGGTGTCGATGAAGTTATTGACTCAACAATGAACGATGAACAATTAAACAAAATTATTGATGAAATATATTTTTTCAGAATATTATCTGTTGTGCAATCAGAAACAGAATACGATGTGCGGATTATTCGCGACAAATGTAATCCTTTTTTTTTAACAACAACTCCCCCTCCCGCTGTATTAAGTAAAAATTCCAAACCAGGGATGTTTACTGGGATTGATGAACCATATATGAGCATATCCTGTAACCGGAGTTGTTTTTGGAAATTTTTTGTTAAATGATAAACCTGATATTAATGATCTTGCTCCGATGAAATTTTTAAAACATGAAATGTGTAGCTGAGATAGTAATCAAACATTTTACAAACGCGATACGTGTAAATGGGTTAACTGATCTGAAACGTAAAAAAAACCGAGTATGCTAAATTAGTAAAACAAATACTGGAGCTACAATTAATGATGCATCTAAATTAGAACAAATATAAAAAGTTCCAAAAATAGTAAAATCGATAACAGCATAAATTGTATACGAATCGAAATATAATTCGAGAGGAGTTCCAATAAATAGCATTGATCATAATGCGCACGCGTGGACTAACGCAGTAACAATATTTTCACGAGATTGATCCGTAAGATTTTAATCCCCAGAACTATGGATGAAATATGCCTGATTTTATTCACGCAATTATTAAAAACTATACTGTATCACTATGGCTATTTCAAAGCAATGAAACATGATCAATTTGTAGGACCTAATGGTGAAATGTACCGTGTAGGATCTCTCCACGAAGAAATGAAAAATCTTGCGCAGAAATTTTCAACTAACAATATTGACGAGTTGCTTAGCAACTGTTTCGCCGTGCCATCAGTTGCAGCTCACTTTGCAAGAGTGAAAAGTTTGTGGAAACCAGCATAAATTTAATTTCTTGAAGATGTGCAGCTAATCTGCTGTGAATACAGACATGGTGGATTGTGGAATACTAAATATGACCAAAACGATGTTATCTGGTTGTGTGTTATCCTGGAAGTTTTGTTGGTTACGGAGAATGTTCTGGATATTTAAACAGATTTAGACATCACCGTCAAGAAATGACCAAAGTATCGATAATCGGACCACTACCTGATTTTGATCTAACTGGATTCGCTCATATTATATCATTCGAGTTTGCTAAGAATCTTAATCAGATGTTATTTTTGGTTTGGTAGAAACTTTTCAGAAAAACGTTCGATTGCTCGGTTTTTAAATATTGATATCGTTGATTGTAAGTGAGGCAATTATTTCATATCGGAAGTAGACTGAAATTTGGTTACCACTATATGATGATAAAATCGCTAAGGATCTAGGTAAAATAATAATTGGTAAATTTACTCAAGTTGGAATATATGATCATAAGCGAAATTATGCACGGTTTAAATTTAGATGATGCTGAATACGATTTTATAATCGCAGATGCAACAGAGTAAAATATATTTGTAAGTCGCGAAAGGCATACTTGTCTAACGGAACACGATTAGTTACAATTGTTGGCTATATTGATGACGTCTCTCCGCAATATATAAATCAAAGATCGTCGATGCTTGCTTATGTTTCTATAAACTTGCTATCGATGATAAATAGATTCCATGACAGTGCAGTTACAGTTGCAACGCATTCATTTTATATCGAAAAAGAATATACAGAATTAGTGACCCAATTCACTTCTCATGATGCACCGTTTGGTTCATGGACAATAAAACAGGAAATGCTATACATTTATGCTGAATCTGCAGATGTTGAATCAACGATATTTATCGTAACAATAATAAAATATCAGAATTATCGTCTGTGGCATCTATATCCGATCCATTATCCAGATATAAGACTGTTTATCTAAATGGACCTGGTGGTTGCGATAGAATAACTCTAGTGATCGAATTCTTTTGACAGAATTCAGATTTAGTTGTGTTAACTCCAACCCATAGACTTGCGAGAGAATTGAATGAGAGAGGTGTGCGATCATGTACTTATCACAGCTTTTTTCAAAACAAGGGAGATAAATGGAGAACCGATCTAGTGGTTGAGAAATATATACCTGGAATAATAATTTGGGATGAAATATGCACAGTGTCACTAGATATATTACAAATGTTGTTTCTTAACTGGTTGTTATTGAAAAATACAGCTGTGATAATGTGTGGCGATCACGAGCAACCACCACC
The DNA here is from genome assembly GCA_030141615.1 of Unio pictorum. Classification (NCBI taxonomy): domain Eukaryota; kingdom Metazoa; phylum Mollusca; class Bivalvia; order Unionida; family Unionidae; genus Unio; species Unio pictorum. The sequence goes on from JARLTB010000179.1 coordinate 1,089,302, forward strand.
ATTAGTTGGATTATCTCCGCATGATTGGCTGAAGGATTTTGTAGACTATTACTAATAGATAACTAATGATCATAGAGAGCTTGATCTAAAATGAAGAATGTTTAAGAAATTAATCAGATTACAACCAAATAAAGTACAATGCGAAAAAATGCGCAAAATAATTTCAGGAAACGTTTTCATTATCACCTGTACCGTTATGTTATAGACCAGCCGATATACAACGACAGAATATTGAAGCTGATATACCAAGAGAGTCAATGAAACAAAATCTCGTATTAAATGAAGTTATCGCAGTTGATGTCAGTACTGTTGAGGATGCACTACGCGCTGACAAATCTACGTTGACACTGGGATACGCACTGACGATACATTCATCTCAAGGGTTAACTATTACGGATACAGCTGTTGGGATCAGTGATGAACGTATTGAGTGGTGAAACTTAGTTTGTCTCGCAGTGTCACGAGTTAGGAAAATAACTCAGCTGCGGAGAGTTATTGTAAATTTTACTTTTGACACCAAAAACAAGATTGTTAGTGATGATATAGTAAGAAACAATTAGCTGGTTATAAACAAAGTGACAAACAATAATCGCAACTTTTATGCTGAATTTATCATTGCGCTAAAACAACAACAGCATAATGACTGTGCAAGCTGTGACACAGTAATGTTGTGGAAGTATTCAAATTATGATCCAAGACAATAGATCGAAAATATAGCAGTCTTGGTCATGCACTTGAAAATACGACATTGATCTGTCTTGAATGTAATAGACGTCGAGGTGCTAGGTAAGTGATCGTGGTGGTAATTGTGTATTATCGGGTATTACTTGTAATTGTTCACGTGTAAATCCACGATGAGGAGCAGTTGAATCTAATCTGTATATTAGGCGATGAGCCCAAGTGCGCGGATCTAACACCCAAGGGTTACTCCATCGAGTCGTTCCCCCGACACTCTCGCGGAGGTGGAATTGCTGTTTTCACAAAGAATTCCATGATAAAATGTTTTGAACACAACACAACCACCAACGTCTTCCAAACATCGTTTGAACTAATCCAAACAATACTCACATTGGAACAAAGGTCAGTCCACTTTTTTTCTGCCTCTACCGCCTCTACCGCCCTCTTCTTAGTAGAAACAACAAGCTGACTGAATCTCTCTTTCTGGAGCAGTTTCCGAATCCCCTGGAGTATGGCAATTCGATAGGTGGCAACCTGACTATTCTTGGAGATGATTTCAACCTTTTCTTTGACTCTGCTGGAAACCCATACTCGTCAAAACTCCTAGATTCCATTCATGTTTTCAACCTTAAACAGTCAGTCAACCATCCCACCAATGAACATGGTCACATTTTAGACTGGATTCGTCATATATAATATTGTACGACCCCGGCCGGAAACAAGTAGAGAATTTATTTTCGTCCGATTAAATTCAACTCATTTACGAAGATAGTAGTTTGTAATATTATGTGCAGTATCAAACCATCAATTCTGGGATATTATTTTTAACTGTACGCTACTATGTCGACAATTATCTCGTTCTGTATGTTTGTCTCTATGAATATAATGATGACAAACTATTTCCTTTTTGCCATTTATGATTTTGTACAACTGAGTTCAAAGTAATTGTAACGTACTGGACTCAGCTGTTATTTGGTCCATTCTCCAAGTTATCACCTTCTAACACTTCCGAGGCTTTTGCAATTGTGTTCTGTTCAATCCTAAATTTTCAGGAAGAGCACACGCATACAGAGGTACTGTATATGTTTTTGTCTGTACTTAGAACTATTCTAACTTTTTGTCAAACAATATGAACTGCATATAGTCGTTTTGTGCAATACCTTCTTCTAATCCGAAGTCTCAGCTTTTAATACAAAAATCCCTTGTCCAACATGTTTATTTGAAAGATATAAGGAGACAACAAATATTTTCATGTCTGGAAGATGTATATATATTAAACGTACAAGAAGATCACTGTTATGATAAGACGTTGCTTTGTAGTATGTACACTTAAATTATTAATCACTGCACTAATAGCATCTCATTTAATCTACAGGTCAAGACCACAAAGAAACTACTTGGTGAAATCAGTATGTTCGGACTTTGTATTCGTCAGGCAAATATGCAATGTGTGGTTTGCATTAATGTTATTCGGATTACATGTCATATAATGCTGTGTTAGATTACGGTATTTAACGCATTGCATCTTTCTATGCTCCTTGATGTTTTCGTAGGATTGAAAGACATTATTCAGCATTGTTCTGCACAATATGGCCTATACAAGGCGGCCAGTATAAATGTGGGAGGAAGAACCTGGGGAAAAAGCCAGAATGAAACCACTGACCCACGAGAAGCTACTGGCAAGCTTTCTCGCATATCCATATTGGCCGTACTCGAGACTATAACCCACGCAGACAAAGATGAGATGTTTTTATGCTCGTAATGAGTATATATATATATATATATATATATATATATATATATATATATATATATATATATATATATATATATATATATGTGTGTGTGTGTGTGTGTGTGTGTGTGTGTGTGATGTGAAATCCTTGTTGTCTTCCGTATGTAATATGTGCTGTTTCTTTTTTGTCTAACTACTTGTACCACACCGATAATATTAACCAGTCTTCAATCAACGCTATTCAATTTAATATACACATTTTCTGGATGGAGAAAAAATATCATTCACTATTCCTGTTCATGGTTCCAAGTCAAGGTCAACATTTGCTGAGGATGACTATTGTTTTCTCACTCTTAAAAGTGACAGTATTAACAGACTCAGCGTGGAAGTACTCAACGGCTTTAAAATGAATGTCTACTACATAAAATTCTCATTCATACTGTTGTCAATAATACTAATTAATAGTTTTAGAATTATTGTTATAACTGTAATACATGGTACTTTCTACCTAGTTCTAATGGAGTGATCTTTTATAATGAAGTAATTAATCAATTACATTATTGAATATAATCAATGATTACTAATTGTTGGGGATTGTAAATTACCTCTCTAAGCTAAATTGACGGCCGCTCGTGACTTGAATGACATTTGCCATATCAAAGCGAATTGATACAAATAAATGAAGCAAAATCAAAGATAAAAGATTACACTTGAATGAGTACGAACATATCACGCAATATTTCTGAATTTGCCGTATGTGTATATGTACCATTGAGTGAGACTATTAGAATCCGAATTAGACGGAAACAGTTCGTCGATAAATCTCCGTCATTGCCATTATTAACTTATCAATTTGTGACATCTGACATTTGTATATGGTTGAAAGACACACTGAACGTTCCTTTTGTACTGAAAAGTACATACTAATCCCATTCCCCAGCAAATGAACAATTACACCCCTTAGAAAGTATGAAGAAAGTTTTGTGGACAAATATTACTGTTTAAATTTGACTATACCATGAGCCATAAATGCAGGTAATATATCTCCTGATATTGTTCTCAATAAAGAATCCAGACGTTTATTTAGAGTGATATTACAGGAACTAAAACAAGACATTATCTGAACACATAAAATAAAATAGATTCTTATATGTTCATAAGTAAAATAAAACACCATCAATCGGGATGAATATTTGCTAACATTTTGTGTCTTGTGTCACATAATGTCACACGATCAGCTGAAGCATTGCACGAATTCAAGTCATATGCATGTTTTTCCCTTCTGACTTTAAGATATAGAAGAATGTACTTCTAACAGAAAATAATTTAAGTTTACTTTTTTAAAACACGCCATAATAAACATGTACTCTAATGGGGGAAACAATTACATATTTTACCGCTGTAACATTTAAGTCCATTTAATAAAGAGTGTACCTGTGTTCACACTTTCAAAATGCTAAAAAGGTTTCATTGCACATTTTCGCGCTTTATAGCGGCCGGGGGAAATAGTAAAGAGAGTTCATCCATTGCAATAACATTATAGCCATGCAAACGTATTACCGAGCAAATTAAAAAAGATACTTTTCTTGTTGTTTTGGGCTGTCCTTATGAAAAAGAATGGGCGAATCTTCTAAGTAATTCTTTGTTGCACATTGGACTTCGTCTCATTTCTATGTTGTTTAACATAACATTACCAATGAAGTCATATACAAAACGTTAGAAAAGATTGTAACCTAATTTGTATGGGATATCTTTTGCAAAGCTGAGTGCAGTAAAGAGTGAATAAAAGTAATGTAATGAAATTAAAATATTTAAAAATTCTTACAACACTGACCTTAGATCTTTATTATTTAAGCTTCACTGACCGTTAGGGTTTTGTTGAAAACAAAACACAAACCACACCTATTATGTACCAATCTTTATCTAAATACATAAAAATCATTAAAACAAAAAATTCTAGAATTAAATGACTGCTAGGATCACCTAATTTTATTATGTATACCCTGTAAATTAAAAAAAAAGTATGACACATTTGCCTTAAGTAAAGTGTCGATTTCAAATTAAGAAAAACGAACAAACAGGCACCTGCCACCTGGTGTAATAAATGTATTTTCAAATTTGATCACATTAATGAATCGGGTGAGACAAGTCTCCCACGCAAACCATGGAATATTTGTATTAGTACATTTTAAATTTTGATAAATACAAATCAAACGATATATACGCATCATGTTGGCAAAGTCACTTAAATTAGACGCATAAATGTCAACAGTAAATGGCAATGAAATAAATATCTTATTAATGATATACTAGAATTAGTCAGATCAAAGTATATATGTCATGTAAAGATTTCTGTCCAAGGTTCAGTATCATATCATGATGATCAATGTTTAATACAACAACCAATGCAATCTAAAGCAATTTAACGTAATTTAAATCAATTTTAATATTCAATCGCAGTATGACTGAAGACGTATTGGCTCCAAACATACCTTATTGATAATGTAACTGCAGAACATAAAACTGCCTCACAGATTTGCAGAACGGATAATAGTTTTCATCTTAAAGACCAGCAAAATATTTGCACAGAGAGAGAGAGAGAGAGAGAGAGAGAGAGAGAGAGAGAGAGAGAGAGAGAGAGAGAGAGAGAACAGTTGAATGCTAAAATGAAAGTGCTGCCTACAGACAATGATCAAATAAACCAAAGCGTTTCGATTGAAGACTAGGGTGGACATAATTAATTGATCGAGATGTGTGTGTGTGTGTGTGTGTGTGTGTGTGTGTGTGTGTGTGTGTGTGTTTGTGTGCTTTATGTGCGCCCGTAAATGTGATTTTGATATTTAACGTAGCTTTGAAAATTTGTTAGTCATGTCGCTAAGATGCCTGGTATATGGCAGTTTATAGTCATATCTAGCACTGGGGCATCCTACCGCAGATATGGAATATGATGTCCCACCCAGTCACATTAACATGATACAAATCCTAACACTAACCTCGTAATACTGATCGCCTAGCGAGTCAGCTGTTAGTATCATTTGTATAAGTCTTTTGGAATGGCTCGGTCGTGGTTCGAATCCGCGACCTCCCGCATCTTAGACGCACTTACCATTCATTAGGCCACCTGAATGGTATGTTTGAAAGACAATCAAAGACAATCTGAAAGCTGCATTGAAAGCATTCAACATAAACTCTGATTCATGGGAACAAACAGCAAGCGATCAAGTCTCTTGGCGTTCCTCTGTGCATAAAGGCTCCACTGTTCTTCTGAAAACGAACATTCCGTGCAAGAGTTGGCCTCATCAGCTACCTGCGAATGTGCAGAACAGAACCAGATGATCCAGCTCTCGGATGACTAGATAGGTCCTCGTCCAATCGACGGACGAACAACACAGTCCTCGTTTGAAAGAGATAGGATAAAGAAGAAAAACGAATTAAATTAGAGTAATATATTACACAATATAACAAGTAATTTGAAATAATGTTTTAGTAAATTTACAACGTTTTGACTCAGATTTAAACATAAATAAGATTTCGATTGCAATCTGAAACAATAACAAACAATAAATAACAATAACAAACAAACAATAAATAACAGTAAATAAACAAACAATAAATAACAATAACAAACAAACGTTATGCTGAACTATATAGCTTGTGGTAATGGCATACGTTTTACTTTTTGATTTAGTGATGAAAATAGGAAGTATGGTAATTTTTAACAGTCATAAGATTCAATTTTGCTAAAAATTAATGTTAATATAAATACAACAGTAGTAAAGATAATTACACCAACAGATGATAAAACGTCGTCAATAATTTGTCAAATGCTAGACAACGAAGAATATAACATGAGTAAGAATGACTTAAACAAGTCTGCGATGCTAGCAACAGTACAAGCGAATTATTTACAACTGCACCTATAATCAGTTTGTCTGGACTCTTAATGATGACATATAGAACTACAGCTAGTATATCTTAGCACATAAAACTAATAGATCATGTACTACCACCACCATCCAAGCGTTTATAATTATGTCTATGGTTGCAGAAGCTAATGTACTTTATGTTTTACATCCTTCTATTATTTGACAAATTCTAAAAGCATTTGTTCATTGGACAAACTTCAGATTTGTAAAGTTTAGTCTGATACGTATTGGATACATAGGCTTTACACTTGCATGGATTTTACGCAGAATGTATCACTCTGTGCTTTTATAACATAAATACCAACATGATCTATTGCTTAACCTTTTAATTCAATTCACTCTGTGCTTTTATAACATAGATACCAACATGATCTATTGCTTAACCTTTTAATTCAATTCACTCTGTGCTTTTATAACATAGATACCAACATGATCTATTGCTTAACCTTTTAATTCAATTCACTCTGTGCTTTTATAACATAGATACCAACATGATCTATTGCTTAACCTTTTAATTCAATTCAAGTTATCTGGACCATATTTCTATATTAATAATTTTATATTAATAATATTTTTATATTAATAATTTTATATTAATAATATTTTTATATTAATAATTAGAGAATAGCTGTCAGATAAATTTAATACGAACTTCATATTTGAATAGTCACTGCATTAATGTTGAATAGTGTTTTTTGATAGGGTGACAGTCCGACTAGTTACTATCGTTTTGCTATAATGTAAGCGATATATTTGCATCATAACCAAATCTATATAAATGGGAAGCGTATACTTGTAATATTTCATTATAGCTGCAAAATCAGTCTTTAGTTAATTTACAATGATAGCATGTGGCACATTTGTCATGGTTTTGTTTTTATTCTTTGCATATTTGCATATTTAATAAAAGATGGATGAAACTGAGATGTTAAAATTCTGCGACATTATCGTGACCCAAAACATATTAATTTATTGATAGTTTTAACAGAAAACAATAAAATGGGGGGGGGGGATTGACCTTATTAATAAGTTTGAGGAGTTTATACGAAACTTAGTGTCCTGTAGTTGTAGTTGTTCTATTAATTTGAGATTCAGTGGTGTGGGGTTTTCATAACAAACTGGATATCGGTAACCTATGGTCAGGTTAAGTGGATTTTGATCATTCATAAAATACAAATATAAATGACCTATTCTTACCGTAACGTTGTGAAGGACAATGGCCTTGTGGACAGATAGGTGGTCAAGGAGTTTGTATACAAAATGCAGAGGATAGGATAGCGGACGGTCACATCTTTGTTCAGATTTGTTGAAAACCGGTCAAATTAGATGTAAACCATGTTTAAAGTGGTTAAACATTTTAAGTGGCACATTATTAATAACTCTCTATTTCATTTGTTCATAATTTTATTATCTGTCTTTAGACACATAGATTTAAAATTGCCACATGATTTCAGTCAGAACACATGAAGGTACCAAAAACGTCAATAAAAGAGAAACACCAAATCAAATCATTCGCTTGAAGATGAATATCTCCTTGCATAGAGAGTTCTCTAGTATAATTTTCACCATCTTAAACCGACATGGTGTTGAGCTACATTTACGTCGCAAAGCTAATCTCTACGAAAATGTCATGAATAATTTAACAGATTGTTTTGAAGGTCTAATTGATGCAGACAACTGTTTTCCCAAGGCATTTTTACACATTTGCCAAACAGACTTAATCTGATCCAATGGACTGAATATAGATTATCCCATTACACCTGAAGAAGGCACCATCGCCGACTTAACATTTACAAAACTGATGTGAATTATTTATCAGTAACGGAATAAAAAAAATATAGTTATATCTATAATTTTGTTACATTTCACAAGTGGTTGAACAGTAAATACAATCTCCACAATGAACTTAGAATATAAATAATAAAACTTTCGGTTTTGATATCTAGAAAACATTTAAATGTATAGCAAATTAGTGAATCCATCATTTTGGATTTTGGTGGCCTTTTGTGTATTTACAAATATTTTTTTTAGCATTCTTGCATAATATAGTCGTTGCAACCTTATGCTAATTTACCCGATTTACCTATTACTGTATGTGATCTTACTATAACAATGTGGCACTACATGAATTAAATTTGAAGTACAGTTTAATGCAGTTAAAGTTTCAACAAGGTTTATTTGTTACATTTTGCTGTTGGTGGAATCATTAAAAATTAATGTTTTTTGAAGGTCAGTGAAACAGCTTTTACTTGGCTTATATAAAATTATATGTCAATCCATACGTACGCTGATGCTGTAGTGCTATATAACGAGTCTTCCCGAGTCTTCCAATTTGAGTTGACCCTTTCTAATACAGTATGACGAATTTTGTTTCAAATTATTTCTTTTTCACAATTCACATCTGAGCCTTGATAAAAACGAAATAAAAATGCAGGCTATTCAAAATATATACACACACGTGTTTCATGCATATTATTTGACCAGAAATGTGTTAACTAGTAGCGTGGTAATCACAATGTATAGAGAGACTTTAAATAAGCACCATATTTGCTAACGATCTTATCGGAAGATACAAGTATGACGTATAACCACCCACATCTTAACAAGCCAATCAAGTATCATCCGGAACCGTGGTTGAAAGGTTATCAAATATTCATTATCACCAACTGTTTAGGACACCAAATATTTAGTGAGAAACGTAAACATATATTGACTGCAATTGAATCTTGAAGATTGACATATCCAAATAATTTCTAATATTTCGTTTCTGATATATAATAATGGATTTTCATAGTTTATCTACAAACTTGGATCTGTGAACAAAGATCCACCAGAATATATGTGTCCTACAGAGACCTGGACATTCTTAGTTATCATTGTCGAATAGGTTTAATTTGCAGTTAATACAATACTAGTCAACGTGTTACACAAGCTTGACGAGTGTGATTATCAGTCGGAAAATGATCATGGCTAGATATGTTAATAAATAAAAATCTATTTCTCATTAAATAACATTGTGCAATGGTAAAGGATGTTGCTTTCAAAATAATCCTCTAAATCACACGACAAGACGTTCATGTCTTGTCACATTTAACGTTTCAGCTGTTACATGATTATATGTCTTTTCGTGATGTGGAATGTATCTATCGACTCTTGTCATATTTTCAGCCATCTCTGGAGACATTGGGTTGGCCTAATAGCGTGACGATATTCAATTGTGGAGAAGTTGTGCTTACACCAATAAAGTAAATTATTGAAATTCTTCAATAATTTGAATGGTAGGTTTGAGCAAAAATAAATTGCAAGTTTCAAACCAAACGACTTCTAAAATGCTAAAACATTACTTATCAGCGGTGGCGATTATATCTCTTACTCGTTTGTTTAATTATTCATGTAATTTGTGTGATGGAAAACGATGGATTAGTAGAGTTTATTTTGAGAAAGATGTTATATATATATATATATATATATATATATATATATATATATATATATATATATATATATATATATATATATATATATATATATATATATATATATATATATAGACACACACACTGTGTTAGTTTTCATGACAATACATTTTATGTTCATTTATTAAATGCCATATTAAATACTATTTTTCTTTTGGGTTTTAGGTTTTTGAAGATGTGGTATTTTTGTAAAACACGTTATATTGTTTCAAGGATAGTGGTAAACTTTCTGATGAGATTTGAGTTCAGATCACATGATCTCCAGAAAATCCAGACTGATGATTGGCTGGTTGCTGAAATACCTAACCTTTGCTGAGAAAGTTAATTTGATCTAGAACGAATATTCGATTCTGATCCGTTTCTGCATTACATCTATCCTAGTATTCTTTTTATAAGAGATGATTTAATGCAAGCTCGTTATTCCTAACATAAACATATGTCGTGTAGGAGTCATGTTGTGGTGTTCCATTCCGTTGAGAGGATTAATTTATTTATTTTGTTTTTTTTTCACGGAATTACAAACAGCTTTGCCTTTGTGATTTATATATGCGTTGGAATTACTGTGTATTCGTTTAAATTCATTTTCGATTTATATGATTATGACAAATGAACATATTTGGAATACCACTGGAAATCATTTGGAATACTCGATAGCTTTGGACTTATTATATAACTTTAGAACTTCTGAGAATTTCATTCATCATATTGTAATTTTTATTTTAAAAATATTAATTTATACTATAGGGAAATAAATTATATTTTAAATTTTCAAACCTTATTGGTATTTGCTCTTTATGTATGTATGTATGTATGTATGTATGTATGTATGTATGTATGTATGTATGTATGTATGTATGTATGTATGTATGTATGTATGTATGTATGTGTGTGTGTGTGTGTGTGTGTGTGTGTGTGTGTGTGTGTGTTTATTTATTTATTTATTTATTTATTTATTGAATTTGACTAACACAGCAATTTTGAACATTACTGTCTCGTGCTTTCTTTTCTTCTAATGCCATTAGGTATTATATCTGAAAATAAAGCAAATATAATCGATACTAATACTACAAGAGAGTCGGTCCAAATAATATAATGTCTAATTGACGTTTTATTAGATCTGGTAACTGAGTTTTACAGGATATTTCAATGTCCGAGCTAAATGGAGAACTACTTTAATTTTACCTTCATACGAATTGACCAAGGCCTTAACATAATTTAATATATCAGTTAGGAATTCGCTCAAAAATTCATGACAAAACGTTTACCGTTACGTTATAGATAGTAATTGTATGCTGCGTTTGAATTCACAGGCCACAACGCTTCTTAAGAACAGTTATTTTATCAGTTTTGATTCCTTCGAGAGTTGAAATTGCATTGCTCTTCAGTCATTATAAGCTTATGAACAATGCCAGATGCTTATTTAATGGTTGGATCTGGCTGACGTTTATTTTAGCATGGAAATAATACTAGTTTAAACCACTCAGTTATATCATACCTATTCAGAGATTAGGACCGACGGTGTTTTTGGCACAGACAATAATGCGAGATTGAGGCAAGCAATTTTTTCGTACTTTTTAATGGCTGTGCCAGGTTTTTCGTGTATAGCATACAAAATAATACGATTGGTTTAATCATCAATTATTTCATGTTTATTTAGAGGCTGTACCCGGCTGACAGGTTTTTCACTTTAGCATGGACGATAATAGGAGGTTCAACCAGTCAAATATTTTCTACTTGTTTCAATGTTGTGCCATTCTGACGTTTTTGTAAGCATATAATATAATTCGAGGTTCATCCAATCAAATGTGTAATGCTTATTAAGCAGGTTTTCCCGGTTGACATTAATTTAGCATTTTACCATCGACAATAATAATAGATTCAAGCGATCAATTATCTCACAATGATTTATAAGATGGGACCGTCTGACGTTTTCCTTAGCAAAGAAAATTATACTTTATCAAATGATCATTTATGTCATATTTATTTAAAACTTGTACACCGCTGGCGGTATGTTAGCATAGAAAATAATACTAGATTTAAACATTCAATTATGTCATACTTATTTAAGGGTTGGGCCCAGCTGACGTATTCTTATAGCATGGAAAATAATACTAGGTTTAAACATTCAATTATGTCATTCTTATTTAAGGGTTGGGCCCAGCTGATGTATTCTTATAGCATGGAAAATAATAGATTTAGCCAATTTTTTATTTCATTCAATATTTAAAGGTTATGCCTTGCTGACGGTTTTATCGTAAATACCAATCAACAGAAGTACGTAACGTGCTAAAATATAATAATTTTATTTGGAGCAATGAATAATGCAATTTTAGTTCTTTGGGGAAAATTTCCTATACCATTATGATACATAATTTTATTTTAGATGTCTCGGGGCATCTCATTTCACGAACGCGTACTGGAGGACTGTTACATTTGTACATAGGCAAACGATTATTTTTTATTCCTATGTCTTTAAAATCCAATTTCACAACGAAAAATTATTCCATATTTAGCTTAATAAATAAATATGCATGGACTATCGATGCCTGATTACTTTTAAGTATTTTTATTATTAGTTTTATACATTCTTTGTAGTTATGAAACCTATCATCTGCCTTGATATTGTATATGTTGTGATTTGAAAGGAATTGCTGAACAACAATATCAACTAATTAGTGTTAATCTTAGGTATTAGGTATTTGCGAGGGGTCATGAATAAGTATCCTACTCGAGAGTTCTTCGTTAGTGAATACCGCACCAGTAAATCCCTTCAAGGTTCTCCCATGCATCTCTACATTCTTCCTTACTTTGATTATCTAGTAATTAAATACTGTCAATTATTAAATGTCATCTTGTTTTCACTTGCTGGTATGTTGTTGACGGGTGGTTCAGTACAAAAAGAAAGGACGTTCATCTGTCAAAAGTCCATCTTAAACCTGCCTAAGTGTAATGTTTCAACTTCTCAAGGATCGATGCACTAGCTTTGTCGATTGTATTATTAAAATCTTCCGTGTCTTTACGGTTCACGATTGTACGGGCACACTGTAAAAGCACGGGTTTGCTAATTTTAATACTTTTATACATTTTTTCCCTGGTGTATTTAGGTTAAGAGGGAAAGTCAATTGCACATCGGAAAAAATACCCCTTTGAAACTGAAATTGTTCTCGTGCGTCAACATGATCAACGAATGCATGTTCAAGAGAAGCATCGCAAACTCTTTACCTCGATTGGAATAATATCCTGATAATCTTTAAAGAAAAAAATACCTGTGCAAAGTAAATGTTGGAACTTGAATTCGTCGTGCTTGTGCAGCAAGCTCAGCGCCAAAATATGTTATAGGTAGCGGTGTTTTCTTTATCAGCAACAACCCGTGCGATTTCCTCCCGCCTGGAATATGGAGGGATCATAACGTGTAACCCTGGTACATTTCCATTAAGTTGCCTTACGGTCTGCAAGTCCAAATAACGCAGGCATGTTGGTTTGCTTTTTCACCTTTATTCCTAGTTCACGTACGGATTGTTTGAACTGATTAACAGTTGCTGTTGCAACCATCCATGGTTCATCTTCGGAGACATGTTTCATAGCCGGTTATGGCGCATCTGTGAGCCCGAAGAATGTAAGTAAATTTACCTTTCTCATTCGACATGAAAACCTTACGTTTTCACTCAGATTGCTTAAGTTGATCCACCTTTTGCATATCTTATTGTGAAGCTAGAATATTGTCTACTTGCTAATTTACCAATATATTATTATAACAACCTCGTCGGCGTTTTTTGTAACATGCGTTTTGGCAAGTCTTCGATGCCATTTAGGATAATACCTATAAACTGGTCCCCATTGTGTGCAAAGTTGATTTCGCAACCTGACTCCGATACCATATTTAAAACATAGACAAACACTATGGCCAATACAGAATGCGATTAAGTGATTTACAGTATTCGTAATGGCATGTTCTTTTGCAAAGTTTTCGTTTCCAAGGCATATACATTAACATTGGTTGCATCAATGCCATTGAACCGTCTTTTATATGAGAAAACGTTAATCTCTAACTAAAACGTTTGGTTGCTTCATTCATTGTTTTGAATCTTCTTCCTGCTTTGCGTACTGTAGCAACACATAATAATCCAGAGCATTTTACGTGAGGTTACGGTCACGATACGTACTGTATTTGTATCCATCCAAAATGGTGATTTTAATCACTAATTAGACTAAGCTTAACAAAAAGAAGTTCATTTTCTGCACTTGACCAAATGTATGAGATCTCACCATGTCTTAAATTCCTCTCCACGCTCGGATCGACAAACATTACCCCGAATCTTCCATCATACAATTTTTCAGTCTAATCTCGCTTGTATCCAATAATGATAGGGTTTTGTTTCACACACATCTGTACTCAACGCTTTGTATTCTTTCATGCATTAATATATACTTAGTCAACTTATCGCACAGGGCCAGCTGCTTACTTTTGCCATTTCGTAGATTTTCTTCGTATTTTTCCTGCAGATTGGTGAGTTTCTATGCGATTTTAAAATTCACGTTGACGTTGTTTCTCTGATTAGAGTCAACGTCGTTATTTTTTCTGTCATCGCTATTCGTTTTAAGGCCTTTTCTCTCTTCACTTGTGATCTCTACGTCGTCATATTCTCAACTAGTCTCTTTAACTTTTTCACTATATTGTTCATCATCAGCAACTTAAAGTTTTCTTGTACAATAACATATGACCTTTTTTCTTTTTATTATATCCTTCAACAAGTTTTTGTCGTGTTCGTTCCAACTCAATCATTAACCCGGTTGATTTGTCAAGATGTTAATTATGCGTCCTTTAAAAAAATTGTAAACAATATTTGAATCCTCTTTAACAAATCGATAGAATCCATTCAAGATAAACAGCGATTTCATATTTTCGGTGACGATATTAGCGCACCATTGGTCTGGTAATTTCATTCCGGCTTTAACCGAAGACATGAATTAATTCTTAATTCTATATGCGTCAAACTGTTTGATTTCTGATGACAATATATGATAGCTCACTGCAACTCTTTTATAGTGAATCAGTTATGGATTGCCTCATGTATATTGATATGGGGGTGAGCTTACATCACTGAATTTCCCAACACATGGCAAGCATCCATGTTGACTTAAGTCTGTTATAGTTACAGGCACACACCAGTGCATACAATCTTCAGTAGGGACATATACATGTGGAAAAAGAACGGGTTTCGGGCATGGAAAACAAAAATTGTTCAGACATTCTCAAATTTCCATAATCATACTACTTTTCTAGATTCACAATTGCTAGACGATAACAAGCCATGATTAATATTGTCTGTTTTCTTTCAATCAAATCGTCAAATTTATTCGTGGAATTAAAATCACTGCTGTAGAAAGATATCTATTATAAGATAAGCAATTGAGCATTTATTATAATTAGGATTAAAGTATAATTTAAGAATGTAGCTATAAATGATCCATTCAGTTCATATTAGCTTGAATATTAGTCTATTCTCTTCTGAGTCAAGAGAGTTGTCCCCCTTAACATTGTGGCTAATTTGTATTTAACATGCATAATAAATACATCAATGTAATTATCTGCGGAAGAATTATACTAGATTGTTCATGCTTGTAAGAATTATTTTTAAACAGGTATTTTGACAACGTTGATGCTATTATACCGAGAATTTCTCAGATGTGAAACATAATAATAATACTTTTTCATAAGTTAATTGGAGTAGGTATTAAAATCAGAATTTATCCAGTAATTACAAAGGTGTCTAAAACTGCGTGTTCTCTTTAGGCGTACAAACAAACGATCCATAAGCACATCATTGCTTCATGATGATAAAGATGGACTCAGGTGACATTAATAACTTGTGTATTTTTCCAAATTCTATATAGGACTATTAACATCTTTATTCTCATTTTTATTCTGGATATTTAATCACTTCAGTGGTCTTAATCAGTCTTTCGAGTTGAACATTTCTCTATTTAGAACAATAGGTAATATTGACATAATATAATTGGATTTTATACCATAAAATCTATTGTCATTTTCTTCTCATCCTTTTCCTTCTTTAGCATACGGACAAATTTCGTTTTGTTTTCATACTTTGTTTGCCTCGCTCAATCTTTTCTTTAAAAATAGAGCCTTATAGTTTAGCTATTTTGCAATAAAAGAGATTTGTCGTTGCATACACCATTAATATTTTGTCATTGAACGTGACCAAACTAATTGGACAAGAATAGACAAAATCCGCAATACATAAGCATCAATATAGTAGACAATTGCAAATTTTCAGCAAAAAAAAAAACAACTACAAATAAAGCAATGTATATTGTATATTGTTTGATTCCATATGCAAATAATCCTAGATTATCAATTGTCAATTTATTTTGTACTAAAACTATTTAATGGAAAATATAAATCTATTTATATCAAAGATCTGTTTCATACGTAACTTTTATTGGATTTGAATAGTTGTATCTATCAGTGGCTCATGGATATTGGAATATTTCGTAGTGCACGTCACCACAAGGAAAGAGTTACCATCAGAGAGGATGTGATCTAATCAATGTTTTACACTAACCAGACGCTTGTTATCCTTTATAGTTTCCGTGATTATGCCCGTTTCTTGCAATAAAATGTCATATAAAACTTTATTTCCGACTTTGAACAAATAATATCGTTACGATAGACGATTACCGTACAAAATTAGTGTGCGAGACCCCAAATAATCTCATTGCTCTTTTATATTATTGTTGGAAGACAAAAATGACCAGATCACATCATTTTCGTGCGTTTTCAACATTTAGAAGCCTCAATCTTTCCACAGCAAGATATCTAAAGTCTCTCTAGAGATGTGTGTTTGGCGTCTTTGCGTGCTGTGTTTGATATTTATATTTTCGGTGTTAGTGTTTTCTTTCATTGATGTGGTAAATTACTAATGCTCTCCATCTGATGTCAAGAAGCGCGTAAGAGTTTGAAAACTATAGTTTTCCTTTACTATACACACAGAGATTGCTGCAGAAAGGATCACATAGTTGTTTCTGACTTTTGAAATTGAGTGTTCACAAACATAAACTAGAACCTAACTCCAGTGTGCTTGAAACTCATTTTAACTGTATGTATTCTCTTATTAGTCGGTTCCTAACATGTTCTGACATATGAAACAGTTCCTTTACCCTATATACTCTATCTATATCCAGTGATTTTATCATTTCCATCTATTGTTAAAAATCCAAATTCGTCATTGCCGATTGTAGCTTCATTTACTAAAGTTTAAATATGCTTCTACTGAAACATCGCAAAATATCTTACGACTGAGTCCTACCATTACCGCACAAAAGAATCACTAACAATTCTGCAAAAGAGTACCTAATGTCTAGGCTGAATGGTAAAATACGCAAAATAAACTTCTTAACGTGTTGAGAAATTGGATTCTCAAGAACTGGGTGGATTTTCGTAATGGAAGCATCTATTATAATACATCATTTGTAAAATGAATGTTTTTATTTACAATTTTGCTTGCCGGTAATTCGTTTTGTCCATGCTGACAGAAAAGGATAGCAGTAGTAAGATCTTGCTATTTTCAGGAAAATTCCTAAATGGAGTAAGTAAATTGTGACATGTTAATTTAGATTCTAAATGGCACATTCTACCGTTTCAGACATTGAAGCAAACAAATGACTCGCGTTCTTGCTGCAATACGTTAATGCAGAAAGCTTCGAACACTGTCCTATGGTCATTTTCTGTTACGATGAAGATGTGGATCAATAAGATAAGGAATTTCTTAAAGAGACTTTCCTTACTTTCAGTGATTACTTCCACTGCCTAAGAAATATCAAAGAGTGCTCCCTATCAGGTCAGAGATTGCTGTCATTGTCACTGCCTAAGAAATATCAAAGAGTGCTCCCTATCAGGTCAGAGATTGCTGTCATTGTCACTGCCTAAGAAATATCAAAGAGTGCTCCCTATCAGGTCAGAGATTGCTGTCATTGTCACTGCCTAAGAAATATCAAAGAGTGCTCCCTATCAGGTCAGAGATTGCTGTCATTGTCACTGCCTAAGAAATATCAAAGAGTGCTCCCTATCAGGTCAGAGATTGCTGTCATTGTCACTGCCTAAGAAATATCAAACAGTGCTCCCTATCAGGTCAGAGATTGCTGTCATTGTCAAGGATATCGCAAAGCAAAACCTATCCGTGATCGTGTTCACTACATCGGATAAAGCTAAACAATACTTACAGTCATCTTATTCTCTGTCTAGGAAAAATCAAATCAGTAATAGCAAATCAGTACTTACTGTCGTGTCAGTGATTGTTATTCTTTGTCTAGGAAATAGCAAATCAGTACTTACTGTCGTGTCAGTGACTGTTATTCTTTGTCTAGGAAATAGCAAATCAGTACTTACTGTCGTGTCAGTGATTGTTATTCTTTGTCTAGGAAATAGCAAATCAGTACTTACTGTCGTGTCAGTGATTGTTATTCTTTGTCTAGGAAATAGCAAATCAGTACTTACTGTCGTGTCAGTGATTGTTATTCTTTGTCTAGGAAATAGCAAATCAGTACTTACTGTCGTGTCAGTGACTGTTATTCTTTGTCTAGGAAATAGCAAAACAGTAATTACTGTCGTGTCAGTGATTGTTATTCTTTGACTAGGAAATAGCAAATCAGTACTTACTGTTGTGTCAGTGACTGTTATTCTTTGTCTAGGAAATAGCAAATAAGTAATTACTGTCGTGTCAGTGACTGTTATTCTGTGTCTAGGTAAAAGCAAATCATTACTTACTGTCCTGTCAGCGACTGTTATTCTCTGTCCTGATAATAGAAAATCAGTTTTTACTATCATGTCAGTGATTGCTTTGATTGCATACGAAATAGTAAAACCTTAATTACTATCATCAGTTGCTAGACATACTTTACTGTTATGGCATTGACAATTTTCACTGCCTAGGAAATATCAAAACAAAACAATCTGTGATAATATTAAACACTCGTTTAATTTCATGTTGAATGTTACTCTGGAAATTATAACTGCCCTTATTCCACAACTCAATATGAGATATTGGCTATCAACTATATTTGCCGCGTTTTTAAGTGTTAATGTTCACCACAGTCCTCTAAAATATTGAGCTCTGTATGCAAATTATAAACAGAACAGGATTCAAACTATTTTGCGCCGAATAAATGAAACATCTTGGTAGAAATTATTTTTAATATTTATCATTGTCATTCTCAAATTCACTGGGGATGGGATCCGTTCGTTTGTCTTGTACATATTTATTGGAATAGAGGGATTAATAACATTCATGCTTAATGAATTCATGCTTAATTTTTAAATTGTAGAACTGAATATAGATTATTTATTTTTGACAATCCATGACATTAAAAAGAATTGTATTTAGATAGGGAATGGATAATATAATGACCGGAAAAAACATTTTTAAAACGAGTAATCTTATGATTCTTAACATATTTTTCATCATTATCTCATAATGCTTTTATAATTAAAACACAGAAATTTCATAATGTTCTTAGATAATATTAAATAATTTGACACAGTAGCAATTTAGGTAATAAATATTTTGAAACTGGAATCTTTAAAAGCATTGATAAAGTCATAAAACATTTTAGACTAGATGGAAGTTCCATAAAGGAGTATTGATGATGATGGAGTGTCAAAATCTGCAACAACAAGTAGAACAAAACTACACACAAAAGGTAATAGCTTCACATTGCAATTATAGTTTTCATGAAACGGTGGAAATATCAAGAAAGGAACTGAAATCGAACTGAACAGATCTTCAATCTCCAGCTACAATGTGACCTAACTATGGTAAAAATCACAATAAATACAAATATATGAGAGTGGAAAATTCTCTTCGATGTAAGTTCGATCGTGGCTACTATATTAATCCTCAAGTATGATTATACACAAGACCACTAAGCAAAACATAATTTGATCATCCCTCAAGGCGGGATAGGTAATAAAACTATATATTTGTGAACGAATAAATAAACTTTACAGGTGTTATTGAAAATACAGAAATGGTTTATTTAAATTGCCATTACGAACGGACATTCTCTCTCTCTCTCTCTCTCTCTCTCTCTCTCTCTCTCTCTCTCTCTCTCTCTCTCTCTCTCTCTCTGCGGCAGCAAAAGCCGCAGCGCTAAGAGCCGTTGGTACAGCGGCAGGGATGGCACTAAAGAAAGCTACCGGACAGATATACAAAAAAAAAAAATAAACGATCAGGAAAGGGTCTAAGACTTCCAGGAACTCCGTATTCATGGTACAGTGGAAACGGCCTGAAACTAGGAACAGTTTATTAACATAGTTCCCATGTCAAATTTTGATTTACTCGACGCTGCTAAATAAATTAGCGATAAAAAAAAACTTTAGAGGTGTCTTTATGAGAGATCAATTACCACAACAACCAAACAACGCTGAAACCGGTATCATTAATCTCGATAACAGCACCGGACCTGGAACTCACTGGTTTGCATCCGTGATTGATCCCCGTGCAATTGTTTATTTCGATTCATATGGGTTAGCACCGCCTAAAGAATTTATGCGTTATATAAACCGCTTAAAAACTCCTATCTGGTGTTATCTGGTATTATACTCTACTAACAGAAAATGAATGACCCACCAATATGCGGCATAGAAGTATTAAATGTACTCAACGCTATTTCATCATCGGGAAAACCACCCCATAAAACCGTACACGAATATACGAGTAATCGCGTTTTAGAGAGAAATTATATGAAATAACATGATTCATATTTGGGGGAGATCTTTATCAAGCCTGAAAAAACAATCCGCGGAAATATCTGCAACCGAAGATGAAATATCCGAGATGTTAAACCTCGCAAATGTTGATTCAAATGAAATAGTTGTATTTCAAGATCGTCAGGGTAAATTGAAAACTAGTAATATTTCCCTGGATGATATTTTAGTTTAGTTTTCTAATGACGTATCAAGCTATATTCAATCATAACGTATTTGGAAGAAAGGAAAAGGTATGTAAGAAATTTAATTTTTAAAGAATATGAAATTTGATATGAAGAAAAGATACTTTATCAATTTATAATCACCTATCCATTTAGTTATATCCTATCATTATAAAATGTACAATTACACTGAGTTGATAGGATGTTATACATTCAGGGTGGATAATAAATATAAGCCATCATTTAGTTCAAATATATCATACGATAAGACATTGTTATATCTTCCATGAAGGATCTTTCTATGATGTTTACAGTTGAATTAGTAGCCTATACATTTACTTTTATATCGAACGAAACTACAACTACTAGGAGGTACAATCAATCTATAATTGGAATTGCATCTCAATGTTGTCATGTATGCGTTTACTCAAATTTAATGTTATATTCAGTGTTGTTCTAACATTTAATATACTTGTATATACTAGCGAAAGTCTATTCAATCCTGATTGATGAATCTTTGTGCCGTACTTGTAATTTTAATAAAAATCCTGACTAAAATTACGGAAAGATATGTACTTTCACAATGGTGGCCAAGTATTAAATTGACTCAATAAAAGATAGCCTCGCGACAAAAATCTGGATAGTATAAATTTGTTTGAACAACATTCTGAAGCGTGTAATTATTGACCTTCACCGTTGAATACGGATGAATGCGATCCAGAGAAAGTGAATAAACGGCATTTAAAGGTTTGCACAATAAATTTGCAAAAGAAGGTATCCATTACTGAAGTAGTCGGTAATGAACATCTACATGACAAGCACGACTTGTCAATAGGTATTTCTCTTATAACTCTCTACTCCCATTCGAGTATAGAATTCTATGTTGTTCTTTTTAGTTAGACCAACATTATTTAGGCAACCTTGATTCCTCGACAGAACTGAGCCATGTCTTTCTTGGTCGGCCAACCTGTCTATTGACTTGTTGGTTCCATTCTGAAGTGTGGCTTTTGATTTTGATAGGTATTGCAAATGATGTTCAGACTTTATGCTACACATTATTATTTGTGAAGAGTTATATATTTCCTGATGATCCAAACTGTGTATGCTATTGATATTTGCGAAATTCATTCTGGACCTATTTCTTTCCGTATCTCTCTGAGATGCAATTACTAAAAAAAGAATAGCACACTCTCTACAACACCGATAAATAAATATTAATAAGGCACATGTTTATTATCTCTCGCTGTGTAAAAATGTCATCAAAAATTGATTGTATATCTCCAGTGTTAATTCTGCTGTAGACATGACATGACGTCTGATCATTCATTCTACTTAAATTCTATAAAATATATGTTCTCTTCAGATAATATATACGTGTTACACTGTTTCGAATAACTTTGATGTTACTCTGTGTTGAACCTATCATATTCATTCATTTATAATAGCTAATACACACAATTATGTTTCATCGTCTCTGATAAGTACATTTTTAATTGAAATAAATACGTTACAGTCATTCCGTGAAGTTCTATTATTTTCGAATTGTCATCTTTAAAACTAATTTTTATTTTTTTCATAATCTGTCTACTTGCTTGTAATCTCCATCAACATAGCATGACAAAGTCACCGTGAATTATACAGTTTTAACAAGTAGTGTCTAGTTGAATAAATTGTCGAATTGAAGCAATGTCAGTGCTAATGATTTGGTTTAGGAAAATGCACATATGTTTGTTTCACAATGCCACAAAATGTGATAAAAAATAGATCGCATCTGTATCGATCTTAGTCTATTACTTCATTTTGTTCTGGATCACGTGTAGTATTTTCTATGTCTCGGTTCGCGACGATTGTACAAGAAGTATCTATCATGACTAACGGTTACACTCTTTGCAAATCAAAACATAACTTAATGAATCACTATTAGCGATCCCACATACGGTTATATTATACATCCATAGCAGACACATTTATGGCAGAGAATTCTAGCAAAACTGTTCCGTGACATTTGTTAATCGTCATCGAACATTAACACATTCGTCTCATTTGTAAATATAAGGCACCATTATAGTTTCATACATGTAAACGTTCCTTCGCTATATCTTGCTTTGTTGAATATATGGGATTACAGCCTATTAATGGTTTATATTACTTGGATATTCAGGTAATTCTTATATAAATGGATTAAGCATTTGCAAACATTCATTATTGTGGGAGTGTCACGGAATTGTATACGACTCTGTTCAATATGTATATGTGGTCAAAAATCTAGTCTCGATTTCGTTACTGCGTACAGCCTTACCGAGGGTAGTTTATTATTTTTTTTCGGCTTTTTAGTTATTTCGACATAATGAGCGAAGCCTCAGCTCATGCTGCATGTGCGAAATTGCCTGCAGTTTAAAGTACCTAGCTGCGCATATCTGTCACAGCTAGGGGTATATAAGGACGAAATTATAAGACAGAAATCACATTACGATCCAGTCTTGTCGGAAAAGCTTCCATCCTTAAAGGAGCAATCTATCAGCTAAAAGAGCTGAGTGGGGGCCGTTGGTGCCCGGGTGCGGTGCCATGTTGTGGTGTCCGTGGGGGACTGTGGTCCGGAGCTGAATGGGGGCCTGTTGGTGCCCGGGTGCGGTGCCATGTTGTGGTGTCCGTGCGGTGACCGTGGGTGACTGTGGTCCGGAGCTGAGTGGGGTGCGGTGCCATGTTGTGGTGTCCGTGGGGTGACCGTGAGGTCCGGTGGTGCCAGTGTGCGGTGCCATGTTGGAGTGACCATAGGGTCATGGAATGACCGTCTATGCTGTGCGTGTGTGGTGACGTGTTGTGGTGACTACGTGTGTGGGCTTGTCTATGCTGACCGTGTAATGCCCGTATGTGGTGCCTGTGTATGGTGCTTACGTATGCTGCATATATCTCGTCATATGGACGACGTAATATTTATTTAAATATCTTCTTTGCAGTCTCGTTATATGAACGACACCTGCATAATTTCATTCTACACAAATCTCGTCCCATGAACGAGAACTTCAGAACTTAGGGTTCACAATTGCATATACCTCGTCATATGGACGACGTATTATTTATTTAATATCTTCTTTGCATTCGCGTTATATGAACGACACCTGCATAATTTCATTCCAGTCTCGTCATATGGACGACGTATTATTTATTTAATATCTTCTTTGCATCTATCTCGTTATACGAGCCTTTTATATATATTCATATTTGTAAATTCATTCTTATACTTCTTTTTTGTCATTACGTTACTGAAATTCATAGTTCCATGTTAGGAACATTTATATAAATAGATTTTTCTTATATTTTGTAAAATATTGGTGTCAGAGTTGATTTTTTTTAAAATTGCGTTTATAAAATAAATATCTTATTAACGCAGTTGTGTTCCGTGTCTTCACTAATCCAGTCCCGACTCGGTCTATCTTGTGACAGGGAGTTCTACCGCCAAATAGTAATTTCGGTATATCTACCTGTATCATGTCGACCATGGTTCATTTCTATGCATCCGATTTGTATGCTGAGCTCATTGTTTTCGAATGCAGTGTGATTCAAGCAGAGGCGTAGCTGGGGGGGGGGGAACAGGGGGGTACATATGTCCCCGGGCGCCATACTAGTGGAGGCGTCAAAATGGGCTTTGAAATAGGTTGTAACGGGTAATGGTGATTTTATTGATGAAAATAATGGGTTTCGGAGTTCAGGTGGGGGTCTCCGGGCGCCATATTAGTGGGGGCGCCAAAATGGGCTTTGAAATAGGTTGTAACGGGTAATGGTGATTTTATTGATGAAAATAATGGGTTTCAGAGTTGAGGTGGGGGTAATGAATATTGTCTCCGGGCGCCAAACACTCTAGCTACGCCTCTGAATTTAAGACATAATTCTGTTTGCGTAACATAACTCTGACATAGGTGTTTAATACAGAATGATGGCTACTCCCTGTCCTAAACTTGATAAGATTATGTTTGATAAAATAACATGTGTAAAAGCAAAACATATTTAGCTCTAGCTGGTCTGCTATTGTTTGGCGGACATGAACATATGGAGAGCATTGTTGATAAAACATTGCAGGAAAAGTTTAGGAAAGTTGAGTGAAGACTAATTGCTCACTCGGCAAGATTTCCTTAGCTAAATTTGTGGCTTCCAATATTACTTCTGTCGAATATGAATCAAACTCTTTTTTTCTTCTTCAATATCACCACCAAGAAGTAAACTAGGTATTTACGTTTACATAAACACGATCAGTTTGTGGTAGGGCTTTAATAAAGTAATTTCATAAATCCGTTTTCTATGAAATACGAAATGGGTGGCTGAATTAAATATTGAAATATAACATTTTTGCATATCCTACGATTGCATAAAATTTAGCATATTCTGTAATAATTTCAGTTTTCTTGAAGTGAGATGTACAATACGTTCTCACTCTCAACTTTAGAGTGTAGGCTATATGAAAACGCCTGCACAAGCATTTATATAACTCAGCGTACAACTTAGATAGGGAAGTGTGTTCATCCAAAACTGAACTCCTCCGTATCGAATGATCACCTATAAATAGCCTCTGAAAACCTGCTGTCGGTACCGTACCTATGTTCTGGTTCAGTATAACACATTACCAAAGAGATGTCTAGATATGCCAACAATTCGTAAGGAAAAAGTGTACTCTAAATGCTTTTAGTAAAACGAGAATACACCTTCAGTTAACTAATTATACACGCCATTGCTGTAATTTATCCTTGTATCCTAATAATGAGGCCCTTCTGTCCGCCAGTGTCAACGATTTGAAACGTTAAGTTCTTTAGAGATATGTGAAAGTCAAAACTGAAATGAAGTATTGCAGGACTAATTGTTTTACCAAAAATGAACATATACGTCTATCGCCTGCAGCCCATTTAGAATGGGGAGGCAATCAGTCAATGTGAAATAATTAGCTTACTCATCTAATCTAAATCTCCATTTTATTTTCTTTCTTGGAAACTAGATTGATTTTCAACATCTCCATGTTGGTGTGATTGAATTCTAAATCTTAAACGTGTAAATTTAATTCGATGTCGATGTTCATGCTACTAATAACATAAAGGAATCCCAAAGTACAGAACCAAAACACGCAACTAAAACACAATTTATTGCTATGAAATCGATATGAAGTTTGTCAAATCAGCTGTACTGTAACATCGAACTTTCTCGAACCGTGTGATTGCAAGGCCAAATATCCAACAAAAACGTGTTCCACTCTCATTGCAAATGGTTATAGAAATGTAGACAGCGCTGGCTGCTTTACAGGTCTCTAACTCCAAATAATACTAATTTTATCAGGCATCCAACCCTATAGAACATATTTATTAGCGGATTTTTTGAGCAAACCAAGTTTACGAAAACTTGGAATGTTAATATGACAATCAGAATGGTTTTCCAAAGCTTTCACTGTGGAAACGAAATCCAATAGAAGTTTCAATATGGCTTTCAGAGGTTTCGATATAGTTCACAGATCAGATTATCGCTATAATTTCAGTTATTAAAATGTGTCCAAAACATGAAATTCATTGCAATATGTATGTATGTATGTATGTATGTATGTATGTATGTATGTATGTATGTATGTATGTATGTATGTATGTATGTATGTATGTATGTATGTATGTATGTGTGTATGTGTGTGTGTATGTGTGTGTGTGTGTGTGTGTGTGTGTGTGTGTGTGTGTGTGTGTGTCAAATACAACCAGCAAGGAATATAACAAGAGTTTGCGAATATTAATACAAATATTTGAAATGGCCAAGAAAGCCCTGGACTTTGTTTTTACAAAATGTACTTATAGACAAAGTTCGTGAAGTCTATACTTCCCACTATATAGAAGAAAGTAGTCCTTATGATGCGGTTTATGAATATCTTTCGTAGGGTTATGAGATGGTGCATTAGTTATATCGCCAAAGGGTTAGGAATTGCTGAAAAGAAACTGGTCGGACTTAATTCTGGTTTTAATGGAACAAATAACAAATCTTTGATTGGGGGTGTAAGGCCAAGAAAGATCGTAAGGATTAAGTTAGCAAGAGGCAACTCATATTAATTGAAGAGTTCAAGAATTTCGTTCCTGCTGGACGAGTTTGAAACTAATAATACAGCTGATGACTAATCCTTGAAGACATATTTTCATTGTGAATAAATCTTACTTTCAGAATGGTTTTGCAAAGCAAAACTATTTCAGTCGCATGCGATTACTTCCCAGTCTAAAACTAGAACAACCTTTAGAAATCATTTTTGATAAGACTGACCAACACCCATTATCTCTTCCTGCGTTTACTTAATTTAAGAAAAAGGGCGCCCTTTATCTAATTGATATATGCTGAAACACCTGCAACATAATTAATAGCGGGCTTCACCAGATACTCTTATTTGTAACAGGTCATGGTCACGGTTATGCATATGATAAAGACAATGTCCATCTCTTGTTGCTGGCAGCCTCAATTCTCGTGCAGCGCCTGAGTGGCAGTCAGGAGAAGAGGCTAAAGAGAACAGCTTGCAGATTCCCTTAGGTCTAGTGAAAGTGATCCGTTAATAGTTACCTGGGTAATTTGTAGCCAAACCTGTAAAGCATGCCAAGACGCAGCGGGAGTAGCAGACGGCCATGCTAAAACACGTAATCTTAGTCACCTTGTAGCAATCACGGCTATTCCTATGACTGACATGTTCAAACTCAACAAATGCTCCCAACACCAACCCCTGATATAATCCCGCATTGCAGCAAGGGTGGGCTTCCACACAAAGCCTTTGGTCGTCAAATCGTCTTGTTTATCTGTGTAATTGCTGCAGATAATGATGATCTGCAGATGTTTCTGAAGCAGCGACCATCAGCCAGGAAAAAACTCTCCACATGTGTATGGTGCAGTATTTTGTGTTTTGTCCTCAATTAACCAAAACTGTACACAATCCGTGCCGTGATTATTGTACTCAGCTAGGAGTTGCGTACAGAGCAGTAGCATTTGGAAAGTGTTTGGCGATACTTGGCAGTTTTAGACGATGAGTTCTATTGCAGGTCGACCACAACCTGGAGGAGTCTTCAGTAGAACCATGGCGTTTCAATTTCTGATTTACGGTTTTCATTGCCCGCTATACCATCTCAAACGGAGGAAAGTGTCTTATGTAACTTTATCCTCTAATTTCTAAATGGTTAATCAGCCCTGATTGGTACCTGCATTGTCTTATTTGTAAATAAATAGGTATGTACCTTTTGAGTAGTATCGCTAATTGGATATCGCTAACTGTTTATTCACAACTCTATTAATTATCATAAAACAAGCACAAACTGTCGAATAGCTAATTTCGCGCCAAAACATTACCAAACACACGTCAAAACATGGCTTCGGACTGGGAAAGTTGTTTACACAGTATTGCCAAAGTATTGTCAAAATTCTTCAAGTTCTTTGCAGCAAATAATACTAACAACCGTCAACCACTTGCATCAATTCCAATCTTTCACTTTCAATAAGTATGTCGACAGCGGAAAATTTCTTCTAAACAAAAAGTAAAGGTAGCCACGTTCTAGAGACTCTCGGGCCTGTAAGGGGGTTGATCAGCCATTATGTCTCTTTGGAGTCTACCCAAGAGAGATGCTCGTCTTTTCAAACATGTCTTTTTTCCTTAGGAGACACGGCAGGTCCATTAAAATATAATTTTTTATAATTTTGTTTTTCATTAAAGTACTAAATTTAAATAGAAGTACTGCTAGTGTATACTCTAGAGGTCTCTTTCTGAGCACATATTCCACAAGAAACGCCATTGTCTTCTAAAAGTGACATTTGAATACCAGATTTATCCCGTTGTTGAATACGTTTTATAACGTGTGCAACATGTGACAAGGATAGTTTTGTTTTGAACATAGTCATTATCGTAAGATTTTAAAAGAAGACACAATAGACCTTTTGGTAATGTTCTTGCCAAGTAATTCTTGTAAAGGTTTAAAACACGAATAGATTTTGCAGGGTGGAATAAAACATAGATGTAAATGGGCACAACTCAATAAAGAGAAGTTGAGGGTATTTTTCATTATGAAGGAAACACAAGAAAATGTACATCATATTGGTATGGATTTGTATAATCGGCGCTTACTTTGAGAGAAGGTCATTAAAACAATTAAATGAATTAAATGAAGAAAAAAAAACAAAGTCTAACAAAACCATCAAAACAAAACAAACATAAACAAGCAGACATATTTACAGACAAATGCATCAACATGAAATTAAACATAGGAAGATTACTTTTTGTTAAATTTAACAAACAATTTAAAAAATCTATGACAGAGCAACAAAGTCAAAATTAATCCTTTCAACTACGGCATAAACATATCGCAGAATAATTCTTTAGGCACAGCAGTCGCATGCAAGAAATATTTCATTTCATAAATGAATCATAGTTTCAAAGTACCACTCAAAGAATCTAACAGGTTTTTCTTATCAGTTTGTTGTTGGCGTGTATTATTGATATGAGGTTATTTAGCGATGTGGCATATAAATTATAGTGATAGTCCAGCTTAAACATGAGATAAGAAGTTATCAATTACCTATGATAAAACGCTCTTGAATGAAGTCGAACTTGGCGAACTCACTCAGACATCAATAACTGAAATAATTGTTATCTTTCAAACACCAAAGGTTCAAGTAGACATTTCGGCTTCAAAATATTAAAGTATTTATAAAAGAATTATTATTTTCTAAAATAGAAATTCCTGACTATTGATATTTTCCCTAAACAATTATCACGTTTAAGGTGTCCACCATCCACCATTAATACTATATATATATATATATATATATATATATATATATATATATATATATATATATATATAAAAAATATATATATATATATATATATATATATATATATATATATATATATATATATATATATATATATATATATATATATATATATATATATATATATATATATATATATATATATATAAATATATATATATATAAGTTATAATTGTCGGTAACCAAATATTAATTTCCTAAAGACACGTATGCAAACAGTAATATATGTCTTTCAGGATAATAAAGAAAAAGAACAAAACTGTAGAGAATCAAAAGCTGAAGAGGAAGCAGGCTGCGAATCCATATGTTTACGTACTTTATGATACGAATCTCATCTTTATCGATATCTTGCTGGACTTTGAAGCTGTCTTTGTTTCTCAAATATCACTGCATTTGTTTGTATCAGGCGGTTTGTCACAATCAAATCTGGTGGTAGAACCAAACAGATGCTGTTTAAGGAAAAATACGAGAAAGAGAAAGAAAATAATATAAAATAAAGCAAAATAAAAGAAATAGATGTTTTTTAATTTCTAATCTTTGTCTGACACAGATGTAGAACACATCGTCAAACTGGAATTCTGATTTTGTTCTACCGTATCTTATATTGCATTTATCTTCATAGTAGAATCAACACATGTTTCATTGAAAAAGTTGTAAACCGTTTCATCAAAGTTGCGTAGATTTCGAGTCATAGATAACTTTCCATCAGATATCTAGTGTTGAAAAATGTTGCTGTCTCTCTCCAATGATTTGGGAAAATAGTTTCTCTTTAATTGATAATTTGCAAGCAAAATGCTTTTTAAAAAAATGACATGCTGAAATTCAGTTGTTGTTCTTTGGATCTAAACTCTTTCAATTAAAATAAAAACCATGTGATAAAGAGACTCAGATGGATAATGACTTAATATGTAAGCGATGACTCTCGCTGAATAATTACTAGCTTGTGCGGGCCGTGTCTCAATAAGCTCTGGAAATTATTCAACCCTTTTCATGAATTTAATATTAGATGTTTACCAATTTGAGATCATATCTATTTGGCTTTCCTGTCTTCTTTCGGACATTATTTTTTATTAACCCAGATTAAAAAGAAGCACACACGTTTTAATTTCTTATAATGGCAACGCATAACTTGGTATTAATTGGCACTGACTGATTATATTTGACTCCATCTGACGTTTTGTTTTTGTTCCTATCATTCATGTTCCCGCAGAGTAAAATATAATCGAGTTTCAAAAAGAATATGGTCAAGTGTCATCAAAATATATGCGATAGACAGATGACAAACTGTCTTTTTGCGAAAAGTCTTCAAATAATCTGGAAGTTGATGATGCCTGTAGAGTTTATACCACTCAAGGAACTTCGGCTCAATAAAGACAGCATATCACGAAATAGATTCATTAAGATGGATTTGTGTAAATGACAGGGTTTCCAGACACAATTATGTTTGCTCGAGTGACTTCCTCAATAAAGTTGCTCTTTATTGTCCTTACAGAAATTACAGTTTAGCCTTTTATGTTGTTAAATAAATGACTTTAAATTAAGAGTTTTAAAAGTACTGTGGAATGAAACAAAAGAAGACAATATTACTTGCATATACATGCCTATTCATGCGGGTGGTCTTTTCAAATATACAATTTGCTATCATTCTTTTTAATTCGAATGCTTGTGTTTGCTGGATTAGTATGCCGTATTTAAAATTTACTGGGTGCCAGACAATATATGTTTTGTGACTGATTTTAGAGGTACATGACTAGCATGATTGTTGAATGAATTATTTTGTTTGTCCTAAAACGTATTGAAAAGTCAAGCTAAACTTAGCATAAATAAAATTACACATAATCAATTTGAGTATCCTTTCAAATACTGTATGAGATAGAGGAATAAATATTTTAAATATGTGTTACTTTCATCCAGGTTTTATTTGTTCATGCTACATGCAGCTATAACGAAATCTTTGAAACATTTACCCAAGCTGATATATGCTGTGAACGAATAATATATTTAGTTTTATTTTCTAACACACACGTTCAAATAAATATACATCAATACACCTTCATTGGTTTTCTATTTTAGAATATATTAGAAAACATATATGAGTTTCAAGAAGACAATCCGCAATACGTTTACTTTGTACACTTAGTAAATTGGATAATGTACTACTTCTGTGTTTAGAAAAGTTGTTTTATTTTAGTAATTCAACACATCAGATTCATTAAGCAAGATTTCCAATATTAAGAAACGATCGTTTTGGTAACACCACCACATTCGTTTGATTGATCAAGATTACCAATAGTCAGGAAAATATTTAAGCAAAAATTATTTTCAATGTTAATTTTCAGAACATGTCATGTCATTTTCTTCAAAAAACAACTACGTTCGCTTTTGACCGTCTAGTATAAACTTAAGAATAAAGTATTTTCCAAAACATGATTTTATTTCTGTTTTTAAATAATGATCAACTTTTCAATGCCAGTGAGCGAGTGATTTAATAATAAAAGATTATAGTCTTCATAAACCTCCCACACCGGTTAATAATTGAAGATACAATTGAACCCGACATACACTGTGACAGAAGATTAATAATTGAAAAGAGATACGCTTTCAGAGAACTGATATTAGAACAAAAAATGCGAAGTGTAAAACCTGTTAATGAACAGAATATCTTTATTTAAACTAAATTTAGACATTCCTGACTTGCCTAATTGGAGATCAAGCATGGGAATTTTTTATAACATTTTCTCCTTCTTAATAGCAAATGCTATAGTCGAAATTTCAAGAGCTGTTTGAAATCTCAAGGACATTCTCAATATTACAGAAATCAGGGAGCTGATAAATAAATTATATGATTTTGTCTAAAGTAACACTCTTCGCATTTGAAACAAACGTACATCATGTCACGCAATGTCACCTCTTTAGATCTAACCTCTTTTAGTTAATTTCAAATGGGAAATTGATGTCAATCTATGAGGTACTGACCACTTTCCAATTTATTGAAGACTTACTCAACAAACATAATATTGAAGGATGGGATAACTGCAGCAATTTAAATCAATGCCGTGTATAACGACCTACGCTCAACGTACTATCATAGAGAGCAAGAGACAAATGAAGATTATTATTTGACAAAGTCAAGATATCGCTCCTCTATCCAGTCACTATAACTATTGTACGAAAACTGGTTTATGCGAGCAAACCAAAAGAATCACACATCCTTATCTAACAGCAAAATAAATACGTTCCATTTATCATTATCCACATGATCTTCCAAACACTTCCTCAAAATGTCTGGAATTGTATTCATCAATTCATCAGAGCACTAATATGGAAAAGTTCACCTGTAAAACACCTGCAATTAAAGTCTCTTTTATTGTCAATTTTGTCAACTTCAAAGATTACAATAAACTTTTCATGCTTAAGCCCTGACACTTCATCAGGTCTAGACAACATTCTATATGGACGTCTGAAATTCTGAAACTGGTTTCTGATATAGTTCCCTTAACCGAGCCATGACACTAAAAGCAGATCTAGACAATATAACTCTATCAACTTATATATATGTATAACCGGTCAAAACTTTCAAACTCTATTTGCGTTGTGTTCCGCATGTTTAGGCACCGCAGGAAATGATTAAACACGAATCTTAGCAAATACTTGATGGGAGAAAAACCGAAATTTCTTACACAGGTTATACAATACTTTATTAAGATCTAAAGTTCAGTACCGCGTGCATAAGTAAGGATCATCTCGCAAACTCATCGGGTTCATTCTTTTTGAGTGAATCAATTTGCTTCATCTGTGAAAGACGTTTTATTGTTATGCCTTGTCAAGATAACTCTATTAAGCAACGTATTCATAATCTACCACCTGAGAAAATATTGAACTTTCTAAAACAAAATGTCTGGCCAAACATTCACATTCTAAGTATTTGTTCTTACAGACCATTATTTGTTTTGTATATCCTTGCCATATATTTCTCAGATCTTTATATATTATATATCATCATTTAGGACTGCACACTAACTTTCATTTGAAAGGGTTTATGTTCCTGATGACTCGAGTAATGTTTAAATTTACCATTTTATAGAAATTTACTCTGTACTGTCAGAAATGTACCGACGTGCCGTTTGAAATGAGCCTTGCCGACATTGAAACACGCTTATTTGACTAATTTGAGCGAGTCATGTACGAAAAATTCCCCAGATGCTTTTTGTGAAATTTTCACTCGAGCAATAACTCTCTCCATAAAATAAACAATAAGACAATATATGCACTTTTGCAAGAACGTACGCATGCGTGTAATATCATATAATGAAAAATAAATAAAAGGTTTGAAATATATTAGTCTGCTATTTAAATATAATTATTCCTTCAGAAATGAAGCAGTTACGTTTATTTATTTATTTACGCTAGCAATTATACCGTTTGTAAAGGTTGCCTAAGGTTGTCTGATTCTGATTTAATATATTTTTATGATAAAACAATAAAAAGATAAACACTGTTACACATACCTTTACATGTTTATTGTATCTTGCGTAAATGTTATGTCGTACAAACATTTACGATTTATTTCGCTAAGATGAGTGATATCAATAATTGGTTACAATTGTGTTTTCTTCTCTGTTCTGAGAAAATGAATATAGTAAATTGATGTTTTCAGATTCTGAGATGACTATTATCTAGAATAAATTTTAACTGTATATAGTAACAATCCGTATTTTCTTATCCAAATAGTATGTACCTGGTGAATTATGTATTTTCTTGTATTTATTTTTAGTATGGGTATGCTATCAACTTGTCAATTCTCCGTTCTTGAAAATGCAGGCTATGAAACATACACTGTTACACCTTGTGCGTTTCCCTGAGAGGCTAAATCCAGATTGATGGAAATATTGCACAGGACGCCTTCTGCTTGGCTCATCGTTTAACTGATTTAGATGCCTGCTTCCCAGGTGGCGGAATGGTGACTGCATTGGAACCTGAATAGGCTTTTGACGCCTGGGTGACACATCTGGACGTCCTGTAGCTGGTGAGATTGGCTGCCTTGCTCGGTCGGCCAGTCCTGTATCGAACGTATTACCGTGTTTGCAATCGGTGATCTGCCCTTCCTTTTGCATGGTGTCCCATTGCTCTATGCTTAACATGGCTGTTATGGACAATTGTATATTATTGTGTATTACCGATCTCAAAATGCAAAATCGCTGTTGGTGGATGTTGTCTGAAGCCAGACGTATGTGTGCAGCTATGTGTACATTGCCTTTCTCTAAACAATTAAATGGTGAGGCCAGGTGGAGATATGCTCTTACTCCTGCGCGGTTTTATAAAGGCCGTAAATTGCCTGGCACGTGGGAATGGCCTCGGCCATAAGGTCGCTAAGTACCTTTCTGTACTATCGCTGGGTTTTAGTACTGTGAGCCTCAGCTTTTCGGCCTGGTGACAGTTGCGTAACCTTTGAACGGCAGCAGGTAAGGAGTCGGGTTCCATGGTTCCATCTCTGCACCTCATGAACAGTAAGCAATCAAGCATATCTTCCCTCCAGAAGGCTTGACGGTCTAATGTTATCGTGATGCATAAATGAGATCTTTGCGACCCATGGTTAATGGCGGTATTCCATTTACATATCTTGTCTCAAAATGGAGTGTTATTGATAGTCGTCCACATGCTACTATACTACTATGACTGCTAGCCCAGTCTCGACCCCTTCTCCACCCCCACCCCCATAACAAAACATGCAAATTGAAAACACATTAGCACTTTTCTACTTTTTTGTCTCATTAGAGTGTCAAATTTCAGAGAAAGCAGTTTTTTGTTAAAAACAAAAGTGATATATAAGCATAATAAAGGGAATTCAAAAGCACTTGCTCTGATTCCAAATCAACTTGCCAGACAATGCCTAATTTTAAAGTATTGGTTTTAAACAACGTTGAAATTGCTATTTTAAAACGTATAGAAACGCTTCAATTTTACTAATTTTTTCCCTATATTTCGCTCTCAAGGAAGTGTACCTCAGAAGCAAGTATTGTGCGAGACCGTGTATATTTAAATATTGATTATTTAATTTCATTCAAAAGCAATACTTTTTAAGTCTCCTGAAGCAAGGTAAGATGGAGGTGAATATTTTTAATTTGCCAGTAAGTTTTAAGAATTTCAAGCTGTAAATACGTATTTTGTCGACTTTTTCAGGCATCTCAGAAAACGTTATTTTTTAGGGTTATACGACCGATGTGCAGAACACTGAATATACGAGAGTTGCCCACTCTAGAATTAGAGGAGCCAGTGGTCGTAATATCAAATTTGTTTTTAGCTCCAGAGACCCTTAAACAGATTTGGAATTCATTCCCTGATACAAAAGCGCATGTTGGATCGATAAACATTAAAATGACCAAAACCGTGAAGTGTATTGAAGCAGAAGAATTGATAACAGAAAACGGCTCATTTAAACCTAGAAATACTTGTAAAACATTTCGTAGATATATCTGGAACGGTTTTAAACATATGCTGTGAAAGAGGAAATATGAATGATCAGTGGATTACCTAACAAAGGGAAGAAAACGCTATAAAATTTAATCTTATGAATCGTGACTTGGAAAAGGCACATCAACGCTACAAATGTTAACATAATCAGCAAATTTCTTTGCGATATCATGAAAATGTTTGGAGCTGTAATCCAAATACTAAAATGTGACTGATGATTAGATAGAAAAAGAAGGCAAATGATGAAATGTTGGATAAGATAAAGAACCACTACCTGTAAATTAAATATCTTTAAGGTTTGGGGTTTTTTAATAGAATTTACTGAATAACAGATGGAAACGTAAATAACATAATCTCAAGATATGGGCATAGCCAAAGGTACATTTAATCCATTAGTAGAATATATTACAAAACTGACGCATATTTATCAGATAGATGCGGTTACAGTAGAAAGGAGACGAAATCAGTATAAAATTAGCTTAATAGTAAAAGACACATCTGGACTACTGGTCCAATATGTCTTCCTGGTGTCACAAAGAGTTCTCGAATGGTTTTTATAATGCTTTTTTGCAGACAAAAATTGTAACAGACGGAGAGATGGACTGACGAAACCTGTTTATATCACCGTTACCAAATAAGCTGGATGGGAGATATAAATGACTACAATATGTTTCGAGAATAAATGTAACAAATTCATTAGAATTTGATTCCTTTCTAGCCCGCATGACCGTATGCATCTGAAATATGTTATACACATTTGCCAATCATTTAACATAGGCCACACAGACTTAAGTTTCTTTTTCTCACACATATTGAACAAAAGGCTAGGAAGAAATT
Source organism: Unio pictorum (assembly GCA_030141615.1). Taxonomy (NCBI): domain Eukaryota; kingdom Metazoa; phylum Mollusca; class Bivalvia; order Unionida; family Unionidae; genus Unio; species Unio pictorum. The sequence goes on from JARLTB010000179.1 coordinate 1,126,189, forward strand.
AATGCAAAAGTGAAATTTTTCGGACCTTACATGTTTAATTTCTATGAAAGACAGAAAAATGAAAATTAACGTCTGGTTTTATTACTTCCGACCAATTATCTAATTCTTGAACTGGAGTTCTTTGTAAAGAGAATTTTCTGCAACTAAGGGTGTTTATGAGACCTAAATACGACGTATATTCACTATCATTGCCCATCGGATAATTTGAAATTGAAAAATAATATAATTCCAAGTGAAATATTTTCTAATACCAGCATCATTGAAAGTAATGTTACGGAGGAAATGGTAAATATGTAACGGCTTCTTTCTAACTTAAACTTTTCCAGTATCACGTGAGACCAGATATATTCGTATTCTCATTTAGACTCCGCACTCTATAAAAAGAGGTCATGCCTACTTGCGTCAGCGATTGGTACGTTTTCTTGCAAATTGGCTTACTAATTTTCCACCAGAGATGTCTGTTATAGTAATGTTCATTCCGTAGGAGCACCGTGTAAATGCCCACCTTGTCGTAGCTCGCTGGTACTGGCAACGTTATTACACTACAGTATGCAGCAATTTCGTTCTTCTTAGTAGATCAATAACGTGCTTGACTTGGAAACTGGCGGTCTGGCTAGAATAGTCTTCCGTTAACTGGCGTGGACATAATCAATCCTTTGACATTGACATTTCTATATTCTGGACAAAATAATCCAAAGGTTTTAAATGTTATGTTGATTATGTTCCGAATAAGTCATAAGAGAAAATTTTGGATGCTCATTAACTTTCATGTTTTATAAAACAAAGTTTGTGTTTGATGATAACATCTGAGATTTATGATCATTGTATCATTGGTCCCAGTTTTAACCACAAAAAGGAATTTAGAGACGTATCCTTTTTGAGAGTAGTCCAAGCTTTAATTGACCTTATGGGGTGCTTGTTTGGAGTGTAGACAATATTCCTAGCAGTACTGGACGATTTCTGCTTATTATTAAACAAACTACGCGGAGACGATTATATCTGCTACGGTGGATCGGAAATATAAAGACCTGAGTGAATACAAGATAATGCACATCATCAAGTAAATTCAGTGAATTTCCTATGAAAGAAAGCTGATTTTAAAAATAAGCGTTTATAAAACGTTATTGATATTATAGGATCCAATATCGTGTACTGAAATCCAGAACAAATTTAAACATGACGTTGAATTCTACTGCTGAAATAGTTACTGAGTTAGGTGAAAAGTTACTCAGCTTTGCGTCCGATGATTTCCAGTTCAACCAAGACATCAGCATATCTTCCGATAGTGTTATGAGCAATTTGACAGATATAGTTAAGTCGACATCTGGTGAATTTGACCGAAATGGAAGTTTACACCTCGATGAATTTAAGGCTCCGGCAAGGCTTGAGACCGTCATTATTCTTTCTGTCCTGTTTTGTTGCATCGGAGCTGTCGGTCTTCTAGGAAACTTTCTCGTCATCATCGTTGTATTGCTTGACCGGAAGATGCGTCAATCCGTTACTAATATTTTCATAATGAACCTTGCCATTGCGGATTTCTTCATTATGCTTTTCGGTGTACCGGAAATTGTACAGTTCATGTTGAATAGGGGCTGGCTCCTAGGAACTGCTGTCTGCAAGATCAACAGATTCCTTCTTGTAATTGTCCTGTACGTTTCAATCCTGTCACTTGTTTCTGTGTGTATCGAACGGTGAGTCAGTTTTTTTTTCATTTCTAAGATATAATTAATTTTCACAAATAACCTTCTTCGTGAGTTTGAGTTTAGGGGTAGAAGTGGAAAGGGTAGTGGCGCATTCAGGTAGTGCCGGAATTCACGTTATGGCGGCAATGTTATAGAGGCAACGGATTTTAAAGTATAAACGTTTGGCTTTGTTACATTATTTATTCATTTGCCAAAACAATTAAGATATAAGCTCTGCTTCAAGTTTTTCATTAAATAACAGCGTAAAGCTCTTTAATGGGTAGGTGACTCTTCGCTGCAACTCTCACAGTGCCTAGGTGCGGTAAAATTACAGAAATTGCGGAAAGGGTAGTCTACAAAACGATTTTATAAACGTACAGGCTTCCGGAGCATACACTAAATTTGTACTTGATAATGAAAAAAAACGTAAGGCGATAAAATATCTAAATTCTGAACATTTCAATTAGATCCAATGTTAAATATATTGGTTAGCCTATTCCGATCAGCCTTTCTATTGGAAGTTATATATATATATATATATATATATATATATATATATATATATATATATATATATATATATATATATATATATATATATATATTTATATATATATATATGTATATATGTATGTATGTGTGTGTGTGTGTGTGTGTGTGTGTGTGTGTGTGTGTGTGTGTGTGAATAGTTATATTTGGGTTGTCTTGATTAGTTTCTTAGGTTCATTCGGGATATATTATTTATATATAATCAAGCGATGTACCTAGTGTCATTAAAAATAATCACTAGAAAGATACAAGTTGTTTATACCATTCTAACTCGCCGCCGAACAATTCATTGCACGCAGAAATATTAGATACAGTATATTTATAAATAACTCACTTAATTCCATCTTCGTAATGTTCATATATGGTTACTTCTTACTGCCGATGGCAATCACTAACACGTTATTAATATTGGCAAGTAGTGTTATAAGGACAAATTAGTAGTACAAGACAATTAAATATTTGTGACAAAAAATATGGTAGCAAAAATATAAGTGAATTGCATTCAAAATGATTTTACGCCAGGCATTTATAATTGTCTGCGACGGTTTTTAGATGTCAAGTAGAACTAATGACCATATAATCTATTAAATATAATAATATGTAATTTTACAAGTATATTCATTTTGTGAAAGTGCAAACATTTTATCTCGATTTAAACAGTTCGATGAAATATGAATGTTTAACTTTCATAAGATTTCAATTTTTATTATATAATTATAGTAATTTTAAGATATTCACTTATATAGTTTTGTTGAATATAAAAATTTAGTTTTCTTCATGGCAATACATATCAAGTCTAGAATCATTATGCAAAATAACACACTTAATTTATAAGATTAAGAAATGCTGTCTACTAATACATATTGTGTTATCTTCCGTCATGTACAAATTTCACAGTTAAATTATATGCATGAAGATTCCTCCTAGTCCGATCAATTCATAGTTTTTAGATATCATTATATATATATATATATATATATATATATATATATATATATATATATATATATATATATATATATATATATATATATATATATATATATATATATGTGTGTGTGTGTGTGTGTGTGTGTGTGTTAGAAATAGATGATTCAGTAATGTAAAGAATGTAAAGCACATGAGCAGGCTACAACATGTCTGTACTCCATTTCACGTCCTAATTACGCCGTGTATTGAAAGTGAACAATCAATAATTTATTAATTGTGTACATCACATAGTTGCTGTATTTTAGGCCCATAAGAAAGCTATATTTTATTGATAATATCGTGACAATACCAGAGTTTATGAAACGTTAATTTGATAAACATTTGGATGTCATAATTCTAATCTCCTTATAAGGCTATATCAAGAATGGATTCAAAATCGCCGTTGAATAAAAGGTTATTTGATAGATTTGCAACACTCGCCTTATGCTTGCCTTTTGTCATTGACACTACATTGTGATTCTTTTGCAATTTATATTCAACTATGTACACGATTTCCCCACGCAGTGACATCCTTGAGTCTGTTTACTGGGAAAGAACCGGAATATTTAATTTGCTTTGCATGACATAAGTGACATAAATAATCACTTCATTACTAAATTAGCTGCATTTTAATAACGTTTTGGCTGAAAGATTTCACAAAGAGCATAATTTCAAGACTTAAGTTTGACTCGCGGTAAAACTCACAGAAAACTATGGGTTAAATGTTTATAACGAAGATTGGCGACGAGTTTACGGCTACGGAACCATATGTCCTAATTTTTCATCGATTCCTTTATTTATGTATACGAATATCGGTCGGTACTCAATTTATTTTAGTCTTACTTAAAATTGTACTGTAACGGTTGTAAATATAAAAATATAAAGTAAACGCTTCCGTGATTATTGTTATAGACGACGCTCCAATAAACTTTTAAGCTGATGCGTTATCTGCCTATTTCGAATGAGAGTTTACTTTATTTATTCACTTCAAACAATAGGCGACATTAGCATCCTTTAGTATAATTATGTTTGAGACGAATATCCTTTAACAGCGCGTTTTTTCTGGAGCTTGGGGATTCAAGACGTGATATTCTTGACTTCAATACTGTATACTGCGAGTTTTGGAGTATGCATCACGTCATCTTGATATCGGGCAGAGGGCGCTGGCTTCGGACGCAGCATGATCTTACTAGTTACTAAATGTTTGCTCTAATCGTATTAAAATTTTCATTCTGATCCAGTAGTAGTAAGGTGGGATACCGTGGCGTCAAAGGAAATCCAGTCAAAAAGGGCTTGGGAGACTATGGCGTCAGCCATTTGGGACTGTATGGCGTCAGCCAGGTGGGACTGTATTGCGTCAAGGGAAATTGAACATGGTGAGACTTGTATAGCGTCAAGGGGAATTTAACATGCGAACTATTTGGGACTATATAGCGTCAAGGGAAAATTAACATGGGGAATATTATTTTATTTGGGACTGTCTAGCAACAAGAGAAATAGAGGCAAAGAAATCAAATATCTTTTCGAGGTATATGAGTGGCCCTGAAAACAAACCACACAATCTCCTATCAAAACAGAAGTGAAGGAAAATAAAATCACACAATCTCCTATACGCACAGAAGGAAAGGAAAACAAAACAAGGATAATTAAGAACATCATACATTCTATGTGAAATATGTTCATTGTTTTCATTCATTCATCAATTTAATAAAAAGGTGCTATGATATTTATTGTCGACTGACTTCTTAACAAATCTCAAATTTAAGGGATGTCCTGTGTTTTTCAGCACACGCTACAAACAATGTTGCCAAGTTGTAACAAATCTATGTTGAAGGGAGAAAAAAAGCAGCACCAAAATATGCTTTGTTCTATCGACAGTCTAAGATGTGTGTTTTGATTTGAAATTCAAAATTAACCATTCGCAGGGTCATAAAGTACAATGTCACTCGCGTCAGTCATTGTTATATTGTTACATTTCTTCCAAACGTGTGTTTCGGTTCTGGTATTTTTATTTCAAAGTTAGCCATAAGCAAGGTTATACAGTGCAAGATCACTCGCGTCATTCTTGAAATAGTGTTGTATTTGTTTCCTTTCTAAAAAATGGTAGATCTCATGCTTAAAAAAATTTCTGTGACACATTGCAGTGCCAAAAATAAAGATAAAGCTCTGAAAACTGAATTGTAGAAATTTGTCAAGTCAAGATTTTGTTTCATCCAACGATTTACTGATTGAATATTTGTAAGGGTGTAGCGTTTGAAAAACAAATTACATGACAAACGAAAATTATGGTGCCTTCTGATTAAAATTTTGGAGAAGTATCTTCAAACGGGAAAATCTACCATTAGGATTTCATTCAAACGTATTACGACGGAGAGAGAGAGAGAGAGAGAGAGAGAGAGAGAGAGAGAGAGAGAGAGAGAGAGAGAGAGAGAGAGAGTATGTTATACTTACTTTTATAAAAAATCAGGACATTTACGCTTGTTTTTGTGGTATATTTTCCCTTAGAAAAATTCAAAGAATCCCCACTTAGAAAATCAATTCCATAGGAAAGGTCCACGATTTTTAAATATCACCAGAGTGAATTGATGACAAATACGACTAAAACGTTCTCACAAAATAGTTAATCCAAATACGCTGTGATGTATTTGACTCTAAAATTGACATAATTTCCGTGGGATCGCGTAGGGTACGATTGTTCTTGCTTTAGTTTTACTTCATTGTTTATATAAATAATCTAGCGGTGAAACACGACCTATCTCGAAACTAGGTAAAGAAACTACTAAAGTCATTTCGAAGTGAACGCGGTAAGAAAATTAGTCTAGATAATGAAATTGTTTATGATGAGTGATGCAATGTTTTGTACCAAGGTAGTATGGCAAAATAATAAATACGCTCTCAAGTTGTTCCCATTGCAGTGCAGACTGGAAGGTGAACTTAAATCCCTCCGTTGTGTATTGTAAAATTTCTTCTTACCACATCAACTACTGAATGGTCACAGTACTCGTACCATTTCTTTTTTACCACATCAGCTACTGAACGGTCACAGTACTGGTTCGCATTTTGAAACTTACAATTTATTTGTATCTCACTTAAACATTTCGACGTACATACTCATATCGGTATAGTTGCACTAACATCTTTTTCTTTTGACGAACGGGTATTTTCTTTTGGACCATTTGACGAAGAACGTGTCGATGTTTGGCTAAGCATTTTTGCTGGTGTGGAGACAAAGGTATCGTGCATTTCAAGACATTCAAACAACATTCGCACACGGTATTGATGACATCTTTGGAGGCCGTTTTAATATTTGTTTTCGCGTGGGTGGAGAGGCTTTGGACAGGACGGACAACACATCTCCGTGTTTGGCTAAACGAGGAGGTAGTCATTTCCTTCTCTTTCCATTGTGGTGTGAATAAGAATGTTTTCTGCGAAGTGACATCTTTGCTTGTTCGTTCCAGAAATACACTGACGTCAAAGACTTGGTACACACACTCTATTATCTTCTTTTCTAGCGCTTCGTCAAAAATGTAACGATGTGTTTCCCAAAATCGCCAAAGTAACCTCCTTTTTGGTGACTCTTCTTTTTCTTTAAACGACTGCGGCTTTTTAGGGGATGACGTCAATGTTTGGCTAAGCGTTTTGTAAGATGACGAGATTGTCTTTTTCCGTTTCCTTTTTGCACAGAAGAACGTCGATGGTTGTGGTGTGGACGTTTTTGAGGAGACACCATTGGGTGTTCAGAAGTGGCACAGAAAATACTGTTTCACGTTGTTGTCCTCAAGTCATTTTTATACTGGAATGCGACACCACTGATTATCTTTCCGTCGTATCAACTTCATGACAGGTAACACACGTCGTGAAGGGGTTCGTAACGGACTAAATCGGGACAGTTCTTGTTTGGACAAATCCAGTAAACTCTTCAACATGCCAGATCTTTTCTTGGAGTTTGACTTTGGAGGCAGGTACTTTGTGAGCAGCTGCTACTGCCGCTAATGTGGAAGATGGTGTCACCGGTGGAGCAGACGTTTTGGGAGACGCAGATTTCCATTGTTTCATCAAATTAGGAAGAACGGGTGTCAAATTGGATTTGGCTGGCATCAACCGCAACAGAGACGTGGAAGAACTTGAGGCTACTGAAAACACGGTCACTGGTGCTGCAGGTCGTGGTTAACGAAGGTAAGGTTGCGTCCTGGCTGAAGTACCTCTTTTGCGGGTGACAGCTCTTTTCTGTGGACTTTTTTTTCTTCTGTGTTTTGGTCTTGGCACCATTGTTCTTTTTTGGGGGGTTTGTTTGGCTTTTTTTCTTGGGGTGATCTTTGGGAGCATTGGGATCCCATTTGAAAAGGGAACGAATGATGACACCTCCTAGAAAACCGCTACCTTCAGGTTTCAAAATGATTTGCTTTTTGGTTTGAGTGTCGATGCGAGGATCAGCCAGTTGCGTCAAGGCTACTTTGTTTCTGTCACAAAAGCGTTTGGTTTGATGTGGAATGTGAATGATGCCTTGCAGTATTTGACGTGCTGTCACCGTAAACCATTGTAAGACTTCTTTGAGACTAGCTTCTACGACGTGAGCACGTATTTGTGGATTTTTTCGCGATTGATACCGTACAAGGCCCGAATCAATTTGATGGGAAGATGAGACTGAAGGAACGTCATGGTGACGATGTATGAGAAAAGGTGACCGAGGTTTTAATAGATTTTGTTGTTGTTATTATTGTGATGTCGACGACGAGAACGTGTACACGACAGGCTCTCCATCTTGGCACCAGTCGTGAAACAAATGGGTACGAAATCGCAAATAATCGGGAGTGGTGGGTTTTAAATCCACGAGTAAAGGCGTGTGGAGTTTGAGTGGCATCATCACATGAGTCAGCCAAGGTGTTCCTAACTGTTTGGCTAGTATGTGCACTTGAGATTTATCTCGAGGACTTTTAAACAAGACCACGTAATGAGCATTGAGACTAATGGTACTATGGGCTTTACTTTGTTGAAATAAATTTTGTGTAATGTAAATGACACTGGCATTACGATGATGCCCTTTACGCGTAAACCACAGTTTAATTTCTTCTTCTTCTCCTAACATGTCGTCAAAAATGACCAAATGAGTTTGACTAGGGTCAGACACGATCCCATCGTCTTCTCTAGGAATGCCTTCCACAAACACAATGGAATCACCTTGACTTTCTTGCAAGAGACTGTATGCCGATTTGCAACTCTTTGTAACACCACACGATGCGTTGAGGTGAACGATCGATTAAATGATGTTTATGTTCGATCAAACGTTTGACAAATTCGGTTTTGCCTGAACCGCTCGGTCCAGCAATTAACATGTTAAAAGGATGACGAAGATACAAGGCCTCCCAACTAGCATGATCTAAGTGTTCGTCAATGATTTTGAATGTCGAGGAGGAAGGAGTAGAAATAGAATAGTTAGCCATAGTAGTGTAGGGTATGACACTATTGACAAAAAACAGAAAAGACAAGAGGTTTTTATACTTTTTGTCAAGACACGTTTATTTCAATTCATGTTTAAATTCGAACAACACGAAAGACAAAAATACATAAAAGTCAAACGGCTAAGTACAGGAATAAAATACACATGTTAACGATCAAAGTGGTATATAAACAAGTCTCTGTACAACATCGTTTGGGTAACCAAGGTGTCCTAGAAGTAGTGTGTAATGTTCTTATAGTCTCTACATGGAGTACAGTTACATAGGTGTCCTCTCGGAAGGGTCTTTGTGGGGGAATGTCCTTGACAGTCCTGTCTTGAAAAGAGTGATTGTCTTAGGTGACAGATTCTTCTTCTTCTTCTGGCACTGTCACTAACACAGGTTTAAAAGTGACTTTTTTCACTCGACAATGAATTTTACGATCACAACGCTTGAGCATAATGGGATGCTTTTTTGTCCAAGCCTCAAAACCCCAACTTTTCCAGTCACGTACATCTATCCAATGAGGGTGTAAATCACAATCTACACACACATCCTCGTTCACCGCTTCCGTACGTAAAAGTTGACGAATATTTTTTTCCTGTAGAGGTTGAGACGTATCCAGATGAAAGCGTAAGGCTTTTAACTGAACGAGTCTCTCGTGGACATTTAAAGGAGTCACCATAATGTCTTTGTAGGTATTGTTCGTAAAGTGTCCACAAGGAATCGACAGGTAAACGAAATCCTAGAAAGCAAGTCACTAAAACACACACTACACATCGACCCCAGTGGATGGGACACAGTTCTCGTAATAAGTGTTCGTAATCTTCCACCGTGTGAATGTTCTCATTGATATCCTTCCACGGAATCTGTTTTATCACAAATGATAAAGATTGGGGCATGGTAGTTCTATTTTATTATTCTTTTTTGTTGAAGGAGATAAGTGTATAATCTGCACAGAAGTATTTAAAATCTTCTCCAAAAGCGAAAGTGATTAACATAACGTGTAATTTCGGGCTACTGCCATTCAGGGTCACGGTTAAGAAAGATCAAAACATCTTCAGATGTAAACGGTCTAAATTGGAATCTGTGCAAGGTACACTTGATCCAGAGAATTCTGACACGTTGATTGATTTTTGCCACTTTCCTCTTGTGAATTTCACGACACAAAAGCTCTACAGTCACCAATTGAGATTTTTCTGTTGCAAGTCCCTGCCAAACTTCCTTGTAAATTTTGTCTTGCAATTTGTGTGGTGATTCTTGAATATTAGTTTTTAAAGAGGGTTTATATACTGGTCTAGGTTTGTCTCCAAGCCAAACTGGTTTGTTAAACGACATGGTACAGTATTGTCACTTTCAATCACTAAGTCCCACTAAAGGTAGGTAGTGACAATTCGGAGACCATCAAGCATGTTCCAGGTAAGCGGAATCCTTCTGTTCCCACTGGTAAATTGACACACCACAACTGAAACACTTGACTTTATCCCCTTCGCCCAAGTAGAAAAATCCGGCTCTGGCTAATTCTTCAGGAGTTGGTCCAGGTAGATATGTTGGCCAGGTTTCTTTGAAAGTTTGAGATCAACTTTTAAAGTTAAAGTATTCAGGCAAGCGCACAGGAAACGAATATTCGTCTTTCACAAGTTCATTTCGATACAGGTACGGTGAAATTACCAGGAGGTTACTTTGGATTGAATGACATCCGTAGTATAGTAGCCGCATGGTCTCACGTGGAGATGGCATTGCTTTTGCATCAAGAGTGATTGAGAAGGTACTGTGACGTTAGGACACGTACGTACTCCAGAAGTACGCTTCTAGACGACGATGTCTCATTCTCTGTCACTTTTACTTTGTTGCTGACCACGATGTCTACCAACAACTGTATTTCTTTATTTGATTTTTTTAAAAATATAAAATACTATATCCATTTTTTAAAATAATTCGGGCTTCTATTGTTGTAACGGTATTTATGCTGTTTAGTTTGTTACTGAAATTATCTATACATAAGTCTATAGCAAAGCGCTTAAGTTTCTTCAGTATTTTAATTCCACGCTCACAAAAGGATACCAAGTTTGTCTTGAAAGAGGACTGAAACTCTAAGTTACGCTGACGTGAAGGAAAACATCTCTTTGTTACTAGAGTTAGGTGTCGTGTTCATTATAATCATGCTTGAAGGAAATGAAAAGGAAAAGAAAATGACTACCTCCTCGTTTAGCCAAACACGGAGATGTGTTGTCCGTCCTGTCCAAAGCCTCTCCACCCACGCGAAAACAAATATTAAAACGGCCTCCAAAGATGTCATCAATACCGTGTGCGAATGTTGTTTGAATGTCTTGAAAGGCACGATACCTTTGTCTCCACACCAGCAAAAATGCTTAGCCAAACATCGACACGTTCTTCGTCAAATGGTCCAAAAGAAAATACCCGTTCGTCAAAAGAAAAAGATGTTAGTGCAACTATACCGATATGAGTGTGTACGTCGAAATGTTTAAGTGAGATACAAATAAATTGTAAGTTTCAAAATGCGAACCAGTACTGTGACCGTTCAGTAGCTGATGTGGTAAAAAGAAATGGTACAAGTACTGTGACTATTCAGTAGTTGATGTGGTAAGAAGAAATTTTACAATACACAACGGAGGGATTTAAGTTCACCTTCCAGTCTGCACTGCAATGGGAACAACTTGAGAGCGTATTTATTATTTTGCCATACTACCTTGGTACAAAACATTGCATCACTCATCATAAACAATTTCATTATCTAGACTAATTTTCTTACCGCGTTCACTTCGAATTGACTTTAGTAGTTTCTTCACCTAGTTTCGAGATAGGTCGTGTTTTACCGCTAGATTATTTATATAAACAATGAAGTAAAACTAAAGCAAGAACAATCGTACCCTGCGCGATCCCACGGAAATTATGTCAATTTTAGAGTCAAATACATCACAGCGTATTTGGATTAACTATTTTGTGAGAACGTTTTAGTCGTATTTGTCATCAATTCAATTTCTGATTCTTTATAAAAGTAGGTATAACATAGTCTCTCTCTCTCTCTCTCTCTCTCTCTCTCTCTCTCTCTCTCTCTCTCTCTCTCTCTCTCTCTCTCTCTCTCTCCGTCGTAATACGTTTGATTGAAATCCTAATGGTAGATTTTCCCGTTTGAAGATACTTCTCCAAAATTTTAATCAGTAGGCACCATAATTTTCGTTTGTCATGTAATTTGTTTTTCAAACGCTACACCCTTACAAATATTCAATCAGTAAATCGTTGGATGAAACAAAATCTTGACTTGACAAATTTCTACAATTCAGTTATCAGAGCTTTATCTTTATTTTCGGCGCTGCAATGTGTCATGGAAATTTTTTTAAGCATGAGATCTACCGTTTTTTAGAAAGGAAACAAATACAAAACTATTTCAAGAATGACGCGAGTGATCTTGCACTGCATAACCTTGCTTATGGCTAACTTTGAAATAAAAATACCAGAACCGAAACACACGTTCGGAAGAAATGTAACAATATAACAATGATTGACGCGAGTGACATTGTACTTTATGACCCTGCGAATGGTTAACTTTGAATTTCAAATAAAAATACACATCTTAGACTGTCGATAGAACAAAGCATATTTTGGTGCTGCTTTTTTCTCCCTTCAACATAGATTTGTTACAACTTGGCAACATTGTTTGTAGCGTGTGCTGAAAAACACAGGACATCCCTTAAATTTGAGATTTGTTAAGAAGTCAGTCGACAATAAATATCATAGCACCTTTTTATTAAATTGATGAATGAATGAAAACAATGAACATATTTCACATAGAATGTATGATGTTCTTAATTATCCTTGTTTTGTTTTCCTTTCCTTCTGTGTGTATAGGAGATTGTGTGATTTTATTTTCCTTCTCTTCTGTTTTGATAGGAGATTGTGTGACTTGTTTCAAGGGCCACTCATATACCTCGAAAAGATATTTGCTTTCTTTGCCTCTATTTCTCTTGTTGCTAGACAGTCCCAAATAAAAATAATATTCCCCATGTTAATTTTCCCTTGGCGCTATATAGTCCCAAATAGTTCGCATGTTAAATTCCCCTTGACGCTATACAGTCCCACCATGTTCAATTTCCATTGATGCTATACAGTCCCACTTGGCTGACGCCATACAGTCCCAAATGGCTGACGCCATAGTGTCCCAAGCCCTTTTTGACTGGTATTTCCCTTGACGCTACGGTATCCCACCTTACTACTTCGACTATTAATCGATTTTTAAAATACAGATATAATTTTGTGTTTTGGCGACATTTTTGTTTTGTTATGTGGCGCCTAATTTAGCAACAACACAAACAATGTGGATTAAGGGAAAGAGAGAAAAGAAACTCCCAAATAAGTTTTAGCCCTTACAAATTTATTTTTCCAATGAAGAAACTTAACGCAAGAGATGCTTAAAGACGAACTTAAAATTGTTATTGTATTCTGTTTTGAATCCTTCTCCGCACACTACCACCAAAATAAGCGGTCTAATTTCGCTATTTGTATAACAGTATAAATCAGTCTTTGTTTCCTATTTAGATCGACATTTCCACTTGTCTTATCTCGACACAGTGGGCAGCAATCATGTCATTGATTATCTTATACGGACAAAATGTGCACCAATCACGTCATTGATCATCTTATGTCGACACAATATGCTGCAATCATGTCAACTCGACACAGTGTGCACCAATCATGTCATTGATTGTCTTATCTCGACACAATGTGCACCAGTCATGTCATTGATTGTCTTATGTCGACACAATATGCACCATTCATATCATTGATTGTCTTATCTCGACACAATGTGCACCAGTCGTGTCATTGATTGTCTTATATAGACACAATGTGCACCAATCATGTCACTGAGTGTCTTATCTCGACACAATATGCACCAGTCATCTCATAGATTGTCTTGTATCGATACAATGTGGACAAATCATGTCACTGATTATCTTCTATCGCCCATATGTGTAACAATCATGTCATTAGTGTTTAATATCGACCCTATATATACCAGGCGTTTAGTTTGTTTGACGTTTCTCGACTTTGTGTATACCAAGCATGCCATTTAGTGTCTAATATCGACCCTATGTATGCCAAGCATGTCTTTCAGTATCTTATATCGACCCTATCCATACCAAGCAGGTCGTTTGTCTCACTATGTCGACACTGTGCACGAAGCATGTCATTTCTTCCGCTTTTCGTTTTCATTTTCAATAAAGATTACTAAGCTTAAAATCTCATGACACAAATTTTAATAAACCTTTTTTTATTAAATCAATTGGTGTAGCAACAAAAAACAACCTTAAACTATATGTAGTTGGAAATTAATTAGCAGTATCGAGCGAAGTATGAAAACTGGAAAATATACACTCATTGATAATAATTAGGGATGAGCTATCTGACCACCACTGAGGAAGTAATACATTTAACCGTCAAATGTTTTTCATATGAATGTAATCTAGGTTATCAATTCTAACCAGTCATTCATCTCAAATTCATGTAAGGATGATTTGTATGTAGTAAACATCTAGTTCAAACAACAATCCTTTGGCGAAGATGTGTTCTATTATATTGGACGGATGCTAGCTTTTTGAAGCAACAAGTGTTATTGCATTCTTCCAAACGGAAAAAAATAGCTGTTTAATAACAAGCATATGACGAAGATGGTATAACATTTGATTCCATTTTTATCTTAGATACTTTTACAAACACTTGCTTTCTCTCATGTATTTAAAGGTTGATCTATTTACCGAAATGGCTGGTGTTGTTAGTTCTCACCAATGAATTCAAGGTCATTGCGATCAAGTTCCATACTCTCCACAGAATTAAAGCATTTTGAGGCTTACTCGGGCAACTTGTCCAATGGTTTTGGCTTGTGAAATCTGCTTTGAGAAGTCAACCCATTTCAACATAATTTTGATAAGTCATTTCCTACCCAATAAAAACCCATTTTGCTCTTGATAAATACAAAACTCTACACCGCTTGGGTCATGAATGCATTGCTCAAGTATAATATATCAATTCTATCAGAAACGTCATTGAGGTCATGTGTGCTATCTTTACTCATCTTAAATATTAATTGCTATTTTTAACATATAATAATATATTTGTTTAACCAAAGTCTATTCAGTCCTGATTTTTTAATAATCTGCATCTCAATTTTTATCAAGAAGCGCCTGGACAAGAAGTATCGACCCATATCGACTTTTACAATCGTGGCAATGTTCACAACTAAGTCCAATCGTCACAATAAAGGATTGTACTAACGTTTTCATTGACATGTATAGCTTTCATTGTGACATCAAAGTTCGTAACATTCTACCAGGAGTGTAATCAATCACACGTTAGATTAATATCGTCCGAATAAGTCCACTTACTTAAACATTTCTTTTGCTGCATGTACTTATCTGGCCGTGTAAATAATGATCGAAATAAAGTGAATAATTACCATTTAAACGTTTTTAATACTATCCTTAAACAAATGAAAACAATGACTGAAAGAATCGGAGTTGAACACCTAAATGACCTGGGCCACTTTTACTTTTGTCAGTGTCACTCATTATAATTTGGGATGACTTATGGACAGTTATCTGGACGAATCTATCTATATAAGCAGTGTATCTTTCTGTTCCAAGATACGGTCGGAATATTAGGAATGTTTATGGATTTTCTATATCCTATAAAAGTAGTATCATAAACTGGAAAATGATGCCAGAATTATAGGACGTTCATACGATTAATTCAGACGTTAATAATGGATACTAAAATAAACATAATCAGCGTTATTTTGCCCCAATATGACTCTGGAAGGTTCATTAAAATATTTTGTGTGTATTACTTTGTTCCGTTCCGGTTCATAATTATTCGTGTATTGTCACCATGCTAATACGTAAATAATCTCTTGCATGTTGCCGTTATTATTATTGAATGTCTTCATATATGTACCTTTGAATTAAGCATCATCTGTAGGTAAAGGTTTATCAAATGGTTAAAAACCTCTAAAGCTACCTGATTTCAACGTAATCTTGTATTTTTATAGCTGAGATTGAAACATAACATCTATCTTATCTGTACGTAAAATAATTAAGTAGAGAAAATATCTTACTTGTGCTATTGATGATCTTTACGATTAATATGAGGCACAACTAAGTCTTAAATGTGCCATAATGTATCAGTAAGTCTTAAATGTGCTATGAGGCACAACTAAGTTTTCAATGTGCCATGATGTATCAGTAAATCTTAAATGTGATATGATGTATCAGTAAGTCATAAATGTGCTATGAGGCACAAGTAAGTTTAAAATGTGCAATGAGGCAAAAGTATGTCTTAAATGTGCTATGAGATATTAGTAAGTATTAAATGTGCTATGAGATATTAGTAAGTCTTAAATGTGCTATGAGATATTAGTAAGTCTTAAATGTGCTATGAGATATTAGTAAGTCTTAAATGTGCTATGAGATATTAGTATGTCTTAAATGTGCTATGAGATATTAGTAAGTCTTAAATGTGCTATGACGTATCGGTAAGTCTTGAATATGCTATGAGGTATCCGTAAGTCTATAATGTGCTATTAGATATCAGTAAGTTTTAAATGTACTATGGGGTTTCATTAAGTCTTAAATGTGCCATGAGGCACCAGTAAGACTTAAATGTGCTATGATGCATCAGTAAGTCTTAAATGTGTATGAGGCATCAATAAGTCTTAAATGTCCTAAGATACATCAGTACGTCTTAAATTTGTATTGATACATCAGTAAGTCTTAACTGTGACATGATGCATAAGTAAGTCTTAACTCTGATATCAGACAGCTATACGTCTTAAATGTGTTATGAGGCATCAACAAGTCTTAATTGATTTATGAGGCATCAGTACGTCTTAAGTGTGCTATGAGACATCATTCAGTCTTAAATGTGATATGAGGCATTAAACATTTAAACGCGCTATGTGTAATGAGGCAGGAGTACCGGTAAGTCTTAAATGTGCTATGAGGCATCAATAAGTCTTGAATGTGCTGCGATGCATCATTAAGTCTTCAATGTTATATGAGGCAACAGTAAGTCTTAAATGTGATATGAGGCATCAAAAAGTCTTAAATGTGCTATGAGTCATCACTAAGTCTTAAATATGATATGAGGCATCAGTAAGTCTTAATTGATTTATTAGGCATCAGTACGTCTTAAGTGTGCTAAGAGACATCATTCAGTCTTAAATGTGATATGAGGCATTAAACATTTAAACGCGCTATGAGGCATCAATTAGATTTAAACGTGCTATGAGGTATTAGTAAGTCGTAAATGTGCTATTATGCATCACTACATTTAAAATGTGCAATGAGGCAGGAGTACCGATAAGTCTTAAATGTGCTATGAGGCATCAATAAGTATTGAATGTGCTACGATGCATCATTAAGTCTTCAATGTGATATGAGACATCAGTAAGTTTTAAATGTGATATGAGGCATCAATAAGTCTTAAATGTGCTATGAAGCATCACTAAGTCTTAAATATGATATGAGGCATCAATAAGTCTTAAATATGCTATTATGCATCACTACGTTTAAAATGTGCAATGAGGCAGGAGTACCGGTAAGTCTTAAATGTGCTATGAGGCATCATTAAGTCTTAAATGTGACATGAGGCATCAGTAAGTCTTAAATGTGACATGATGCGTCAGTAAGTCTTAAATGTGACATGAGGCATCAGTAAGTCTTAATTGTGACATGAGGCATCAGTAAGTCTTAATTGTGACATTAGGAATCAGTAAGTCTTAAATGTGATATGAAGTATCAGTAAGTCTTAAATATGAAATCAGACACCAATACGTCTTAATTGAGCTGTAAGGCATCATAGATCATACATTTGCTATGAGGCATTAATGTTGAATACGTGTTATGAGTCATCATTAAGTATTAAACGTGATCGGGGGCATCAATACATTTTAATCGTGATATGATGAATCGTTGAGTTATAAATGTGCCATGAAGCACCTATAAGTCTTAAATGTGCTACGAGGCATCAGTAAGTCTTAAATGTGCTACGAGGCATCAGTAAGTCTTAAAGGTGATATGAGGCATTTAAGTTTTATGAGACATCAGTAAGTATTAAACGTGCTTGGGGTGATCAGTAAATCTTAATTGTGCTATGAGGCAACAGTAAGTCTAATATGTGCTATGATGTATCAGTAAGTCTTAAATTTGCTATGATTTATCAATAAGTCTTAAATGTAGTATGACGCATTAAAGTTTTATGCGAGTTATGAGGTATGAGGCATCAGTATTAAACATGTTCGTGTATCAGTAAATTTTAATCATGATATGAGGCATCAGAAAGTCATAAATGTGCTATGAGTAATCAGTAAGTCATAAATGTGATATGAGGTAACAATAAGTCTTAAATGCGCTAAGAGGCATTAGTAAGTCTTAAATGTGCTATCAAGCATTGGTAAGCCATGAATGTGCTAGTATGCATTCATGTTTTAATGGCGCTATGAGGCATCATTATTAAACCAGCAGTTCTAATATGTGCTATGAGGCAACAGTAAGTCTTAAATGTGCTATGAGGTATCAGTAAGTCTTAAATGTGCTATGAGGCAACAGTAAATCTTAAATGTGCTATGAGGTATCAGTAAGTGTTAAATGTGCTATGAGGCAACAGTAAATCTTAAATTTGCTATGAGGTATCAGTAAGTCTTAAATGTGCTATGAGGCAACAGTAAATCTTAAATGTGCTATGAGGTATCAGTATGTCTTAAATGGGCTTTGAGGCATCAGTAAGTCTTAAATGCATTATGGGGCATCAGTAAGTCTTAAATGTGCTAAGAGGTATCAGTAAGTCTTAAATGTGCTATGAGGTATCAGTAAATCTTAAATGTGCTATGAGGTATCAGTAAGTCTTAAATGGGCTTTGAGGCATCAGTAAGTCTTAAATGCAATATAGGGCATCAGTAAGTCTTAAATGTGCTAAGAGGTATCAGTAAGTCTTAAATGTGCTATGAGGTATCAGTAAGTCTTAAATGTGCTATGAGGTATCAGTAAGTCTTAAATGGGCTTTGAGGCATCAGTAAGTCTTAAATGCATTGTGGGGCATCAGTAAGTCTTAAATGTGCTTAGAGGTATCAGTAAGTATTAAATGTGCTATTATGCATCAGTGCGTCATAAATGTGCTATAAGACATCAGTAAATCGTAAACGATCTACAATACATTAAGGTCTTAAACGTTTATGGAGGCTTCTATACGTCTTACACTAGTCATGATGTTTACAAGTGTTAAACTTGTTTTAATGCATTAAAGGTTTAGAAGTGTTATGATGCATCAGTAATTATTAAATGTACTATGAGACATTAATTGTTATAAAGCGTTATGAGACATTCAGTAACTACTAAATGTCCTCGGGGGCATCAGTATTTCTTAAACTGAAGTGGTTTGGTGAAGTGGTGTGGTGACGTGTTGCGCTGAAGTGGTGTGGTGAAGTGGTGTGGTGACGTGTTGCGCTGAAGTGGTGTGGTGAAGTGGTGTGGTGACGTGTTGCGCTGAAGTGGTGTGGTGAAATGGTGTGGTGACGTGTTGTGCTGAAGTGTTGTGCTGAAGTGTGGTGACGTGTTGTGCTGAAGTGGTGCAGTGTTGTGTTAACTGCGTGTGTGGTGCCATGTTGGGGTGACTACGTGTGTGGGCTTGTCTATGCTGACCGTGTAATGCCCGTGTGTGGCGCCTGTGTATGGTGCTTACGTATGCTGCATATATCTCGTCATATGGACGACGTATTATTTATTTAATATCTTCTTTGCAGTCTCGTTATATGAACGGCATCTGCATAATTTCATTCTACACAAATCTCGTTCCATGAACGAGAACTTCAGAATTTAGGGTTCGCAATTGCATATATCTCGTCATATGGACGACGTATTATTTATTTAATATCTTCTTTGCAGTCTCGTTATATGAACGACACCTGCATAATTTCATTCTACACAAATCTCGCCCCATGAACGAGAACTTCAGAATTTAGGGTTCACGATTGCATATGTCTCGTCATATGGACGACGTATTAATTATTTAATATCTTCATTCTAGGCTCGTCATATTGACGACGCATTATCTTTACATATTTGCATCTATCTCGTTATACGAGCCTTTTATATATATTCATATTTGTAAATTCATTCATATACTTCTTTTTTTGTCATTACGTTACTGAAATTCATAGTTCCATGTTAGGAACATTTATTTAAATAGATTTTTCTTATATTGTGTAAAATATTGGTGTCAGACTTGATTTTTAAAATTGCGTTTATAAAATAAACATCTTATTAACGCAGTTGTGTTCCGTGTCTTCACTAATCCAGTTCCGACTCGGTCTATCTTGTGACATACTGATGCCCCATAATGCATTTAAGACTTACTGATGCCTCAAAGCCCATTTAAGACTTACTGATACCTCATCAAGGCGATATGAGACATCACAGTTTTAAAAGTCGTATGAGATATCAGTCAGTCTTAAACGTGTTAAAGTTTCAAAGTCTTAAAAGTGGTATGAGGCATCAAAGTCTTAAAAGTGTTATCAAGGCATTAAAGTTTTAAACATGTTATAAGGCATCACAGTCTTAAACATGCTATGAGACATAATAGTCTTAACATTGTTATTAGGTACCAAAGTGTCACATCACAGTTTTAAACATGTTATGAGGCATCACAGTTTTAAACATGTTATCAAAGCATGAAAGTCTTAAACATGTTATCAAGGCATCAAAGTCTTAAACATGTTATCAAGGCATCAAAGTCTTAAACATGTTATCAAGGCATCAAAGTCTTAAACATGTTATCAAGGCATCAAAGTCTTAAACATGTTATCAAGGCATCAAAGTCTTAAACATGTTATCAAGGCATCAAAGTTTTAAACATGTTATGAGGCATTACAGTCTTAAACATGTTATAAAGCATCACAGTTGTAAACATGGTATGAGGCATCAAAGTCTTAAAAGTGTTATCAAGGCATCAAAGTCTTACAAGTGCCATGAGGCATCATAGTTTAAAACATCTTATGAGGCATCAAAGTCTTACAAGTGTTATCAAGGCATCAAAAATCTTACAATTATTATGAGGTATCAATGGTTTAAACATGTTATCAGGGCATCATAATTTTAAACAAGTCTTATGAGGCATCAAATTCTTAAAATTGTTATGAGGCATCCACATCTTAAAATTGTTCCGAAGCATCAAAGTCTTAAAAGTGTTTTGAGGCATCAACATTTTAAACATGTTATGAGGCATCAAAGCCTTAAAATTGTTCCGAAGCATCAAAGTCTTAAACGTGTTGTGAGGCATCAAAGCCTTAAACGTGTTATGAGGCATCAAAGTCTTAAAGTTTTATGAGGCATCAAATTCTTAAAACTGTTATCAAGGCATCAATGTCTTAAAATTGTTTCGAGGCATCAAAGTCTTAAACATGTTATCAATGCATCAAAGTCTTAAACATGCTATCAAGGCATCACAGTATTAAAACTGTTATCAAAGCATCAAAGTCTTAAACATGTTATCAAAGCATCAAAGTCTTAAACATGTTATCAAGGCATCAAAGTCTTAAACATGTTATCAAGGCATCAAAGTCTTAAACATGTTATCAAGGCATCACAGTCTTAAACATGTTATCAAAGCATCAAAGTCTTAAACATGTTATCAAAGCATCAAAGTCTTAAACATGTTATCAAGGCATCAAAGTCTTAAACATTTTATCAAGGCATCAAAGTCTTAAACATGTTATCAAGGCATCAAAGTCTTAAACATCTTATCAAAGCATCAAAGTCGTAAACATGTCATCAAGGTATCAGTTTTAAACGTTCTACAAGGCATCAATAAGTCTTAAAAGTGCTATGTTGCAGAAGTCATCATTTAACGTAAAACGGCACCGATACGTACGTCTTATATCTGCAATGATGCAAAAAAAAAAAAAAACACAAATTCACACTCATTTGCACACTAATATATTGATGTAAATTTTTGTTGCATGTAATAACAACGCATGACTGTCGGAAGTGAATATAATGCTATTTACATTAATGTAAATAAAGAAAGATAACAAAATGATAAACTTCTGAAATTTTAATTTTACTAAATGTTTTACGATTTCATGGGAAATAATGTAAATAACTCCAAAATCATCAAGTTTTCTACGTCATAATTACTATCTTGATGAATTTTTAAAACGTAGTATCTACAATGAGGCAATTTATTCGAATGGAGCTGTACACTCAGGTTGAGAAAAAATATTGTCCGTTAGAGCATGATTGTTCTTGGTTACATTTAATTACTATAAAATGATTTAAACTCTGTGATACTATTTAAATAAAAGGAACCGAAACTAAAACCTTTAACTGCAAGCAAACATTGCGTCCTCTTTGGTACAGCCATGGCAATTTAGGCGGAGAGCTTTGTCTTTGTATCTAAACGATTACTGGGATGTGTTGATTAAAGTAGTATGAATTATTATTTAATGTTGACCATTTTATTTTTACTGTTCTTTAATTATTAGATACAGCATTAGAAACATTCACATATTTGTTCTATGATTATAGAAACCTGCACCTGAACAATAATAAAATTAGCAAATGTTTTTTAAACGTATAATTAATAATGTGCTGCACGTAAACTTCCATATCATTTGTTTTATTCCCGTTTGTCTTATTTTCCAGATTCGTAGCCATTGTTTACCCAATTAAAGCCCACATCCTATGTGGACGGCGTAAGATCGTCTTTGCCATCCTGTTGGTCTGGCCGATAGCGATCGGCTGTGGAATGCCGACAGCCATATTTAATACAGTCCTACCACTTAATCCAGGAGCGGGAGCAGAGTATTGCATGATCGTTTTTCCTCACATTAGGTTTCTAATACTTTTCCAGTACATGCAGTTCGTTCTCTTCTACTTCGTACCAGTGTTCATACAAATTATTCTTTACACTGTAATTGGACGGAAACTGTATGCCAGCACTAATGAATTGCACACACGTTTCCAGATGCGCCCCGACTTTAAATGCCATATGGACAGATCAATGGACACCATTAAAGCAAGAAAAAATGTAGTAAAAATGTTGGTTGCCAGTGTACTAGTATATAGTATTTGCTACGCTCCACCGCAAATACTGTTGTTCTACAACACGCTTTCTCCACGAATGTTTGAAGTGACATGGTCATGGCATGTTTTTAGTTACGTCATTTCTTATATCAACTCTGCAGCCAATCCTGTGCTCTACTGCATATTTAGTCAAAATTTTCGGCGAAATTTTAAGAAATATCTTTGCTTCATTTGCCGTAAGAAGCCACAAACATACCAGAAAGTAGTGTTCGAGTCATTCGAATCCAGAGTTATTTCTCGGAAAATCAGCTCCTCTCCGACTACAGTTTCCCGTTTATAAGATATTGTCTCTAAATATTGAGAGTTCATATTGTGGGTATTGTTGTCTATTAGAACAATTATATGGATTTAAATACAATACACGGACAGATAATATATATATATATATATATATATATATATATATATATATATATATATATATATATATATATATATATAATTATTTTTAATTAATATTTATTGTCATGTTAAGGGCAATAGTTTTTAATCGAATAGTTTTGTTTTTGATATTTGACATCTTTATTTTAACCTTGTTCATTAGAATATTCTATGTTGTATTTCAACATATGATTGAAGATATTTACATCCTTTATATATCTATGCCTATCACTGTGTCTGTCTACCTATCTTTTTGCATATATTGTTTGATATTTCCAATTTCATACAACATTATTTTCATCCAGAATCTTATGTATGCGTTTTATTTTGCCATATTGACATTTTATTTTGCCATATTGACATTTTATTTTGCCATATTGACATTTTATTTTGCCATATTGACATTTTATTTTGCCATATTGAATAACGTGTTTGATAATGTGCTCGGCAAACTTATACGTCTCTATTAAATTTTTTTTCAAAGAAAGATTAAAATATTGACATTTCGGAGTTCCTGATGGCATGTGTCTAGTACTGAGAATTGCAAACAAAACCATTACAGTTCAAATTTATCAATACTTTTGCCAGACTTTTCTCAACTATTAAAAGGTAAAATGTTTTATTAAAACTCTAAAGCACTTGTTCGTATTTGTTATGTTTTCCTGCTCTCCATAATAAACGACCATGAATAGCTTTGTTACTTAAAAAAAATACATTGATCATTGGTAGATTTCTGAGATCGTGCTCTCTTCCAGATTCCATTCTGCAAATACTCGTTTTGAATATCTGACTTAGCTCCATAAAGTGTTCCATTAAGAGAGATCAGATGCTACGGTATGACTGTTCACAGCTGATTTATTTGGTGATAACAATTTCCTATTAAACAATCCTGCCTTAGGTTTTTGACATGTTACTCCCAAGGCTACAATTCGAATCGAACTATTTGGATCTGGATTTAAAACTTAATGATAATACTCAATTCAGACGCGAAGTCATACTATGAACTGTACAAATAATCATGCACAATAACATCGAATTCACAAGGGCATAATCTTTCTGCCTAAGTAATGTATCTTACAGAAAGTACACATATATCAATTTAGTCAATTATTTCCTTATTTAAAAGTACCCACAACTTGTTATCTTACAAATATTTAATGTTGGTTTCTTGCATTTGTTCGTGAAACGTTATTATACAAGTAACTTTGTCTTCATTTCAGTCCACATAATTAGCTTGATTCATACAAGTGACATATGTTAACGCGAAAGAAATAGATACTTTGTTTTAATTAGTTGTAATTTATATCGTAATATCATCTCGATCTAGTAGCCATCTGTGGGTGCATGAGAAGTGCCATATGCTGTTTTAATTTGTTACTGATAATGGCAATGAAACAAATTCAAAGACATAGTAGAGATCGATTAAGAAGCCCATGAGCCCACATAAGTTAAGATTCATGCGATAACCGCAGTGATATGCATTTAAAAGCAAACTGTAAGATAAGCAAGCAATCTAGTTTAGTTTTTGTTCAAATATTTTAACATTTATAATGATATCGATACAGGTAGACAGGTAGACTGTCATAAAGTACATTGAAAGTCAAGAGATCGGAGAGAAACGCTGCTCTAACATTTGAAGCGAACGCAATTAGTTTCGTGAATTGTTCCGTTTACATAGTTTGACTCAACTGCCAACAAATCACGGCATTAAGAAGATTAAGTACACCAAAATTATATTTCGAATTTCTAACAAACTCTTTGGAATACTCAAAATCCTATTAAGCGCACCTTAATGGTTAAAATGAAGCTGAAATATTTTAACAAAACAATTTTATAAAACCCGTAAAACTATGGACTTTTACACATTACGTAATTTATGAATTACATATGGGGTTTAGGTATATCGGGATGAAAATTTTAATTGAAAGGAAAGGATGGAAATAAATAATTAATTCAGCAACTTATATAATTCATTGGGGGAGGTGAGAATTCGATCATTTTTTCACCATCAAAGTATTTAACTCTCAGCATATTTATGCATGACGCATTTGTTAATTAATCTTAGCTATGAGAGGGGTGGTTATGATGGTATTTTCTAGATTTGTAAATTATAATAGAAAAAGCAATACATATTGTTAAAAAGTAGTTTATTATTTGATGAGAAATCTCATGCATAAATGCATTTTAAATTCAAAGCATAATCAGTGTCCTATAAGTCTGTTTTTAATTTACAATGTACAAATGATCAGCGACGAATTTGTGTTGTTGCCGCCCCTAAACCTATTCGGACATTCCGCCCTGCACACTAACATAGAGTGGGGAAGGACATGCAGGAAACTTTGAATCCTATTTTCGGTAACAGTTTCTTTATGTTATTTTCACTATAAATTTTAGTGCGTATTATTGTAATAAAAGGTGTTTTTTTTTATTACCACGCTACTATTCCACCGAATGTTACAGTTCGGAGAGAGCGCTTTGATGTTCAGGACATTAGATCGATAATCGCTATAAATGATTTTGAGAACAGCTTTAACAGACTTGTGAACACTTGCGTGTTTGGCAAGACTATGGAGAATCTTCAAAGACGAATCAAAGTAGACAAACGTCGAAGGCTTATTGCCCACCTTGTGCTTGAGTTACGCAAGATCACTGATGATCGCCTCGTTGTACACATTAAAATAAGAAGGATGAAACTGACAGTGCCTATCGACGTTGGACATACTTTAACTGATCCTGTACGAGTTTTATTATAAGAACAAACCGCGGTACGGTGACCACATCAAGTTTCGAATATGGGTGAGACAAATTTACCCAGATCAAATTGCCACAGTCGTGGCCATTTTAGCAGTAAACGTATATAAAAAAAGTTTAAGAACATCTAGTACCTTTCTAAATCTTTATTCGACAACCGCACAGCTTCTTTTTATCAGCTGGCAACATCTACAGTAGTTGACGGGTACTTGATCAATTTGACGAAATACAAGATCAGACGGATGAAGATCGTATTCATGTTTATAATATCAATATGATGTGCCTCAAACGAGTTCACGTTGTCCTCATCTCAGTGCAGTCTTAACTATGATATCTCCATTGATGATGATCCATCAAGCGATTTGTTTTTTGGGTGTAGGACTGATCGCGGTTAAGTCATTAAGAGATCTATATTAGCACGTTGAAGTGTACGGTTAGTGCTTAGTGAAGGGTGCATGTCGAGAACATGAATCATTAACATAATTTATAACAACTTCTCCAGGTTTTATTAGTTGTTATAATCAATTTTAATATTCAGCCGTATTCCAGGCTAATATTAATGGTATCCATGGATGTGTTTTTGACCAGGGTATTTGCTTCACGGTGTCCCGGGTATCAACGATAACACAGGCATATTATCCGGTTTGCATAATTTACCTACTCACACAAACATAATTTATTTACTTTACGTCGAAAATACGTTACATTGATCACATGTATGCCATTAAGTGTTTGAACCCATGGTGGAGTTGGATTTGCCGTGCAAGTTCTTTGTGCAGCATAGACACGCCGTTGTTATAAACACCTGATATTCTATATGATTTCACTAAAGAGATAAATAGAAGATGCTTTCACCACCATTGACTTATGTGCATGCAAAGCCCAGAGCATGTAATTAATCAAAGGCCTGGCCGGCCAGGTAACGTAGAACATCGTCATTGATGCTATGATGCACTCAGAGAATTTACGAAAGAGGTTTCGTCGTCGCTAAAAATCAAAATTATATTCACCGCGTGTTGTTACTTTTTTCTTCACAATCGATGATGATGCTCCTACTGTTGAGTACCTTGTTTCGAGTGAGAATAACGGTATCGTGTACAACGATGTGATGCTTGAAGACTAAGGTGAAACAATTAGAACAGCTGACACAAAAAAACACAATAACAAGCCCATGCCCCTACAATGATCTGGAACATTTGTTACATATTAATAATGTTTAGTGGAATTGACGCGAATGGCCATCTAAACATGCATTACACCTGATGTGCCGTTGATTACCCGTGGAATGAGTTTTAGAATATATTCACTAAGATCACAAAAGACACACATTGTTTACTGGCTATTGAGTGGACTGATTAGCCGCGCAAGTATCAACGATGTTTGAATGAATATAAATAATTACCACGTAATGTATAGAATGACCACCTGCAGCTATGTCATAGCCGAGAATGCTGACCGAAGCGACAAAGCTTCCAATGGACGACTGAAACTTCTATCTTCTAGGGATGTCAATGAACGCCTCAGCGACATGCTTACCTCTCGTCAGGCCAAACGGATAATACCTCACGCGCAAAATCGTGGGACAAGTCAGGAAAGTCGCAGGTACCACCCCTGCAATGATTGGAACAGAAAAGTACCTGAGAGCAATTGGACAGTTTCCGATTATGGGCTATGTGATTCAATAGAGGGCCGCCGAGACGACGGCACCACTAAAGTTCAACTCAAAAGAAACAACAGCTTGAAATCTGTAAAGAATCAGACGGCAAATATATTTATAAGGAATTCGGAAAAATTGATTCTTCTTTCCTCAGAGGCTGGATGATTATGTAACGGAATCGTATAAGTAAAGTGTTGACTAGATAGTATCTGATCATTGGGCAAATCAGATGTTTCGGAACAAATTTTGACAACAGGTAAAGTACAGAATGGATTTTTAGGTAATGTAGTCGCCGAGAAACCGGATTCAGAGGAGGAATTTTATGAAGAGCAGCAATTGGAAGACGATGCAGAAGATAACGTGCAACGTTTGTCCATCATCTATTGAGCGATCATAAGACATGAACTCCTTGAAAGGTGAGGTGGGAGTGCACCGAAACCATTAACGAGGCCGCAGTGATTTGTCAGCATATGCCTATAAAAACGTGAGGGGCCAGGGGATCGTTTGCAGGAGGATACTTTATCACTGAGTATCTCAGTTATATATGACTCCAATGATGGGTTTTGAGGCTCTACGTGAAGTGAAATCAATGTTGTGATGCAGCCTGTAGTTGTAAATACAATCTCGAATATAAATTATATGATTGCAATCTAATTAACGAATGCAAAATGCTCACCGCAGAGCAATCCATCACGCTAGAGATGAATCAACACAGTGAGACATTTGACAATACAACTGAACATAATTGAACAAATGACATTAACAAAAATAACAAGTTCACTTACGTGCGTGACTCTCCTTTACTATGTTATCGTTGGCTCTTCAATACACAGGATACATATATTTTTACAATTTTCTAAATAAACGTTTTCAGAAAATTGTTTAGCTTTTACTTGTACTATGCAATTCTCATTTTATACTAATATTAAAACAGAAAATACGATTTACCGTCAGGAAGATAATGCGAATAAACGAATTCTTGCCAGATACGTAAACATCAATTGAATACTCCACTTTGAAAACAGCTATGGCAGATTTGTTTCCTTTGCCAATTTACTTAACCGCATCAGGTATACATACATCAAATTCAGTCCTTTGTTTATTTCGATAGCGAAAGAAAGCTGCTTGTCAAATCAATCGTTTTGACTGTCTTTTAAATGTAATCCAATGTTTCAAACCAGAAAATGTTTTAGACCGCTTTTAATCCTATGAAAACTCCGCTTGAAGGCCACGAACAAGTTTACTGGAACAGTACAAATCTCTGTGGCTTTGGTAAAAAAAAAAAATCATTGAAAATAGCTGGAATCGTTTTGACGAGATTTTGAGCATTAAAGGAAACTCCTGTTAGAATTTTCATAGAATAGACATTTATTTGGGAATTCAGTGGTGGCGGACTTTGTCTTTCTAAAAGTGGGGATAATTTTTCTTCAAGCGTTTTTGAATATTTCGATTAGGAAAGGGATATGAGCTACAATCCCACTGGAACGGGATAAATAATTTCTGAGAATGCTACTTTTTAGTTAGCTTCCTGGTCCAATCGTATGGCTTGAGGTAATTGTATTGAAACAACATAAGATTTTGATGGGAAACACACCTGTATAACTGTAACCCGAAAATGTTAACTAAACTAACTTTTGGTTGTTCATAGGTCGATGTAGCATCCATCGATGTCGTTGGAGAATGAGTTTCCAACTATGGTTACATCAGAACGGTGCTACTAGAAATTGGAAGAGGTTTTGTTTTGAATAGCGCTGGCAAAACTGCTGTTGTGTTTACTGGAAATCTGGTAAGAAGATAAGAATGCAGTTAGTAAATATAATTGCTTTTAATACAATCTTCAATTTTTAGTATCTGTTCCAATGACGCAATATACCATAAAAAGATTTGGCAGAATGATGCCCCTGTTGTCTTGAACGTGTTAATGGGACAATGACAAGGAGTGTGTCTACGTTTTAACAGTCTTTTGATTTGTCACAATAATATAATCCAATTTGTTCTTGTTTGAATTTACAATAATTCGAAATTAGTGCTTCTGTCCAATAATAGTATTGAGCACTTTGTAATTTTAGTGAATACCATTTTGAATAAATAAATCCACCTAAACTAAAACTGAACACATCAATACGACTGATAATAATTCTCATATTTGGACAAGAATGAGAAATTTTGTCAAGTAAATAAACTTATGTAAAAAGGCAAGATATTGTAATAGAGCTAGGGTATCGGTCTGCCTCTTCTCTAAAACATTAAATGTTGTCAACAAGACTAAGACTTGAACAAATTATTTTTAAAATGGCTTGCATAAACCCTTGTCAAAATGTATTTGAGAGTCTTGGATAATTACAGAAGGTCGTTTGGCTTCTGCAAGTGTATGATAGCCTCATGACAGTAGATGATTCAAATTTACGTTGACTAGGTTACATTTTATTCAGTATGTTTGGACACTGCAATCAGCTTGCAATTTACAACATTCATACATATCTTCCACAATTTGTAAAACCAAAATGTTTAAAAATTTTAACTTTTGTTTTACAGTTTGTAATTTTGTTTTCAATTTTAAAAGTTGTCCGGATAATGTACTGTAAATGTAAGTCTCCAATAATTTACTGTACAGTTTCTAAATTTAATACTAAAGTTGTCCGGATAATGTACTCTAAATGTAAGTCTCCAATAATTTACTGTACAGTTTCTAAATTTAGTACTAAAGTTGTCCGGATAATGTACTCTAAATGTAAGTCTCCAATAATTTACTGTACAGTTTCTAAATTTAGTACTAAAGTTGTCCGGATAATGTACTGTAAATGTAAGTCTCCAATAATTTACTGTACAGTTTCTAAATTTAGTACTAATATAGTCTGGGCCAAGATTTATTTTTACAAATTCTGATAAATTGAAGCCTCATACCAGGTCCGGTACAAATTCATTTTATTGCTACAATTTGTTTTTGCCAAAAACGTATATTTTTTCAGGATTTGTTTCAGTCTCATTATATCCTCATCACCTTCACACATTGATCAAAATTTCTTAAATATTATATGTAAATGATTCATATACTGTTCATCACAAAAAGTATAGAAATAGTTTTAAGACGGCACAGACTTCCAAATGAAATTAGGGCTGCCCATTAAATAATTTATAAATAGCATATGAGAGAAGGGACATGGGATGAGTAGGGGATGGAACTGTTTTATCACCCATTTATGTGTGATTCCAGCCTGAGTGCGAACCGAGTCCACTCCATCACGCCCTCTCAAAGACATTAACCTTATCCCAACCTCTGCTAAATGGTAAGTATATATATATATATATATATATATATATATATATATATATATATATATATATATATATATATATATATATGCTATACGTTAAAGGCATAAGTAAAAACGAATGAAATTATATATTTATTTTTTTCAGTTCACGATTACTTAATTAGATGAATAATTACGATTCAGGCTGTTTCTGAGGCCGAAATCAGGCTAGTATCGGAAATTTTGTGATAAAAAACATGATTCTGAATTATTGTCTGCAGACAAAAATTCTCTGTTTGCCATGCCTATATTCATGTAACCTCTGTGTTGACCTCTCCCGAAGATTAAGAATTTTAGCCATGCGCAAACGCGTGTTTACAAAAATAATGGCGTGTTCACAACTAGATCGAAAACCAAAACTTAGATTCTGAAAGGAGGGGGGAAAAAATGCTCTTTGGGCAAATTTTGGCAGCACACGCATATGTATTGGTGACCAGCATGAACGATGGAATAAAAAGAAGTCCACTCTGAGCCTGGAAACTAATCCAGAGGTCGCCAAATTCTTGCTGGATACTGGTGAGTCTCAATTTTGCAATGAACAGTCAAGTTTTTATACCGCTATTTTATATCTGTATTGTTAACTCTTTATCAAAACTCTTAAAATAACATATTTTATATAAACTGGCATTATTCCATTTAGCTTGAAATAAAATGTCACAGCCCTGCAACAATATCGCTGAAAACCGCATGTACGTACAGCACTACTGCTATTTTTGAGGCTGTCAAAGGGGATTTAATGATCATCATTTTCGCTCGCAACCATAAGACTTTATTTAGAGACAAGCAGTCACTCCTGTTTTTTTTTTGTTTTTTTTTAAATAAAAAAATACTTATATATAATGTAAATGGTGATGGCTGTAAATGAAAGTAATGCAATGCAGTTAAGTATATATTATGCATACTATTATTTGTAAAGTATATAATATTGTATTTAATATTTATTTTCCCTTGCTATATTAGGTAATGAATTGAATGGCAGTGCAAGGAAAAGATCAGAAAAATGTCACAGAAGACATGGCCACAACTTCTACACCTGGGCCAACAATTCATAGGATACAAATTCCTGCTGTGTCTGATATAACCACATCATAATCAGATATGGCATCAGTGTAAGTATTACTACATTTTTTAAAAAAATTTATGTATATTTACTTGTTTACAAATATTTTGGTAGATGCACATCTAAGGATTTATCTGGAAATGTATCATTCTATATTAGTTTAATATTTTGCAGTTGGTAAAGATTGTACATTTTGTTAAAATCTGGTTTGTTTTATTTAGAATAATATTTTTGTTGTAAATTGTTTGTTGGCATATGTCTATTTTTTGTTATTGATATGTTCCTCATCATGCTGTATGTATTTTAGTTAAAGGGATTCAAGGAAGAATAGTCTTTGACTAAATTAGTCACCCCTTTAAATAAGTTATTATTATTATTTCTTGAAGCATTATCATTCAGGTCATAATAACCAAGATAAATGATAATTTCTTTTGATACAAAACTAAAGATTCCCAAGTTCAACAATAGTATTTACACATTTCAAAATTTTATTTTAAGGGATTCAGTCTTGTCTGAAGTTGATGGAAAAGTCTAAAAGTTTTATCAACCCATTTGAGAAAGTATATTAACAAAAAAGTTTGTGATACATACATAAAAGGGAATATTTGAGTTAAGTATACTAAAAAAACAATTATGATACATGCATGATATATGTAACTAAACTAAAAGTAATGTATAGTATTGTATTGGTATTTGTGGATGGTATTTGTGTATGAAATAGAAAGTTGCTCCCACAAAAGCTTTCTTTTCTGTGTATTATCAACAAAGTAAATATTGTGTATTTACAATTTATCTTAAATATAGTATCAATGCATAATTGAAATAATGAAGATATACTGGTTATCACAGAAAGAAAATGAATACATTGTATTATAAATACAAACCACACTGAGGCCATAGTTATGGTTTGTCCATTTAATACACATGGAGAGGGCAAGGGGGGTTTACCCAAATGCATATGCTTGTGTATGGGCGTGGGTGGTCTACTGATAATATACGTACACATATACCTCGATAGTAATTTGTCTAATATGTAACCTGCTTGACTGGGTTCAGTTGGTGTTTGAGTTTTAGTGGACAATAGACAAACTTTTTAAAGTTATGCTGCTTATTTCTTTGATGCAGCCAAACATTCAACATTGGTGGACTATCTGTTACATTAAATACATATTATTGTTAATCCTTGATCTTTTCTGTGTGGATTAAATATTGACTGTTCTACAGAATGGGGAGGGCAATCGCATGTATGCAGATGGTGTGTGTGTAAATAAAAAGTATGCATGTGTACAGGGAGGGAGGGGTCAAGCTTTGCCCGGTTTTTGCACACATGTCCATAGTTGGAATCAGATTTTTTTTCTGGACATTTTACTTTTTTGCTTGCAATCTAATTCACACCGGTCTGAGCTATACACATACAGGTGAACAATTGCAAAAGTAGGATAAATTGGGGATGGAAGTAAAATGTGGCCAGGAGGAAAATGATGGGTCAGAAGAAGAAAAAACTCCCACTTTTACCCTTATGCCGAATGATGTTTCTAGCACACCTAGGTGTATATCTAATCAAATCTCTTGGAAACAGATGTATTTCAATGTATTCAAAATTAGCCCACAAATGCGCTCCCTACCCCCAGGTGACAAGGAAAAAAAAATAGTATGGGTGGAATGAGTTGATTATTCTCTGCCTGTATAATGCTACTGTACATTGGCATTTTCACCGAAATAGATTAATGGGGATTTATAAATGTTAATAGTTCTCTGCATCTGAATCAATTTATTTATTTAGTCATTTTACTTTGTTTCAGAAGTACAGCAGAACTGGAGAATTTCCAGAAGTTTGATTTTATTGTATGCCTCCAAAAGACATTCATATAAACCATCAGCTTTCAGAGCTAGGAATCTGTTGGCAGCTCTTGATTATAACAATCATATTGACAGATGTGATTGTAAACACAGATGGAACAATAAGGTAATAAACTTTATTCTTGTTAACGTAATAATTCATCTTTGTTAAAATATTAATGCTTTAACCTGAAAGTTGATAAACCATCTGTTTGTGGTACAATTTTATCTTTTACAGAAGACATTTTTTAAAATAAATTTCAAAAACCAATTTTGGTTAGAATTAGTCTAATGTAATTAGAAAATTCTGTAAAGAATCTAAACATTTTTATGATATATGGGTAAGGTACAGATTTGCTATTTTGACATTTTCATCTGTAGCAAAATGATTTGTTACATGTAATTGTATGCAGTTTTTATTTGGACTTTTGAGAATTAAACAAATATAAAATGACATTGTCAGTGAAATGTTTGCATTTTCTTGTCAGATACCAAAGGTCTTTCAACAAAAAAGTGAGAGATGGTCTGCATACTCGAAGAAAGCTGATCAACAGTACCTGTATATTCCAGAAATAAATATGAAAATATTGAAATGAGGTTAGATGATAGAGTTGGCATGAACCAGCCAGTTGTTTTGGACATAAATGATCCTAGGTGAATATCTGATGTACTTGCTCCAATACTACCACCACCTACAGAAGAGATTGTTACAAAGCAGAAATCTCATTTTAAGTTAAAATGATTTAGGCCTTTTAGTCAGGTAACACCTGTTGATATCAAATTGTTATGGAGAGACTATTCTAGTGATTGTATGGTAAGAAACGATCCCTACCATGGACCCATATAGACTTTGACTAGGTCTTTCTTGAAGTGCCTACCATGAGCTGAAGTCCAGCATCTATTTGATTTCCAAGTAGCAGTATATCTTCAGACCACTGTTGATTATGTTCTTAAAGCTTTTAAAAAAAACATGCATTGAACAACAAGATGTAAGACCTTTTCTAACTTTTCATACCCATTGCATTTATACTTGTCTTATATGTATGTTTAGATTGAGGTAAATGCAGTGTATTTTGGCCATATGATGTATAAAAAAGCACAGCAGAGGCTATACATTGTAAATCATTTAATCTTATAGAAGTAACAAGATTAAAATCATGTAATTACAAGTCTGTATTATTGCATAATAAGGTACTTTTTAATAATTTTATTTTCTAAATGTTTTGTGTAAAATTGCAGTCAGAAAGATTTCTAGTATACTTTGAAAAAGAAAAAAATGTACATTGGAGCAAATGACTTCAATCCATACTCTTCATCTTGATTTAATTGCTCCGCTAAACATGCCATTAAAGGTTCCCATACAATTTTAAACTGATTTTATAAAGAAAATAATGCTGTTAACTTCTGTCTGTTTTTAATTAAAAAAAATAAATTAGAAATGATATTCACCTGACTATATTTGTTAACAAATTACTATTTACATACTGGTGTTGACCGTTCCAGTGGCCTAGTGTTAAGAGCATCCACCTCATATGCAAGAGGTTGGGGTCCTTGATCCCTGGCCAAGTCATACCAAAGACATAAAAATGGTATTAACAGCTGCCTCATTTGGTGCTCAGCATTAAGAGGTTAGTGTATGGACTGGTCGTCCTACTGTCAGGATAATGTAACTGGATGGGATGTCATGCTACATGTCTGCGGCATGATGCCTCAGTGCTAGACATCACTATAAACTGCCACACTTCAAACATCATAGCAATATGACTAAAAAATTGTTCAAGGTATGTTAAAAATCCAAATCACACACAGTTACAATTTTGAAACAGAATTTGGCACATTTTCATCACTGTATAGTAGGCACAAACTTGAGCAGTGATATATTGTTGTAAACAGGGTTAATGGTCAATTAGCAATTAAAACACCCCTGTGAATGTGTAAGAGTTTGTTTGTCTGTGTAGGCTAATTAGTATCAACACTGACTCCTGCATTCCTGAATTTGATATGTATATCTGAGCCAGTTTTGCATTGTACTTCGTACATTATATATACAAATCAGTATATGTGTGTGTGTGTGTGTGTGTGTGTGTGCCTAGCTACCCAAATTTTAAAAGAAATGCAATAGGAAACATACATGGGGTGAGGGCATGGGCTTAATTTCAATATTTGTTTCTCTGCAGTAGTTTGTTTAGGTGATGTACTAAAGTTTGGCATTGAGTAAATGGTAATCAATTTTGTCAAAAGTATAGAAAAAAACAAGCACAAGATACTAAAACATCAATGTAATTTCTATAGAACTGTCTATTATTTAGGAATGGGATGGTACACTAGTTTCTCATATAAAATGTCTCTGAGAGACAAAGAGAAAGGAAGAACGGAGGCAGACATTAGACGGACTGGAGGCAATTGGACTACCAGTCCAGAGAAAGATCATACAGATGAGTAGGAACACAGGACAGGAGGAAAATCAATTACAGTCAGATGATAAAATAGGCCATAACTTGGTCGAGATAAAGACGAGTGATAGGGTTTTAATTTGAGTTTCATTTGAGAGATGACTGTTATTTAATGATATTAAATTGTTGTTTATTTGATTTTCACATTTTGTGTATTCATAAATTTAACTGTCGGCACCACTGACTGGGAGCTCTGAGCATTGCATCTCTCTATCACTACTTCAATTCCTCATAAAAACAAGCCAGGAGGTCTTTTGTAATAATTTAAATAATATTGGGAGCACCCCATCCAATTTAAATAACACGGAAAATCTCTATATATTATATGCCATAATTATTCTTAGATGATATCCTTCATTTTTATGCCTGACTGTACTCTTGAATTAAAGTTATGTCTGTACATGCACAGTTGTACATATATAAGTTTAGTACATTTCATAATATATAACAGTTCATCTGGGTATTTATATAAAGGGTATAATTATTTCTATGGTAAATGAACACATTTAAAAAAAATGAAAATTTGATGCATTTAATTGCTGTCAAGTATATTTGATTTAGTTGTAATAAGACGGCTGATGATGCACATATTATGTGATATAAGCATTCACTGTTGCTTTTGATGAACTAGTATTTAAGTCTTAAAAACCTTATTCTGTTTCCAGAGCCATTTTTTTCACATGTAATTGAAATTAATGAGCAGTATCTGGATAGAAAAGTATCCTAGTGTTTGTAGTTCTGTTGATATTTACAAGCCAATCTTTATTCATGAAACACTGCAACAAGTTTTGCTTTCTCAACTCATGACTATGCATTATTTATCATTTAACTTAATGTGTTACTGTATATGCACAATTAAAATCATGTTCACCAGTGTATTTTTGTTGTTTACATCCTTTGCTTCCCAAGACAATGCTAGTCAACTTCAATTCATGTTTTTAATAAGCAGTTTCCTCACAGTTGCTTTCAAACCTGGGCCATACATATAATCATTCTTTATTGGGTAGGTAGCTAAAACAATGTTTAACAAAACTTGTTCATGCAAAAACAAAATTGCACACTACAAAAGAAATGCTTTATACAACTTAAAATAAACAAAAATTTCATTATTCACACATCATATCATTGGATAGATCACCCAAGTCTTCCTTGAGTAAATCCAAAATGGTACTGGCCAAAATTATTTATCCATTATACGCCATACACAACAGCTTGGAATGACATGTCTGTTGCCAGTACTTAGGTATCCATTAAGTCCATAAAATATTAGCAGTATGCCTATTAGCAGTATGCCATTTTCCCCGGTGGTATTATCTTCTTCTGCTGCCTTTTAATAGTGGTTCTGATTACAATGATACAAATTATCACATTTTTAGTTGGTTTATCTTACAACGTAACACAATCTCACAAACACGACAAGTAAACATTTTCAAGAATCGCCCCTTAAAAGAACCTCTTATTGTCAGGATTTTCCATCGTATTGCCTTTTTTGCCTACTTCTTGTAATTTATCATATATAATGAGAAATCTATAAGCAATACATATATTGTGGGTGACTATAAAGAACTAAGGAGAAGAACAGACGAAGAATAGGGCAATAATTACTCAAAAGCGAAACATATGCTTACCTCGACTTCACGTGACACTGCGACTACGGAGAATATCGGTAAATTCCGTTTCTGCATAATTAATTAGCAATCCGTACAGAAAATCGTTATATTTTCATTGATTAAACTTACAGATGTACATTTTTTGAAACTGAATGACCTGTAATTACTCATTATTTCTACTATACTTTTCATAATATCATGCATTTGCAAGAACAAAAAAGTCGAAAATCTTAGGTTGTATGCCTTTAATATTTCTTTATTTTCTTTGTACTTTCTTTTATTTATTTTTATTTTCACCCTCTTTTCTTATAGTAAGGAGACATAACATATTTGAATTAAAAATACCAATTATTAATGATTGGATTGATCTCGTAGAACTTTCCTAAAATCTTAAATATGATAGGCACATCAATAAACACGGTTGGTACAGGGTATTGAACGAACCATGCAAGGAGCGCATGCATGATGCTGTAATACCAATGCTACGTGGCTATCGCGAGTATGGGTCACACCTGAACTCCACCACACCAATAAAGGTAGCATAATTTGAAATCAGCTCCAGCAATGTAATTATGTACTACCATTTGAGATCAACGACGTCTAAGAATACTACAATGTACATCTTATGCTAAACATATGGACATTTTTAACTATTCCCGTACGTACCTATAAGTGACAAACTACTACTTGCTCGTGTTCGGTTTCAGAATGTCTAAATGCCAGTAATACGGACTGAAATTACTATAATAAGGATTTAAAATGACGCCCTTCTAAGCTTTCGTCTTCTTGTCAGTTCGCAGTTTAGCAAAAGAAATAGGTAAACTTTTTCGATTCTCCACGTATGTATATTGATGTTTAGACACCAGGGATAGCGCGGTTAATAGTTTGCATTAGTAGTTCTGTAATATGTTCCATAGTCATTTCGTAATTACTTTGTGACGAAAGTTGAATTGTTCATTTTTTTTCAAAGAATATGATCTCCAAAATGCCGGTGTTATTTTGAGGGTGAATCAGAACTCAAAGGCGACTCTGTTAATTTGAGGTTGATTAAATATGCGATCTCCATCATAATGGATATTGACAGACACCTATCAAAGTTCATGTTCCGACGGCCTTTGGATTTCCATGATCATTATTTTTAGCAGCCTTTCAAAGAACGATCTGTATTTAGTAGTGGGGAGAGTTTTCGTTGCTAATGATATATTTTCAGATTTCTGAAATACAATGTCAACAAAATGTGACCTCGCATCGTTGCCCATCAGATCTACCTATCATAAGTAGGTAGAGGATTAAAAATAGAAGGCAAAAATCCAGGGCTACTATTAAACACGAAAACAATATTGACATTTGCCGGACAACATGGTTACAAATGTTGCTTGTAGACGTTAGATAAAAACTGGATTCTCATATCGAACAGAGATAAAAGAAATCTGTATAAAACAGTTCCACTTTAGATTATAATATAGTATATAGGCGATTTGTGTCTTCAGGTAATAGTCAAATAATTCAACAGACCTTCCAGCTAGTTTAAGAAGCCTCACGCCACAAGAAATAAAGAATAAAATACAGTTAATACACGATTAAATGAAGATACCACACCGTGTAGTAGGAAATGTGCTGACCATATGGCTATGAAAATTCATAAGACTACACATGGAAATACACCATAAAATTAATGTTTATTACTTAGCACTGTTTGTCTACTACTAAATTGTTCGGGTACATTTAACCTGTACGGCATGCACTTACTTTCACAATGAAGTATTCAGGAACATCTGGCTTGTAGGTATTTTATTTATAAAGGTATATGCTTTCGCTGATAGAGAAAGTTTGGTTCAAAACGATCTAGACTATCAAAGAGTTTATCCATATTGCTTACAGCTTCTCCAGGTGCAACGCTTTTACGTTGATCAGATCTCTAGCGTCTATCTTTATCTTAATTTCCCTCAAAATCATTGCACCAAATGATCGATTAACATTCGGAGACGAACCTATGACTTTTTATTTAAGGAAAATGTCCAAATCTAGCTGAAAACTATACATTGCTATGTTAGTATGAATAAAACAGTCTTTTTTGCAGAACTATGCAGCATTCATGTGTTGTACATAGTATAAGTTTGTGTTACACTTTTTCCCGAAAGGGAATTCTACTTATAGCGGTAATATGTTTGAATTTAATGCATATTTGCTACACACGATTTCCAGCGAACTTAAATTTGTGGTTAAAACGTCAAAGAGTAGAATCAACGATAAAGACCAACACGTTTGTATGAATCCTTTTTCAATTATCTGGATAGTAAATAATATCTTATCAGTTACATAAACTATCAATCATAGTATCGAGAACACTGTTATGTACATTTCACGTTTCACTCAAAAAATTTAAACAACAGGCAAAAACAAGTAAATAATAGTTTTATCAAGATTCAAAGAAGCATAGAGTAGATTGTATAATGGCATTGGCTTGAATTATATATATGTAGAAGTAGTAGAGAGGATGTGTGATACATTATTTTGATACGTTTTTTCCACCTTTACCAATTTATTACCCAGAGCAGTTTGATCTTTAAATTAAGGGCATAACTACCAGTTTAAGGCAGTCATGATTACTAACAGCATAAAATAATTCGTTGTATAAATTATCATGAAAGTCATGCATTTCAATAGCTTAGACAAATCATGCTGCATTGGCATGAAAGAAATTTACATTAAGGACTCATATCTCTTGGGAAATTAAAATATATGACAATTTTCAATAGCATTAGACTAGTAGAAGATTTCCATTATATATTCGATTAAGGAAAAGCTAGCATAAACGTCGAGTAAGATATTTTACAGTAATTATTATATTGTACGCTCTGTTAACAACATTCATAGTTACTGAGAGTTAAACAAGACCATTTTATGAAATGTACGTAACATGAATCGTTTGCCTTTACTGTCTTGCTGCAGATATTTCTTTCAATTGAAAGGAAAGGCGACTTTTTCTTAAGGCTAATTATATTCAAAGTAGTATGCTATTAGTCAACTTTTATATCTCGGATAAAAAGTTATTTAAGACTAAATAAATCTTTAAAAATCAAAACAAACA
Organism: Unio pictorum; assembly: GCA_030141615.1. Classification (NCBI taxonomy): domain Eukaryota; kingdom Metazoa; phylum Mollusca; class Bivalvia; order Unionida; family Unionidae; genus Unio; species Unio pictorum. Next base: position 1,167,130 of record JARLTB010000179.1, read on the forward strand.
ATACCAAATACAACCTAACTGACCTGCAAAATATTGATTAATCTGAAATCAAGGCAGGAGAATGTGTTTGTACGATAGTTATTTTGGTAGGAACTTAACATATTCTCCCAGATTCTGCTCAATTATCAAAAGTAGTTTTCTCTAAATTGAACAAAACATATTCTTTACAGCACTTTTTGTAATTACTCTTGAAGTCAGAAATCTAACAGGAATAATTAGATTTTGGTAAAAATGGAAAGGCCTAACGTTTCATATTAAATAATATTAAGTCATTGTAGAATTAGTAGCGGTTGTTGTAGTAGTAGTAGTAGTAGGAGTAGTATTAGTAGTAGTAGTAGTAATTGTAGTTGCAGAAATAGAGACGTATCCTTTCATTGTTGTACGTGTCTTTTACATTATTTGGTTCCTGTTGTTTAATAATAACTTTAAATCTCGACAACTTTTTATGATACACATTTAAATGCAAAACGTTGTTGACAATTTACTTTTATTACAAAGAAATAATGAATGCATTAATTCAACAAAATTATAACAATATTTCAGGTACGTAAGGTAATTAAATTTACGACACTCCATACAAATTAAGGATTTATCTAGTCCAAAAACGTAATGGTTTGCTTCGGAAACGAACAGTGATGTACACATATTACCAGCTTAGAATGTTATTAATCCTTTAGTTTTTTAAGGAAATTATAACTGAATTTGAGGAAAAATTGTCAATATGAAGAAAGTTTCTCAATTTGATGTTAAGAAGCGTGCAAAAGTACAAGACACAGTGCTCGAGATACGGCTTGTTACACATTTTCCACGTCGTACTAGTAACCTGAAAGTTGTTGTTAAATTTGTTGCACAATTATAACTGAACATATTTTAGATAAATCGACACCGTGAGCTTTACTTTGAAGAAGGTTACAATGTTATATGTACCAGTCATGTAATTCTAGCAAATGTCAATCGAATGATCTATTTCTCCTGACTTTACAAATGGTTGTTTCTAATTTTTCCCCCGGTAATGAGTATACAAGTTACACCTTGTATAGCCATGAACTATAACCAATTTATACATTCCTTTCACAAAGCACAGCTTGACACAAATAAATTAAATCGCGTTAAATGGGCTGCATCAATAGCAGAATCAATTTGTAACTTGCGACTATAGTATGGCATTAATTGGAAAATTATCATAATGGCTTAACAAAAACGTGTCCTTTTTTCTTGGTCATAGGTGTGACAAAACCATGCTAAAGCTCTGAAACCTTCTTTTCTCTAGACTATAGGCATCGCATCCAGGAACATCCATTTTAGTAATGAATTAACTGCGCAAATGTTTGGGTAAACGTCTTACGGAATTGAAAATATATGTTCGTACATAAAATCAAAGAACTTATTAAATACAAGGAAGATATGAGAATACTATTTTACTTTACGGTTGAGTCCGCCAAAAAAAACTCAACTTGACAAAATAAAAGTTTTCTTACAACCCCTTTTAATTCCAAAGCGAGGACGTTGAATCATCTAGGAATATCGTTTTAGAACAAGAAAGTATTAACATTAAGACATGCGGATATTGATGAAAATTGTAGAAATATTACATATCTGTGTTGCGCTGAATAAAGTAAATCAAACTAACATAAAAGCTGTTTAATGTTGCAATTACATTTAGTGTGGAATAAATCACTGCCTATTTCATAAAGGTAAAACTATTAGTACCAACGGCCAATAAAAACCTAAGTATGTTGAAGACACCTAAGGGAGAAGAACAAAAATCCCAAGTTTTCTACTGTATCTTATTTTAATCACCTACATGGTATCTAGACTGCAAAATAAATATGTCCGTTCTTCAAAGGCTGTCATCTGATCACCTTAATGAAATTGAACCCAAACTACAAACAGATAGTACAAATAACGAACAAACAGTTACCCTGAAAAGGAAACAGACGCGGGATAAGAGGAAAGAGAAGAAAATCATTACTGCGTGCGACATATACAGCTAAACTGACTGTATGCTTAGCAAGGCTATATCTGTCAACATTCTCCTGTAACATAGTTATATGGAAATGCAGTTTTTTGCCAAGGACTTTTGATAATGTAATTTCTGACTGATTAGAGCGCATGCTAGTTCGCGCAACTTCACAAGCATTTGCTAATTAACTTGTATTTAAAATTAGAAACATAGTTGAGAAGATTAATGTAAGTTAATTGGAAAGAATGTTCTCTTTTAATAACTTTAATGGTCTGCGTATGTCCATAAACTAGTTCTAAGGGATTAAATCCTAAAGATTATTATACTAATTCCATGACAACAATCAACAGTAGATGAACACATTTGTTCCAATCCTTTCCGGTATAAAAACAATATGACCGAACCAAATGCTCAAAATGTTTTTGAAATCTCTATTTCAGGGTGATATACCTAATGGATGCATAACTTGTTGGAAAATTAAGACATAACATTTGACCCCTGATCGGATTGGACAGTTTTGTGTCAGCCATACTGAGTAATGAATTGTATCAAAGTTTTTGCTATTGTTTTAGTTTTAATATTCCTCAATTGAATTGTATCTGTGAATCCTTCTGAAGTGCACTTTATGGTCAACAAGCATTTTTTGCCTAACTTGCTCTTAGGTAAGAGACCGATAAAGTCTTCCATCTTTTTGCTAAATGGTTCGTCATATACAGGTATAGGAAACAGATGACTCTTAAGTATCTTCTGATTTGACTTTCCTACCATTTGAAAAGGTTAACAAGATCTACAGTACATGGGAATATCATTGTTAAATTTCGGTCATTAAAATTAATGCAATATCTCATGATAATTCTTACGGATCCGTAAATGACGAGCCAAATGATGTTCGTGGGCAAGACTAAGAATTTCCTGTCTAATTAACTTAGGACAAATAAGTTTATAGCTCGACGCTCACTTGTCAACAACGGGTGCCACTTGTAGTCTTCGTTTTCTCATAAGGAATCCATTTTAACAACACAACAATAGCAATATAAAGCTAACAAAAGATCTTTGGATCTTGTTCCAATTCGTTTGTCATAAAGAATAAAGAGAATAATAAGTCAATGAGAATGAGAAGTCAAAAGAGGAAGACTTCGATCATGTTCAATAATCAGTACTAGAAGCAAAAGTGACCTACTCAAAAGCTTGAATCACTACATGTGTCAACTAAGGTAATACTTCCTGATTAATAGCATTATCAATAGCTTTCTTTGCCATAGATTTAGTAACTGGCCAAGGTAGGTATTAAACATGGATTTCCTTTTTAATTGGATCGACTTTTTTTTCCAAACAAGGCTTGTCAGTTCCAGATGGATTAACCACAGCTTTTTCTCCCAAGTAATAAATGAATACCCTAAGTGGGCAAAGACGCACCTTAGTTCAGACTGTCACCGGTCCTCAGAACAAGGTAAAGTACATAATAATACAATAATTTGAGAAGCTGTTGCGTACTTGAAACTTTCAATTGTGATAGGATTGACAGACTCACCCATTTGTTACATAATACCGCTCAACACGAAGTGTTCATTGTATTTAATAATAAATACCAGCTGATACTACCGTGACCTTGCCCTACTTAGAATAAAGAGCAATCGGAATCGGTCTCTCTTGATATTATTGCTAGTTTCCAATTTGTAGCAATCATAAATAACTTGCCTTTTTTTCCTGCAACAGGTAGCGATACTGATTTCTGATCACTAGAAACTTGATTCTTAAAAGCTGCGCAAAATCGAAATTAGGAAGTGCTATTGTTATAATGAAATGGCTGTATACTAGAAGACTGCTGAGTGGAAGATTGATTGAAAACAAAAGCACCTTCGTGAATAAAGGAGTACTAATCAGTGGTACAAACATCATTTTGTCAAGTTTAAACTTATTACTCTCAACTATGTTAACATCCTTATGGACGATGTTTATGAACGTTATTGTTCTATGAAGTTATCATAGCTTGAACAACGTTCTTTGCTGGGCATCACATATCAGGTACTTGGCAAGCTCATTTTCTTTTGCCAATTCGACCTGGGTTTTCCAGTTTGTTTACTAAATCTTCTTATATATGCCTCAGATATCAACACACAACTCTTTAAGAAAACTTCCGTAAAAAGATCACCAATTTTGCTGGACAGACAGAAAAGTATTGATGTCAGTGCGCTTCGTAAGGCTCTAATTGCCATTTAAAATTTTCAGGAGGTTTTAAATGAGCAAAACATATATCTACTTCGCTAACCTAATATTCTTTGTAACATCAAATCCTAAACTTGTGTGTAAAGGTAAGGAAGCGGAGTGTTTCCACTTGCCAGATCTAATTCTTTTAATCTTAATTGAAATTCCCTTTCTTCCTATCCTCTTTTTCTCTGCATCAACAGTTCTACTTCTTTCTTATGCATTTCTACTTGCGTTAACCTATTCTCTCTCTCTCTCTCTCTCTCTCTCTCTCTCTCTCTCTCTCTCTCTCTCTCAGTATCTCTCTGTCTGTCTGTCTGTCTCTCTCTCTCTGTCTCTTTTTCTCTTTTTCTTTCTTTCTCTGTCTCTCTCTGTGTCTCTCTCTGCAATTATAATTGTCTTTCTTCTTTCTGTTTCTGCATTCGTCTCTCTTCTTTCGCTAAATGTGTTTATGTATTTTCTCTCTTTCTGCAACTGCATTTGTCTGTCTTCTTTATCCAATAAATTATGTTGTACGAAAGTAAGCGCATTTGTCCCTTTCTTTATTTTTTCTGAAATTCATGCTTTCTTTAATCAATTTCATTTTTGTATTTTAATTTGATTTCCATAACTTGCAAGTTGGAGCCAGATGGATAAACAAACTCTTTTCTAAGATATACTTTGCTACAATATTTGTATTTCTTGCTAAAACTAATAGCCAAGTCTGATTGTTTAAATTAACTAGAACTCCCTGTTGCTGTCTCTTCCACATTATCATAGACGAGCACTTTGTATTTCTAAAGACGAATAATCTGCATTAAATAATTTCTGCCAAAATCGAGCACTTGAACACCATAATAATTCTTCCCCAAGATCTTATAACACATGAATAATTTCTATTTAAACAAGATTATATAAGACAATTAATACACAACATAAGAACTAGGATTAGGACAAAAAATCATATATGTAATTCATTCCAGATAAAGAAGATTGTGCTTGCATGATGGACATTCGCACTATTTTGTGTCTAGGTCTGGACCTAAACTCATATTGGCGACTATTGAAGAAAGTTTAAAATGGGCATGTATGTACCTGAAATTATATAGAATCAATTTTTACACAAATCTATGTTTTATATATATATATATATATATATATATATATATATATATATATATATATATATATATATATATATATATATATATATATATATATATATATATATATATATATATATATATATATCTCCCATTTCAATGTTTTAATATTTGTTCTTTTTAAGGGATCAACTGGATTATTTCATAGCCAATGGTCAGGTAGTGTGGTAGAATGTTGGACAGTCCAAGTGACGCACGTTAGATACTCGCTTATGCAAGTTCTGGTCGGATGCTTCATTAAGTCCTGCGGAAAAGCCTCTAGTTCCCATTTTCCCTGCATGACATAGCCGAGAAATGTTAAGCAAACGTATACCTCTACTTATCTTATATTTTTGTACTTGTATCCGATTAAAATATGCAAGCATTAAAAAGTAAGATCGCTACATTCCTTGAATGGTTTTCTGTTTTTGTTTTTTAATTCTTCTTCAGATCTTTCAGTTAGAGATCCATTTATGAACTCTACTGCTGAATAAAGGCAGATCTCAAGAGATTCTGGAAATGAATTAGGATGCATACTAAACAGCCAAGCCACTTCTGCCACATTAATGCACCAAGAGTATTTTAGACAGTGGTTTTCACTTAGGAGCACTCGGTAACCGTCTCGTGTAAAGTACAATATTAGAAAATACGGCAGATTACACCAGAAATAAGTTTTAAAAATGATCCATCACACACGGCGGTCTCCTGGGATAACTGAATCAAAGTCAATATCTTGCTCTAATGAATATTTTACATGCAATTATTCTTACGATCTTCATTCATAATATGCTTACTCCTACGAACCATTTATTATGACCTCCTCGTCCTACTATTCAGTTAATAATTATCCTTCCCATTATATTGTAGGGCTTTAATAAAACAATATCTTCACAAACTATTTCATACAATCTTTACAGAATTTCCCTTGCGGTTTAGTAAAAGTATAAGTACATAACAATTTTCGTTTTCGCTCTATTCACTGCATTAATTTTACTTTTAGATGTATTATCTCGCATGAAATACATGAACATAGTCAAAATACAAGTTAAAAGATTTAAATCTGTCACATTATTTCATACATTGGAAATTGATCAAGCACAAGGTCGTTATAAACACTATTCGATCAAGAATTCTGCATACATCGTTGTCAATGGTTACATTTGATATATAGACAGTTCCAGAGAAGCTTTGTTAACCAGCTTTGAATAAGACTAGTAGATCCATGTTCATGCCATGTTAAACATTGTGAGCAGAATTCTAAGAAGAATGAAAAGTTGCATCAAATGCAATATTTCAAGACGGAAATGAAACATACTATGAATAGTTATTTCCCACGATGCCCATATTAATTGTTCCATGGCCGTTACAGGGATGACTGTATTCGCGCGCTCATTTCCATTATTCATATTAAGTTAAGTTCTTTGATGTGCCAATATGTGTATATTTATTCTTTTCCGAATGTCGACTGCGTTCATTTTTAAAAACGAATCCTATGCAGTCAAATATTATAGTAAGTTTTAGAGCCCTGCCTTTTTCATTTCGACAGCAGATTACAAGCTACATTTGCCCAGAATAACAATTCATCAGATTGTCTTTTAATGAACATTATGTCCTAATTAGTATGCATGATATCCTGGGTATGATTACTAAACCTTGGCATTTTCCTAGATACGATATTTGGGCATAAATAAGTTTTTCAAAGCTACATTAAGTATCATGTTCGAGATTGTTCCATAAAGATATTGTTGGAGTATAACAGATGATGTGGCAGAATTTAACCTGAAATTGCAAATGACCATATTCTTTGACTGTCGAAGGTTATAATTTGTTTGTTCAGACACATGGTGAAGGAGTAATGTCAATGAGACAGTCTGGAATTTGTCATAGTTTTAATGTTGCAGATTGTTAATAATATTTGTCTTTTTCTTTTAGGCTGCAAACTTTCCCTTCCTGTTTCAAAATAAAGAGATTGATTACTATCTATTTTAGGAACAACTTCTGAGACACTTTTGAATACCTCTTTTGTATTACGTTTCATTTGATTAGCAATTTGGAGTGCATGCATAGAAAATGTTTAGGCTATTTTTGAAATGTATACCATATCAGAACTGTGTCCATAAATCTTATCGTGTATCTAGGTTCCATATATGGATGGAAGATTATAGGAGAGATCAGGTTTATATTTTTAAAACAAATTTTGATACATACATATATATATAATAGTGTATGAAAATAACATGATATACAGATAATCAAGTTGATATGATAACTGTGTATGACAATACCATGATATACAGATGATCAAGCTGTCTGCTCTCCTTCTTGGTTTAACATTACAGTATCTAAATATTTGAATTGCAAAATTCATATAAACCAATAATGTTTAGAAACAATCATTTCAAAACATTATTAAACAGAAATATTATATATGTACTCAATAAAGTTATAACAATCTTATTTTGCCATTGTTGTTATCGTGACAATATACAAATCGCATAGTTAACAAGGGGTAAAATATTTCTTGAAAGAAATCTCTAACCAAGTATCAAAAGGTTATCAAAATGCAAAAGAATTAGAAGATAAGACGATATGTTTTATCCGACAAATTCAATTCACTCATGGAATGGTTGGTAGAAGATGCAATAGCTCCAGTTTAATCTCATATTTGTCTAGAATATCGGTGTCTGCAGGTACAACGATGTCTCTGTGGACAAACGAAAAGAAAAATAAAAACAAACGTTCACCTAGATCCCGAATCATTCTAAGCCACATCAACTCTGTAGGGACGCGCAAACGACTTTACTCCCTGTGTGTGTGTGTGTGTGTGTGTGTGTGTGTGTGTGTGTGTGTGTGTGTGTGTGTGTGTGTGAGTGTGTGTGGACAGTATACCTTAAATTCACTCTCTTACTGTTACATTGTCATCGGAATATATTACATACGTTGTGTAATCGAATCCCTACTATATTTTCCCAATATAGGACAGTCAACGGTTTCTATCATCTTATTATGTATCTGTTTAACTGTAGCTTTAAACAGTACTTGATAAAAACAGAAACGAGTTGTTATGTGTCGTTATTTAGCTTCAGTACAGTACAGTACATTTAAAAAAAGGTAACTAAATGTTGTTGTATGGGACATGAATGATGTGTTTATGACAGAACACAACATGGGTTATTTTGTTAACATTATCTGTTAATTATTGCGCATGACCAGACTAACACGAGACAGGAAACATCAAGACAGTGATGAATGGTTAGGCCTGACAATTTGACTGCCGCATATAGTCCTGCTTCAGTTGTTCACGATCAACGTGTATCTAAGCGTTAACCTTAACGAGGGATGGTGAATTAATAATTCTATCAGCAGCAGGGACACTGTTAACGTTTCTGGAGGTTGACAATTTAATTGATTTGCTTCACAATGTGCGAACGTATAGTATGTATGTATGTATGTATGTATGTATGTATGTATGTATGTATGTATGTATGTATGTATGTATGTGTGTGTGTGTGTGTGTGTGTGTGTGTGTGTGTGTGTGTGTGTGTGTGTGTGTGCGTGCGTGCGTGCGTGCGTGCGTGCGTGTCACCTATATTGCCTTTACTCCAAACATACAAGAAAGTAAGCTAAATGTCTCATGGTAAACACCATGCATGAATAAAATTTTAGATATTGTCATTGTCCTACTCTATTATAAGACTAAATGCTCATTGTTGTCGAACTGCAAATTCGTACGTCATGACGCACAAAGTAAATGAAATCTGAAGGACTGTTAACGTGGTGAGTGAATATATATCTATATACTCTTCGATAATTAACTAACCAATTTGAAATTCCAATTTCTCTCTTTCGGTCGACCAAGAATCGGATTTCGTAAGCAAAGCAAAGTCCAAAAATAGAATAATTTTCTTAATAAATTCTAAGTCTTGAATGCCCTGATGTACCAACACTCTTGAACGTATTCACAATATCTCCAAAAAAACGTGTTAGTCTAAATGTCAATGGACACTTTGTAATTCCAATGAATAATTTAAACAAATAACTCTTCTAGATAAGATCTCAACACAACAAAAAGCAATATTGGTTAATTCGTAAATACTTATATATCTGAACATGAATAAACAATTGTTTTCCAAATCCCCTTTAAATATATATCTCACTAGACCTGCGAAACAGTAGATTTCCTACAGTAAAACCCACTGACTTGTAATAAACTTCAAATATTTACCTCAGAATCAAAGAATCATTAAAAAGGAAGGTAGTTACAAATATCAGTCACAGACAAACATTACTTACACAATAAAGATATTGATAATAAAAAGGAGATGGTACACGAAAGTTTGACCTAAGGTGCACTGGAATCTTATTTGGAACCGAAAGTAATCTCTTGAAGTTACCATTATGTGAAAAATTCCAGATTAGTATCACGTGAATGTTTATCTCCAATCAAAATGCAAAATCTCAGATTGCGGATTTATACTTAAAGTTGTAAAAGCGCATGATATGATGACAGATTGCAGATTTACCCTTTCAACGGTAATAGCGTATGATATGCTGGCAGATTACGGATTTATCATACCACTGTTAACAGCGTCAAGAGATTAATACAATAATTAATATGCAACGGTGTCTTTATCTTTATGTTTTATATTTTTGCTTGCTACTATTGTAAACATTTAACGTTGCACTTTACGCATGCTCATGTCTCTCAAATACCTTCGTCCTAGTGATAAGATGTTTTTTTTTCTCCAAAAACCACACACGTAATTTGTAGGAAGTATCAATATAAACGGACACACCAAATTTTCAGGCAGTATCAATATAAAGTCCCGCACAAAGTTTATAGGCAGTATCAATATAAACTCCAACGATTAACTTGCAGGGAGTGTCAATATAAACTCCCACGATTAACTTGCAGGGAGTGTCAATATAAACTCCCACGATTAACTTGCAGGCAGTATCAATATAAACTCCCACGATTAACTTGCAGGTAGTATCAATATAAACTACCATATATAATGCAAAAAGGATGGACACGACGTTTTTATAATGAAGAAAATAAAGTTTTCTTTTAGTACTTTCGCATTCTGAAAAATTTATGTACATTTAATGAAGCCCTCAGTATCAATAAAAATTCAAATAAAAAGTGTTCAAGATACATGTATAAAGCAGATAATGTTCGAGAAAGAGATAAACTTAAATAATATTTGCCTACGAAACCCTAGTAGAAAGACATAAAAAGAGAAGATAAATTACGTATGAATGAACCATCATCTTATGGAAGCATTTTATTATTGTTGAGTACGTTACGTATGTAAATGATATGAACAAATCAACCGTAAAAATAATGTGCATATGGAAAACCATTTAGCTAGAATAATGCGTACTTCTATTGACTGGTGTTGAATTTATTAAATTTTAGTTTCTGCACCACTTGATTATCTTGAGTTATTGTACTACACTGCCATTGTTGCAATAAGTTTGTCTTATAATGACCTTTGAAAGAGGAATTGGTGTTGTGGTGAGATGATGCAATGCCAAATTATGCGTCTTATTGGCTAACACTTGGATAGGGGTATTTGTACATGTAACTTGAAAGTGAGAAGCAGACAGGTAATTATGCATGAGACTGTTATGATCCTCATACGTACTGTGTTAATTGGGCTTGTGGAAGGATCATGGGGGGTGGGCATGAGCAGAACTATTCATATTGGATTACAACTGAATTCAACGCCATTCGAATTAGATAATCTTACATAAAATTGCATGATCATATAGTGTACCATGTTATTTGACACTTCTCTGGTTTTTCAAAGGTAAGACAATGAATGCAGAGTTTCACCACCCTGCTTTTTCAAAGGTATAGACAAGGGATTTAGAGTCTACGCATCAAACTTTTCGTATGGATTTGTGATGGAATTCAATATGGTGATGTGATTTCATGTGCAATAAGAGTTTCTGCTAATCTGCTACACTAGCTACATGTTTATTTTGCTAAACATATATAGATACACTAGATACATGTTTATAAGGCTACAAAGTATTGCTACACCAGCTACATGTTTATTTGTTATTCTGTATCTTTATTCTTTGTATGGACGGCATCAAGATTACAGAGAAAGCTATTGATCAATAGTTTCATCTTAAATTCTGCAGCAATATAACAATATTAATAACAAATCACAAGAAGTAAAAGAATGTAAATCTGAATATAAAGGAAGGAACATTGTGAGAGTGTCTGTTTGTCTGTCTGTCAGATTAATCATCAATGTTCATTTATCTGATTCAATAAAACATACTATTTATAAATGAATTTGTACAGTGATCTTTACCAAAATAATTTGAAGTAAACGCTGACTCGATGCAGTTAAGCAGATCTAAACGAGAGGCCTCAGTATATACAATAAACAAGACAAAAGAAAACAAAAAACAAACAAACAATTCAACTGTGATATGTTTTTTGGTATCAACCAACACATATATCGTTTTTTATTTAATTTAAAAAGGAAGGTTTTTAATGACCACTTTGAAGAAAAAGAATGACTTTAAATAACATGTTTTCAAACTCGTTATGTCATGCATTGTTTGTAACTTATCTGGAAGTTGAAAACTTGGAGCTAAAAATCGATAACGTGTAGAACACTAAGTACAAAAGGAAAATCTCCTAGATTATAACGTAAAAAGATTTATGACGTCCAAATGATGAGAATGCTTGATTTGATTTCCTTGAAATATCTGCCAATAGATGGGTCCATTAATTTTTGGCTCAATCTAGCCGCACTAATTGATTGTAGCTATCTTCAAACCTTAATCCATTACATTGTGCCACTAATCTCTCTCACTCTGACTTCTGTATCTTATCAGGAAAAGGTTAGATCGGTCGCCAACAAGTCACGAACGTTTTCATTTTTACAAGATCAATATGTGTTAATGGAAATATTTAATTGTTTTGTGCCCGTACAATAATGTAGCCCTAAAATAATCAATATAGATGAACTATGCCATTTTAAGCTGTTAACAATATGAAAATAATATTAGGAATAGTTTATTATAGGTATATGTTCTCTTATATTACTGGTATAATAGCTCAAAATAGAACAACATCGTCCTCAATTTTTATTATTTCATGGAAATCTTTAATCTATTTTTTTAATAATTTGGCACCGTTTTGTACCGTGCCTTCTAATGCATTCACAAAGTAAAGACAAATAGATAAGGTTATGCATCGCTTTAGTTTCGGTCTACAGGGATATGATAAACTAGTCTGTGGCACAAATGAGGAGCAAAATACAAATACTACGAAATTCTCCAAGGAACAATATGCAGATGTATTTAAGACAGGCATATATGGACGCCTCGTGAACTCTTGAAACACAAGACATGTGACGAATGACTTCCATTGAGTAACACATCAATTATAAACGTTTCTCAACCTTTTCAACGATCTAATGTCTTTAGCAGCATACTTCTGTCGCAGATTATTGTTAAGATTATGATAGAATAATTACGTGTGCATAATTACACTGAAAGAAGAAAATACAAACATTTCTCACCCAAGAGACAGAGAAATATAGCTGATATGCTAACCTTACTTTTCTAATCTTGTTCCAGCTGTCTCGGCCTGGTTGAATCAACATGTATGACCATATGCTTCGTTGTCTTCTGTTCTACCTGACGGCGTTGATTTAAAATCAAGATAACACCAATACGTTAGCAAAGTTTGGGGAAATGAGTGTTAAACACTGCTCCACACACACACACACACAGGCTATACATATCAAAGGCTAAAACAATAACTAACAGAACAGCTACCGTAAACTTACTAACAACCGGAAATGGGTTAACCGGAAATGGGTTAAGTTAGCCGTGCTTTTCTCTAACTTTGCCCTATTTGCCTCCTACTTATTTCTTAATTTTTCTACAAGATAAGCATACATTAAGAAACGAAATATCAAAGAGGTTCACTTAATAGTCCATACGTTCTTCTCCAAGCAGAGTTCAGGTCCCTCCCTATAGTTGATCTATTTATTCTTCATTTTAAGTTGATATCTAACAAGCCATAACGCTTTTGACTCCTAATAAGTCTTTTTTCAAAGGCAAATGCAAAACATATACAAGACAAACAAATAAAACAGAAAAACCGTTGTGTTTACAACACTTTACCCGGCTGTTTATACCGTAATTAAACCCTTACATTTATTATGTTTGAGCTAGTTTATTTGAACTTGTTGCGGATGCTGGACAATATTGTATTCACTTAGAAATCGATGAACCATAAATAAAACTGTTTTTTTATATAAATGTATGCAGGTGAAAAGTATATCATGTATATTTCATTGCTGTAATAGTTAGTATAGGATACTAAGCGAATTTGGCAAATATGTAAAAGAAAATTTGTCGGCTACAAAAGATAATTTTATTTGTACATGGTTGTCTTTTTCTAATTTTCTTAGTTTAAATCGCTTGGTTTTGATGTTCTAAGGCAGCGTATCCCGTACAATTCCTTTTCTTTCCTGGTTTCGGAACTCCAGTTGGGAATGTGAGCAATTAATTACAAATAAGTGTTATATCATTGAAAGAGTGGGCAAGAGACGAGAAGTGTTTTGCTACCGCGTTTCTGTACAGCTTCTTTGTCATCCATTCGATCCATTAAATTTTGTGTAACTTTTCAGTTTCTCGGAAACACTGAATGTTACAGATCTTACAGGTGATGAGGTAAATTACATTCTGTTTTGCACATTTCGTTTGGACCATGTATGTTTAGTTTTTCACTATTCGCTGTGCTAGAAAACGTCATGGTCTCTATCATATGTTGACAGGTTTTGCATGTTTTATCGCCTCTAGGGCTATATTGACAACGGTGGTATTGATTACCTGAGTAGGAGTTATCTATTGGATGGTCACTCTCGGTGGTATTGTCCGGATCGGGTAATTTTAATAGAAAGTGTAGAATGTTTTTAGATCTGAGCAGAGATATAAAACACAATGAGTCGAGAAAACTTAATTTCATAAACAACGGTGACAATATGTTACATTTGGAATATACACTTCTTTCGGAATAAAACATTCACTGAATTTCAAACACAATTCTATTTATATAAATAGCCCATATGTTTAAAGGATAGCAACAGTTCATCATAGAAACGAGTGAACGATCGAAGTCATTGCATTATACACATTCATAGTCTTTTTCTTTCCGGTTCACTCAAACTTAACTGAGGTTGGTCTTATTTGTTCTTTTCACTTTTCTCTTTTTTCCTTTTTCCAAACTCGCCTCATTTCTTCACTTCAACTTTGTGTGGACAGGTGGAATGTGGGTACGTATATCTACGGTAGGTCTTCAGTAGTTTTCTTGGTACGTTTTCAGTAGGTATGCAGTTGGCTATTTCCCTTGTAAAATAAACAGAAAATGACCTAAGTCTTCTATCTGATATCCTCCTAGGAATAGATCATTAGTCACCTCTCGTTATGGCAAAGAACGACCAATCGGAATTCAAAGACTATCTTATTCAAGCCAACCGTGGCAGACTATAAACAAACCTAGTTTCGGAAGATTTTTTAAACTCCTAATGACTAATTTAATAGTGACTTACATTAAAGCTACATGAGTTCCGTTCTCATCTCAATTATACAAATGAATGAATGAAATTTAGTACAAGGCTAACTAGGTTTTTTTCAGCGAATACATACATTCAAGGCTTTAGCATATATGAAATCTCGTTTCAACCGGTGTTAATTCCAGTCAGTATGCACTCAAGTCTTTACTATTCGTGAAGTCATCTACGAATGGTGAATTCACACCAACTTTCGTAATTCATATCAACTAAAGTAATGATGAAAATCTTAAAATTACCTAATTTCTATACCAACAGCGACTTTGTACGAGTTTAAACAAATGTTGGCATCCGTTAGTCTCGAGAGCCGATGGAAGTGCTCTCATGAGATATATCCCAGCTGATTTTTGTGCAGCTTCTCTAGTCGCTGTGTAGCACAACACGGGAATGGCAGTCCTTGCTGCACTTGACGCTGGAGTTTGGTTTGAGTTGGAAATGTTTCTTCTTTCTTCCGAGATCGCTTTTCATCGGCTAGCAAGTGTAGGTATACCCTCACCGTCTTTCAATCCAGTGATCAGAACATATCGTCAGCTGGTCATGTCTAGAGCAAGCTCTTCGCAGATGTTGACATCGATGTCAAAGGCTTTCATGTCGCGTTTGCAGACATCCTTGAAACGGAGATGTGACCATCCGATCGACCAGAGGCAAGTTCCGAATAAAGAAGATTTTGGGGGATCAATCCGTCATCCATCCAACGTACATGGCTCAGCCATCGAATGCGACGTTGCTTGAGGAGTGTCACCATGCTGGGAATCTTGTCACGTTCAAGCACAGGCATCCAGTATTTTCTCGATTATACGCTATGCGTGTTAAAGACTACGAAAGTCAATTCCTTTGAGGAATAGTAAAACTTCATTGGCGGCTCAGATTCAAGAGACCATGCAAATAGCTCCCTAGGATGTTTCGTCTGTCTCTGATTTTTTTATCGTGTGCTGTGGCTGTGCAGGCCACTGCGCGAGTGATAGCCCCTATTGCAGTTGGTGCCGCCAGACTGAGAAGTCTTGAGTTGCTGATGCGCTCATCTGTCTCTCACGTTTTTCTGCCGCCAGCTGGCCTCTCCTCGCATCAACCACTGTTATGTCATTGCATACCGTCATGATCCAAGTACCTCGGTCCTCAGCCAGCAGTTTGCAGCCGTAAATTGAAATGTCTCATGCTTTCATCATTCCTGTTACAAAAATCCTTGAAATGGAGTGATGGGCGGCCGACTCTTCTGGTGACAGTGGCCTGATATTCATTTAGGATGTCCCTTTGCAGCCTATTATTCACTTAGCCATCGAAGGTGGTGTTTGCAAAGCAGCGAGTACATGCTGCGTATACTTGCATGATTTCGCTGTGTAGGACGCTATCTTGCCAGCTGATTTTCAGGATGCGTTTCAGGTACAGCAAACCATAGTAAAACTGTTGTAAAAGCTTAGATATTTAAAAGAAAATTTGGCCTTCCCACATTTGTCCCATGTGTTCATGGTCGAATACATGATATGGAATATGCAAGCATGTTATTGATGAATTAGATATTCAGCAATATAAATGTTATGACTGTCACTCTGAAAGTCAATAAGCCTTATACAGATTTCATCAAACGTTGGTATTAGATTTTTATACTTTAAAAACCGGGGACGAAGGTATTCATTTACTGTTGTTTGCTGGCAAAGAACCAGTTATAGAATCTTTAGGATTTAATTCCTTTGAATTAGTTTGTGGACATACTGTTATTGTAACCATTGAAGGTTTGAAAAGAAAAACGTCTCTTAAATAATGATAAATAAATTAACATTATCGAGGTTTTTCCAATTACAAAAATACTTTGTCAATTGCTTGTATAGCTAAAAGAAAAACTCTTCACTTTACTAGGTCAAAACGAAATTAAAGTATGAAAAAACATAACAAGGAAAGGAGTTCTCAGGATTCTAGCTCTCCTGCCTATACCTCAAACTCATATTAAGGTTTGGTAGTACGGTCTTTATGCAGTTAAAAAAGTGATTTAAATAATATCATTGATATCTCTTGACGTCAAAAACAATAACACATTTGCAAAATAAATAGAGGATATTTGCTTGAAACGAGTGAATAACGGATATATTTCATCGAGTGGATGAAAAACTCAGTATTTTCACGAGTGGCGAAGCCACGAGTGAAAATACTAGAGTTTTTTATCCAAGAGATGAAATGTATCCGTTATTCACTCGTTTCAAGCAAATATTCTTTTTATTTTATGCTCACATACGTTGGCTACCTCAAATCTGCTCTTTCACTCGTTTTTTCACTCGTTTCAAGCAAATATTTTGACCCAAAAATGTAGTTCCTGTAGTGAAAAAATATTGTTATTTTTTCACTGTTATTTTTTCACTGTTATTTTTTCACCGCAGTGAAATATCAATATTATTTTAACTAGAAAATCAAGTAATTCACTGCTGAGCATAAAATAAATATGTTTAATGGGTGTGCTTATAGGGTAGCCATGTTAATCATGCTGTTAATTTAGTTGTATCTGTCCAACACACAAAGAATTTAATACAAACGGACTGTAGTGACTTAGATGTAACCAATATTCGAAATTCAGAAATATTGAATAATCTGGCCCAGATATTTTCACATCTGCATCAACAATTACCGATTGTATTAAAACAACTGTTCTTTGAGCAGATTTTTATCCAGATTTTGAAATTCGAACATAAAAAATCTACCATGAAATTTACATTGTAAATTCCACACCACTTAATATGCATCCATACAGGACGAACCTCTCTAATAAGAATGTTTGAAACAGAAATGTAGTATTTGCTAGATTATAATTTCATAGAACAGAATAAAAGTGATAGGAGTTCATCATGTGTACTTTTATCGAAACCAGATAATAATTTCCGCAGGTGCACTGATTATAGAAAAGTGAATATCGTGATCAAGTGATCGATGCATGCATTTGATAGAATTGGAAATGCAAAATATGTCACAAGATTTGACTTTTAAAAAGGAATTAGACAAATTACAATGACCGAAAGGGCAAAAGAAGTTTCAGCATTTATAGCTCTAGATGGACTTTATCACTATAAACTGATGCCGGTTTTGAAGAAAGGTAGATATTGTACTTTTCAACGTTTAATAGATATGATTACATCTGGTTTAGATAATTGTAAAGCTGACATATATGATGTAATCATCCACGATATCCCAAAAAATCATTGGGAGGCGATTAGGAAATTAAATTTTTTAATATCTCTGATGCAAATTTAATATTTAATTTATCAAATAGCGAGTTTTGTCTTGACCGTGATGCATTTCTAGGACAAAACGGAGGACACGAACAAGTAAAACCTGAATATGCCAACATCGGGCTATTTCTGATATCACTTTGCCTATCAGTAAAAGCAACTGATGTGATGCTTGGCTATGGCTTGCGTTACGTGTTTAGGCTCTAATAAACAGTAACACAGAAAACGTGAAACAGACAAGCTTTGCAAAATTGAACAAAAAATTTATTTCCCTGGAAAAAGATTGTAAAAATGGAAGGGAAAGTTTTAAAAATCAAATAAAAAAAAATAATCCAAGAATAATCCACGAATTAAATTACATATGTCTTAGTAATGAAATTTTATAATAGATTCAAGTTTTAGTACTTTTGGAAGATCCAAGGTGGAAGACGATGAGGTATTCTGAAGTTTGTAGTGTGTTTATCATGAGTTCATTGTAGAAACACAATATTTAACACTCCAGTGTTGTAAATCAAACAAAATGTCGATAAACTGTCTTTCTTCAAGCATTTTGTATCAGCACATCAAATATTTCTAGAGATAGGAATTATTCATTTAAAATCCAAATGAACTGATGAAACATTACTAGGAATTTAAAAACTGGCTACAGCAAAATAGCTTGACTTTACGTCAGGTGTAAAAGCACCAAAACTGAGAATAATTCATTAAAACAAGGACTATGTCGTATTCTACTACGCAGTTTAAAAATAAATCCCCAAATTGCAAAATCGAGAAACAAAGGAATGAGTCACATGATCGTGTTTATATCACGTACTCTATTATTATGACCCTGACAAGAACCAATCATTTTACTTTAAGATTCAAACGCTTATTTCTTAATTAACTAGTCCCATTTTGACATTGACAACAAACAAACACTTTAAAATTAAAATAAAACCTGTTTACGTGGCAGCCGCTAGTCCTAAATCAAGGTCAGGATCTAGGTCAACATTACTTGTTTACCAAAGAATAATTCAGGTCAGCCGATTTTCTGGGAAAGAGACATCATATTTAGTGAATAAAATTACATTAGAATAGCATGTAAAGAAAAAATATTTAAAACTATGAAAACCAATTAAATGAAAATAACTATTAAATTAAATAAACGTAATACTTGATAATATTCGAACTTTCGCTCCATAACGTTCCGGCTGCTGAATCTTTAACACGTTTTTGAGTATGAAAGATAAATAGTAATGACAAATTGCAAGTCGCTTTTGATAAGGTAAAGACCATACTTATTACTGCATCTATCATGTCAGCTCTAAATGTCAGGGAATAATTTTAAATGTATGTTGATGCATGTGATGTTGGGGTTGTTGCAGTATTCTCATAAGAAGACAAATATGGTGATGAATATTCAGTGTGCTATGTTTCTATACAAAAATAAATGGCTACCAGATGCATTATTCCACACTCGAGAAGGAATGTTCGGCTTTGCTAGCTGCTTTGCAGCACTTTGATTTTTATATTAGTTCAGATCCTTTACAGATTAATGTATTTAGCGATCACAATGCACTTTCCTCAGTTAGCAATATGAAAACAGCCACATCAGTGGAAAATATAATCTGATTGAAGGCGCACGGTCGCGTTAAAAGAAATATTATATTGCTTTATCTACATTTTGATTCCGTCGTATAATTGGATCGTGGGTAATTTTAATCAAATGCATATTTAACTAATAGATAAAAGAAAGCTATATTGCATGCATCTTTCTTTTATGAAGGTATGTGTTATTTATTTTTAATTTGTATTGTTCTTTTAAATTCTTCTCCATCGTCTATATAGCCAACCCGATGTATATCATATTCTATATTAATATTGTATTAACAAACAGATCTGAATATGCATTTTTGTCCTACTTACTATCTGCGTTTTGTCTTAGTATTTTATATATAATATTGCTTGCTTGAGAAATTATTCATTCTTGCTCTAAGCTCTTTATTAGTTGGCCTCGTTATGATCTGTGTCTCATTTGCACTAGAAATATTTGTTCGTAATATCATTCTCTGGAATAACAAGGTGCGCAATATTATTCAATGGATTAACAATGTGCTGAGACATATTTTTGAACAGGGGTATTTACTTGGATTTATAGTCGATTCAGATGAGGATATATTGGATTATAATTGTGTTATTAAACAAACTACTGTTGGCACATCATCACACTTCAGGAGATTGATACATTAATACATTCGAGACTTCAAACATACCAACACCATCAGCGTTGTGTCTTTTGTTGAATATCACGGGAATATTATTAAAACTTCATTAGGACTGGTGACAAAACGTTTGGGACTGCCTGAGATTTAATTCGTTTTGCTTTAATATGTCTTAAAAGCTTTACATTGTATTTTAGAGAAATAAATTATTTCTTGAAGTTTACAAAAACTTATTGGGCTTCGCTCTTTTCTGTTACTTACATTAAAACCATATAATCGTAATAATCTCGAATCACCTCTTAGGAGAAATGTTAAAAAATCTCTGATTACATGAAATATTTTTATAACTATATCATATTTGTTATAATGAAAACCTTGTTTACCGGCTTAAGGCATTCTAGATTCTTAAAATATTTTAATGTATTAAAAATTGCTTTATATCTGTAACATGTTTGAGGGTTTAGGAGATGCTCATCTGGCTATACTATGTAACCCTTTTATAATAGTTTTCGCATATATTTGTTCATTATACTCACTCTCGTTAAAACGTATCTGTTAAATCGTAATAAAATAGTCACATCCTGATTTTGCCATACATACCTCTTTGTTTAATTGATAATTATACAATTTCGTATTGCACTTTGTTAAATTGTAATTTAGTTACTAAAAAATGTTTAACGGTTTGTATGTAGCATTGTTTCATATTGCTAAATTCAATCGCTATAATAGCATCATAAACTCTAGTTAGCCAATTTATTGTGTTAAATTGAGCGGATGGTCATGGATAAGATATTCTGTTTGTTTAATTTTTAAATCTAAATTAGTTTATTTATTTATGTACAGTTTCTTATGTTATTATGTTTTAGAAATATTAAGATTTGACTTGATAACATACATTTGACTATAAATATATCTATATTGTTCCTGTATATAGGTCATGGCATTAGGTGTATCTGAATTAATGGTACTCAACATTACTGTACTTACGATGTGAAGCATGGATGTTGCTGTTATTAATGCATGTAGGAAGGGGATTGTCAATGGGGTATTATGGTGATTTCTCAAAAATTATAAAACGTTATTCGGGGCTGAGCCAGAACGCACGTGATCTGCAAAAATGATTATCCTGGTAGGCTAGACTGCCTTTGACAAATTATATTTGTCTTGCAAAGGTGTATATTATTGGAGAATTGGTTTTTGAAAAATTAAAATAATATTCTCTGTGTGTACATTATCTGAACTTGATGACCCCGGAACTAGACGACTTATGATCAAATTACTAGATTTGTGTGATATCAACCAAACAATCTAACATACATGCAAGTGGCTCGAAACAAATTTTATTCTGCTGGTGCAATTCATTGCCTAAGTTGAGATTTAAATTGCATTTATTCTTAATAAATCAAATGGAGCTAACATTTAAATCAATGGTTTCAGACGATTTATTTAGCACTCCAATATAAAGTGTTCAGAGACAAATACATTTTGTATCACATGATCAGACTCATATATCTCTTTCAGGACTAATGCCAAGATAGGTTGTTTTTGCTTGAGAAAAGGTTAATAATCTAACAGGAAAAGCTATCATTTCACCACGAGATGTAACGCGGTAGTTTTACGTCATTTAAAGGAATGCATAAAACCAGAACTATATATTATTGATTTTAAGATATAAAACTACCCAGCCACTCACCAAGTATTTTTGAGAGATGTCATCCTTAATTTGTGGGAAAAACTGTCAGTCTTCATAAAGGAACTCTATATGAATTGTTTTCCGAGAATTAAAAGTTACATTTATAAATAGCCGCCCATCGCGCAACTCTTTGCGTAGAGAATTACTCACTTTTGAAGAAAGCCGCATCTGAAATTAGTATAGCTAGTACTTACATCAATTGGTATATAGATATGGTATCCTTAGTAAGTGGGAGGCTTCAAGCAGTCATAGTTAGTGGTTACATGCCTATTCTCTGGATACAATCATGCATGTTCATATCACGTATACTGCGCAGACGAATGGGCAATTACGAGCTTCCATAATTTACCATGCGGCTACCTAGATTCTCTGCATGACAAACTCCTGACTTTGTATGTAAATGATTGTACAATCAGTGCAAATGTTTGAATTCGAAATATGAGAAGAAGAAATAGAGCCCGAATCTGAACCTGCATGGAGAGATTTTGTACGTCGTCGAATTTATTTTCGATAAAGACTTTCAAAATAAACTAATTCCATCAGACTTCTGCTTCAGCAGATATTCTTGTTTATTGTCAGACCATTTTCAAATTATATAAGTGGATCAAGTGATATATATATATATATATATATAAATATATATATATATATATATATATATATATATATATATATATATATATATATATATATATATATATATATATATATATATATATATATATATGAGAGTAGCTTGAAATAGATTCTACCATTATGACAGGCGCCATAGTTGGTGATACAGTATAGCAATCACGCAAGATCTCTGCAGGCATCGTATCGACAACGATCGAACTAACCCAGCACTGTGTATAACATATACACAACCACTTAAACGATATTTCTTTACATTTGTCATAATCAGTCCATAATATATACAATCCCTTGCTCGATCCAAGAGCACTAAAAGGAATTGTTATTCGTCAGGTAATTTGTATTATTCTTGTATAATACGTCAGTTTGATTCTTCTTTGTCCTGCAAACAAATCGTAGATAATTAACAAAGGTCAGTTATAATGCTTACATTAAATTCACTAAGTACTAAGTTTCTTCAGATATAATAGAATCACTTCAGGCAAAGTAAACACGTGATACACTTAAGGTAGTTACGAAATACACTTGTTAGCATGTTTGCTTGAGTGTGTCTAGATAACAAAGTATTTTGCATCGACATTTTACAGTATTTATCACAAGTCTGCTTTTCTTCATGAGCGCTTATAGTGGAGTTTTTTTTTGTTGGCTTATTTTTATTTGGGAGAGATCTATGCTGGAATGGGCCATAATTTATTTCTGAAAGCGTAATGACTTGGCATGCCATTCAGGTACTTTTACGAGTAATGCGCTAATTAGGAATCATGTGTTAATTAAGACCACGTTCTATATGCTTACAAGAGTTCGCTCTCTAAAATAACATACGTTATTTTGGTTGATTAAACCGATAACTTTACATCGCTTCACTATCTTTCCACATAAATTCAGTTTGGTTGTGAGATACATCTTCACAAGTGAATCTGTAACGGCACGGCATAGTTTGCAGCATTTGTATCTTCTATTATTGAGGTTAAGTATGCCCTTGTATATATTATTATAGGAACTAAAGAGTTTCTTTTGTATAAAAAAAGGAGTTGCCTTTGTCGTTTGGACGTTTTTTACACACAAGTTAATATGAGCTTTTCATAAGGTAATTTAGGGAGTCATTCAAGCCTGTAAATGAATTCAACATGGTCACAATTTCAACACAATCCTCTGTTTTTACCTCACCCATCTCTCTCTCTCTCTTCTCTCTCTCTCTCTCTCTCTCTCTCTCTCTCTCTCTCTCTCTCTCTCTCTCTCTCTCTCTCTCTCCGATGCAAAAATGTGAGAATACGGGAGAGTCTGTGGAATAAAGGAAAAATAAAAAACTGAACTTGCACCAATTAACTTACAAAAGCCAGGGACATCAAAAGAAGCAGCTAGATACTGTAATCTATTTCTTTTTTTCTTTTTTCCTTTTTAGAAAACCTATTAAAGAAGGCATGAAAACAGATTATTTAGTATTACAGTGTCAGAAACAGGCTTTAGCTACACCCCAGCCGTCCTATCTTACAATATTTAGAAGGATTTGCGATAGTTGAATATTTTTATGAATACGCTTAAAGAAAATGAAACATTGGAAAAATTGAGCAGTAATAATTACATAGTCCTTTTTCATTTTATTCATTATAATATGATGCTCCGTAATTTTTCTATACTTTCGATATATACCCTTATTACGTATTTGATCTTGGATATATTAGCTGCAGTAAAAGCGTTGTTATTTGTCCTGAAATGACTCTTGAATCAAGGGCGAATTATGGAATGGCGTAACACATTATGGCAAACCGGGCACACGTCACTGGAGGTAGAGCTAATATGAAGCAATCTAAATATGTGTTACCGTTATTGGAAAATGTTGCTAGAGAAATCGGTTTTTATACGAAAATTTTTATTAAAATAGAAACTTTCAATGAAATGAGGCTAAATAAAAGCACTGTCGAAAATTTAAACAAAAGCGAATTGAAAGAAAGTTGAGGTGAACAATCTACCTTCATATTGTACAAGCTAATCTGAAACTAACTCTTTACCGTTGTGAATGACTAATGGCAGTCAGACATGGCTGAAATGCAGGCATATATAATAATGATCGATACAAATCTATTCTGACAGTGTTAACGTTTCAAAAGACGCTTGGAGTCATCAAGAAATTAAGTTGAAATAGATGATACTTTCATAGAAATAATCAAAGAGAGATTGAAACTGAAAAAAAAGTTTTGGCTAGAAAAAGTGAGATAAAAATATGAAATTTACTGATTTGCTGTTAGGTTTAAATAAATGTATGGATATTAATATAAATCAACAAGTCGGCATTGTCACAGATCTATATCTATAAGAACAAATGCACCCTGTATGGTTTCATAGCTCGGCAAACAAATTAAAACATGCAAAAATACAATGAAAAATGTAACGCTACAAATGAACAAAAGGAAAACACAATAAAGTACATATTTGATTCTAACTACAACAGAACATAATATGTATAATTATAATTATATATACAAGCTATAGATTTTGAGCAATTTGAAAAGTAAAGGAAAAAAATGCAAATATTGATGCAATTCAAGGACTGCAGAGTAATTATACAAATAATTATGAATATTTCTGGATACGAGTTTACCACGTACAACTTAACGTTCCATAAAAGATTTCCACACAAAGAATTAAAATAAATTTAACTAAATTCCGTTGATATGGGAAGTTTTTACCCCAAATGGTTAAAGTAACAGGAATATTTTTCTGTGGATATGCATACATTGAAGAATCAACTTTCTAAGAAGCTATATTTGACAAAAGTTGTTAACAATACTATTAAGTAGACCGATTAACAAATATTCGTCCAATCAGTTGTACATTTAAATAAATGTAACAAGAAAAACAGATTAATGAAATAGTAAATAGAATATAAAATATACAGTGTAAAATCAACAACGTTGAAATTATGATACAATGGATTAATTAGCTGGAAAAAAAACTTACATCTGAAAATGGAAAACGGAAAATAGAGGCATACAATACTTATGCAAGCAAATCAGCTTCCATAATTATTTTTTTCAAAGCAAACTAATAGACTTTCAATTACAAATAACAAGTACAACATACTATAATTATCCTACAACTGTATAATACTGCAGTTAAACGTACTATTCCAAAAATCAGTATTCTGCAAACTTAAAAAGTTTTAATAGCTTCACTTCAAAAATTCACAATAATTGATTCTGAACAGATACAGAGCACATTGCTACGTCAGCTTTTGATAAAACCGATAAAAATTAGTCGGACCGTATGGCGACAGGTGGTTATGGTAGTCTTTATTATAATTGATCTAATTATTCCATGCTTAATATTGTCACTATACAGTTTCCAAGTTGCATTCAGATATGAAAATAGATATCTGACTATGCAATGCCGTTATCCGATGAAGATTATAATAATGCATTCAACAACAGTATATATGTAGAAATAATTGAACGATATTTCAAATAACTGTAGCATTGCTTTATAAACGGATACACAGTAAGGTTAAAGGTACAAATAATTGATCGATACAAAGGGTCAGAAGAACAGAAGCCGGTACATCAAGGTTAAGGTTATTGTGAGCTTACAATGGCTGACGAAATAAATGCTTATAAACGTGATTAAAAGTATACAGCTGTTACGACTGAGTACAAGAGACCATTGCGAGCAAATTAACTTAGTTGCAACAATTGATCAAAATATAAGTCCGATTTACTATTTTTTTTTCCAGATCGTAACGGTATGACAGATGATGGAATAGCAGTATTGGGCCAAATCATTAGGTTTTATGAACAAGCAAGGAGTGGACAAAAAAAAGCTAGTACAAGTCATATCGGGAAGATGAATTATGATGACACTGATCTTTCTGGCCGATGTTCTAATAAGATTTTGAAATAAGCAAGTATTAATTTATACTGACAATGATGGTTCCAGGAACTACTGTAATTTTCTGAGAAAAGAAGTACAGTGTAAAGCTTATAACAGAATCTCTGAGTCTACTTGATGCTTTATTTACACATTCGATCATAACTCCTAACAAAAAGCAATAAATATGACGTGAGTGAAGAGCAAACAAGAATTTGACCTCCATTCATAAAGATTGCAATGATCAATACCCTTTAAGACGCTGAGTAAAGGTGATGTTGCTTTTATTTTAAATCTAACAAATATTTTGTTATATTTTTATCTTGATTTTTGTAAAGATATACAATTTTGCCTGCAGAATATATGTCGTCTAGGATGTCTAGGTGAGGTTGGAAAATGACGTATATATAGTATGTAAAGTGAAAAATATTTTTAGTGATTTGTACACTTTTGCTTTCCACGCCATCCATATGTAAAACATAATAGTTATTTATATTTTCTCTCATTATTTTATGATTTCCTTACTAACTGCTTAATTTGTTTGGTGTATATTTAACGTCAGATTTCATTATTTGTAGGGACTGACGATTTTATAAGAATTTACGTAACCTCTAATTCCCGTTTCCTCTTGTATAGGGAATAATCTTTAAAATACTCAATCACGCAACTTTCTTCATAAAATAACCAAACTGACCCTTCTAGCCAATGATAAATTTATTCAAACTCATCAACTGCCCCACCAGCCAATGAAGAATTAAACCAAAACTCGTCAACAAATCCCACCAGCCAATAATAAATTAATTCAAACTCGTCAACGGGTTAAACAAATATGTTAAATTTAACCTGTCAATTCTTATTGGTCGCGTAATATCTATAAAAATAGAATGTAACAAATAGACCGAAATTTTCCCTACATATTATTTTGTTTATAGAGGATCACTACAATTTCAGTTATGACAATTGTTTAAACACAATAAAGGTATCGTCATATTGCAAAGGTTACATGACTACATAAATATGCATCACGCTCCCACTCTTTAACCTTTGACTGTTGCTATGTAAATCCTGGTGCTCTTGTTCAGTTGGATGCGTTGGTTTTCTAGATTTATTTCTCGTGATATACTTGCTCTGTTTCGAGTAGTGTAATACATTTATAATATTATATTATTCTAAAATGCAATAATGGATAACATAAACCATATATAATTTGGTTTGTTTAAAAATCTGTTATCATGCTTGCATATTCTGTTGAGTTATACACTTTTTACTTAAAAGGTATTTTAGATACTTTGCTCATTTATTTAATAATAATAATTGATTTTCTTCACAATGTCACTCACCTTCAAAAGAGTTATCAACTTAGAATCAACAATGTCACGAAATCAAAATTAAACCACATCTTCATCTTATAGCGCAATATTAGAAATGCATCAAGTTTTGCAACCTGTTAAATATCACAAATGATGATTAACCTTTTCCATGCAGCATTAAATTGTATTCTTACGTTTGCACATTGCATGCACCATGAATACGTATCTTCAAACTGTGAATAGGACAACACGTACAGCAAAGAAGTTGTACATTTTAAGTGCATGTTTGCTTTAATATTGCTGACGTCGTTCGTATCTTCTCAAGTACTTGACCAGTAAATAACATACCATTTACCAACAAAGTTCAACTGAAAGAAAGAAAATTTTCACACCATTTATCTTTGAACAATTAACTGTCCTCCAATAGTTGTATTCACTTTGCTTTTGAAAAGTTACTATCTTTTTTATTACTATAAGTTTACAAGCAAACCTGTGTATTGAAATTGTAAAATTGATAATTCTATTGTCATTTAGATTACAAGATACAAAGATTTCCCAAATGAACAAGTATACATAGTTCATATGATTACATAGCATTACAATCAATTATATTGAAACACACAGCCCATGAAATACAGTAATGTAGCCACAACCATATTCAGAGCAAATTGAATCAGTTGCCAATCTCAAAGCTGAAATGCATTACTCATAAATCAAACGTTTATATTTCCTACATATAAATAGAATTCCTGTACTTGTGGCATGCGTAGAAACCACAGTTTTATGGTTAGATAAATGAGATAAAAATTAACAAGTATTTCACCTTGATATCCATTCCAGGCAGCTTATTGCAATGGTTCTTGTTCTCCTGATAAAAATCTGTTCAATACAGAGTTTTTTTTTTAAAGAAATGCATAGTTTTGAGTATTATGAAGGTTATTGTGGCAATAGATTCAGTTGGAATTGTTGTAATGTCCATTCCTTAGGGACGGTCTGCCTCAATGTGCCTTTGGGAAAATCGCTTAGCTACTATTTCCTCTGTATGATATTGCCAATATTGGGTGGAAAGTACTGCTAAAAATAAACAACAAATGTACCCCCAAAATCACATTTACCTTTCAGTTTGGAGTTGTATCAATAGCATTGAAGGACATGATGAAATATGACCAACGTGTGTATATGAAATCTACCGAAATATGTCAGCTGAATAGTGACAACGAAACCAGCCAGGATGAGTGTGATTTTATCATGTATTAGTACAACCAATGAAAATACATTAAATTAAAACCTATTAGATAGAAAACAAATAAGACACAACTCCAATATATTGAAACGGTTAAGCAAATGATTTGGGAAAAAGGAAACAAAGCTATCCAATATCGCACCATTGAAATCTCTCTTGGAAGACACAAGGGGTCTAAAAGAACTTGGCTACCAAAGGAATTAAACAACAATGCTTAAGGCTGGTTTTTAGTTTTCTTTCCCTTATTTCTGTGTACTTTTAGATCACAGTTGGTATACAAGGGTTTATTACACTCTAATGCTATAACTATTTTTCCTTTAATCCTTTGATCATCAAGCACCCACACATTCAAGAGACCCTAATTTCACCTCGCATTATTTTTCTTACTTCACATATTGGATAATTTGTCAATATAGTTGTCTACGCCGCAGATCCATATTTCATAATACATTTTAGGAAACATGGCCGTAACACATTCTGCTCATAAATAGTCATATTTCAAAACACTTATACGTGAGAAAGTCCATAAAATTCCTCATGTTAAGGGCTTAGGGAGAATGAATTTTATGAAGCTAATCCATGTTTCGAAAAGGTTTCCTGAATTCTGTACATTATAGCATCTACTCCTAGTAATGAACTAAGTACTCTTACAAGCACTGGTTACACACAATCAAATATATAATCTCTTAAAACAAACAAAGCTATACATAGAGAGGTAAAGTCAAATAACATACACCTTAAGTTTCGTACAATGTCTCTTTCTTTATATATTTATACAAAGGAGACAAAAGTAAAATATCCAAAACTTTCAATTCATGTTACCGTTTTCAGAATCTGTTTGACGTATCTCTTTTTGAGACGCACGCACAAGTTTATCGTAACTTAATTCATATTATATCCAATAGGGTACTGTGGGTAGGTGAAAGGTTTCGTTACAATGGGTTACGAGATACGAGGGAATTTCTACAATTGTACTGTTTCACATTAGGCAATGTTAATACGAGTGATTGAAGTCTTTATCTTTAACCTTGTGTCTGCAATCTCTCTTATGCTTGACATTTGCACAATCATTCGAATCCAAGTGGTAATGAATGTAGCCCAAAAAAAAGTATGGGGCACTTAAGAGCCATTATGCAGCATTCAACATGCTAAGGTTTCGTGAATTATTCCTTTGGGAATGTCAAGTCAGAATAATAGATTGCATGTTCATCAAATGTTATCAGATAAACTGCAATAATGTAAGCATTAAGGTTTCTGTTGTAGCGATGTATTCAAAATGTTAAAGCGACTTAGCAATTTCGAGAAAAAGATCTTGTACTGTAGATTTTAATCTTGTCGTGTCTTCATTTATCACCATTACCTGTTCGGTACAAACAACGTAATAATAGTGACGACGATCGGATTCCATATAAATAACACAAAAACGCACATTATACACAACATACCTAAGAAACATTTTGATATTACATATAGTTCCTACCTATATGAAACACTCATGCTAGACATGTTTTAATATGTGACTCCCTTTTGCCATAACAGAATTTCGATTCGCTACCACTGTTTAAAGCTGGCTTAGAGCAAAAGTAATTTGCACAGAAATATGCATTGACTATCTATATCACAAATAGATTATTGACATATATGGGATGCACTCTGTCACTGTTCTATTCGAGAAAAAAAAAAGAACTTTGAAAATGATTGTAACGAAGTCAAAACTTGCAAGACATCATATTCCTTATATTTTTTAAGTATGTTTGTCGACAATATATAACTCGATTAGAAAGCCGCAGATATCGTTGTAGACGAAGTATTACAAGTGGTATCGCCGCACGACCAAGAACTGTTTGATGTACCACCACCGTCATCGCGACAGTGAACAAATCTCGCCATCGCGTTGGACTGTTGGACGGCGCTAGCAATTGCCCAGCGGCACAATCTACATAGCCTGGTAGGTACATAAAAAACACAACCGTATGTTTGGGATACGCATGCAACCTACAAAAGCAAATGTGGAAGATAGTGCAAAATGGAAATGGGCCGTGAATGGGCAATATTGGAGTTTCGATTTCGTTGCTGTACGATCTAACGATCTGGTATACTTCAATGGGACGACAATGTTTTTCCGCTGCAATAACTGCGATACTACACTAAAAAAATGCGAAACAAACGCAGCATTGGCTGCTTGGAACAGTCCAATTACTAAAAAGTCATGCTATTAGTATAAAACAACCAGTCTGGCATCTCGAGAAGATCACAACCAATGGATGTATTTGGTTGCTGTCAGCAAAATTGTTAGACAAGTAGAGAGGAGACCTTGAAACGATCCCGGATGTGCAATAAATATACGAAATAATGTCCAATCTAGAGGAGGACTGAAGGGCATTGTCGAGAAAATAAACAGAGACATTGAAAAAATTTCTAAATAACCAAGTCAATTCGAATGCTAGGATTTCGACGCTAAAACGACTATAGTACTGCAACAGTGAGAGTAGTTCTTGATGTACAAGGAGGTACATCAAATGAAAAGGAAGCGTGTACACGTTCACAAAATAATGGATAATATATTGCATCAATTGTATGAACTGATATGCAAACGATCTAAATATAACTTTGAATACGTACATCATCTCTGTTGAATTAAAGTAAATAAAGTTAGAAGCAAGTAATCCACTTAGTGACATTTCCAGGAATTTACCTAATTGCATACCGTCTCATTAGCTAAACGATTACACAATCCGTTCTTAAAATATTGAATGTATATTATGTTACGTACTGAGGCTCGAATAAGCAGCAACAAAGAAAGAATGAAAATTAACAAGCTTGTAAAATTTAACAAACGATTTATTAAGTAAAATTTTTCATAAGAAAATATAAATAAACTTACGGTTTTAGAGAATCAAGTCCAAAAATAATCCAATATAGAAGTCACAAAAATAATCCACTAATGGAATTGCAAGAGTCCTGATAAATAAATGTCCAAATAGTTCCAGGTTCGAATAATGACGATGTAATCCAATATGGACGACGATGTCACGTGATTTAATCAGTTCTTGTTTTTATAATAATCCAAATGAAAAATCTATGAGAACATGTTCTTTTCCAGATAAATAAAATAATTCCTCTTGCTCTAACGAATTGACACATTTTCCAGTACAAGGTAATTCAAATTATAACTCAAACGGAAGACACAACTTACTATTATAAAAGCCCAACTTCTACTGAATTGTTCTCTCCCAAACAATAATTTAAATACCTGTTTTTTACGTAAACAAGGGATCACGTGATTTTCTGGAATGTCATAGAAGGTCATAGAATAAACGTACGATCATTTAAACACGTACGCAAGGAAAGATCCAGATAAGAAAATCAGTCACTTCTCACCCCCCAAGAACTAAAAATAAAAAGATCTCCTTGGATTTAGCCAATCGTTTTAGAAGCTTGTTGACACTGTCTGAAGCAGGGTCAGAAATTAGGTCAACCCCGTTGTTTACAAATATAGTCTAGGTCAGCCTGAATTTTCCAGAATAGATATCTCCCAATTAATGAATTATAAACCCTAAAATGACAAATTTGAATTTGACAAATAAAAATAAATAATTTAAATCAAATATACGTAACAACTATGATATAAGCACCCTTTTGGAAAGCAAGCATTAAGAGCTCAAAGAATTCAAGAATAAAGAATGTACATTAGGTATCTAGTACCACCAAACTGATGGCGATTATAAACCAAACTGATGACGCAGATATTGCAAGGATACAAGTCAAAATAATATGCAATTGTTAGACCATTTTCATAAGGGAGATATGAAACTAGTGTACTTCAATCAAAACTCTCTCTCTCTCTCTCTCTCTCTCTCTCTCTCTCTCTCTCTCTCTCTCTCTCTCTCTCTCTGTATATATATATATATATATATATATATATATATATATATATATATATATATATATATATATATATAATCGTATGAATGTCACAAAATAAAATTGTATACTTCTATACATCTTTAATGAGGTTATTTATTCACTTGATATGCCTGATGCCATTATTTCAATATTGAATTGAAACATCAAACTCAAAATTCATAATATCTGATCTTTGTTCCTGTTTTATCTTGCAAATAAGAGAATTGGGTTTGTGATCACTAAAAAGAATAATAAGCGAAGGGACTTAATAAATTTTGCGTTTTTAAGGATGACCTTTAAGGTATCAAAACCCTTCTAACATTTTTCAGATCAATGAAACATGCTTTTCTTACTCAACTCATTGATAAGGGGCTGGAAACTAAGTTCTTGTAATTTCCCAAATGCTATTACTTTATATTGATAAAGTCCATCTGAAATTACAAATGCCGAAATTTCCTTCGGCCATCCGGTCAGTGTAATTTGCCAGACTTATTTCAAAAGATCAGATTTATTGACATGATTGCATTTACAAATTGGTCAATGCAGAAATCGATCCTTGTCAATACAAATGACTGTGTTGGTCACATTGTTCATCGTTTTACTGTCAGTGCAAAGGAGGTTGCTGTACAAGAATGCATGGTGACCTTTTCACCTTCACTGGGTTCTATGAAATCGTTCTCCAGCAAATATGAATTTTCTTTACGAAACATCCATTTTTGAGTGGGTATGGAACATACAATTTCAAAGTCATGACATATTTTGTTTGTTCGTGATGGAACATCTGTAAACAAGTGCTATCAGTTACGCTTAAACTTAGGAACATTTCACCCAATCCAAGCCGTTTTAAGTTGCAGTTATAATATGGTGCTTTATTATTTCTTTATCTATGGAGTTAGTAAAATATATTTAACGATCGTATTCTATAACTATTTTTCTATAAGATTAAACCTAACAGTGTTCTAACCACTTCCAAGGAGAAAGATTAGAAACACTACAAAATAAAGTTTACGAAACTAAAGTGACTATGTACCTACTAGGGTTCATCATGCAAAGCTGGCTTTGAAAATAATGGTTTTGTTTAGTCAATTCACATGAGAAGATATACTGAAAAAAATAATATTATTGATAATTCCAGATTAAAAATAATTTGCAGTTAGGTCCTTGCCAAGTCCAACAATATTTTAAACTGCTCATGGCCATATTTATTCCATATAAAAAAAACTAGATATGTTTTCTGTTCCTGAATGTACATTTTCATCACAGCACTGCCATATAGTTATATTTTAACTATGCATTGTTCCATGTATGAATTAATGCATACTGGTTAATGCACCTCATGACTGTTGATTATCGTGTTCACTGAGTTCATTAACATCCTCAAAATGTATGCCATAAATTTGGGTACCCATATTCGTCCACAGGCATATCAAAGTTACAGGTAAATTTTGTTCTTATTCTTCTTGCACGTCTTTCAAGGTCAAATTCATTCATATCACAGTCTGTCAAAAAGTGAATAGCATTTTTGCATGATTATACTTCAAAATGATGAAATAGAAAAGTGCGATTGAATATCCCCAATTATTTAAGAGTTTCATGGTATAAACTGTCAGTTGCCGATTAACACAGCAAATAAATCCCGATGTACGTTTTTCGTAAGCTATGTGATAAAAAAACTGACCGTTCATACCATACCACGATAAACTCAGAAAATACATTCTTATAATTACTATTCCTAATAATTGTATTATTATTATATTATTATTTTGTTTATTTTTTTATGTTTTGGAGCATAAGTTAATCGTATGAATTCTTCAGGAGGGCGGCTACTGTTTAGTTATTTTAGAATAGGGGCTTATCCATTTGTAATGTAATAGCTACATCACCATAAAACAATAGTACGCGATCTAAGATTTTAAACATTTTTCAGCAAGTTTTGATATTCTATCTAAATGTGGTGTCTTCTATTGTTTGAGATTCGAATGGGGCAATATTTGAAGTGTTCAAGAGTTCACTGAGACTTGGACGAATCGTTATTGTCCAGGCAGTTGAGAAACCAATTGTCGTTCGTTTAATCTTTTTCCGTGTTCACTGACAGTTTAGGCTACCTACAGTAGCTGGTTACACATTAAATTAAGACTATCGGTAAATGACGATATTTATGGTGGTCCAATAGTCATACAGAGGAAGACATCAACCCTGAAAGTTATGATGAGGAAGTAGCTAGATATATCTCCCTCCCCCACATCGTAATTATCAGGGCCGGTGTCTTACACTGTATGACTGTGAGTCCTATTGTTATTATATCAGTCTTAGGGCACTCTTCTCCTTATCCCTTCCTATATGCATTTACCTATAGTTTTAAATTAAGCTGTAACGTGCCGCAGTGAAAGTACTGTAGTCCCAATGTTCTTCTTGGCAGATTATGATTTTCCCGACTTCACTGCAAATTTAGTCCAATTCTTTTCCTTCAGACAAACTACAAAGATTTATTATTTGGTTCTGTCATGTAAATTTATTAAATTTTCTAGCTAAAGTATAAGCTCGCCGTTTTTATTTCATTTGAAGGGCATGTAGTGTGCATAACCTCCGATTCATTCTTTACATTGGTTACTATACACGTTAGTATAAATTAGTTCTCTGTACAGTCTATACAGAAATAAACAGGGCCTGATCACATGGTTATGTTCTGACCAATGGAAATCTTCCCTACATTTATCAACTACAATAATGACAATTAAGGTCACATAGAACATAATTTTACATTATACATATGACATGCATTCTGCCTGAAAGAAGTTCCAAGATCTTAATTAGTGTCGGGGTCGTCTATACGTTTATTAGGTGAACCGCAATCTACTTCTGTCTGTGGAGAGACGAATGTGTTTTCTATCTATTTGCTCTTGTTTATCTAAGCATGTAAAGGTATAAAATAAAATGGCTGCCACATTTTTGAGAATATTATAGCCCAAGCTGGTAATGTCTCTTTTGGCAGTATAAGTGTAGCACTAATGTAGCTCAAAAAAGCAATCCTAAGCCCAGGGTGATGTTATATTTTCCGCCATTGTAAACGGTTTGCGTCTCAGCATTACAGTATAAAGAACAGCTTTTTCTTGTTTACAGTCTCATTCTACCGCAGTGCTTGTTCTTCAGCTTGTGGTAAAACTCATACATCATCCCTAATGATAGTTCTAACGCTGTAAAATGGTTTTGTTAAGTTTGATGTTATAATACCTCATTGATAAGTGTTCCTTTATCAAATAATAGCCGGCCCTGCCTTTAAAGAGATATATTTCATATTTATCTATTTTACTGTTGTTATATTCCTGAGATTTTTAAATCCTAATCATACTCAGGCAACAAATACTTGTTGAAATTATTTGTAGCTTTGTGTCTTACACTTGTATACATTTCATTGTAAGATTCAGACCACTGTTGTTACTCAAACAAGACATTTCTGTATATATTTTTAATCTTTAATCCCAACTGCATGTAAACAATTTGTTTTGTGTGGTATTTGAATATGTTTGCTCTACACGTTCACATTTAACTGAACATTGTGTAAACTAGTAACTAACTATGTATATAGTGTATTTTGATGTGCTACAATAACTCAGCTTTTGTAACACAGATTCCAGTGTACAAATGAATCGTCTTCATTCTGTACCATTTTGCAAGTTTTGAAACAAATGCACGCAAATCTATGTATGAGATTCTTTATCATTTAGCATTCTCTCTCTCTCTCTCTCTCTCTCTCTCTCTCTCTCTATATATATATATATATATATATATATATATATATATATATAATTGTCAATATGGTCAATGATACATTTTATGCTTATCATTATTGTCTGTTTCAATTTCCTATATAGCACATACACATTCTATGGCATTATCCATGTAAATGTGTCTAATATATTTTCAAAACTTTTATTGTAGTAGTTTGTTTATACTAAGTTATTTCTACCACATGTATGTGATGTTTTGTGTGTAATGTTCTTAAAGCATGATATGTTCGTCTAATTTAGATCCAGGCCATGCTGAATATATTTATTTAAATTTCTCTTAATTGAACATATTGTCTTCTGAAAATTGGTATCTTATCAGTTAAAAGCATATTATGGTACGTGAAACGTGAAACGCTAATTAAATGCCGGACTTGACATATTACACGTATGTCTTCACTGCTTTGTTCATGTGGTCTCTTACGCAAGTTGGCGTGTATAATTGAATATAGAATAAAGGGAAGTATATTGATAAACTATCATTTATTCCAAGATGGCTCAGCAGTAGAAAATATTTAGCATTTTTGCATATATATATATATATATATATATATATATATATATATATATATATATATATATATATATATATATATATATATATATAATCAAATTTTTCAGGTTGCCTGAAGTTTGTATCATGAAACCCAATGTGGCAGTGGCCTGAATTTCGTAACATAAAACCCATTGAGAGAGTGGCCTAAATTTTGTAACACGAAACCCAATGAGGCGGTGGCCTAATTTGTGTAACATGAAATCCAATGAGGCAATGGCCTAAATTGTGTAACATGAAATCCAATGAGGCAGTGGCCTAACTTTTGTAATATGAAACCAAATGAGTACACTCCGTTATCCCTATTTTCCAATAAATCAAAAGCACGAATTACAGCGCCATGCTATGCCGCAAATCTATTGACAGAATGTTTATAAAATGCATCCCAACAGATCTCATTTCTCAAAGGTAATTTCATATGAAACTGATCAAGACTGTAAAGCTTGTGTAAACTTGCACTAACGCTGTCAAGACGTTCGTCCGCCAGACATTCACAGTATCGTAATACCCTACTGAATAATTGATCGAAGAAATAACCTAGCTGAAATGAACGCATTCTAAGAATATAATCACAATGTTGCACCATATTGTGCGGGTAATCCCTTTAAATTAAACATAACAGTGTCACGTGATGAGTAGAAAAGTAGGCTTTCCAAAAGAAGTCGTATATTGCTGGTAAGAGACTCATCATCTTTCAAGACAATAGGACATAAATTATACTGAAACTATCCAATTAACATAAACTTGCACAATAAAATGTGTCTAGGTATTTTACAGTGCTGCAAAGACGATAAAAATGCCGGTGATTAAACATCAAATGTACTTTAAAGATCATTCCCTGCCTTTCAATCTGCACTAAACCGTGCCCAAAAGGATTAAAATAGTAATGTGTCGATCTCAATTAAAGGTCTCCATGACTATTGGTTTTCACATGCTGAAGGAAGGACAAGATAGATCTTTACCAAACGTGGGTATTTGTGGAGAGAGAGAGAGAGAGAGAGAGAGAGAGAGAGAGAGAGAGAGAGAGAGAGAGAGAGATTACTATTTCAATCCTTTTGGGCAGGGTCTAGTGCAGTTTGAAAGGCAGGGGAATAATCTTGAGAGAGAGAGAGAGAGAGAGAGAGAGAGAGAGAGAGAGAGAGAGAGAATAGATTAGGCTACAGAAGACCGTTATTTAGTGAATTATTATCCGTTGTTTTTATGTCCAAGTAGCTGTTATTGTTAAACGTTTCTTATAAACGGCTTACGTTCAATATAAACAAACTGAAAACGTCGAATATTGATATAATAAAATCAAAATCCAGTGATATTTGAGATAAGAGATGTTATAATTCACTACAGTTTAATTTATATTGCTTCTGACTAACGTAACAATTGCGTGGATGACTACTTTAGATAGATAAATAGATAGATATACAAACACACACACCTACACCCATCCATCCATCCATCCATACACACACACACACACACACACACACACATAGAATGATGCATCCCTCCATGTCATGAAATCGAATACCACACTACAAAAGAACGCTTGTCGGACGGTGCTATACAATACTTTGGGGCTATAGTCTTTGTCCTGAGTTATATCGAAATCAAACATATGTTATGCTACAATACTTTGGGGCTATAGTCTTTGTCCTGAATTATATCGAAATCAAACATATGTTATGCTACAATACTTTGGGGCTATAGCCTTTGCCCTGAATTATATCGAAATCAAACATATGTTATGCTACAGTTCATTAACAGTACATCAGTCACTACAGAACAGGAAGTTGGAGAAAACACACTTAACTAATATTCCATACAATGTATAAAGATGTGTACCTCTCACACATCTTATTCAGCAATGTCGGTATTCATGTAACGAAGATGCAAATCGCGCTGTTAAAATAGCATATTCTCTACAACCATCTGAATTTAAAATCACGTACACTTATTTTAAATGTGGTATCCACAACGCGTAAAGTAGTAAGTGTATTGCATAGTGGAGAAATGCTCTCAATACTAAGCTTGGTGTGTCCAAACATACTTTAGTGGAATGTCATTTTTGTTACAGGGCCATTGGAGGGAGAGTTCATTAACATTATAAATGGTCATAACCCTTTGCTACATACAAACCGTCTAAGCCTGATTGCAATGGACCTTTTCTCAGCGTGAGGAACTTAATGGTATATTATTTCAATATACATGATGATAATACAATGTAATTGTATATTTTAAATTTTTTGAAGGACATAAATATTTAATTTGTTCTTTTAACCATCATTTATGTTGTTATATTGTCTTATCTAATTATCATTCATACTGTTGATTTTCTTAATTTGTCTTTTATTATCTAATTATCATTCATACACACCGTTTATATTCCCTGTTGATCGAGAACCTTTGTATACTTTCACGCTGTCATAGTTTCGAACCAGAATTAGACAAGTTAAAATGATAAATGCATTGAAGGAAATGTTGATAGAATGAACAATTTATACAGTACCTATAATAAAAAATTGAAATGATTTAAACTGGGCACTTATTCTGAGAAAGTGAAATTGCTTATATGAATTGATGAGATAATGTAAAAATTGTAAAATCAATATCCATTTTTATATAATCTAACTATTGTCAGAAGGTTAAATCCATTACCTAATTACCAATACATTGCTACAGCTATGAATATTTTATCGGTATATACATAATAAAATACATATTACGAATCTGTTTTACCTGTACGTCACACTGTAAAAAAAAATAACTGAAAATCCTATTTTATTTGCTTTAAATTTTGAGGAACTTTTTTAGAAACTCTTTTAGTTTCAGTTTTTTTTTTACCTTGAATAAACCATTTATAATAATTGCAAAAACAAATTAGTGCAAGACTTCTCAAATAACTTTATCAGTTAATAAAGAACTAATTTTTCAGCTAATTTAAAACGTCAGCTTCGTACACATCCGACGATACCAGGCAGTGATTACATTGCTTTCTGTATCGACACAAACAGTAAATGTAACAATAATCACTACTACAAGCATTTGATACTCTGCAACTTACTGTTAAACTGTTAAACATTGTTTTGATTATTGAACGAGTTCTTATCATACCGAGACCCGTAAATATAGCAATAGTTTTTTATCGTTTCTCCTAATTGTAACTTCCCATTATCTATCGATTCATATTTTGCAAGTTTCTTAAATGTCTAGGCAAACAAATCTCTAAAAAGCTAAAGAATTAAACCAATACCAGGAATTACAAATTTATAAGGTAAACATTCAACATGCAAGAAAATAATAATGAGTTGAGTTTAAACAAATTTGAGCAAATTGAAAGGTAACAGTATGGCGTTTATGTAAAAGTAATTTCAGGAAAAACTAGGTTACTATCAGATGTTGGAATACTAGGTGTAACATCTCTGATGCGTAAATAACTTCCAATTAGCATTTGGAACTAATAATTGCATAATTGAAACAGTATAAAATGACAACACTAAGATACGATATTTTACTCTTTTTTATTTCTTTGAGTTATTGTTACATATTTTAGCATTACGTGTATGTTTAGTAACATTTCGACAACCAATATGTGAGTAATGAGAGCAAGTAAAAAGGTCTAAATATAAACAAATAATGCAAGTAATACATAATGTAACCAATGCATCTGTTCTTTAAACAACTATCACAACTAGTATACATGTTTAGCGATATCTATGACGAGAACAATATACTGATTAATCAATTGTTGAGTTGGATCATTTAAAACTTCTACATTTCTTTTACGTGGTTCCTTTAACAATTTTCGTGGTTTTTTTAAAGAATGTTATACACTACTTTTCAAAGGTTTTGTATTTGGCTGATGAAAACATTATTATTGTTATTATGGATCATCGTAATCAAGTCCAAAACATGACCTCTATCAAGACATGATCTCTATCAAGACATGACCTCTATCAAGACATGACCTCTATCAACACATGACCTCAATCAAGACATGACCTCTATCAAGATCAGCTATATCAGATCCTTACAAATTAACAACTATTGGTGAAATTCAGTTAATATGTTACTTGAAGCATTTTGAAGTTGATGCATCAGATTTATGTATCATGGCATTTACAATAATAAACTTTCATACGTTCGATAGTTTGAGCTTTTTGTAATTTAGTGCCTTTTTACGTACTTACTTACATGGTTTATCTTATATTGTCTCCAGTTTAAGCACATCTATATCACCATTTAATGCAAAGCAAATTTTAGAGTAAGCCACAATATGTCTGATATCAACTTTACGAAGTCTAGAAAAATCGTCTTCGCTCCGGTGGCCTAAGAGGTTAGAGCATCCGACTCAGATATGGGAGGTCGCGGGTTCGAACCAAATCATAACAAGACTAATAAAAATGGTACTTACAGCTGAATCGCTTGGCGCTCAGCATTATAACGGAATATGTGTGATTTTATTTATTGGTGTGTATGTGTCAGGGTTACTAACCATTTAACCTTTCGACCTATTGGGATATGCATTATGGTATAGTTGCATGATATTTGTATGAATGTATGTATGATGATTATCTACATATATGTCTCAGTATCATTTACCTTTTCCTGATCTTCTATTCTTCTGGACCGCTAGCTGTAGAGGCGTCAACCTCGGCATGGAAGATCGCGAGTTCAAACCCTCGGCCGAGTCATACCAAAGACTTACAAAAATGGTACTAACTTAGCATTAAGAGGTTCATGTTACATGTTTTAAACATGATGGCCCAGTGCTAGACATCTCTAAAAAAAAAACTGACACACTGCAAACATCGTATAGGACTGAAAAATTATTAAAGCTAGTTATACCAAATTCACAAATCATATTTAATCATTTCAAAGCTGCCATCAATTTTCAGTTTATGTTTGCTTTCATTTTCCTTGTGCCTAGAGTGGTCCTAATTCACTATGGTGAGATATTGAATTTTCTTATTGTTTTCTTTTTGGTAACTTCGACCCTCCTGAAAGTACCAATAACAACGGTATACTTTATAATTACCTCTGAAACTTACTTTCATATCATATTCAAATACCAATTTAACTTAAATTGAAGTGGAAACTTATTTCAGTTTACAGTGTTTTACAATGTTAACAATAAATCTCACCCCCACCTAACTTGAGATAAAGAACATCACAAAGATCATGACGTCTAAGTA
The DNA here is from genome assembly GCA_030141615.1 of Unio pictorum. NCBI lineage: Eukaryota > Metazoa > Mollusca > Bivalvia > Unionida > Unionidae > Unio > Unio pictorum. The sequence goes on from JARLTB010000179.1 coordinate 1,209,613, forward strand.
GGTCGTGGTAACACAAATGAAGAGCTTCAGTCGATAGACGAGCATTTTATAGATTATCGGACATTCCTTAAGTGTAAATATTTCAATAAGGTGACATGTTATTCTCGCTAGACGCAACCAAATTGAGGAATCACGGCATGTAAGAATCGCCTCATATATATATATATATATATATATATATATATATATATATATATATATATATATATATATATATATATATATATATATATATATATATATATATATATATATATATATATATAATGAACTCAAACAGATCTGCTTTTCGTTCATAGAGCTTCTATCTTGACACGCACTGGGTTTATTTTCCGCCCACAGAAGAATCTGAGTCTAGGGTGAAGTCCAATGTATTAAAAAAAAAAACAATATATTAGACAATGTGAGAGTGCTAAGCTACGCATCTTTTCCTGTCTTGCTTTCTAGTATATTGAGGAACATTAAGAGTATAATTTAAAATTAAATAATTTCTAGGCTAGTACGGCTGACGTCCAAGCAACAAAATATTGCCGGCTAGTATCTATAGTTGTGTCAAAGTTTATGGGTCAAGTGGTGTAGACGTTGATCTCGATAATTAAAAGTGAAATGTATGTATAATTTCTCTCTCTCTCTCTCTCTCTCTCTCTCTCTCTCTCTCTCTCTCTCTCTCTCTCTCTCTCTCTCTCACACACACACACACACACACACACAAACAATCAAAACTGCGAATGAACATTGTGAGCTTTTAAATATTAGTGTCAAGTTCCTCAACATTTATTTACGGAACACACCGTGTATACATTGATGTAAACGCATAAGTTATCATTTATTGTTGTTTGAATAACAAAATTTGCTATAAACTTTTAATGCGTGCTTTAAAGAGACGTTCTTAAGCATACTTGCAACAGAAGTTCTTAAACAGTGCTTGCAACAGAAGTTCTTAAACAGTGCTTGAAACAGAAATTCTTAAACAGTGCTCGAAACAGAAATTCTTAAACAGTGCTCGAAACAGAAATTCTTAACAATGCTTGAAACAGATATTCCTCAATAGCCTTTGAAACATAAGTTCGCAAATAGTACATGTATCAGAATTTCGTAAATCGTGCCTGAAACAGAAGTTCTTAATAGTTTTTGCACTTAAAGTTCTTAAATAGTGCTTGAAAAAAAAAACGTTTTAAATAGTGTTTAAAGAAAAGTTTTAAATAGTGCTTGAAACAAAAAATCTTCAATAGTGCTTGAAACAGTTCTTAAATAGTGAGGATATAGAAGTTCTTAAATAGTTCTTGTATGTAAAGTTCTTAAATAATTTCTGAAACTTTCATTCCTAAATATTGCTTGAAACAAAAATTCTTAACAATGGTCTGCAATATACATTCTTTTTTAGGGCTTTCAGTATAAATCAAGGTACAAATGAAAGGTGAAGTAATGTAAACAAGCAATAACTAATACACATGATTAATACAGGACATTGATGTAACCCTTATTATGACTATTCAAACAAAATCATTAACATGCCCATGCAGCAAACCGGTTGAAAAGTAAGTCCCCGTGCTTTTTCTAAGATGTACGCAACAAGCTTCAAGTTGACATCATATTGATTCAAATGTCATATTATGGTCAGGAGTCTAGCCACATTGTACACATTTACCAGGTGATGGTTTATTTATTTAGTTGCTTATGTATTTGTTTCAGTAGTTCCCAACTTAGTTTGGTCGCAACAGTAAAACGAAAATAACTTCCGGGTCTCACGATCCCATTTTCACATTATTTTATATTTGGCCGCCCAAAAAGCCTGGCAACCTTCTAGAACGTCCTCGCAACCCGGTAGTTGGGAACAAATGATTTTAATTATCCCTTGGTTTGCTTAAAGCATTCGCGTCATCTGCGAAACACATAAAATATTCGTTTCTAAGTAAGTGCTGGATGTTATTGTTGCGAGGTAAGACATGTTCCTGGGGAATTAGCTTCTACCATGCTTTGTGTTGGAGAGTCTACCCTAGCTTTAAATATTAATTATTGAACTTGGGAAAGTAATACTTAGGTACATGATGCCAAATGCCTCAAACTGATAACCGAACGACCCTACCGAATCCAGAACGATTCCACATGTTTTGATTTATTCATTAAACTACCCTATATATATATATATATATATATATATATATATATATATATATATATATATATATATATATAATTAGACATTATTTTTAAAGTACTAAAATGGTCATTTATTAATTATATTGGACTTAACAAATCGACAAATAGTATGCAGTTTACAAATGTGTCCATTGTTTAAAGGAATGTAAAAAAAAATGTAAAAAAAAATACAAGAATTCCAAAACTAAACATTTACTGTTTTCTCTCCGTATTAGAGATTTTAAATCTAATTTAGGCAATCAATAAAGTAATGAAAATAGTAATTTTCTTAAAATAATTTAGTTGAAGCCCATGGGAATAACGACTAAATTAGTGACCTGAAGGCTGTGTTAATTAATACGGCTGATTATGCTGACGTCATACTTGTTTCCTACGCATTGTGAAAAGGTTATGTTAAATGCGTCACTAATTTGTTTTGCCTGGTATGCATAATACCTCACTAAACATTCTCACTTTGTATGTGAATGTTCCAGGATGGGCCAGAGTCTGTTTATTCCAGTTGGTTACTTAAATATCAATCGTTTTACAGGTTATTACGGCTATAAAGAAAGTTTTAAACTTTGTGTGTGACTAGTCTTTGTGTACTTAAACAAGATGGATACTTTTAATTAAAATTAATTAATTAATTAATTTGGTAATAAGAATATAAGATAAAGTTTAATAATCGATATTTAATATTTAAAGTAACAAATTATTTATGGTCACAACAGTAACGATTTATTATTTTTATTCGGATTTGATAAATAAATGAGAGATTCTTAACCTTTTATTTAGTTGTTTTGTCCATTTTGCCATTTTTGAGTTTGTGCTTAGATTAAAGGAAAGGTGGTGGTTTAAATATATACTTAAAACGTTGTCGAAAAGTCTCAATTTTAAAAAAATCCTTGTGAAACTAAGAAGTTCATTTGCTGTTCATTTTTTAATACACACACACACACATATATATATATATATATATATATATATATATATATATATATATATATATATATATATATATATATATATATATATATATATATATATACTCCCTTCCATAAATGTCACATTATAACCAGCAATCTTAATCAGCATTAAGCCGACAATTTTTGAACGTTTGCTTCATACTATATTGGATCCTTATCCATTCAAAAATATGATTATTAGATTTTTTTAATTAGGCGCATTTTTATATTTCATGAACAAAACTGTCATTGTTATTTTGATTTCCGTTGTCAGACTACATACATCCTGTCCCAGGGACTATATTGTATTCCCAAACAGGCTCGTACTTCCCCCCTCAGATATTAAACATCATGGTTGATTTCGTGACCTTTTTTGCAACCGTTAAGTGATCCTTAATAATATGAAGTGATCTGTGTGTCTTTATAAGCACGCCAAATATGTGGTGTATTTGTTGTATTAATATCACTTCATATGTAGATTTGCAAGAACTCGCATGTGTTATATAACTTTTTGAAGCTTACATGTATGTATGTATGTATGTATGTATGTATGTATGTATGTATGTATGTATGTATGTATGTATGTATGTATGTATGTATGTATGTATGTATGTATGTATGTATGTATGTATGTATGTATGTATATATATGAGAGAGAGAGAGAGAGAGAGAGAGAGAGAGAGAGAGAGAGAGAGAGAGAGAGAGAGATGGGGCAAATAGTTATTTACGTTCTTGTACTGAGTGAGTGCCAATGAAGACTAAACATACATACGGTCAGATATCGTGTTAAATGAAAGCCATTATCCTTACTTAAATACATTCATGTCAAGATTTTTCTCTTTGGAAATCAATAATTAAATCAAACGTTTAGAACAATATTTTACCGAACTATATCAGCAAAAAATAACCAAAAATAAGTTTGCATAAATGCTTTATAAAAAATGCGCATCTTTTTGTTTAATGCCAAAGAACACCATTCGCAGTTAAATACCAAACAGAAAAACCTAATGGACTTAATGGCTTCGTCTACAAGCCTTTGTATTACCAACTAGCACTCCCCTTTGACGTGCTAAGATTTCAAATGTAGTATATTGTCTCCCATAACCTGCGTCGGTACGTGTTGAATATTATTATACTTCTCTTGCACGTGGAACATTTTGACTCAAAGACTTGCTTATTACAATATATAGCAATAGTCTCACCCAGAGAATGTAAGGTCGGATTTTCTTAATGCACAACCACGGACTATATCTGGAACACAAATAAAAATGTTTTATTGAATTTAGCAGCTAAAATACACGTCCAAGTTTGAAGTGTTTTCTTAGTTTCACGGGGTATTTACGGCGTAAAACTGAAACTTGAGACCGAATATTTCTTTCTTTGGTCAAAGTAGAACAGGAAGATGATGATATTACGGAATACAAAAATTCGGGATTAAACAAATTTCATTCTCAGTGGATTTTTCTAAGGTTTAACTATTTATTATTATAACTACTATTATTACAACGACTGTTACCACTACTTCAATATCAAGATCAACGTTCAACAGATTCGGTCATATGTTAGATCATTTCTCAGCAAATGGCTTATTATCTTTGATACTGTTGTGCAATATTAGATCTTCATCAATCGATATCTTAAATCCCAGACATAGATATTAAATATTATTTATATCAGCTTTGCAACTTCCTTTTATCACCATTCGGCCAGATTTTATATGTATTTATTTCATAGTGACTACATCATTGAAGATAAGGGAACATATTCAACAAAATGAAATTCAAAATACCGCTGATGAGTACATGATGCACGTAGTTGCCATTTTTTATTTGGGTCTAATAGGGATGAAAACAGAGATATAATTGAGTTTAATGATGATTTGTCGAAAATCAGCGGGGCCAGTAAAATGGTTATTTGAGACTGAAATACCACAATTATTGCCCGCAAATTATCCAACTCAAGATCCCATTCGAAAACATTTTGGAGAAAATATTCAAAAATCATTGTCTCCGTAACATATAGAGAGTAATAGCAGCATTTTGAGTTTTCTGACGCGAAATGTTTCAGTCGAGCAATCAGAAAACTTGATATGTGTCCGAAATGTTATAAAATAGGTATGTGGCGGTTGTATATTTTTTTTTAAAGTGGATACCAGAATAGAAAGAATAGGGATTCTAACGACTTTCCTCTGCACTACTATAGCAACTCTGTGTAACCGTGAGGGAGAAAATGTCGTTGAAAATAGCAACTTTCCTTTGTTTGATACATATTTGATGCCTAATAATTTTCAAGCAGCAATGATGTCTAAGACAAGAATAATATCGCCCCCTGATAGTGACTGATTATAACACTCCCCAAAAAGGCAATCTCCAGCTTTGCCAAAATTACAGAACTATCAGTATGATCAGCTATAAGTAAGTTGATGCTGAAGATCATCTTGAACAGACTGAACCCATAAGCAGAAGAAATGATCGCCGAAGAACAGGCAGGGTTCCGGAGTGGCAGAAGCACAACAGAACAAATATTCAATCTTAGGGTTATGTGCGAAAAGTACTCACAACATCAATAAGACATCTATCATGTGTTCATATATTTGAAAAATGTGGACTGACAACATCAAAGAATGGACCGGGAAAAGTTTTTCGAAGACACAGGCATTGGCACATGATCGAGACAAGTGGAGGGAACTGGTCAGATGTTCAGCAGCACAGTGTCTCAACAACAAAAAACACTAGGTCAAGAGACTGATGATGATGATGATGATGATGATGATGATGATGATGATGATGATGATGATGATGATGATGATGATGATGATGATAGGACATCTGAATTCCATTAAAAAAAAATCAGATATGTTTAAGCATGTCGATTTTTTTTATTGAAAAAAACATCAATAGCACCATCTGCAGAGATGAAACTATTAAAGTATTAAATTCAATGTCAACTGGCATCCAGGTCCGCAATATTTAATACTCAAAGACGAAAAGGGTGTATGACGATAATATGGTGTTGGATGGAGCTCTTCCACCGGTACGATGCAATAGCTTTCAGGGTAATTTCAAATGGTCTAGTTGATACCACATTTATATCCTATTGCTCCTGGTAGGAGAGTTATATTGCCTCTCAATGTTCATCAAACTATGCCAAAAAAGTCATCTCATACAACAATCAGTATTGCGCTTCAGGGGACATAATATACGAAATCTTAAATACAGACTACAAAAAGTCGCCTACAAACTGAACGTTATCCTGCTTTTTCCGTGTAGTCGGTAGGCAATGGCTGATAATTCTAACCCAGTCAATAACACAAGACCCTTTCACGTAACTGAGTAGTACGAGGGAACAACTTTCAATACGATCCATGTCTACGTAAGAAGAATTGAAATCAGATAGCCACATATACAGCACATCATATACGGCACATATTAAACAACATGACACTTTATAATGTAATAAGTACATAAAGCCTCTAAGATTTCATACTAATATGTATAATAGGGAATGTTATACCTCTAATTATTCATACTGATATGTATAACTTAGGGAATAATACATATAATTCTTCTTACTGATATGTATAACAGGGAATGTTATACCTATAATTATTCATACTGATATTTATAACATAGAATGTTAAACTCTAATTCTTCATACTGATATTTATAACAGGAATGATATGCCTCTAATTCTTCATACTGATATGTATAACATAGGGAATGATATACCTCTAATTCTTCATACTGATATGTATAACATAGGGAATGATATACCTCTAGTTATTCATACTGATAAATATAACAGGGAATGTTACATACTAATTCTTCAAAATAGTACGTAAAACTTTCAAAATAAAAATCTCTAATTTTTCATATTATTATGTGGAACTAATGAAATAAAATCGCTAGTTCTTCATAATATTATGTATAAATTACGGTCAAAGCTCTAATTTATCAGATGAGCTTATATAATTTACGAGAAGAAAAAAGCCTCTAATTCTTCATACGAATTTTTATAACTTCGGAAATAAAACCTCTAATTTATCAGACGAGTTTATATAACTTACGAAATAAAACCTCTTATTATTCTTACTAGTACGCATAACTTAATGTATGACGCATTACACCACAAGATACTCATAAAAGTAATTAAAGAGTACCAGAAACCAACAAATTTCTTTGAAAGGTTTCTTGCGGCGTTTGTTCATATTGAGCAGCAGGAAATAATCACACACATATGAAAATAATAAAACCACGCTCATGCTGTCTAACGTGCACGGATCTAAACAAAGCCGAGGCGCGAAGAGCACTGCTTGACTTTGACCTTATTCATTTCTGTCAAACTCAACTTTAGTTGACATACATCTCGTTGAAATAAAGGGTCTCAAGAAAGTAACATTTCTACAAGTCATGATATCATTGAATGAGACGAACTAAGAATAATGAGGTCTCGTGCAATTCAGCTGCTTACTAGTTTACTTTCATCTTATTTCAAATCGAGATCTCAAACAATTCATTTCCTTACTAAATCCACATTCATTTAATTTCAAACAAAGTCTCTTACAATTCAGTTGCCTACTAAATCCATATTCATCTCATTCCAAATCTACATCTTGGAAATAGTGAAAAGAAGAGCATTTTATTATATTCTTTTTCTCATTCCAAATCTACATCTTGGAAATAGTGAAAAGAAGAGCATTTTATTATATTCTTTTTCAATAAGTTACTTTTTATTTTTAATAAATATAGTATTAAATCTGATTCCATGCATTTAAGATAGTCGATGCAATCCCGATTGCAAAAGCAATTAAAAGGAAATTATTTTATATTATATAGTTCCGGTGTATATACCTCGATGGGTTACAATGGATAAAACTGTACCATAACATTTGTAATAAAATTATATGTATCGCCATTCTCATTTTTCAAACTCATATTTTGCTCCCTTCATCACCATACATTGAACAAATGATTCATCACCACAATAACGTATCAAGCAATTATGGAATCACACCTCTTTCATCTGGGATACACTAGCAGTGATGTAGACTTCAAAGAAATGTATCATGTATTCAAAATTGTTTTGGTTTATCTCACAAGATGATTAATTTTCTTGGCTTGTGGGCAGAAGTCCAGTTAGTATGATGAATATTGAAACTATGTACTTTACTTCATTGAAATGAATCTGATGTAAACAGTGTTAAGTAGTTCTCATTTGGTATCCTAATTTGTATGTAAATAATCCTCAATAAACATTTAGAGTTCAAACCGTTTGATTTTCATTTATTCAATGCATAATTGTAATCGTTTTTATCCCCTGTAATCGTAATCGTAATCATAGTTTCCAAATAAAGTTTAATCATTATCGTAATCATCCACTCTAATCGTAATCGTAGTCATAGTTTCCAAATAAAGTTTAATCATAATCATAATCGTTATCATCCACTCTAATCGTAATCGTAGTCATAGTTTCCAAATAAAGTTTAATCATTATCGTAATCATCCACTCTAATCGTAATCGTAATCATAGTTTCCAAATAAAGTTTAATCATTATCGTAATCATCCACTCTAATCGTAATCGTAGTCATAGTTTCCAAATAAAGTTTAATCATAATCATAATCGTTATCATCCACTCTAATCGTAAACGTAGTCATAGTTTCCAAATAAAGTTTAATCATAATCGTAATCGTAATCATCCACTCTAATCGTAATCGTAGTCATAGTTTCCAAATAAAGTTTAATCATTATCGTAATCATCCACTCTAATCGTAAACGTAGTCATAGTTTCCAAATAAAGTTTAATCATAATCGTAATCGTAATCATCCACTCTAATCGTAATCGTAGTCATAGTGTCCAAATAAAGTTTAATCATAATCGTAATCGTAATCATCCACTCTAATCGTAATCGTAGTCATAGTGTCCAAATAAAGTTTAATCATAATCGTAATCGTAATCATCCACTCTAATCGTAATCGTAGTCATAGTTTCCAAATAAAGTTTAATCGTAATCATCGGTGTTTAACAATCTGTAATCATAATCGTAATTGATCACCGGTAAAGAATCTCATGCCTGGTATAGATTTTCCGGAATGGGGTCGGGGCGTGGGCATCAAATACCACACCATGGAAACTGGACATGCTTACAGTGTAAACCTTTAATACTCGATTGTCAGCGTCATTCATACGTATATGATTTTAGTGCAGCCAGGCAAGCTATTTCTTTTAATTTTAAGTTCCCAGCATTGTTAATTTAAGCGATATGTATTTCAAACATTTAGAGGTTTGCGCAGTTTATAAAATTAAAGATTTTGACAGTGGCTTAATGATGGTTACATGCAATTCTATATTAGATTTCACTAGTAATGAACGTGGATATTATTCGATACAAAATGTCGAAGAAATTAAATTTTAAATGTAACTGAGGCGAAGTATTCACTTGCATTCATGCAGCGTTATCCAGTGATGTCTTGAAGTCATCTTTAGTCCTCCATGAATATGGAATACATCAGCTGACATGCGTTTCTTCTAATACCTCTTAGGTCTCACTGCATGAGCCTAATTATCACAATCCTAGCATTTTTCAGTTCACACATAAGCTAAATCTGTAATGTGGTTTAGATTTACTTTGAGTTAGGTTTGGAAACTGGTTGATTTGTTGGTGACTGCTCTCACAGTAACAACTAGCACTGGAGATCAAATGCGTAACTTGGGCTTCAAATGAGCGGCTGACTTGGCTTGCGTATTTTCATGTGTCTGCTACAGAGGTAAATATCTAAAAATCTAGATGGTTGAGGGGTGATGACAAGTATGTTAATTTGTTACGGTACTAGTGAACTTTATTCATGTATAAGGCACATATTCTTTTAGCTGTCTTGTCACAGGAAAATATTCGAAATACCCTCCTTTCTGTAAAAAATGAATGTAAAAGGAGAGATTGGGGGCAGTGTTAATTCAGTATAAAAGACACTAGTCTAGTCGCATAAGGAATTCACTTTAATTCCTCAGTCAGAATCTTACAAGCATCATTTCAATAAAAATTATTAGTTAATTTTTATTTGTCTCTTTAATTTAATATTTTTATCATTTTTCTGCTATAGGTCATTGTCGGACAAAACTTTTCCAAAAAGACTGTCCAGTGAGACATTATAGGCATCCAGTTTAGTTACCTTCATGGTGAAGAGGTTTTACTTTGTATTTTCATTAGAGACTAACGGCTGAAAAGGAACATATATACATTTCGATTATTACATGCTAACAGTGAGAAAAGGTCATGAAAAGCTCGAACATAAGAGAAGTATTTTGAAATTAAGGTTAACTCAAGAATATAGTTCATAAAAAAGAGTTTACGACACTAATAGTTTATCACAGCATGTATCAACAAATAACGGAAACGAATCTCGTCCTTAATGAGAACATAACCTCCTACTTTAATTGTGGGCAAACGATTACATGGATTAATATCAACCATTGCTCCATATTAAAAAACATATTCCGGAGAAATTTATGGAATAGTGGGGTACAATGTTATATAACGTGACGCACATATTTTACTCATTCTAAATATGTTTATATCGGTATTTCATGTGACAAAAAAACACAAGTTTATTAAGAGTTATGTTCTCATTAAGGATGAGATTCGTTTCCGTCATATATGGATACATGCTGTATTAAACTATTAGTGTCGTAAACTCTTTTTTATGAATTATATTCTTGAGTTAACTTTGATTTCAAAACAGTGTGCATAAAAAAAAACAATGAAATACATTAACATTGAGCGTTGATTTTGTTGTTGTTTTTGTTGTAGGGTTTAACGCCATTTTTTAGCACATATAGGCTATATATGGTGGTCAGAATTAATGGTGGAGGCAGAATTCGGGAAAATCCAGGAAAAAAACGATAGACTCGCGTGAAGCTACTGGCAAGCTTTCTCACGTACCCACTTTGTCCGAACCAGAGACTCGAAATTACATTATATAGTTCAAGGTAAAAACAGGAAACAAATGCTAAACAGATCAACAACTATTTTGCTAATGCATTCTTATTCAAAAATAGTCTCCAAATGTTCTACACAAAGATTTACTTTCAAACTTTGAGCAAGTTTATCTGCTTCACATAGACACTTATCTTTGTCAGAAGAAAATCACGTTGATAATAGATACAGATGTGTGGGGTTAACTGTCATAGATTGGTTACACGTTCCCTCCCAAGTCACAAGAATGATCTTTAGTCTGTATTGTGCCAGAGGAGGATATTGTATATCGTTGAAAGCAAATGATGTAGCCTATTGTCTCTCACAATCTGCGTCGGTACGTGTTGAATAGTATTATACTTCTCTTGCCCTTGGAACATTTTTGACTGATGGACTTGCCTTTTACAATATATAGCAATAGTCTGGCCCAGAATTGTTGTTGTAGGGTTTAACGCCATTATTCAGCACAGGATAGGTTATACCTGGCGGCCAGTATTATTGGTGGAGGAAAATCCCCAGAAAGAACCACCAATCCACGAGAAGCTACTTGCAAGCTTTCTCACATATCCACATTGGCCGAATCCGAGACTCGAACCCACGCAGAGAGAAGTGAGATGGCAGTGATCCGTAACGGAGAGCGCTTTATTATCATCATCATTATCATTATCATCATTATAATTATTATTATTATTATTATTATTATTATTATTATTATTATTATTATTATTATAATTATTATTATTATTATTATTATTATTATTATTATTATTATTATTATTATTATCACAACGACTGTTACTACCGATAAAATATCAATATCAACATAATATATACATTATAGTGAACGTTCAATAGATTCGGTCATATCTTAGAGGAATAAAATATGTTTCAGGAAATGGTCTATTTGCTTTGACACTGAAGTCCAATATTAAATCTTCCTCAATCGATCTCTTAAATCCCAAACATAGATATTAATTTTTTTTCAGCTTTGCAACTTCCTTTTATCAAATCACCATTCAGCCAGATTTGTTATATGCATTTATTTCATAGTGCCCACATCACTGAAGATAAGTGAACCTATTAAACAAAATGTAATTCAAAATACCGCTGAGGATTACATGAAGTCATCATATTTTCGAGTTGGTACTTGCAATGTGACTGATACCTTTGTTACCGAAAAAGCGAAGAAGTCGGTGAAAATGATTATGCGGGGTCTTAGGTGTAAGAATTTTAATTGACTATACAATAATGTCAATGATACCTTGATGTTGCGATCCTAAATTCTGGTTTGAAAGTAATTTCAAAACATTTACTTTTCCGACATACGCTGATTATACATGATGCACGTAGTTGCCATTTTATGTGGGTTTTCTAATAGGGATGAAAAACGTGAATTAAGTGCTAAATAGATCCAAAAATGTTTTTCATGCATTCCTATAAGAGATAGTCTCAAAATGTTCTAAATACGGATTTATTTTGGATCTTTGAGCAAGTTTATCTACTTCACTAAGACACTTATCTTTCGAAATATCCGCGTGATTGTCAGATACAATCACGTTCATAATTAAGTTTTATTTGCGGGGGTTCAACTGTCATAGATTTGTTCCACGTTTCCTCCCATGTCACAAGAATAACCTTTAGTCTATATTGTGCCAGACTAGGATACTGTTTATCGTCGAAAGCAAATGATTGCATACCATACGAATTAAATACAATAAATACATGGGGATGCTACTCAACTATATTGTATACAATGTCGCTGAAAAATTAAACCTTTAATCATACTTTCATCCGGTGGCCTAGTGGTTAGAGCGTCCGCCCCGGAAGCGGGAGGTCGTCGGTTCGATCCCCGGCCGAGTCATACCAAAGACTTACAAAAATGGTACTAACAGCTGCCTCGCTTGACGCTCAGCATTAAGAGGTTAGTGTTAGGACTGGTCGGCCTGGTGTCAGGATAATGTGACTGGGTGAGACATCATGCTACATGTCTGCGGCATGATGTCTCAGTGGTAGACATCACTATAAACTGCCTCACTGCAGACATCGTAGCGATATGACTGAAAAATTGTTAAAGCTACGTTAAAAATCCTAATCAAACAAACAAACTTTCATCTGCGTAGGCATTTTGGTCTCAGTATCTCAAATCAGTGGAAGTAGTTCGGGGCCTCCATATGGGGTAAATAAAACTCACTCGCCACAAGGAGAATTGAAATGTTAAAATGTTCATTGCTTTTAACAATGTCAGTATTTATGGAGGTAAAAAGGAAATTTAACATTATGGGGTGAAAAGGGAAACTAGCATTTGGGTTGGGTTATTATGGATGAGGGGATGTGAAATTAACATTGTTACCGGGGGGGGGGGAGACCCATATCGACCATCCATTCCCATGCCGATGAACCTGATGGATACAAAGCCACTAGTGAGCACATATCCTTCAAACGAAATGTTCACGTTACGTTGTGAAATTAAACATGGCGATTCTATTGAGATTATGTAGGTGAGGCACAGGTATTTCAAATGTGTTAGCACCACATGGTCTTCACAGCGTGTTACCTCATTGGAAGGATAATTGAGGTACCACATCACTAAAATTTTGGTGATAAAGACCACCTTAAGAGAATCGCTTGATAAGATAATCATGCTCAATTTATTTTACATTTTCTGCAAAGATTTTATCTACAATAGCTTTAGTACAGGAAGTAAGGATGTTACCTAATATTTGAATGAAAAAACTAAGACATATTGGAATATTTTATTAAAGTTTCTGTAACAGTAATATTATAATTATGAAATTCGCGAGATGAAGGAGAAATTGTTAAAACTTAATAGAGTAAAATAACGTTGAAAAGATATAAATTGTACAATAAACTTGAACCAGAATGTGAAACAACTGAAGTATTTTTACACATTAAAATTGCACTAAAATATCAGACAAATACTTAAAGCAGAGGCGTAGCTAGAGTGTTTGGAGCCCGGGGACAATATTCATTTTTACTTCTCCATCCCACCACCCCTCCTCAACTCTGAAACCCATTTTTTTCATCAATAAAATCAACATCACTCAATAAAGCGCCAATGGCTATTAAAGAGAAAAAAAACTAATGCATAGTTGCAAATGTGCAGCAAAATTTCAAAACCCATTTTGGTGCCCCCATTAGTCTGGCGCCTTGGAACATCTGTCCCCCTCTGCTCCTCCCCCCCCCCCAGCTACGCCTCTGACTTAAAGATTACTAAAGTTATAAACAATTATATTTAATAATGAAAAAGACAAAACTTAGGAAAGCAAATATGTACTACTTGAAATATAAAAACAAAAGAACAACTTCAAAAATCATTTTGTAACTTCCAAAAACCAATGAAAAGCATACATTTACCAAAAATACATAGATTTAAATATGCAAAATTACCATATTATAATAATAATAATAATAATAATAATAATAATAATAATAATAATAATAATAAAAGAATCCACTAAAATGTGGAGAAAAAAAAACAATTTTTAAAAAAATTGAAATTAAAAAACAACACATTTTCCGACAAACAATTAAAACAAAATGTACATTAAGAATAAATTGTTATAATAATCAAATCTAAATTTTAAAACAAGAAAAAATATATGTGAATACGAAATCAATGAGATAGAAGATTTTAAGAATTTTAAACAAATTATTTTTAAAAATTCAAAACTTTGAAAGCAGAAACAAACATTTTCAGAATACAAATAAAAATATTTTTAAAAAATGAAAATTAGAAACAAGCGTTGGGAAGGTATGGGATAGGTAATTTAATACTAGCACACCTATATGGCATTCAGTACCCACGCATATAAACCAAAAAGACTACGGAAAGTGGAGTTTGGCAATGGTTACTCCGTAATACATACAATTACAATATCTAACACCCACTACTGTAAACACCAAAGAGGGACTGGGGATAGGTTAGAAACAATCCCATAAACTAATTGAACAAAAAATCATACATCCTCATTATCAACAATTATATGATACTTTGAATGTCTGTACTTGCCAAGGAAGGAATAATTGTATCAGTACTTGATAAAATGGGAAGGTTAATATCGTCCACTTAGTCGAAAAGCAGCATATATTTACTTACACTGTCTGTGCTTTTAAGTCTGAAGAACCTGCAGAGAAATTGGCATCGTTTACCATGGGCATGTGTAAGGCATTAATTTTTCAAGATGCAATATAAGTTTCAGGCCAAAGCGATAGGCAAGTCTTTTGTATGCACAAAAGATTTAATTTACAAATACACTCCTAAACCAAATCTTCAGAAGTCATCTCTGCAAGTTGCAACGAATCTTGCAAATAATTAGGAACAATAATACTATTAAAATAAAGGATTGTCTTGACATTCACTTTTGTAAGAATATGAGGAATGGGTAACAAGATAACCGGGCTTGGGTCACATTATAACGAAGAACACTTTTGATGGTGCCAAAAAAGCTGTTTATTTATGAATGATTTAATCAAACAGATTATATTTAATTCGTGCTCATATAAGTTCCAAGTGTTGAAAGATTAACATAATATGCATAGACCTGATAATGTAATGTAAGAAAAGAATTTTAAATAATACAGAGATTTAGAATTCAAAGATCAAATTATTCACGTAGATGTCAACGATTTTCAAAAAAATAAATTGATATGGTTCAATGAAATATGATATGCTTTACTCAGATAGTAAAATAATATGTTTCACTCAAATAGTGAAATATATGAAATATGAGATGCATTAATCAAATAATAAAATGTTGCGTTCCCACTCAAATAGGAAGTATTTGTCAATATAGTAAATCAAACAATAATACAGTACACTATATATATTAAATCAAACAATAATACAGTACACTATATATATATATATATATATATATATATATATATATATATATATATATATATATATATATATATATATATATATATATATATATATATATACATATTGACAAATACTTCAGCAGCAGGAGGAGTGAGCTTCACTTTTCGTCGACCATTTTGCAACTTTAGTCCTCCATTCATCAAACAAACTTAACAAAAAAATCGCTAACTCTCCATTCATCATTCTTAACTTAATGATTTTTTGTAACTTTTAGTCTCCATTCATTAATCTGAACTTAAAAAAAAAATCATTAACTAAAATTTTGGCAATTGGCCATTTAGTGATTTTTGTTTAGTGATATGTGAATTATGTGATAGTAGAAATAAATAATATTATTCATTATTAAGTAATAGTTATTCATAAAAAATATTACCGTAACTTTTATGAAGAAATTTATTTATGGATAATAATAGTTAAATAATTGTATTAAATAAATATGAATAAGTAACTATAGTTGATAACGAATAATTTGATAACTTAACAATACATTGATAATATGTTGAATAACCAGTGTTTTTATCCTAACATAATATTTTAATAGAGGTGTTAAAACGTCGTTACTTATGTGTTACAAAATAAATTATCATTTTACTCATTACTAATTAAGTTATTTATACCTTATATGAGTTATTTTTACACATTTACTAGACATAATTATTTGTATACAATTATTATAAAAAATATACATCAAAAAATTACGGTAATATTTTTATGAATAATTATTTTTTTACATAAAATAATATTACTCATATAGTATGCCAAACCGAGGAAGATATTTAACGGCCGCCGACGAACAAGATATTATTAAAGCGAGAGCGAATAAGAAGCCGATTGATATAGCAAAACAATATGGGATTTCACTTACTCGTGTATATAAGATATGGAAAGATTTTAATCCTAGTGAAAAGTTTATCGCTGGATATGTTGGAACTGAACGAGGAGCAAATTTAACGAGGTATATCTCTGATATAGATAAAAAAAATGCAGAAAAAAGAATTGAGTATGAAGAAAAATGTGAAAAATTAAAAGAATACGCTAAAGAAATAAAATTATTGGATGATGCTAGAAAAGAGGGTTATAATAAATTAATTACAACCCTTAGAGATGTTGATTTACTAAAATCATTAGAAGAAGAGATTGGTAATATTAAGATTAATCAGGAGGTTTATGACGCTATAATAAAGAGAAATAAATTACTTAAAGAAAAAATTGCTAAATATGAGAAACATGTAAAACAAAATGAGGAGAAACTTATTAAATTAGAAAAACCTAATATTACTGGGGTAAAATCTGATATAATAAATAAAAAATCCGTTGAACAAATAATGTCAGAAAAATTATTGAAAAATCTCTAGGATTACTATTTTTATTAATAATAATAATAATAAAAATATCAAAAATAGGGAAAGCACAAATAACTAGATTAACTCAGGAGAGATTGGTTAAATATTTTATCAAGTCCTACACGATATCTTGTCCGAGGGTCTGATAAATTTATCGTCACAAATCCATGTGGACTTGCCTTGGCAAGACTAAAGAAATTTTTAAATTGATTATGATCCATATCGCCACCGCACCAAGTTTGCCAAATATTTCTAAGAGTATGAGTATCAACTCCGTTAAATACACATAACAAATTGCAGTTATCTCTGATTACTTTTGGTATTTGAGTGTACCGTTGAGTTACATATATCACGTCGGTGTTTTTATGTCTACCTCTGGAAAATATTCTAGCAGGATTTTTTTGATTATCTAGCATGATATCATCATATACGACTAAATTGTTAATACTTCCGTCAATGGAGTCAATACTAGGTGCCTCTTCGATATCGGTTATAAACTCGATAATATCATCGCCGTTAATTTCTTGCGCTGCATCATTAAAATCCTTTAATACTTCATAACATCGCTGATCATCTACACTCGGAGCAATCATATACAACTTATCCCACTTCATCCATCTCGTTATCAAATTAAGTAGTAACTGCGTCTTGCCGCATCCAGATGGTCCGATGATAATCGCGCGAATAGAGTTTGGTAACATTGCTTGGTGTCTAATAGGTTCTCGTCGTCTCGTAGCTGAATAATCAATTACATTCATACTGTTATATATATAATTATGGATTTATATTGTGTGAAATGTAGGACGCGTACTGGCACAAATGACTTGACGACGATTACAACTAAAAATAATCGATCAGCGCTTTCTGGTAAGTGTGTACAGTGTAATACGAAAAAATTTAGATTTACTTCCCTTGGTCCAACCAAGGTTTTAAAAAAAGAGGAGGTGATATTGCAGCCAAATTGACAAAACTCCCTGGAACACCATGGGCAAAGTATCCAGGAGAAAAGCACCTTCCAGGATATAGCTACTGTGGACCGGGAACACGATTAGATATCAGACTTGATGATCAAAATTTACCCAAACCCGGTGAATATCCAATAAACGCTATTGATAAAGCTTGTCACCTTCATGATGTTGCTTATAAAAGCAGCAATTTACAACATAGACATCTAGCAGATGTGAAATTAATTCATGCATTAAATGCTATTTCTGATAAATCCTTCAAAGAAAAGTTGGCTTCTTGGTTGGTAAAATCTGCTATGAAGGGTAAACTGATGCTTGGAAGCGGAGCTTCTCGTGTTGGTAATTAAAACGCTAGCATTTTAATATGGAATCTATTTATTACTCACCTACTGGCTACTGGAAAGGTTACGCAGCAATTAAAAAACTAGCCACCGCCGCATCAGTGAAATATAAAACCGCGAAAGATTGGTTATCCAAACAGGCGTTATGGCAAATTTATCTTCCGGGTCCTAAAAAAATTAATTATTCTCATTTTGATGTTTTTGTACCGAATGAAGTTCATCAAGCCGATATACTATTTCTGCCGTACGACAACGGTTACAAATATGCATTAACTGTGGTTGATATCGCTAGTAGATATAAACAAGCAATACCATTAAAAACAAAGTCGTCAAAAGAAGTCTCTGATGCATTTGAAAAGATTTATCGTAAAGGTCCACTACGTTGGCCAAATCTATTACAAGTTGATCCGGGTAAGGAATTTCAAGGTGTTGTTACATCTACGATGAAAACTCATAATGTCACCATCAGACGAGGACATACTGCAATACATCGCGATCAGGCAATTGTAGAGAGATTTAATAGAACTCTCGCTGAGCGATTATTTGGATATCAATACGCAAAAGAATTTACTCAAGAAACTCGCTCTCGTGAATGGGTTTCAAGGTTACCAAAAGTAGTATCTGCGTTAAATAACGAAATAACTCGAATGATTGGTATCAAACCTAACATCGCAATAAAAAAAGAGTATATACCTAGAATTGTAAATAATTACACAAATAATTCTTATATTAACCAACCAATTCTTAGTAACGTCACTGTAAGATATTTATATGAACCAGGTGAACTCGAGGGTGGTGGCGCAAGAGCCACTGATCCTATTTGGAGTATTACTACACATAAAATATCATCAGCAACGCGATCTTCTTCTAGGTCAGCAATTTATAGATTAGATTCGTCCGCACCTCAGCGAGGATTTACACGCGAACAACTACAAGTTATCCCCCACGACACTCAATTACCACCACGAAAAATTAGTTAACGTGACGTATATTACACGCGAGACAAGTTAATCTTACATTATCAGTAATATACCCTAAATTATTATTAATTCTATCCACAGTAAACTGATGACTATCTCCAGGATGAAATCTCCATCGTAGACAACAATTGCAAATGGCGCAATGATTATTTTGTTGCTCTTTCAGTGATAAAATTAATTCAGAATCAATATTAAAATTTCTATTTTTTTCCTTATCCGACTTTCGATATCCCGATAATTTTTTCTTAACTATGTGAATATCAACATCAGAGCTGTTCGCGTTATCTTCGATGATAACTCTTCTCAATTGATTTATTCGTCTAGCTCTAGATACCGCTAAATAAACTAAATTTGACCACTCAATACGATTATCTACGATCCAGATAGTTGTATCCTCAATAGTTAATCCTTGTGATGAATGTATTGTAGCCGCGTATCCTAGTAACCAGGGAGAATCTTTAGCCTGTAATGCATCTTCAACTACATCAATGTCTACGTGTACAATTTCATTTAACACTAATTCCTCAATTCCGCCACCTGGTATTTCAACATTAATATTTTGTTTTCTTGTATCACTCGGTCTGTAACATAACGGTACTTTTTCATTGGGAAACTTCTCTTTGTGTATCTCAAATAATCGTTGTTGAATATCATCACGAGTTATTTTTCTACTTGCAAATACTATATCAGATGGTTTCCAAATTCTCCAAAATTCATCTTCCACTGTTTCATTAATAACTTCTCTGAGAACTCTACACTGCTCGTAATCAGATTGTCGTCTTATTCTAGATTTTAAATCTTTTATTTCTTCATCCAGTGATCTATAATCATCTGTGATTTCATCGTAGTAATCAGCGTTTTCTTTTAGCCATTGATGTGGAGATTCTCCAACAAATGGAGGTGGTTGACCATCATCACCACAAAATATTATTTTAACATTCTTCGTGCGTAACCAATCTAGAAATTGTTTTAGTATATTTAATGGTACTGTGCATATTTCATCCCAGAGAATATATTGTGGAATAAATTTATTACCCATTCGAGAAGGATCCCATTTATCACCTTTCCACCTAAAGAAACTATGATAAGTCATAGCATTAATTCCTCGTTCTCTTAAGGATTTTGCTAATGCATGAGTGTGTGTTAGCGCTAATATTTTTTCATTTTTAAATAATCTTATAACTCTTTCAGTCTTTCCACTTCCACCACAGCCATTTAAGTAAATTATTTTATAGCGAGTTATCGGATCAAATATTGAAGGAGCATTAGAGATTTCAGTTTTAATATTTTTACGATAACTACTAGGTATTTCAACATCTACATGATGATTATAGTAGTGTAATTTTTCTTTCTTAATTCTCCAGGTTCCCCAATCTGAAACACCAGTGTTTCCACCTAAATACGGTGTAACCGCATCAATATGTTTTTTATGGAAATACATTGAATCAGTAGCAACTCTTACAGCAATATTTGGAAATCTATTTATCATCGAGAATAAATTAATACTTGTATATCCTAACATAGAAGATCTTAAATGTGCGTATTGAGGACTTTCTCCATCTATGTAAGTTATAATAGTACCGTATTCTTTCCCATTTGATAATAATGCCTTTCTACTCGTTACAAATCTATTAGTATCAGTAAGATTTTTAATAATAATTTGTTCCTCAATCGGATCAATTACTAATCTAGAAGATGTTCTAGTATTATTAGATCTCCCTCCAACTGTAAATTTTCCAATGATTTTTCGTCCTAAATCCTTTGCTGATTTCTCTCTATCACAGTATATTTGTTTAGCAGTTTCCATAATCTGCTCAGAACTGTATTCCGGGAAATTCTTTTTTACTTTTTCAATCTCTCTATTTAAATCTGGTGTTGGTAACCAAACATCTTTTTGAGATTTATAACTTATTATTGCTTCACTAACAGTTAATGATGTTAACATACCACTATCTAGCATATATCTTAACAACACTATTGGCATCCAACCCTTCTCAGACATATGTTTACCAAGCCAGCCATAACTACAAGGATGTAATCCATCGCGAAATTGAAAATTTCCAATTTTAGCAAACCCTGGTAAATCAAAATTAGGTAAACTTCCATTTATGGCAACTCGTGTCATTTCATGTGTTGGGTGTCCAAAACGTTTAAAATATTCGGAACACTCTCCCATTCCTAAAAACCCTCCGGGATAACTAGCGCTCATATCTGCAGAAATTAATCCATTAATATCGTATTTAGTATTCCACAATCCTCCGTGACTATACTCAACACAACTTAATTTTACATCTTCAAGATACATTTTAGGGGTTTTTCGCCAAGAATTCTTTTCACGGGCATAATGAGCAGCCACGGATGATACCGTAAAAGAGTTACATAATATGTTTTCATCAAAATTTTCTACAAAATTCTTTGTAACATTTCTCATACGATTATTTAATTCTTCAGTTCGGTATAATTCTCCACTAGTTTTTACAAACTGGTCAAATCCCATTTCAGGATCTTCGTCACTCTTAAATAACCATACTGAAGTTGGATCATCTTTATGTACCGTGGCAATAGTATCAAATATATTTCCTGAGTATTCATTTATATATTTTATATTTTTATTTTTAGGGAATTCAGTAACACCAGAATTCCAGGCATGCCCATTATGATCGATAATTTTAATCGGTGGTAATTTATTTTTTTTATATTTACAATCTTGTAATATTTCTCCAGTTATCGATTCAACGATAATTGGATATTTTAAGGCTTTTTGTAATTCAGCAACATCACTAATTGTAGCTCCACCCTTTTCTACCATTCGTCCTCCCCAACTCGTTATCACTTCTTCTCGTTTAGTTGTTAATCCGTTTCCTCGTGAAGAATTTTCAAAATGTTCCATAACTCGTTCTGCAACGCAATTTATTAAATTAGATTTTCTCATTGGGTACATTCTATCATGATCAATATCTGTATGAATTCTATATAACCCATACATCACAACAGTTTCGGGATAAGCTCTGTTATAATAATTGCTATCAATTCCAACTAATGCTCTGGGATCCATATCGTTACTAAATATCACATTTCTACCATCTTTCATTATCGGGTTATAATTATCTCGGATAATCCATTGTTGAGTTTCATCATCATATTTTATCCATTTTACTTTACAATAATATATGTAATTACCAAATTGTGATATTATATTCATCGCACGAACCTCATCTATTGTGCCGTCGTAGAGTCTTTCCGCCATTATTCTATAACTGGTAAACATACCTAGGGCTCCGTCAAGGCAAAATTCTTTCATGGCGAATTTTCTTAATTTTTTAAGCTCTCTTCTACCAAGTCCTTTTAATGATAATCCAGATCTTGCGTCTAGAGAAAAAGTTGGTTTACTTGATATAGTCATAAGTGTGCAATTATATTGTATATAATATATATTTAAATTTCTAATTCAAAAAAAATAATTAAAAAAAAATAATTAAAATAAAATTTTATTTAATTTAATGATATAATAAAATATATATTATATATGAACACTAAAGAAATAATAAAATCGACTAACCGTCAACGCATAAATACATGTAATTGGTTACCGATCGGTAGTAAAATAAAATGTGAGAAACGTTGCGATGGAGATTATTGTAATCAACATAACAGAAATCTTAAACGTGGAAGTACAGGACCAAGACCTTGTATCGTATGCGGTGTTGGGGTAAGAGGTGTTGTTAATTTATGTGCAAATCATGGATCTGCAAATTATAGGACTTTAAAATTATATTATGATACACATAAACATATTAATCATCGTACTCCTGTTATACAAACCCCAGAAGAGTATGTAAAAAAAATACGTGTGCAATTCCAATTAAACAAAGAAATTCCTGTATAATTATATAATGATAAACGAATACCGCACGCATCCGATTTACGTACAATACGAAGCTTCGTCCGATGGAACGATCAGAAATAAGCGATTAAGAAAAGAAATTGGATGGGTTAATAATAGAGGTTATTTACTTATTGGTATACCTCTTGAGGGAAAAACAAAGAAATATCTAGCTCATAGATTTTTAGCTGAGGTGTTTATCGGAGAGATCCCTCCGGGATACGTTGTAGATCATATTGATCGCAATAAATTAAATAATCGTATCAATAATTTGAGAGTTGTAACTCAACAACAAAACTGCTATAATAAAAATCCAGATGTAGGTAAAAATCGTGTTCCAAGACCTGTAACTGCGTTTTATAACAGTGAAATTACAGAGTTTCCTTCAATAAGCTCAGCTGCTAAGTTTTTTAATATTAATCCCGCATCAATATATAGAGCCGCTGATTATTTGATTTCATCAACATATTCTGATAGATTTGATTGTAAAGTCTCGTTTTGTTGGGCATAAAAAAATAAATATTAAAATTAAAAATAAAAAATCTTAAAATTCAAAGACAGAAATACTCGTATTTCTTACATACAACTGTTATCAAATTGCTCGGCAAACTGAGCTATATTTTTTTCCTCCTCAAATACATCTCCAATGGCTTTCAATAGCGGATTAAGAAGTTGGCTGAGTTCAATAAGTTCATCTAATACCTCATCATTACCAAATTTTTTAAGATAATAAATTATTATATTACGTTGTCCTATCAATGTTTTAATAACACGATACTCTGATCGATAAGTTGGATAATCCTTAGCCCGTGCAGACTCAATTTTACGGAATTCATCTACAAGATAACTAGCGTTAAAATGTAATATTTTTTTTTGTGCTACTATTGCAGTGATTTCATGGATTTCGTTTACGTGGTTAAGTTGCGTTACAATATCATCGACGATCGTTTGATTCATTATATATATAATATTTTACAGTTTTAATTAAAAAAATAAATTTCTAGGTGGAAAAGTCTACGAGAATTAACATAGGAAATCGACTACTTTACCCTCCGGCGATTATTGATGTTTTTTGTTGCAAAATGTGATAAATTAGTTAAAACCACACAAATTTCCTGAAAATCAAGTAAAAAATGAATTCTAGGTGGAAAAGTCTATGGAAATTAACATGAGAAATCGACTACTTTACCCTACGGTTCTATGCTGTAAAGTGATGAAAACATGTCAAAAATGATGTAAAACCAGTGAAAAATGACGTAAAATCATCAAAAAACAGCAAAATTTAACAAAATTTGATAAAAATAAAATAAAAAAAATATTTATAAAATAAATTAATAACAGCTTTAAAAAGTTCTGAAAGAACTTTTGAAATTCGTAGAATTTTTGATTGAAAATATTAATTGAAAACACTAATGTATTTAGAAATTCAAAGAATTTCTATATAATGGTTAATGAATCATTAACAACAAGATTAGCTAGAGAGAGGCTTAGCGCTATCCAGAAAATATTACCTCTTCGTGATCGTGTACGAGAAAAACTTCAACAGCGGCAATTACTTCAGACTGATTTTTCTGAGGATACACAACAACTCTTCAAACCTATTGTTAGTGCAACTGAGGGTGTGAAAACAGCTACTGAACGAGCTATATACGGAGATGTCCCCAAAGAAGGGGAACGAACAGAGAGGCCTCTACTCCCTGTGTTTGAGAAAATAGCAAAACGAACTAAACAAACAAAAAAATCATTAAAAACACTTCCTCAAGATATAGTAACTACTGCAAGACGAGAACGAGAACTTCAGGAAGAAGTTGAACGATTAGGTGATATTGATATTTCCTCACCACCAGCTGAACCACCTGAACCTGAAGAATTTCAAGAAGAGGAAGAGGAAGAAGAGGAGGAAGAAGAGGAGGAAGAAGAGGGAGCTGTTTCCACGAAGAGTCGTGTTACCTTTATAGACAAACTCAAACCTGAAATTGTATTAGAAATAAGAAATTTCCCATTTAAAAAACCTGAAGATTACATCACCCTTGGTGGGTTTGCTGCCAAAAGCTATAATATAAGGAGGGAAATACTCAAAAAAGAGTATAAGGATAGTAATATATCACAAAATAACTGGTATAGTTGGATATATAAAACGAAGAAAGAAATTACTTCTCTTACTAAGAATGAGAAGAAAAAAGAGTCGTATATAAACTTTCTGCAGGGGATTAAAGAGTATAAAGGAGAAGGATATTCAACTAAAAAATCCCAAGAATTTTCAAAAACTGGTAGTGGTTTTCAAAATCCTATGGATTTTCACGCAAGAGTTGAAAACTCTAGTGTAACATGTCCTGGCAATATTCTTAGCGATATAGCACGATTAGAAGTACTCGTAGGAGGAAAACGAGCCGGGAATAACTCACCAGAAATAATCAATGAAGCAGCTGATATCTGTAGAAGGTTATTTCAAGGTGGTATCATGAATATTGCAACATATAGAGATTTCATTGAAGAGTTAGTAGAAAATTCTTCGAATTTCTATGGTTATCATAGTGACTAATTAGATAAATAACAATTTGGAAACACTAGTGTTTTTGTATATAGAATGATCATACACTACAACCATGATAAACCAACCAGCGTCTACGTGGTAAACTCACGATTACCAAAATACCGAGCATACTATGGAGATGGTCTCGGTAATACTATAATGGGATTATTTTCAAGAATGGCTCCAAAAGTGGCTCCACTAGCAAAACAACTATCAATGAAAGCAATTGATGTTATCCGAGATAAAGGTATTAACACTGTTGGCGATCTTGCTAGTAAGGCATTTTCAGCCGCAAGGGATAAACTAACAACACTAGTTCGACGGCGAAATTCTTCGAATTTCCAATCAAAACCTAGCATTTCTAACACAAGTGTTTTACCATCTACCACGGTAATGCCGGCTGGGGTTAGTAAAATAATAAATAACGCAGTAGATAAAAAACTACAATCACTAGTGACTTCGTCATTAATGACTCCGTCATTTGATAATATAACAGCAAATATGATAGCCGGAAGTGGACTTAGAAATTCTAAGAATTTCGGAGGGGCTCGTCGTCGATAGAATCATCATCAGCGTCTGAAATATTTATTTGGAAAGGATTTC
Source organism: Unio pictorum (assembly GCA_030141615.1). Classification (NCBI taxonomy): domain Eukaryota; kingdom Metazoa; phylum Mollusca; class Bivalvia; order Unionida; family Unionidae; genus Unio; species Unio pictorum. Next base: position 1,236,242 of record JARLTB010000179.1, read on the forward strand.
CAAATATTATAGTTATTGCAGCGCTTCTTACGGTAGAATCAGAAATGCTAGCATTTCTAGTTCTAGAATCATTTATTTGAATAGGATTCTCAGTTTTTATGTTTATTTTTAAAATGTCAGGATCAGAATCAGAAATATTTCTAGTGTCAGAATCACTTATGATTCTAGTATTAGTATTTCTAGTGATAGAATCAGAATCATTAATGTTTCCACACACAGTTTTAGATATTTTCATTATTAAATACACTCAACTAAATAATTAATTTAAAAATTACTATGTAATTTGAATTTTGATTTAGACCATCGGATATATAATAAAAAATGTTCAAACAGAATCCTGATGTTGCATTTGATATGGAAGCCCCAGTACTTAAAGATACCTCTGTACGTGATTATCAATTTTTTGCTTATCATGCAGTACAACCTGATCTTCGTGGAAGAATTGAACTTCAAGTTCATGATACCAGTAAATACTTTTTACCCGCTGAAGCCTTTATTGAGGTTGAAGGCGAACTTTTACAAGCGGATGATACACTATATCCAGCTGATACTCAAGTCGGTTTTGTTAACAATGGCATCATGGCGTTATTTGAAAGTGCTAGATATCTCATTGATGGAAAAGAAATTGAATCTATTGAACGCGAGGTTGATGTAGCAACAACAATAATTGGATTAGCAAGATATTCTGATGATTATACTAGATCAGCTGGTCCTTCTATGATGTTTTCCAAGGATGTTAAAAATACAGCGGGAAAAAATCCATTTATTATAAGACAACCAAAAAATCGTGCTGCTAATCCTGTTGCTTTTTCTCTTGCTGGTGTTGCTGCTGGTGCTGGTGATATTGAGGATATGATTATAAACAATGATGAGAATTTCAATCTAGGAGCTGCAACAAGAATAGCAACATTACAAGGAGATCGTCGACGGTTTTCATGTGCGATTCCGCTCCATCACATATTTGGATTTTGTAGAAACGTCAGAAAAGTTATCTATGGAGTAAAGCATACTGTAGCTCTAATGAGAAGAGGGACTGATAATAATGCAATTTGGAGGATTCCAGCAGATCCTGCAAACCCAAATGATGATGCTGGTAAAGTTATTTTATCAAAACTATCACTATGGATGCCAGTGTTGACTCCATCGTTGTCAACAGAACCGAAGTTACTGTCATTTATGGATCAAGGAGGAAAGAGATTATTAAGTTGGTTGTCAACATCTACAGATACTATGGATTCTAATATTGATGGTACACTTACATGGCATATGGCATCAAAACAGGGTATTTCAGCTCCACGTCACATATTTGTTGCATTACAGAATTCTGCGCGATTAAATAATCAAATACATTCCCATATGATATTTGATCAGATAGGTGTTAATGAAGTCTCGTTGAAAGTAAATGGACAACAAGAACCAACTGAAGATGTACAACTTGATTATGGAAACAATCATATTGCACGGGTTTATCATCGGTTGTTGTCATATATGGGACGTGATCAAAATGTTGATACTGGATTGCAAATATCACAGTTGGATTTTAGAAGTCTGTACCCAATTTATTACTTTTCACTAGAACATCTTGACCTAGTAAGACAATCCGTCGTTGATATACACTTCCGAGCTCGTGTAACACGACCTGTTGGTATTGCTAATTATAGAGCAGTTGCTGTTATTCTCAGTGATAGATCAATGATACTTGAGGGTGCTGGTGGACGAATGAGATTCACAGATGCACCAGTTGAAAATCTGTAGATCGAAATGCGAAGCATTGAAAATTGTAAAACAATTTTGAAATTAGAATCAATCTGTTTTGTATAATGTCTTATAATAATATCAATGTTACATTGACACCTGGTCAGATAAAAAAGTTACAATCAAAATCAGCTAAACAATGTGGAACCACAATAACGCTGAAACTTAATCAAATGAACGGTGGAGGAAATAAACTATCACTGACGAAAACTCAGGTTAATCATTTTAATAAATCAATGAAAGATAAAAAAGGTGTTCAACTTACTCTTTCTGCAAATGCGATCCGTAATATGGAAAAGACTGGTGGTATATTCCCGTTATTAGGGTTGATTCCAGGATTAATTGCCGCAGCGGCCCCAGCGGTGGCGAAGGCGGCAGCGTTAGGAGCCATTGGTACAGCGGCTGGAATGGCATTGAAAAAGGCAACTGGAAAGGGTTATAAAAAAAAAGGAAAAGGTCTAAGACTACCAGGAACCCCAACGTCATATGGAAGGGGTCTTCGAATTCCAGGAACGATATAGTTCCGAAATCTTCGATTTCCAAACCAATAGTTCCCATGTCCAATTTTGATTTAATTGATACCGCTAAAAAATTAAAAATAAAACATTTCAGAGGGGTTTTTATGAAAGATCAATTACCGGCACAACCAAATGATGTTGAAACTGGTATTATTAATTTAGATAACAGCTCTGGACCTGGAACTCATTGGGTTGCATATGCGATTGATCCACGTGGGATTATTTATTTTGACTCATATGGATTAGCACCTCCAAAAGAATTTATGTATTATATAAATAAATTTAAAAGATTTCCTACTTGGTATTCCACGTTACCAACACAAACAATGCTTGACCCACCTATATGTGGCAATGAAGTATTAAATGTACTTGATGCTATTTCGAAAGAATCTTTGATTCCACCTCATATAATAGTGAATGAGTATACTAGCGGTCAATGGAATAAAAATCCATGAATTTAGATGATAAATAGCATTTCTATATAATGATTGATATTTGGGGACGATCTTTATCATCACTAAAGAAACCTGATGGTGAAGTTGGAACCCTTGATTTTATCAAGGATAAAGATATTAAAAAACTAATCGAAGATGAAATATCTGAAATATTAAACCTAGCAAATATTGATCCTGGTGAAATAGTTGTATTTCAAGATCGCCAGGGTAAATTAAAAAGTAGTAATATTTCTCTTAATGATATTTTAGTCAAACAACGAGACGCAGCAGATGATAGTATTGCGTTATTTTCTGATGGAGGTAAACTCAAACCAGGTGTACTTGTTTCAACGATTACAGATAAATTAGCAACATATGATAACACAGTAGATTCATTGAAATCACTTAATGATAAATATGATGAACATATAGCTGTATTTGATCAGTTTAGTGAAACACAAAGAAATACAAATGACCAGATTGATAAACCCATACTAGAATTTTTTGGAAATCCACCAGTGGCTAGTCCACCACTCACTACTATAAAAGATTCTTTGTTGGAACTAGCAACTCTTCAATCTGAATATGAAAAACACGTGAGACAATTTTCAATGTTTCGTAAAAATATTATTGAAAAGTTTATTATAACCCCGTTTGATAAAATTGAAATAACTCTTCCTATTATTAAAAAATCCCTTGATGAACTTAAAACATTCAACAACGCAATAAAGGATGATGCAACGAGGATGATAAGTATTGTTGAAAAAACAAAAATTCCTCATGAAAAAGATATCGTTAATAATGTGGTATACACAATTCAACACGGATCATATATATGGACTCCAACAAACAACATTTTAAATATCACCGCGGTCGTCAAGGGTATTTATCGATTAACAATAATATCACCAAATCAGTTTAATATATCAACATCGAGTTCATCTGGAGTTAATAATACGGTATCAACGATCATCGACAAGGATACAACTGAACAATTCACGATAACGACCACAGATAGAAATCTAGTCAGAGTTTCAGTAACGTGGTATGTAGAATTTGTAGTTGATTTAAGTAAACAACTAAACTAAAAACACTAGTGTTTTGGATTATAAATGCTTGCATTTCATAATTGAAAATGCTAGCGCTAGAAATATAAATGACGACTCAAATGATTCCATCATCTAATCAATATCGCTATGATCAAGTCAGAGAATTTCAAACTAAACTCAACTCTCTCTGTGAGGAGTATCAAATAAAAATAAAAAAATACCAACGAAGAATAACCACAGTTGATATCACCGTTTACTCGGTATCTGGAGTAATCACTGCTGCTGGAATAATACTATCTTCAGTGGCTATGATTGCTCCGGTTGTAGTTCCAATAGCTATTTCCGCTGTGGCTACAATTGCTGGTATATTAACTGGGATCACAAAAAAACTATCATCGTGTAGCCAGAGTAAACTACACAGTTATATAATTAAATTTCATATTGCATCATCTGGACATTCACAACTATCCTCATTGATATCATCATCACTCGACGACACAACAATATCAGATAGTGAATTTTCAACGATGGCGAACTTGTATAAATCAATAATGCTAAAATTAGAGCAGAATAATAATAATAATAATAATAATAATAATAATAATGTCGTCGCAAGAACTACTTCAACAAATAGTAACAAATACAGCACCAATGAAAACAAGCATGATATCAGTAACCTCAACAAATCCAGAATTCAGTGTGAATTTCCCAAGTCCAGTTCCGGTGAGCGAGATCGCGCTAGCAAAACTACGAGTATATCATAGTTGGCCCAATATCAGATCGGTAGCATTTGCTGGTCAACAACAAAATAATTCCTTAGTGTTCGCAAACAAGAATCGTGAAGACGGAACCCCAGACTGGCAAGTTGTTTCTATACCAACTGGGTCATATCAAATTGAACAAATTAATACTGAATTTCAACGCAGAATTAAATCTATCACTGGAAAAGAATCAAAAATCGCTATAACAGTTCATGAACCAACTCTATCATCTGCTATTGAGATTAATTCCCCTGGATATATTGTAGATATTTACCAGAGTTCTATAAGATCAGTGTTAGGATGGCCTGAATTACCACCAGGTAACTTACGACAAATCCTTAGACATAATAACGACCCAGATGGTGGTGGTAGACATATTGCTCCAAACAATGTAAATATATCATCAGTAATATCATTAAATTTAGTATGTGACGTTATTGAAGGAAGTTATCAAATAGATCTTGAGAAATCAAATCAAGCACAACAGGGATATATTTTATACTCTTTTGCACCAACAGCTCCTCCGGGATTTCTAATTATTGAAGACCCAACTAATCCAGTCTATATGCGATGTTATAATAATTTGTTAACGAGAATTAATTTCAAACTCACCGACCAATCTAATAATTTAATTGATCTGCGAGGTGAAGTTTTACAAATTAGTTTGTTTGTAAAATCATTTTAGGATTTTGAAGTACCTTTTCTACTATCACATAATTCACATATCACTAAACAAAAATCACTAAATGGCCAATTGCCAAAATTTTAGTTAATGATTTTTTTTTTAAGTTCAGATTAATGAATGGAGACTAAAAGTTACAAAAAATCATTAAGTTAAGAATGATGAATGGAGAGTTAGCGATTTTTTTGTTAAGTTTGTTTGATGAATGGAGGACTAAAGTTGCAAAATGGTCGACGAAAAGTGAAGCTCACTCCTCCTGCTGCTACTTCCCTTTCTCGACAAGTTCAAGTTATGTTCGCTTTCAGTTCATTTTTTCTACTACTAGCTCTTTCTAACTCGATAATCACTTTTCTAGAATCGATTATCACTTTTCAAATATATATATATAGTATAAAATTGTTCTCTTTTTTATTCCAAGTTTCATGTTTAGTACAGGTAAAAATACACTACATCCCCTAAGCTACAAAACGTTTTAAAGAATTAAATTTTTTCCATACTATTGACCTAATAACATTTCCACAGATAATAACTTGGATCAACTGAAAATATATTAAAATGTTTTAATTACCTCTTGGTAGTTCATCATATCACTTAGTTTCTACTCCATACAACTTCCAAACGCCAGTTCATGAATCCATGAGCGTTCAGTGTCTTCAAGAAGCTAACCTGTTCGAAATGCTCATAAAAACAGTCTTAAGTTTGTCTTATATTGATTTAATCAATATGAATACAAATATAAGCTTAAAAAGAAAACAATCAATTTATCAATATGCAAAGGTGGTTGTGAAACGCTAGAAAAAGAATCGAAAATACATTTTGTGTCATACTCATTGACCTGGGAAATGGGAAGTGATGGGAAAAGACCAGAGACAATACTGTTCTACTGAACGGAAAATGACTTTGACTTTTTTGGAAAGACTTTCTGGATTTTTCCTCCACTAGCTATAAAGGCCGCCATGTATAGCCCTAAGTGCACTAACGACAGGCATTCAACCTATAAGAACATCAACATCAACATTGGGAAGGCTGACAAACAAATATACGGATCAAAAGTCCTAGT